>JBAMCK010000630.1:0-1200000 GCA_037075185.1 Drosophila pseudotalamancana | reverse complement strand
TTTTGATTGCCGTGGCTGCAACTGGACACAGATGGCATAAAGGACACCACGAATTGCCTTATTCGCATTTACTGTAAAATTAACATTGGATTTCAGTCAGTGCTCATATTTCTTGTATTTTATTATGGCTCCAACGTACATTACGCGACTTGCATTTGGCCCGGTTTCACGACTTTTCAATCAAGTTTGTCGAGGAGCAATTGAATATTGTTTGTATTGTTTCTAAAACTTAGGTAATATATTTTACCACATTTATTCTTTAAATTACTATTGGAATATATTATATGAGATTTATTCTTTATAAGATAATAGACATTTTTTTAAGATATGCAGCTTATTTAATTTTCTGCTAACTGTTGTGTTTATCGTATCACATATAAGTAGTATATAAATGAAAATTGTACAAAGGATTGTAGCTGTAAGAAAAGGGCATTCATGCTTCGGCTTGCTCTACTTATATTTTCTCAACAGTTATTGCTGGACTTTTGCTGTCGTGTAGCTACTTACATGCAATTGTAATACATAATTGTTGTTGCTGTTTGCAATACTCGTTCACTCACTGAAAGAGGGGTATATCGGTTGTACACTATGAGCATCAGTAGGTCAAAACTAAAGCTTATGAGTGGAAAAGGTGGGTTAAAGGTCGTAGAAGAAAAGGTGAGGCAAGATAGATAATCATTCCTCCCTTCTTTAATATCGACTGCTTATAAATAAAGGTATGTCTGAACGAGAATTGAGCAGTCAGTAGCTTCCGCTTCCGTGCTGGCACTCATCAGGCGCTTAAGACCGGAAGTAACACTTGCTGGCCATGTTGTGGGACCTGCTTACGTTGCGTATGCGCAATATGCAAAATGTTACTGCAGCTGCAATCGGAGAGCTCGCGGCTGACCATGCCCACAACTGTCAGCCTGCAGCAACAATAACATCAGCAGCAACAACAACAAGGACAACTTACGCATCAGCAGAAGTCGTGACCAGACGGAAGGCTGGAGCTGGAGCAGGATTTGGGGTCTGGAGATTGGGTCTGGGGTCTGAGCTTTTATTGTTTGCTCTGCACTTAATTTCTGTTGCACTCGGCTTGCCATTTATTTTGCACGTAAAATGTGCCAACGTTATGAAAGCAGCCTCCAGCTTCTGATTGGGGCGTGGCAGGTGGCAAGTGAAGTGAAGTGGAGGGGGTGGGAGGATGAGGTAAGCGGAAGTGGTCGCGTGCGTCGCATCCTGTCAGCAATTATGTCCCCAGGAGCAGTGGTATAAGCGGCCAACAACAATTACAGTTACAGCTGTTGTTGTTCTTATTGTTGTTGCTGCTGCTGCTGCTGCTGCTGCTGCTGCTGCTGTTGCTGTTGTTGTTATTGTTGTAGTCAGCGCAGCGTTGTAAGCCATTTTAATTGCTTGTCTCTTTTTAATTTTCAGCTCTTTTGTTACTGTCGCCAATGTTCGTGTGTGAGTGTTTGTGTGTGAGTGTGCACTCGTTCTTTATTATGCATGCTTGTATTTCCTGCACACACACACACGTTCAGCTCTTTATGTAAGCGCATTTATGCAGATATCTGTGAGCCAAGTGACTTTCTTAACCTGACTTTTTGCCCCGCTTCTGCTTTGCTGCTGCTGATGCTGCTGCTGGCCATTAAATTGGCCGAGAGGTCGCCGGTCTTTGGACCCGGGCCGCTTAAGTGTTGCTGCTGCTGCTGCCCATTTGCAGCTAACGAACTAATGTCGAATGCACATCAAGTGCCATTTGAGCCCTGCCAGTTGACCAGGCCAACAAGAAGACGTTTGTTCGTGCAATTAACAAAGCTACGTTTCGGCCACACAATGCGCCTGGCCATGAATGCGGGTATTTGCCATCATGAGATCCTTGAGCCCCTAATCGATAGTAAAACTGCAACAAGGACTCGATTGCCAGCAACAAATAATTGAAACACAGCCCCAAATGGATTCGCACACAGTTTGTAAATGGAAATGAGACAAGATTTAAACGTCAAGACCTATTAGAAGGCATACGCAGTGGAAAGAGTTGCTTTGTTAAATAGAACGCAGGACATGGTTTATTAATTGTGTGCGAGCCTCAGATTGGGATATGCCACCTCTCCATACGTCCTTTTTTCTGGTTTGCAATTACATCTGTTCGAACTCTTCAAATATTATTGTATTCTATTTAAGTGTTATGTCGAAATGTAAATATTTACCATAAATTTGAATGCGTGCTAACAAATATTTAAAAAGTTTTTTGATGAATAAACAAAAAATGAGAAAATATGAAAATAAATTTGTGTTTGAGGCAACATTATATAATAACACAACATTGTGATAATTCGCAATTATTTGTTGCTCTTAATAACAATAATAATTAAGCTAAATAATTATTTTGCGGCCTCATTTTTGGCTATTTTTCGGCTGCACAATGCAAGCCAAAAGCTGCGCAAAATTATGCATAAATATGAAAATTAAATAATGCAGAAGGCGCATTCGCATTGTTTAATCTAAATTCACAGAGTTGTTAGGGAAGGGGGCGTGGCAGAGGTTCTGTTTAAATAATTAATCGGACAGCAAGTGCAGCGGACTTTATTTGGGGTTTGGACTCGGGGCTCTGGACTTTGGCCCACTTTGCCTTGGGCCAGGAAGCGAAGCTCAACTGTCGTGAGTGTCGTAAGTGGCCGGCGAACGCACACACAAAAATGTTTGAAATATTCTAAAAACAACACTCAAACACGCATTTCTGCGGCATCCTGCAAATTACTTATGCAACAATTTCGAATTACATAATAAACACGAAACAGCAACCAAAAACGCGGAGCAACTCGCAAAAAACTTATTTACTGCCCGAGCGAGTCGACGGTCGCCGCTCAAAATTCACTTTGCCACTGGATTGAAGGATACCCTGTTTGAAGGGGAGGGAGGGGTATATGCGGTTCCAGCATAAAGTTTGTCAACCAGTTTCAAATGAAATAATGTCTGAATGTATTATTGATTGCATTAAATTAAAGTATGAAAAGTTATAAGTTACAGGGTATACGATTGCAGTCGGGTGTATGCGTTTTGTGATAAAGTTCGTCAAACATACTTAACAATGTTATGATAAATATACATATATTTGGGAGTTAAAGTATACTCTGTTTGCAGCCGGGTATATTGGCTTGCCACTTATCACGGATTTATATCCGCTTATATTTGTATATTTTTGCACTTTGTCATTGGGTGATCACTACTTAAATTAAATGCAAATAAACTTATGTACAGGGTATTGTTTTTCGACTATGCCGCCTCTTTCCTGCAAGCTACATGCGCTTTTTTTTATTAATAAACTGACCGCAGGCCAAAATAAATTAAATCATGAAATAATAAACTGAATTAGGTGCAAAATGTTGTTGTTTTATGTTTTTGTTGGTGGCTAAAACAATTTAGACTGGTTTCTGGGCCAGGCTAAAAGCGCCAACATTTAAATGGCAGAAACTGTCAAAAACATTTAATTGCAGCGCAACCAATTGAAAGTAAAAATGTTGCAACCCAAAATGTTGTAAATGGGGAAATCTGCTACTTTTTTTTCTGTTGCCGTCGTTTTCAAGTGTTGCCTGGCTGGCGAAATAATTATAAATTAATAACCAACTGCCAAACTATAGAAAAACGTCATAAATAGCACACTCACACACACACACACACACACACAAACTATAAACAACATAGAAAACTAGGCTGGTTTTTAATGTACTTGTAAATGTTTTTATGTAACTTTTGTATCTTTGTATCTGTTACACTTTGCGACTGTGTGTTGTGGCATTTGTATGCCACCTTCTATATATATATATATATATATATATCCCCTATATAGGTCTGAGCCTGTTGTTCGGTCCACAAAAAAGTTTTATAATAATTTGCGCTACAAATTTGAAATTGTAATGCGGACTCATTAGAAAGTTTTTCATTCGAATTTGTTTCTGCTGCGGTTGCTGTGGCAGCTCCCATGTGGATTATTTTCTGATTTCATGACTGCTATACAGATACATATATATATACATATATACTCCCTCACTCCCTTTATCTCTCTCTTTTATGCCTGTTTTTTATGTTTGTTTCATGTGCAATAAATTGCCTACCAAGTAAAAAGCAATCGCTGTTTGCTCTCCCCCTCCCTCTCTCTCTTTCCTGCTATCTGTCTCTGTTTGAGGCTTCACTGTAGCAGTTCATGCACTGCCCCTAAAAGTTGTCAAATATATATATTCAAATGATGCGCATACAGCGTATGCTACGGCCTGAATAGCTCAGAGGATTTCACTTTATGCTGGATTATTGTCGAATTATGCGCGAATCGGCATATATATCCACATATACATATATATATATATATATACTATTCTCACGATGAGCTATGAATGTGTTTCTGTGGGCAAACGACTTTGGCCTTGGCACTTGCTTTATTTGTTATGCATATGATTGGCGCTTTGTTTGTTTATCACTTGAGTGACAGGGCGTATGCTTAATATGAAAGTATTTCCCTCGATTGTTCGCTGGAGATGGTCGCGTGGTAAGGAGGAGTTGAGCACGTGTTTACTACTACTTCTAAGAGCTTAACAATATAAAACTATAGGATACTAGCTACTACTAACTACTACCATCTACTACTATTTCTACTAAATGTACAATTTTTACATCTATAGAGTACTATCATTTACCCCTATATACTGCACTTCACTAATACTACTTTGTACAGCTTACCGCTATATACTACTACTTTATTCGATACATGTACCTCTCTATACTATTATACTGATGTACTTCAAAGCTACTACTATACTACTATTTGCAGTTTACCCTTATGTATTTGCCTTTGCTTTGTTCTGTCAAGTTTAACTACTCCTCGATGTTTTACTGCTGCTGCTGCTGCAACGGCAACTGCTTGCAGCTACTGCAAATACAACAAGCAAATGTTGTCAAACTGTTTTTAAGCCCCGCAGGCAGTTCGCTGTTTATTATCATTGCGATGCTCGAGTGTGTTTTCTATTTTCCTGTTCATAGGTTGTACTCGCAGGTAATACACTTTTAATTAGTTGCAATTGCATCAAAAGTTGCCTGCATACACCTTCTTAATACGTTTGTGAGTGTGTGTGTGTATGTGTGTGTGTGTGTGTATGTGTTCTTTTGCGTTTGTGTTATGTGAAAATTAATTACAGAGAGGCTCATTAGCATTTTCGTTGCGTGTTTATTTTGGCTGGCGGCGAGACAGGCTTCGCCCATGTAAGGCTGCAAATCCCCACAGCTGCAGCAGCAAAAGCAGTAACAGTAGCAGCAGCAGTAGCAGCAGCTGTAGCAGCTAGTGTTGCAGGCGTTAAGGCTGTTGGCACAGCCAGGATCAAAGGCAACTCTGATTAAGCCACAATACCAACCCACTTAAATAGGAGTATTTGGCAACAAATAAATATAATGTGGAATAATTAACAATAATTAACGAGAGTGCTGGACTAGGCCTCGCCTCCTTCGGCCTGTTACATACATGTACCCTGTTTACACATTCTCTATTTGTGCAGGGCTTAAAAAGTACAAAGACGAAGTGTGTAGTAATAAATATGCATCCGAATCTCTAATCAAAATCGACTCTGAGCATACTTTTAAGCCACTCCTCCCCATCACCCCGCCCCTGTCGTTATATCAACAAAAATGCATTAGATTGAGCATACAAGTGCTTTAGCATGAAATTAATTGTGGCAACTACAACAAGCGAAACAAAAGCTCAAAACCAAACACGACAACAGCAACAATTTGTGTGTGTGAGTGTGTGCGTGTGTGTGTAGGTACTTATAAAGTGCGCATACTGCAGTTGGCATGCAAAATTAACAACTTTGCGCCAGTAAAAGTTGGACGTGCGAGAACACGGCGGAGTTTTAATACGAATTTGCTTGCGAGATTAAAGCAGGCCGCGAAGCAGGCTGAACGAAAAACGAGGCCAAGAAGTTGAGGCTGGAAGGCTGGAAGCTGAAACTTGAAAGTTGCAGCGGGCCAAATTGAGTTCTTGAACTTGTTACCAAGCATTGAGTATCCATTGCAAGTGGTTAAACAGGGTATATTTGTTTATAACAAGGTTACACACACAGAAGTCCGAATGTGCGAAGCTAGAAGGCCGTATATACCCATTTATCTTAATTATCCGGAAGAGCTGAGGTACTAAGTTTTATTGGTGGGTATTTGAAATTCATAGATATACACTATACATATTTATTTATAATTTTTACAAATATCTTATCGAAAATTACATCTTGTAACTTGGTTTTTTTTTTTTTAGTTTGAGAACTTTGGTATGTATGACAATTCTTTTACGTACCTGTTTGGAATGCTTACAACAGTATCTCGGCGGTTAGTCTAGGGTGTCTGCTAGTCGTGCACTTCAGACTAGAACTCCGTTACTTGTTGTTGCTTACTGTGTTTACAGTCTGTGTTGTTAGCAATTGAGTCGCTAAAACAGCACACTCACACCCACACCCACACACACACACACACATGCCTAGACTCATGAATAATGCAATTATAGTGCAGCAGCAGCTGCTTAATTATTGCTGGCTGGCTGCCTGGCTGCCTGGCGAGGCACCTTGACACCTGCAATGCATTGAGTAAACAGCGTATTAGGTAAGGCTTAAAGAGCGCACAGGATGGCCGAGAGGCTGGCCAGGAATTTGGTAAGGAACTTGCTTGAGAAATGAGCAAAGGGGAAACGCGATGCTTTCAGCTGCTTGTTGGCTGTTACATTTGTCATGCTGCTAAACGGAAAATGCAAAATGAAGGCTGCCATAACAAATAAACTCACACACACACACATACGTACGAGAGTGTGTTTGGGAGGTGGAGTAGGGGGCGGGGCTGCTGCTGGCAACAGCAGCGACAACAAGCGAACAAAAGGAAATGCCTGGAAAATTGCATTTTGAGTGCAAATATTAATTTCACCAGCTGCAGCTGTGGGGCGGGGGAGTCAAGGAGCCGGGGTGGGGCGTGGCCACAGTCAGCGTGTTGCAATTGCTATTTGTGTCATGTAATTCAAACGTGCGGCCAAAACATTTTGCTAAAATGCATTCTACTGTGACAAATGCATTGCGCATCCTGCAGGACGCTCGTCCTGCCCACGGCACTTAACGTAATGCTCCACATGGCTATAGACCTTGAGCCACGCCCACTTTACCGCCCCTGTCACTTTCGCACACATTCTGCAGCTTAAATGAATTAAAATCCAAGCATAAAGTTAAGTCAAATGCAAAGCTTGACCAAAAGTGCGGACATCCCACACATAGCCACACACACACATACACACAAACTCACACTTACAAGTCTTTGTGGAAAAAGTAACCAAGTTAAAATGTTGCAAAAATGGTCCAAGGCCTGGCTAAATGCAGCACTGAAGATTTTACCGCTGACCTACTGCAGATAAACTGCATATACGTGGAAAATCTTGCAGTTTTTACTGAGAAAATGCTTTAATTATAATTGTGCTTTAATAATAAGTAAGAAAACTCTATTCGATGTGTGTTCGACCAGGGGATATCCTAAACCATGGGCTCTTATACTGTTAAGTTGTTATCGATGAGACTTAATGATTTTTTTCGGTAAACGCGTGCTATAGGAGAACCTGTAAAAGAACTTTAGCTATACTAGCTAGGACAGACAAATTAATTAACAGATAATCCGACAGACTCGGCTGTTGAAATTAAAATATTTAATTTACGCATCGCTTGTGAAACTTTTGTCAAAGCAATTTAATTTATTAAAATAGAATATTTGCTTATCTTCTGTACCAAGTCAGATCTCTGAACTTTTAAAGGATTACTTCAATTAAATATGGCTTAAACCACATAGTCACACACATACACATATAGTTACACTTGCACAAAGACACATTTTGCCAGATGCGAGCACAAAAACAATTTGCACTTTCTTGCGTTTTGGGCGCAGTGTTGCGCATACGCAATGTGCGCCAAGCCGTTGCAGCGTAAACAAGCGACAATAACAGCAGCAGCAGCAGCAACAAACACAACTATAACAACAACAACAAAGAGGACAACAACAATAGCGTTTTGCTGACACAGAATGTGATTTCACTTCAATTAAATGGATGCGCCGGCTGCGGGTCGTCGACCATTATGTGAACTTTGTGTAAGTGGATTTTAGTTGAGAGTGCAGCGCATATGAGTGCATGTCTCTGTATGTGTGCGAATGTGTGTGTGCGTTTGTGTGTGTAGGGAATTGTTTAGTCAGTCAATTTAGCAAATTCCGGAAACGCGAAAGTTTCTTAACGCGAGGCGTCTGCAGCTGGTTGCCAGCATTTAGGCAAGAACTTTACTTGTTATCGCATTCCTTGTTGTTGTTGTTGTTGTTGTTGCCGGTTGCGACGGTTTCCGCTTGTAATTATGTTGCCGAGTCTGAGAGTTCGCCGCAGCAGCAGCAGCAGCAGCAGCAGCGGCAACAAAAACGGCGACGGCAGCGCCGCGTGCGCTTTCAATTTCCGCATTTGCAAATTGTTTGCCACTGTCAAATTCAAATTACAAAGCAATTTCTGTTCGAAAATAGCTTAGCGCACACAAACACACAACACTCGATATAAACACACACACACACATACACATAAATACAAGTACATCCACATACTTATGCATATAGCTTAGGTATCGACAGTTTTGCTCTGTTGCAAGCAGGCTACAGACTTGCCTTGGAAGGCTTCTCGTCTCTCCTACTCTTTGTCTGTCTCTTTCTTAGTTACTCCTCTCCTTTTCTCCCTCGTGGACTCCCCTTTGCAGTCATTCAACTTGTTGGCGCAGACATCCGCCGGATGCCAGGAACATGCTTAAAACATTGCCAAAATTTGGGCTTTAAATTTTAAGCTGCCCCTCAAAGTATGCAACGATTTTTCGTCGTTTGCATTTTGCTGCAATTTATTGAGCATACGCCGCGTGCGCCGATCGAATTATCTACATTGACTTGTCGCTCAGCCATTCCAGTGCCACGCACAAACGCATGACAGACTGTAATTACAATTTGCAGCGACTGGCGACGACAAATGCGAGCTTAATCCGCGAATTTGTGTGTCCAAATGTGTGACAGATAGCGCGCGGATCCTTGTTGCTGCTGTTGTTGTTGTTGCTGTTGTTGTTGTTGTTGTTGTATTCAGTGTTGCGAGCGTAGCTGGTGCACGGATTTGGTTTGGCTTCTCTGCGGCTCCGCATTTGGCTTGCGGTCAATATGCAAATAAGGAGCGAAAACGCAAGCAGCATAAAACAGATGGAAAAGGCTAATATGTCACAATTGGAGTTGATATAAAAGTTTTGGCAAAGGATATGGGACTGCACTAAGTGCAAGTAAATAATATTGTTTGATTTATTTTCAATCATTCACTTGAGCATCTGGTGAATACTAAATCAAAGAAAATGTGGTTAAATTTGATTTATATACGTAAGCAAAAATGCAGAATTATTTAAAAAATGTATATTTCTTGTTTATTAATTTTTCCATGACAATATTTTTAAAAAATATTTTATTATATTTCATCGTCTCGATGATGAGTTCACACCACAGCAATTTTGTTTGCTCATAGAAGTATGCAAGTGAATTTTAATCCACAGCTCAAAAGTATGCAATTCTATTTTGATTTTCAGTTAAGTCTTTTATCTGCATCAAACATTGCCTTAACTTACATCCATCTCGGTTAAGTCTTTTATCTGCATCGAACATTGGCTTACCTTACATATATCTCAAATTGACTTTTTTGTGCGAAAAACATAATTTGTGTCGCTTTTTATCTTATCAACAATTTGTGTGCGCTTAACCACAGGGCGAAAGCAGCGCTTAACTCGTATATTAAGCAAATTTCGTTGACGTGCCTAAAATTTGGATTAGGGCATTTTGGCTGCGTTATGCATTTAAATGACACAGCAAAAAGCGCCTCGCACAAGCACACACAGGAAAAGTCACAGTCACAGTCACACACACATATACACACACACACACACTTGAGCGCAGGGCAAGCCCTTGGCCAGAAGTAGCCTTCACCTTTGCACTTTTCTCTTGCTCGTTTATTTTGCTTAAGCAGCTTGCACAAAATGCTTGTAATTTGCTTGTTTCTTTGCACTTAAATTAGATGAGCGCTCGCACACACACAAACACACACAAACACACGCACACACACACGTAATCGCACACAGGTAAACAAGCATTCAGGAATACGTTGTGTTATTTTTGAGTTTTACCTTTGCGTCGTGTCCTTGCAGCTGCGGCACTTGTCAAGTCGTTTGCTTGGACCGTGTAAACAACATGAGAGCGAGTGGGAGAGAGACAGGGAAAGGGGAAGAGTGAGAGGGCGTACGACCTGGCCAACTAGTAAATGCATTAATGCCAGCAATGGAAGCTACTGCTGCAGTCAGCTGCAATCCCAGTCTCAGACTTGGTTAAGCGCTCACCTCGCAAATTTGTGCCCCATTACGAGGCACACATGCGTGTGTCTGTGTGTTTGTGTGTGTGAGTGTCAAGTGAGGCTAGAATGTTTACGCTGTGACATGGCTAGAATGCTCAGCTTGGCGCCTGAAGTGTTTTTACAGCCGTTTTGATTGCGCTTCGCATCAAGATCAGGACATTTCTTAAGCCTGCCCCCAAGACAAGCCCCAAATCCTCTTCCCTCTCCCCCTCTTATACGGACCGGCTCGTTAAGGGCCATCGGGCAGACATTTTATGCTATTTTAAATGCATAAGCCACGTGTTTATTTTAGTCGCACAACAAAATCTAAATAAATAAGGACATGCGACGCGTCGCGAGTCGCTGTTGATTCAGGAGCTGGCCATAAAAATGTTTATTGCGCGGCTGCAGCAGGCGAGAGCGACGCTTTAGTGCAACGCTGAGTGTCCTTTTTGGGCGCCCGGCTCATTAGCAATTGAAGTTAAGTTCGGACCGTGTCTCGGGCTCACTTTCATGCAATTTTCATTTGTCAAATGCGTCGTTAGGCAAAGCCCAGAGCTTCATCAGTGTCTTCACTATTGTTCTTGTTGTTGCTGTTGCTGTTGCTGTTGCTGCAGCTGGGAAACAACGCAAATGTCGCTCGTCTATGGGTTAATGCATTTTTAATGCATCAAACACATACTGAAGACGTAAAATTGCATTCAAATTGCTTTAATTAAGTGGATTTGCATTCGAAATTGACACAAAATTTCCCAGAAGGCGACAACAACAACAACAATTTACTATGGGTAACAGCAACAGGAGCAGCAGCAGCGAAAGCGACAGCGACAGCTCTGTGCCAAAAAGGACTCTGGCACTGGCGTGAGTTTTAATTGATTGCTTCATTAATTATTTACATTAAAAGTAGGCACACGTGTGGTATACTTAATTTTCATATGAAAAGCCTTCAACTCGATAGCACAGCTGAGATGGGGCCAACAGTTTAAAGGAAAAGCACATCAAAGTGCCTGGGTGGGGGAGTGCTCGACTAAAAGATATCCTCTATAGATCGATAGAAGGCACACGTGTGGTATACTTAATGTTCATATGAAAAGCCTTCAGCTCGATAGCACAGCTAAGATGGGGTCCATAATTTAAAGGAAAATCACATTCGATCACCTCCTGATGAACAGGGAAATCTATTTCATATATATAACTTTCTTTTCTATTACACGTGCATTTATTGATAACAAATATACCCATTTTCACACCTTTTCAGTGTGTAACCTTAATAAATTTGCAAGATTTGAAGACACTTGAAGAACATTTACCTTCCGCATCAATAAATTTCTTGTAGTCTTAGTTAAATACAATTAAAATATTCATTCATTCAGTTACGTAACATTTAAATTTCGAAAAATAAATCAGCTTCAATTGTATTTTTGTATAAAAGGCTTTGCGAATGCTGCAATGCTGCAATGCTGCAATGCTGCAATGAGGTTTGCGTTTCCTCAAATTCATAAATGACAATTATTTAAAAGACAACAAATAAATATATAACAATATATATAACAAAATTGGACAAGTCAATTGGCAACTATTTGCATAGAAATGTTGTTTAAATATTTGGCAAATAATATGACTTGTCTATTAGCATATGAATTGGCTTTGCGCTTTGATAAATTTGTGCCGAAAAAGTCAAAAAGGACAGAAATAAAATACACACAGGGGAGTGTGTGTGTGTGTATGTGTGTAGAGTAAACACACAAAAGTTTTGATAATTTGCAAGTGTCGTTTACAATCGCAAATGTTTCCTGTCTGTCTCTCTCTTTCTCTCCCTCTCCCTCTCCCTGTCTCTATCTCTGTCTCCGTCTGTTTGTCTGCGTATCCTTGACTTGACACTTAAAGTGAAATATGCAAATAAATGCGAGACAACAAATGCATTTCAATCTGTCTGTGTGTGTGTGTGTGTATGAGTGTGTATGCTTTGATTGAGTTGTCAATAAACTAATTTAGATATTTGCTGAGAACACATAAAACTAATTAGCAGACTATTTTATGATGATTTATAGGACATAACCGCTCGAGATGTCCTTTTGGCTGCGATATGTTAAAAGCGAATCGTCGAGCCGCAAAATTATAATGAAGCGTTTAACCTTAATTCGCTGTTGGCTCGTGCCATATCCTTTATCCTTTATCCTTTATCCTTGCTGCATTATGTTTTTTTTCCATTGTGTTCGCATTCCTTATGCAGGTGCGACAAAAACTTGCAGCACGCATTAAAAATGCGCCGTCTGCTAATTAAGTTAAAAGAGAGACTGAAGCGGAGGAAAGCTGTAGCTTGGAAAAAGGGTGAGAAGGAAAAACTTACATATAAATGAAAGCCAGGTCGAGTTGCTCACAATTCAGTTCATGCTGCAACGCATTGTGTTGCAGTTACTTTTTGTGCATCACATAGAACAGATGCTCCACGCTCCACACTCCACTCTCCACTCTCTACTCTAATGCGGGCAGCATGTGCCACGCCCCTCGCCCCTGTCAGCCGTGACCACATTTTAATTGGGCTAAGCACATGTGTGACATGCTATTAGTGAAACTTTTAAATGAGTTAGTTAAGTAAAGCGGGTAATTCTGTTATGAGTTCAGCTCTCAACCATTACAAAAGCTCAGCAGCTTTTGCAGCTGCCACAGATTGTCACGTGCAAGCGGCATAAGCCATTGTATCTATATGTATATGTGTGAGTGCGTGTGCATGTGTGGGTGCATGGCTGATGAAATGATTCTCAGAAATCCTTGAGAAGCGCTTGAGTCAGGCCAACTCGCAGTTGTAAGTCAAAGTACATTTGCTTATTCTGTTTGCACAGCTCTCACATTTACATTTGTATGTTGTGTTAAACAGCGTGCTTACATTAACAGTTGGATGGCTAATCCTATCTTTTTCACATTTATTAGCTACGCTAACTGCCGACGATCCTTTAGGGGTTCCATATCCAATACATACGACTATTGCTTGTATTAACGGCTAACAGCTGCTAATAACATAATAGTATGCACCCTTACCTTATACCAATACAAATATCTATCCATTTACCAGTCGCTGTTAATATTATCATGTTATGTTTTAACAGCGTCACTTTCTTAACAGTTTTCTACAATACATTAGAGAGCTTCTACTCTTATAAAAAGGTTTCTACCATAATTTGTACTGCTCCCATCTAAAATTCTCATTAGTCAGCCGAAAAACTAAACTATAGAATTACAATTACGATATTTGGATTTCCATAAGTGAAATTTGGCTTTTATGTGCGTATTGAGAATTATTGTATAAAACGCGAGTTTTTAGAGATTTGTTGGAGGGGTAATTAAGGCATAAGTGGACGCAATTAATTCGTAATTAGGCTCGTGCTATAATTTTGGATTATTTCTTGTGCTCTTTAAATACGCACAGAGGGAAAAACTGCTCAATATTGTGGCATGCCACTTTGCGTGGCATGCAGCAATTATCGCAAATTATATGGCCGATATATGATTGCATTATGCTTAAGCGTCGACAGCAGAAGGGGAGGACAGAGGGACAGACCGTGGAATGTTTTGGTCCCGAGTAATGGAAAAACTGTTCATGGTAATGAAACAAAAGAATGCCAGGAGCGAAAAAATATTATTCAATTACGACAATGGTCATTGGGAATGAATGTTGCAGCTTCTCGATGGCCATTGATGGGCGTAAATATGCGTTGCAATAAATACTTGAGGTTTCCCCCTCCCCCTTTCCTGCCATTCGATAAATTCCATATAATAGCAATCCTCCACCGCTCGTCCCCATTCACAATATTCATTCCAATAATATTCGGACCGTTTTTTGCCCGAATTGCGAGGGCTTTTGTTATCTGGATTTATGCTACGCATCCAACATGAATGAATGCTCTATTTATTAGGCTTATTTTCCCAGCAAATTGTATGTGAAATAATCGCTCAGGCGAAAAGCTTTTGTTGTCTTTGTATTGCCCCATTGAAATAATTATGAGCTACTATTTTATGTTTCCAAATATTTAGTCAGATAATCTGAAATTTTTATTGATAGAACCAGTTGAAAACTCCTTGATATAAGGGAACTGTTCCTCTTTAAATTATTCATTCCTTTTAAATTTTAGCTGCAAAATAGTTACAGCTCTCGCCTTACTCTGCGATTCTCATGAACTGAAACTGTAAGCCCTTGAGAGTCAAATGTCATGTGGATACATATTTGTGTACATAAATTTATGCTCTTTTTAAGCATTTTGTTTCTTTGAGTAACATTGATAAGCAGTCAAAAGCATTTCAGTTCGAATTGCGTTTTAAAGCTCACTTTTCCTTTTTACATTTATTCCACTTGTAAGACTTATGAGCTTAAGGACAAACAGTTTCTAATGCACTTTGTTGCATTCAATGTGTTTGTCAAAGGCAGGACTTAAGAGAAAAAACTGCCGCAGGCAAACACAATATAGGGGGAGTGTGACTAGCAGTGGGCGTGGCACTGCCGCCCACTCCCACAGCTGGGTCTCAATAAAGCTGCGGCCGCATTGATAAAGCCTGGTGTGTCCGCCTGCTTGGCTGGCTGACTCGCTGGCTCGCCGAGGCTCGCTTCATTTGCATAAAATTCAAATAAAATAAACGACAAACATTATAATCATTAGCCAGCGACCGCCTCCTGGGTGCAGGCCCAGCCGGGACCTTCCGCAGTTGCAGCAATTGCGAGCTGCGGCCCTCCGCTGACATATTTATGGAGTTTGTATGTTAACGAGCCGTAAATTAATTTAGCTAATGATACATATATATAAGTTTCCGCCTCCGTCTCTGTCCCCTTTAAATGCCTATCCAATCCTGCAGGGCGACCTTCTGCTGTTCCACCTGCTCGCCCAGCTGCTGAGTCATGGCGAACGAGATGAGCACCAGCAAATAGTTGAACACAACTGAGGTGTACTGAAAGTTCACAGATACTACAAATGAGGTAGATGTATATTGACAGAGGGTATCTCTCACTCACCATCGTAATGACAGTCTTGTCGAGCACCGTGCTCGTCCCGCTGGTGAATTTGATTTTGAACTGCAAGCGCCATCGCAACAAGGACTTCACCAGCTGCCTGGTGCTTGGATTATTGGGAAACCAGTTGTCCAGCTGCTGCAGTAAACGCAAACATTTGCTTCCCTCGTCGATGCTGCGACTGCAGTAGACAGGCCCGATAAGCATCTTATAGAAAGGCACCAGCATGCAAATGGACAAAAAGCAGATGAGCATTACACCCATTTCCCCGCCCTCATCCTTGTTGTTGTTGTTGCTGCTACTGCTGCTGCTGCTGCTGCTGTTCGCCGTTGAGCGTCCAAATATGATGTACAACTCGCTGGTGCTGAGCGCAAAGTCGTGGGCCATGGCAGACCAGAGGCTCAGATTGTAGACCTCATTGATGTCCATTATAAGGTAGTGCATGTCCTTGATCATGTTGACCAGGCTGCGCAATCGTCGCTCCAGCTGCTGCTGGTCGCTGAAGTGTTTCCGCAGCAGCTGCGGCTGAAGGATCTTCTGCAGCAGGCGGAATCGAATGCTGAGCAACTCGGCGAGGCTCATGTGTGCGTATCCCGTTAGATGAGGGCCACTGGTTATGATGATGTAGCACAGGGCAGCCGGCACCACGATCTCCAGGTAATGGCCGTCGGCGAGTCGTGCCATTGCCGTATTCACGGAGCCCAAATAGAGCACCGAGATCATGAACATCACGACGACGTGTTTGCGGTGAAGCTTGCCATAGTTGAGTCTGGCGCCAAAGTTGAACATCAGCTGCTCATCAATCTCGGCCAGCCGTCGGTGGATGCTCAAGTGGCGGTGTGCCCAGGCCTGCAGTGAGAGCATCGTAATGAGAAACACCAGCGACGAGATGACCAGCTCCATGCTTATGATGCTAAGCACCAGCTTGTCCAGCTGCAGGACCCGCTGTCGCAGCACCGAATGCTGCAGCAGGGCGTAGATGGTGAAGATCAGGCCCAGGACTACGATTGTGGCGAAGCCTATCGAGTAGAGCCGCGTCCATTTGTTGATCACCAGCCGACTGCCGCTCACATAGAATCCGTTACAGCACACTATGAAGTGCATCCGGATAATTAGACTAACGCATTCGTATAGCGTTTGCGGTTCCCGGAAATGAAATACGTACTTCATGCTTCACGGCCCCGCAACTAATGACATGCCACGCTTCGTTGGCGCAGTCCGGAGACTTTGATTTATTTCGTGATCATCATCGGCGTTCAATATTTATTGTGGTTAGTACTGATAATTCAGCCATTAGTCATATTGCATGCCTTAATAAAGCATTCGATCTGATATCTGTCATATAAAACTGTGACTATAAAACTGTGACTGGGCCAGGGTTAGGGAGAGTTTAAGGGACATCTTGATTTCAAATTTACATCCATTTACAAATTGATACCAGACCGTCCATATCCAAATATTGTTTTATTAGTATAGCAATAACAATACACGTTGGGACATCGAAGAAGCATGAGAATCGCCGAGTAAGCCGCTGGTTAAGAAAACTTTATTTTCCGATTTTATTTTCCATTTTTATAGAAAATATATAAGAGCCTAAAAGTAAAACTTACAAAAGATTCTCTTCGATAAACATATTCCATCCATAAGGATGACGATTTAATAGATTTAAGAAGTATTAAAAATAAAAAGTTTACTTTATTTGACATGTGTGTATACCAACAGACGATTCATTGCGTTGATTAATAGCTTATTGTTTAATTAATGGCTTTTTAATATGTAAATTGTCGTTATAAATGAGCTCTAATGTGTAAATTGCAATACCGTCGGCCATATAAGATATGATATTCGTGAGCTACGCTCTACAGCTTAAAGCCTCTTATAAGACCCTCTGAAAATAATAAGTTTTACCTATATACATCTATATATTTTTAATCACTTTACTTTAAAGGCGTTTATTTGAATTCATGACAATCGCAGAGGTAAGTAAGTAAGGCAACTATGAAATACGTTATAGCTCGCGAGTATTACCCAACACTCGGCGTTACTGTAGTTGAATTATTAAATTTGTGTCTCTGCTTAATTTTCACCATTTCCATTGCTTCAATATAAAACTTAACCAGACCAACGTAATCGGGGGGTCTATTAGCGAAGTTTTCAACGAGTTTTACATAAAACATGTAAAAACCTAAAGGTAAATTCGGCAACAAATTTTCATCGATAAAGAAATTCTTTGCGTAAAGATGTTTCTGCAAATAGAGAGAAAATTATAAGAAATCGGTTTAAATTTCAGCATTATGAATAGTAATTTACCTCGTAGGGGCATGGGTGATTTATATTCGTATAGTTTTTGATTACTTTGTAAGTTAACGAAGCGTAGGATAGGAAATTCTTCTTGGATAGGAAGTCGCATATATTAAAAGTAACGTTGACCAGGAAGGGATGGTACTGATTGCTGTATCCCTTTTTGAAGACCTGCAACTGAATCTGGAAGAAAGATAAGTAATTTAAAAAAATAAATAATAAATAGGTAAGTTTTACTATATTTACCGAGGAATTACGTAATGGAATTATGAGATCACCGTCCATTTGAAAAACTCCTTTATTCCAATTGAGGGCCTTTACGGAACAGGATACGTTTGTGGCCCATTTTGGATTGCATGAGCATTCGATGTTAGTTGACTTGTATACAATCTTTGGATCAGCCCACTGTGAGGGATATTACTTATTAGATCCTAACATAAAGTTTTCTGCTTCTATTAAACTATACCACACTCCAATTTTGCACCACGCACAGAAATACCATCAGCGGAAGATACATTATGTTAACTATTTCCGATGGGAATCAACGCAGGCCAGATTTATGTTAGTTATATAAGCAGGATATATTGTTTGGGATTAATGAATTTCTAATGGAATTATAATACTATTCAATGAGACCGAACCAGGTAGTTAGCATCAATTATCTATGTGTTTTAACTATTTGCATAGTTCGATTGTTGGGTTAAATTTAATTTTTAAATATATTGCTAATCATATCGTGTTGTCATATATATACTAATATTTATTTTATTTTCCCAAAGTTGGGGCCATGGACACAAATCATCCCGGAAGATACAGATACAGATATGTGCTGTCGGCCATTATAGGAGTTATATTTGTAGACAACAAATAAATATATATTTGAAAAGTTATTTAATAGCCCTACAAATATATATATTATATATATTCTATATATATTCAATTCCACAGAGAGAGAGCCTCATAATTAGGTAAATAAGCAAGTACGAAAAACGTTTTTTATTGGTAGCTAATGATTTAAATTCAAGCAGATATCAATCTTAAGAGTGCATCAATAAAAGCAACTTTTTTTTTAGTTTCATTTCCTTTACCGATCGGACGGCATTATCCAACGCTTGTAGATACGGTAGTTGAATTATTAAATTTATTTTTTTGCTTAATTTTGACCATTTCCATAGCTTCAAAGTAAAACTTGATCAGAGCAACGTAATCGGGGGATTTTTTATCAACAATTTCGGTGAGTTTCACATGAAACATATAAAACCCCAAAGGTAAATTTGGCAACAATTTTTCATCGAGCATGAAATTCTTTACAGAAATATGTTTCTGTAAATAGATAAATAAATTACAACAATTGGGTTTAAAGTTCAGTATTACAATTACCTCGTAGGGGCAGGTGTGATTTATATTCGAAAAGTTCTTGACTTGTTTGTACATTAATGAAGCGTAGGATACAAAGTTCCTCTTGGCTAGAAAGTCGCATCCATTGAAAGTAACATTTACCAGGAAGGGATGGTACTGATTGCTGTATCCCTTTTTGAAGACTTGGAATTGAATCTAATAGATAGATAAAGAAGAAGTAAAAAAATTCTAGTCGATTTACTGCCATCAATCCCTTGCTTTGCTATCTCTAAGTGCTCGTAGCAATGAGTATTCAACCCCAACAACATTGCGATAATCGGCGAGGCTATAAGTTTATTGTATATTTATAAACTTTCTATATTTAAAGATAAGTTTTTCGTTAAAAATGCTAGTTCGATGGTAAGTTTGATAAATACATTAAGAATAGGAGAGCCGACATACAAGATTTCAAGTCTTTAGTTCTTATAAATGTGGAAAAACTCTTTACCCTGCTTACCCATTTGCAATCAGATTGAGGATATACCAATTATAAACAGAACAAAAACTAATTTAAACATAAACTATATTTACCGAGATATTTTGAATTGGCACTATGAGATCACAGTCTACTATATTTACCAAGATATTTTTAATTGGCACTATGAGATCACAGTCTACTTTGACTTCTGCTTTATTCCAATTGATGGCCTTTATGGAACAAGAGACGTTTGTTATCCGTTTCGTATTGTATGTGCATTCAATGTTAGTTGACTTGTATACAATCTTTGGATCAGCGCACTATAAGGGATAATACATGTTAACTCCTGAAATGGTGTTTTCTGCTTCATTTATACTATACCACACTCCAGCTTTCCACCACGCACAGAAACACCATCAGTGGGAGATACATTATGTCTACTGTTTCCGATGGAAATTAACGCAGCCCAGAAATATCTGAGCAAGTAATGTTGTTTGATTTTAACGAATTTCTAATGGAATAATAATGATATTTAACGAGACCAAAGAGCAATGAAAAACGAATTTCACAGTTCGATGGTTAAGTTCAATTAAGGTTTCAGATAAAAATGTTAAAAAAAAAAAACGAAACCACAAATATTTCTGATTTTATATAATTATAGATATATTGCTGTGGTATAATAGAAGTTTTACTATACTCCCAAAAAATAATGGTGTTGAGCTCCTTAAATTCGACCATTGGGACAAAAGTGATTCTCAATTGAGGCTTTCTTTATTAATTTCTAAAATATTGTTGTACTGTAGTCAAGTTATTAACTTTTTTTTTTTGCTTAATTTTGACCATTTCCATTGCTTGAATATACAATTTAATCTCACCAAGGTAATCGGAGGGTGCATTAGCAAAATTTTCGGTGACTTTTAAGTAAAACATGTAAAAACCTAAAGGAAGATTTGGTAAAAATTTCTCATCGATAAAGAAATTCCTTGCGAAGAGATGTTTCTGTAAATAGATAAAAAAAATTACAATAATTGGGCTTAAAGTTCAGTATTATGAATAAAATGTACCTCGTAGGGGCATGGGTGGTTAATATTTGTATAGTTTTTGACTACTTTGTACATTATGGTTGCATATGATAGGGAGTTCTTCTTAGATAAAAATTCGCATCCATTAAACGTAACATTTACCAGGAAGGGATGATATTGATTGCTGTATCCCTTTTTGAAGACTTGGAATTGAATCTAAAATATATTTAAATAATATGTAAAACTCTAGTGGAATATGTTAGCCTATTTTGGAATATGTGAATGAGACTGAAATGTATATATCCATCGGAACAGAACTTTCAATCTTTAAAAAGGTATACAAGTATCCAATGTATGGAATAAGCTCTTGCTCAGCGCTTCCTTACCCATGATCAGACGGACTGATCTTTCTTTCTTTCTTTATATCAAAGAAAATCTATATTTTAAGTGAGTAAGCTATGCCTCCTTCTGTCTGTTATATCCATTTTCACAAAAACATTCTAACCTGTTTACTCAATTTCAATATAAATTATTATAATTCAATATAAATAGATAATTATTACTATATTTACCGAGGTATTACGTAATGGAATTAAAAGATCACAGTCCATTTGAAAAACTCCTTTATTCCAATTGATGGCTTTAATGAAACAGGATACGTTTGTGGCCCATTTTGGATTGCATGAGCATTCGATGTTAGTTGACTTGTATACAATCTTTGGATCTGCGCACTATGAGGGATAATACCTGTTAACTCCTGAAATGGTGTTTTCTACTCTATTTAAACTTTACCACACTCCAATTTTGCACCACGCACAGAAATACCATCAGCGGAAGATACATTATGTTAACTATTTCCGATGGGAATCAACGCAGGCCAGATTTATGTTAGTTATATAAACTAGATATGTTGTTTGGGATTAATGAATTTATAATGGAATTATAATAATAGTTAATGAGACCAAAAAAGATAGTTAATAAAAAATTAGAGACGTGTTTAGGATGAGTTTCACATTTTGATTGTTCAATTCAATTAAATTTCAGAAAAAACCTTATTAGGAAGTGAATCAAGCAATAATAAAAACATAAGTGCAATTTGTTGTCAATCTTAAACATTCAATCCTTTATTGCCATTTAAAGATGTCGAATATTATCCAACGGTCGGCAATATTGTAGTCGAATTATTAACTTTTTTTTTGCTTAATTTTGACCATTTCCATTGCTTGAATATACAACTTGATCTGACCAAGGTAATCGGGGGGTCCATTAGGAAAATTTTCAGTGAGTTTCATGTAAAACATGTAAAAACCTAAAGGAAAATTAGGCAAAAATTTCTCATCGATAAAGAAATTCCTTGCGAAGAGATGTTTCTGTAAATAGATATAAAAATTGTAACAGTTGGGCTTAAAGTTCAGTATTATAAATAAATAATTTACCTCGTAGGGGCATGGGTGATTAATATTCGTATAGTTTTTGATTACTTTGTACATTATGGATGCATATGGTAGAAAGTTCTTCTTAGATAAAAACTCGCAGCCATTAAACGTAACATTTACCAGGAAAGGATGATATTGATTGCTGTATCCCTTTTTGAAGACTTGGAATTGAATCTAAAGTATATGTAAATAACAATTAAAAAAAAACTCAAGTGGAATGTGTTAGCTTATTTTGGAATATGTGAATGAGAATGAAATGTATATATCCATCGAATCGGAACTTTCAATCTTTAAAAAGGTATTCAACTATCCTAATGTATGGAATATGCTTGTGCTATAGGATAATCAACATATAAAACTTCTTGTTTCTAAATGCTGTGATGGGAGCTTCCTTACCCGTGATCAAAAGAATTGCGCTTTTGATGGAAAGAAAAATGTTAAGGGGGTAAGCTATGTCTCCTTCTGTCTGTAATATTCATTTTCACAAAAACATTCTAGCCTGTTTACTCAATTTCAACACAAATAATTATAATTCAATATAAATAGATAATTATTACTATATTTACCGAGGTATTACGTAATGGAATTAAAAGATCACAGTCCATTTGAAAAACTCCTTTATTCCAATTGATGGCTTTAATGAAACAGGATACGTTTGTGGCCCATTTTGGATTGCATGAGCATTCGATGTTAGTTGACTTGTATACAATCTTTGGATCTGCGCACTATGAGGGATAATACTTATTAGATCCAAACTTAAGCTTTTCTGCTTCTATTAAACTATACCACACTCCAGCTTTCAACCACGCACAGAAAGACCAACAGCGGAAAATACATTATGTTAACTGTTTCCGATAAGAAATAACGCAGGCCAGATATATATTAGTTTTATAAGCAGGATATGTTGTTTGGAATAGATGAATTTCTAATGGAATTATAATAATATTTAATGAGAACAATGAAAATAGTTAATCAACAATTGGACACGTGTATATAATGAGTTTCACAGTTCGACTGTTCAATTCAATTAAATTTCAGATAAAACCTTATTAAGAAGTGAATCAGTCAATTTTATAAATATAGATGCAATTTGTTGTCCATCGTAAACATTCAACTGTATATTCTCATTTATTGATGGCGAGTATTTCCAACGGTCGGCATTATTTTCGTTTAGTTTTTAAATTTGTTTTCCGTTTTTGACCATTTCAATTGCTTGACACTCACCTCAATAATTTGAGATATCAAATAAAATATGTAAAAGCCCAAATGTAAATTTTGTAAAGTATTCTCATTTATAAATAAATTTCTTGTAAAAATATGTTTCTGTAAGTAGACAAGTAAATTATTATAGTTTGATTTAGAGTTCAGAATTATGAATAGAATTGTACCTCGTAGGCGTATGGGTTATTTGTATTCATATAATTTTTTATTGCTTTGTACATCGGATTACGTTTATTAAGTTAATAGCATTCCTGTATAAATTGTATTTAAGAATTAAGTTACACATTGTGTTACCGCTTGACAGATTAGAAATTGGATTTTCAACAACTGCAGGCTAATTTAATTAAATACATGTTTATAAAGACCAAAAAGTCGAAATTTAATCCGTATATTGGCTTAATAGATCCATCACAATTAATTCATTGAGATTTTATCTACTTATTGTTTCAGTTGACCGCTTTTACCCTACGATTCGGGCTCATAAATATTTTTGATTTATCACGTATTCTACACTTTTCAATTTACCTTGAAGCCAATAACAATAGATAAACAAGGTGTTCTTTTAAATAATCTTTAGATTCTCCAAATCAGTTTAAACTGTGGTTCGATTTATCATTCATTGAACTTGTCTTCAAAAACTGAATTTGTAATTACTGTATGTTTAATTTACTATTAAGCATGTTCCAAACTACATCAACCTATATAATATTTTAATTATTAAGTATATATAGTTATATAGTCATTATTATTGGTATTTGGTCTGCTGCGTAAATGTTATAAAACCTCTCTCTGATATAAATGTGATAAATCAATGTGCTCATCATTATGCACTAAAGGCAATTGATGTTGCTTGTAGTTGTTGTTGTTGTTGTTGTGTCTAGTGGCTCGTGGCTCATGGCTTAAATTTAACAACGTAATCCATTGGATTATGGCAACTGTCATCGGAGCCGGCGCTCTTTCAGAAGTCGCTGACGAAGCGGACAAAAGTTGATGATGCCGAACGCGATGGCGACACGTGCACCACTGCCACGCCCCCCACCCCACCCCGCTCAGCTGGGGTGTGGGATTGGGGTGGGGAAAGTGTTGCATAATTTACGGCTGAACAGTAGCGGATATATTGACACGGATATCGCAGCATGGCGCTTGTCATTACAATCCGTCCGTCCGAGGACCGATTCCGTCCGTCTGTCAGTTTGGCCAAAGGCGCCGCCATTTTGTCTGCCTTAATTAATTAAACTTGATTAACGAAAATTTTATGACTGTCCACTGGCAGCAGCCGGCAATCAATCACGAGGCCTCCGAACTGCTTCTTCTTTATCGCGCGCGGGTGTGTTAATTATTTTCCATTAAATATTTATGAGCATCGCAGTCCCAAAGGGCTGACTAACATTAACCAACCAAAAATGAAAACAAAAAAAGGAGCAAGTGTAAATTTAATTAGGCGTGCGAGAAATTAACGACTGACAACACCAGTACCAGCAACAACAACTACCTAAAAAAAATAGCAAATAGTTAATAAATAGTTGTTCAACAGTTGACTGCACAAAACATTTTTTCTCCACTATTGATTTCACGGTTCAATAAATTGGCCGATAAACAATTCAAATAACACAATATTTATTAACATTATTAAAAAAAAAACAAAAACCTTAGGGAATACTCTACAAAAAAAAAATGTACACCGACTTTATGAGGCTACAAATATATCTAGACATCGGGTTTTGTAGCTTAAGCGGCTTAGATCTGGACTTTCATATAATTTTGCCTTTCAATCGGTTAGCCTAAGCCGAGATTAAGAGATATAAAAAGTCGGCTGGGGATTATACTATATATATATATATCAGATGGTTCCTTAATCGATCTGCTATTCATACATATATAATTCAAATAGTTCCTGAACGGATCTTAAAGGATATGTATGTCTGCAAGGGTATTAACTGTTCGGGTTTTCCATTTTCAGTGTGAATTTATTTTTTTTCAAATGATTGCTAAACACATTTATTTCAATTTACATAACATTTATATCTTTGCATTTAAATAATTGTAAAAAAATGTAGATAAAAAAGCTAATTAAATAAAATTGTAAACAGCTGAAAGTAGTTAAAATATAAATAATAAATGAAGCATAAACTAAATTGAAGATAATGAATAGGATTTGAAAAGGAAAGTGAATGTGAAAATTGCGTCATATATAAAATTCAGATATAGAAATTAACCCAATCAGATCAAGTTATATATGACTTTTAGGCTTATTGGAAAAATGAAAGAATTATAATAAAAGACAATTAAGATAAGCAATTGACTATCATAAAAAATGAGGCAACTAAGTAAAGGGAAATATCATTAAGTCAAGCAATTAATCAAAAAGTATTTATTCAGCTACGTTTTGACAATCGAAAGGTAAATAGTGCCTGATCCTAGCTGAATGAATGTTCAATAGCATTTGGGGAGCTGATGACAATCATAAATAAACAAATTAAGGAACTCCAAAAGGAAAGGAAAAGTCAAATTTGACTTATTCGAGTGCCAATTCATGGGGTTTCGCTCCTGTCAAAAACTTATTTAACAAATTTGCACATGTGACAGCTGACTTAACTGACTAACTGACAGCCTGACAAACGGACAAACGGACAAACGGACAAAGAGAGAGAGAGAGAGAGAGACGGACAAACGGGCGGACGGTCAAATGGGGAGACGAACAGACGGAAGACGGGAACGAAAACATTTCTTGGCTTGATTCAATTAGCGCTAATTTAAAATGCCAGCATGAGAGTAAAAAAATAACTGTGTGGATATACTATATATACACATATATCTAAGGAAATGCAACCCCAATTTTCCACATGACCCGCATCAAAAAAACGTTGTTTTTGTTTTTGATTTGTAGCAAAGTGTTGATTTACTCCTATTTGGGTTGTTCTTGATGATTGTTGTTGTTGTTGTTGTTGTAGTTTTTGTTACTGTTGTTTGGCTGTCATTTTGGCAAGCGTTAACTGATCCATGCGAGTCGAAAAATAAAGCCAGAACCAGCCCATGTCTAGAATACCCATTGATGCCGGTTGTAAATTTGTCAGTGTAAATCAAGCATACCAAAAATAAAACAGCGTAGGAGTGGTTTGAAAGGGAGTATTCGACCATCAGTTTCTCTACACTTCTGGTACATATAAAGGTTCCCAAAAGGTCTAATAATTCCTTTTTGTGTACATTAAAGATTGAACCTATATTACTTGCTCTTTGAGTTTTTAAGTTAAAGAATAAAAATCATATCGATGCATGACAAGTATATCAGGAATTATTCCAAAAGAGAAAGCACTCCCGATCTGATAACTTCAGCTCTTTAAGTCTTCGAGTTATATGTAGAAAATCAAGTGGTCCAATAGATGTTTAATGAAACTTTGGACATAGGTTGGGATATGGATGGAAAAATGACTAATATGTGCTGTCATTTAGCAAGTCGAGCAGAAATATCATTTTCAGTGTTGCAGAATGTTTTCGTCTAGCTGTCACATACACATGCACAAAGTCAATAAACCCTCCTTAATCATTATCAAAGGTAAATGGGTATGAAAGCAAGCTGGCTATAAATAGCTGCGCACATATGTTCTACTCACACAGGCTTGAAATATTATAGAATTCACTTTAAATGACAACAACAACAACAGTAAGAAACATCTCATGTTCTTTTGATGCAAGCTAAACGCTCGCACTTTGGGCTACAAATGAGCTTATAATGCGTATACGCACAGTGGTTCACAGCAGGTTGGCGGCATAATTTTTATATCATTATGACGATCAACATAATCATCGAGCACATGTGGCCCAAATGCACAATGACAAATGCTTGAGCTGCTTGCCAAACATGAAAACACATTTGTCTAGCCACAGGAGGGCTTCAAGTTTAACACTCCGTGTGTGTGTGTGTGTGTGTGTGTTGCAAGTGCATGTGTGTGCGTGTGTGTGTAATTTAAAGGCAGCGTCTGCTAATAGGCCAACCATTTGTACGCACTTGCCAACTGACTGCGTCTAAATGCCACACACGCAATTAAATTAAATAACACCATAATTAATTACAGTGTAGCAAACCAAACGAGAAAAACGAAGCGGCAGTAGAAAAAGAAAAACAATTCCTTGTTGGCCACAGTCTTGATTTGTTAGCACGCACTCGCTTTCGCCTTCATGCCGAAAAGGTAGGTGTTAATGCTCGCCGGGGCCAACGCCATTCATTATTAAACTTTACGCATGTGTGTTTGTATGTTTGCGAGTGTGTTCGTATGTGTGGGAGTGTGTTCGTATGTGTGCGTCTGACCGGCTTGAAATAAAGAATGATTTATGCTGCAAGCGACGGCCACGCATGTTCGTTCTCACAATTAAACTTTGACCCCGGTTTGTGAGGTTTTCCTTTCTATTTTCTCCTCTGTTTTTTTTTTCGGCAGCTCTTTTCATTGCAATTTATACCCAAAATGAAAGGAATTTCTTATAAATAAAGGAAAACATTTTAAATTAATAACAGCGTTAATCATAGTTGGGTTCACAGAACTCTTCAAGTCCCGATTAAAGTGAAATATTCTGTATTTAATAAGATTACAGGGTATCTAATGACATTCTATGGCTATGCTTGTTAATCGCTCTGATGAGGAGAGGTTTAATGATTCTTATTGGCAAAATTGAGGATGAGAGCTAAGCTAAAAGAGCTTCTCTTCAGCTGGAGACCAAGTGGGGGCCAAGTGGGGGCCAAGTGGAGCTCATAAATTAAGAGCTTATGATTACGAGCAGTGCAGAAAAGCGCACAAATCAATGGCCCATAACTCGTAATGCAATTTGGCAATAACTGCGCAAATGGTTGCATTGATTGCCAATATATATATTTATATATATATATATATATATATGTATATAGTCTGGCCATCAAAAGCCGGCCATCAAAGTCTTGTTGCAAACTTATCAGCGATATCTGTATCCGAGTACTCGTAATACTCGCAGTAGCCCTCGTTATATCAAAAAATTGCATGCATAAATGCGCTTTATGTTAACGAGCAGGAGTTACTGCCGCTGCTACTGTTGCTGCTACTGCAACAGTCTGAGGCACGCCCACTGCCCACTGCCCACTGCCCACTCGCAAGTGTTATCATCGCGCCTGTTTTATCTCCAGCTGCAAAAATATGCCCACGTCCGTCGTTGAATGCCGCACTTTCCGGCCGCGACTCCGTGTTGCACGCTCTCTTGGCCTGCTGCAGCATAAAAGCTACTGAGGCGTGCAGCATAAAACCAGCAACACACAGCGAAGATTGCCCTAGGTGAGCAAGCTGAGCGACTTGGATACCCTGTACTCCAATTTATTACAATATAATTAATCTTCCTCCTAATTATCTCTGTCTTCTATGCTAAGAACCTTTTTATGTACCTGTACTGATCATATCTATAATATATCAGCACATATACATATGAAGGGTATCGGTCTATCTATTTATCTATTGTTCACCTCTTCTATAGTCATTATTCCATATTTAATCAGCTTTCATATACCTTCCTTTCATATCATTACACCTTTCTTAGCATTTAATGTTTACAGGGTATGTTTAGGTGAATGAATATTCTGCCATTCCTTCACTTGCAAAATGTTTTTTTTTTTTTTCAAGTATTTTGCGCAGATGAAAACGCAAACCAGATGGTTTATTAAATCAGCGAACAGATATAAAAGACAATGGCCAGATAAGTCTGGCTGCCATAAAACACGAAAAATATGGGCACAAGAATGTCCCGTTATAAGCGACAAACCGAATTTTGAGAGAACGTTATGTGTATACAGTATTTCTTAGGGATAAAAGTTAGCTGTAAAAAAGAGGGGAGCAGACGAACAGGACTAGAATTTGGAATATATACATTGTATAAGTGATGCTTTCAAAAATGCCTTCTCGTTAAGGTATTAGAAATATATTCACCTGAATGTGTGAAAGATGGATGATTATGTAGAGTTCTAGGGTGTTTTCACATAGGAATCAATAAATAATAAAATATGAATCAATAATATGTCGTCCCAATTGAAGATCTTTAATCTTGATCTTAATAAAATTGCTTATAACTATAAAAAGATTTATATAGAGTTGCAAAGTAAACAGATAAAATAATTATATACTAAACTTCCTCATCAGTTGGGAAATAAATCGAGGTTTATGTTCGATATGATTGACGCTTACTTAACATGGCAATGATAAGGCAGGTTTATTAGAGGATTGCCAAAAGTATATATTTTATGATGTTTGAGTAGTAAGCATTATGTATTGATGCTCTTGCTCCATTTCCTCCCGCCCTCTGCCTTCGGCCCTCGTCTAAGTCCCATTGCAATATCGGAGCAGACGGCATAAAATGCGACTCAATCACTTTTCTTGTGTTGCGCAAATATTTGCGAAAATTCTATATAAATATATATATATATATATATATATGTATGGTATATTTTCCCGTTAAGTATGAAGCAAAGCCGATTATGCCGCACGATGTGGCAGAGCAGAAAGACGCCTCTGCTCTCCGTTTCAGGTTGACTGCTCGACAGGCCTCGAAGCAGAAACCCGACCTGATTAATGAGCTGCAAATGATGTTGTGTGCCCTGTCAGTGTGCGTAAATCACAAACAATTGGACAAAGGAGGGCGTGGCAGTAAGTAGGGGGAGGGTGTGTGTGTGTGTGTTGTGCCTTGGGAGCGCAGCATGCAACATGCGTGGCAACAAAATTGCAAACATGCTGCTAATGTAGTTCTTGTTGTTGCGATTGTTGTTGTTGTTGTTGTTTTTGTTGTTTATGTGGCATTGGCATTGTTGAAGTGCGCAGCCAACTTGGCATTCGATGCGTTTCACTTGTTGCATCGCAGCGGTTGCACTTATCTCCTGTCCACACTCTGTTTACAGAGTGCCAAAGGGCTATATTGGTTTTGGGTAAGACAGTGTGATAGCATTATTATTATATTTCGAATAAGGTTTCACAGTTTTAGTTTTCCTCAAGTAATTCCTTTCTTCTACATCAATGCCTTAACCAGAGTATTGCGCAGTCGTTCACACCCAGCTGCAATGCTTTTATTTGATGTTATTTTTACTGCTAAAAAGACTGCGCATCGGTTGACACTTTGTTTATACCCAACATTTGGCACGCCCACCCCCTAGGGAGACGGCAGCGAAGTTTGAAATGCCTTGGCAATTGGCAGACGCAACATTGGCTTAAAGCAGTTTCCATTATAAGAGCCGAACGCCTGACAAAGCTGCCGGGCAAAAGTTTTTATGCAGCAGTTAACAGCTATTCGAAAACTTGTACGTGGCCAAATAAAAGGGGAGGGGAGCTCGAGGGGGCTGCCACTCAAATGGGATGTACAACGTGCTCAGCTCTAGACCCAGTTAAGAACTCGTACAGTTAGTTTTGTCTGGCCATGAAAGCGGCTTATGGCTTAATAAGTACTTGCAGCTGCAACAAAGCCAAATGTTAGCTTTTAAGTAGCCAAAAAATGAATACAAAAAATGCCAACCAGCGGAAAAAATACTCATATGCCAAACAAGCGGCCAAAGAGAGAGAGGGTATATCCGATTTGTTGTTTCCTTTTGACATGGTTCACTTTCCCCCACCCTTCGACGATTGCAATCAGAAATATTAAAATTGTTGAGTGCCAGGCAAGAATATGCAAACAGATTGCAGTTTCTTATGTTTGTTAGTTGAAAGGTGCTCTCAATGATAGCCAGAAATGTGACTTATATAAGAAGCCATAATAGGTGGAGGAGGTCAAAGATGTAGATTGCGCAATTGAGGCTTTTAGGTAATACGTGTTGCAATTTCTTTGTATGAAAATCGATGGTAGAGCTTTCAGTTACAATTATAGCTAATTGATCCCACTATTATATCAATATTCTTACAAAACGTAGTTCTGATTCAACAGTCCATAATTAAGTATCATTCGTTAAATTTTAGCATAGTTAATGATAATTAATTACAGTAACAGATGCGGATGGAGATACAGATACAGATACAGATACAGATACAAATACAGATACAGATACAGATACAGATACAGATACAGATACAGATACAGATACAGATACAAATACAGATGCAGATACAGATACAGATACAGATACAGATACAGATACAGATACAGATACAGATACAGATACAGATACAGATACAGATACAGATACAGATACAGATACAGATACAGATACAGATACAGATACAGATACAGATACAGATACAGATACAGATAAATACAAATACAGCTACACATACAAAAAATCAATGATGTTAACTGTTAATAATTTAAATATGTTTTTGTTATGTCTAGCTTACAGTTGGCCAAATCTGTAGCTGGGCCAAAACCGGTTCGCGTTGGCCCATTTATGGTCGCGGCACAGTCAAGGGTCAAGCGAGTGTTTAATTCTGTGAATTTTGTTGTGTTTAGCATATGCAAAACTGGCCGGCGGGTTGATGTCAACTTTCTTTTGGGTTCTTGGCCATAAAAGTTGCGCGCCAGCTGGCGATTGATTTCAGTTAACACGCGCGCGGTTTGCGGTCAAGAGCCAATAATCGAGTCATGGGAACGCCGAATGCTCTATGGGCCATTGCCCTAATCGGACTAAGCTGTCTGCTCACTACAGTTGCAGGTGAGTGGACTCTGTTTTAACTTGGCTTTCAAGCAGACCTTCAAGTTGGCTTTAAGCCTATCTTGATGTGGCTGTGTGCCTGACTTTAATCCGACTTCGGAATGGATTTCGTCCTGGCTTTAACAACCTCTAAGCTGGCTTTCAACTTAAAGGTAAAACCGGATTTGCAGTACCCTTTATTTTGGATGACTCCATTGATCTACAACCTGCTTGACGTTCGACATAACTTTCAATATCTCTTCAGCTTGGCTTTAACATACATATGTACGTCAGCCTAGTTTCAACCTGACTCCAGAATTGACTTCAACCTGTCTTTAACCTGACTGATTTCTAAGCTACCTACCCATCAACATTTCTTTGCCTTTAACCTGGTTTCAACCTGACTCTAGTTTGGATGAGTTGACTGACCTATAGCCTGACCTCCAGCTCGACATTCGATAACTATAATACCATAACTTTCAGCCTGTCTTTAACTTCAACCAGTTTTAAACCTGACTGATCTCTAACCTATTCCTCAACCTTCCTGCAGCTGGTCGTCTGTCGCTTCGTCCTTTGTCCCCCCAGGAGCTGCGTCGAGTTCTGGCCGAGGCGGGAGTCGATGGGGCTCACCTGCAGCCTCTGGGCCGAGCCACGCCTTCGGCCTTCGCCGGCTTGGGCGGCTTTGCATTGGGCGTGGCGAATGGCTTGGGCGGCGCTCTGATCTTTGATCTGCTGACCTCCAACGAGACCGCGGCCTACGTGACCAATCTGATCAACTCGCTGAACACGACGGAGATCGTCAGCAACAGCGGCAGCGGAAGCGGAAACGGAGGCTCAACGCAGGAAGTTTGCTTCGCTAGTCGCAGCTTGAATGGCGATCAAGATCAAGACTTCGGCAACGATCAGCACGGGGACTTTAATGAGAATGAAGAGGAGTTCTACAGTGATGAAGAGGACATTCCAGAGGGTCGACAGGCCGACGACTACTACTACGACGAGTACGAGGATGGCGGAACCGGAGGAGTCGGAGGAGGGGGTACCACGTGCATTGTATACAATAAAGGACGGGCTATCCTGCGACATCGACGCAGTGTCCAGGACAACAGCCAGCCTCAAGAGACGAAGCCTGGCCAGGCGGCGGCGGTGGCGGCGATATAAACTTTAATCTATGTATGTTTATTAATTTAGTACTTAAGTCTATTAAAGTTTAATTGATACGAGAAGTGGGCGTGGCTGATGGCGTGACCTGCGAGAAATGTGTGTGTCGGTTGATGATGATTTAAGGGTATTGGGTGGGTCCCAAAGCCTTTGAAAGCCTGCAGCTGCACTGAGAGAAAGGAGGGGTAGGATTTGTGGCTCAAAATAAGGGACTAGCTGGACAGTCTAAAGGCTGGTTAAGCCAGCATCTACACTGAGAGCAAATAAGCAGCTACTCTGCAGAAAAGATGTCAAAATCAAATTTCTTATGAAGAAAAAAAAACAAGAGTTTTCATTTAGAGAAGAATGAAGCGAAAATCTAGAAAATTATTCCTACTTAATTTGGGACTAAAGGAGATTAGAAATCAACTTGCAAGTTAATTTCTTACTCTTTAAGAAAAGATTTGCTTAAGGAAGGCAGGAAATGTAAAAACAAGCCAAAATAAAAGGTGAGACAAAGCAAATGTTTGAATGTTGCTTTCTTTCTCTCAGTATGCGAATCTATGGCTTGATTGAATTTCTCGCATGGCTGATTTCATCAAAACGAGCCCAAAGGGGTGCGGGTTAAGGGTTGGGAATGTGTTAATGTGTGCACGTGTGTGGGTGTGCATGTGTGTGGGTGTGCATGTGTGTGGGTGGCTGTGGAAAAGGTTTTAGCCATTGCATATGTCACCATTTGCAATGTCATGCCGAGACACACTTGGAGACACATAAATAGAAATTAATGCAAACATCCACGCACACACAGAGAGAGATACAGATAGAGATAGAGCAGTAGAGTGAGAGGGAGAGATGGCTTGTGTAAACATTGAAATGTCATTGCCGGCACAGTTCAACGGCCGCGCCCATAAATCGTGGCCACAATTTATTAACTTTAACACTGGGCAATGTCACCGCAGTTCCTGGACACTCACACTCACACTCACACTCACACACACGCACATCCTTTGCCACATCCTGCGGCTTCCCCATTTGACTTTCTATTGATTTTGATGAGAAATTTATGTGGTCGCAGGACCTCGAGGAACTGAGGTTTTCCTAGTATTATAATAACTATCAAATATATTCGAGCTTCGGGTTTCTTTGCATATGCAGGTGGTTCACACTGATTCACAGTGGTTCACAGTGGTTCGCACTGGTTCGTAGTGGCTATTAGGGGTTCGGCGGTTGGGGCTTATGACAAATGGCCATTGCATTAGCTGCCATCAATAATTTATGATAATGCGTTAAAAGCGAATCTATATTCGATGGCAAAATGATTTAATTGCTGGGTATACGAGTATATAAAAGAGTTCTGGACTGGGAGTGTGTGTATAACGGTAAATGTATAGAATGACAGATCGATAGATAATACAGTTGTATTGTTGGCTTTATTTATAGAGCAGAGATTGGGAGATTGTTTAGGTTAAAGCTTTAGCGGAAGTCGGCTTATAGAAAAAGTACATATACGAGATGTTGGAAAGATAATGAAAGTGGGCTATATTAAAATAGAATTGGAAAAGAATAAACTGTTATATAGAGAAAGTAAAAAAAAAAGAAAGAATGAATGAAATAGCATACCAAATACTAGATAATGATGATTTAGAGAGGAAGATAGTTAGACTGCGGCACTAATAGATAGAGAGAGAGAGAGAGAGAGAGAGAGAGAGAGAGAGAGAGAGAGGTAGCAAGCAAAGAGAACGAAAAAGAAAAGAAATAAAGATTAATATACAAATGACAAAATATTTATATTAATATATCGAAGACTTTTAATAATCTTTCGAAAGTTAGAAAATAAAATCCAACTGTTCGACTCTTAGGAGGCACATCAAAACGCAATTAAAGCTAACTAAAACGTTGTTCAGTAGCAACACTTACGCACAACTACATCCACACCCACACATTCACACACACACTCACATGCATACAAATTAGCTACTAAGCATTCCACATACGATATTTATGTGTTCGAAGCACAGAAAACTACATTTCTAGAATCAAAGCTAAAGCTGGAATAGTCACATTTGGAGTCGAAGGAGCAGCACTTCGAGTCCTGCCAACGGGACTCCACTCCCATACCCCCTCCCCCTCCCCCTCTGTTTCCAAACTCGTTTGCTCTTTGGCAATGTGGCACTAAATGCGCTAAATTACAAACTAAATGCCGCAAGTGCCGCCCCTGGGCATGGCCAGGATTACCAAATGAACGTCTATGGGCGTGGCAGCAGGGGCGAGAGGGGAGGAGAGGGGAGGAGAGGGGTGGGGGTCGTTGGGGTCGCAAAGTGGTGGCAAAGCCCAAAAACTGTCGACAGCCGATGACATTTGAGCGATAAGAAAAACTGTTCTGTGGCTTTGCTGAAAGCTAGTCGAAAGAGGCGTCGGAGAAGGGGCGAGGGCGGGGGGTGTGGCTGGTGTCTGGTGGGTGGGAAATGTTGTTGCTGTTTGTATTAAGTATGCAGGCGTGTTGAAGTGTCACACACACCCACACCCACTCGCACACACACAGCTGAGCAGCAAATGCTGTTGTTTGCGCCTTTTGTTGTTGTTTGTGGCACTGAAAATTTTTACAGTTATTTTTACAGCATTGAAAATTGTTTTAAATGTTAATGCTGCTTGTTCTTGCTGCTGTTGTTGCTGCCTGTTGCCACTTGGCACAATAAAAAGGGGCGTGTGCCGCCGCCCACTTGCCACACGCACCTGCAGCAGAAGTCGCTGCGTGCTGCAAATCCCAGAGCAAACAAATAATTGAGACGCCTGTGTACACGCTTAACACACACGCACATACACATAGATATATTTATATATATATATATATATATATACACACACACACACACTTGGAGCTGGGGACACGCGCACTTGTGTTAAATTATGCGGGTTTTGGTTTTTATTGCATTTGCCGCTCATTTCTTTTGCTTTGCCGTTGGCTTTGCTTTTGTTTTGCGGCTTTGTTGCACGACTCCCTCTCTGCGGCAGGTGGCAGGTGGCAGGTGGCAGGTGGCAGGTGGCAAGTGGCAAACGGCAGGTGCTGCGAGGCATCATCTGCTAAGTCGCCAAGTCCAAATGTTTTTCCACATATCTCATGCATCGTTGCCCACTGACGAGCTCTCGAGGCGGGGCAAGCGGGGGCGTGGGTTAACAGCCCCTGTTTGGCATTTCAATTAATGCCACTTGCAAAATGCCAAAAAAATCGGGCTAGAGGGACTGCTCAGCTGGATGATACCCTGTAGATGCATGCTCTACATACTACGAAAAGGGTTAAAGTATAAAGGCAGCAGCTTATTTAACTGCGTTTGATAACCGATAAGCGATTAAATCGATATTTATCGATTGTCAAGCATTGTAGCACATTTCCGCTGACTGATACAGGCTTTAAGCTTCAATACGCCCCATTTGTTAGCCCTACAGGGTATTCAAAAACACGGCAAAGCAACCCTCGAAAGCCCTACATAGGCATAAGGGTCATCACTTTCGCTTTCGACTGACGATTCGCCACGCGGGGTGAGTTTTTGGGGGCTGTGGGGGTGTTGCACTCTAATGAAGGCATCGCTGAGGGCGAGCCCCAAAGCAACCCTTAGCCAGAACTCCCCCTCCCCTATGCTACGGCCAGTGTCAACAACGACGCGCGATATCAGTGCAATTCGTGCGACACGTGACCGCAAGAAATCCGCCGGAGTGTTGCGAAGGGTTGGGGTGGGACTGAGAGTGTTAAGAGGGTTGTGGAGTGGGTGGGGAGGGGTGCTGAGGGCTGCTCTTAATAGATTTTTGATTTGTTTTGTGCCCGCCGCCAAATCCAATTGTGCGATGCGGCGCGTGCGACGCTGATTCGAATAATGATTTGCCAAATGCCGCAAATTTATGCGACTTCCTCCTCTATATATATACATACACACATACATATGTATATATTTATTGTATATATATGTGCTGAATCAATACGCTAACGGTACACGCCATCGATATCGTGTTAAAGCAGCCGAATAATTCAATAAAGGAATCACGCAAACCGACCAAAAAACAAACAGACTGAAGACGGCACGAAATGCACTGAGAGAAAAGCTGGGGTGCATTCTGTTACTGGTTGAGTCCTGACCGAAACTCAAAGGATTTTCTGCTCGTACTTTCTCACGGATTCCACTTAAAATTCCATTGGATTATGCTCAATTTTTCGCTCAATGTAGTCGGACAAAGCTGATTCTTAAGCTATTTTCTTAAAGAAAACGAATTTCCTTAAAAACAACTTTTGCTTTTATTGCTGCTCAGTGTTTTCGCTCAGTGTAGTCGGGTCTAGTTGATTCTTAGGCAGTTTTCTAGCCGCTGGCCATGATTAAAAGCAGCTCAAACTTTGTTCCGCTGTCTTCTTCAATTGTTGTTGTTTGTGTTGCCTTTGGTTGCTTTTTTACAAATTGTTTCAATTAAAAAGTTTACTTGCCTGCGCTTTTCCTTTCGGCTGTCATTTTTTTGTTGTTGGCCCAACAAGCGGCGGAAGGCGGGGGGCGTGGCAGGGCAGCGTTTAAGCGGCTTTGCGCCACGCTTTGGCATACGATTGACACGTGCCGAAAACCAACAAAAATTGGGCGCTAATTGCGGCCGTAATAAGTGTACACTAGACAGCAGGAGCTGACTTTTAAATCCGAGTTCAGGTCCTGTCAAAAGTTCTTACTTTTCTGTGGCCTTGAAGGCGTTTTAGCCGTTGGCCTTGGCCACGTAGTTGAAACTTTACAGAACTGTCATTTGCAGGTTGCTCGACTGTTAGTCACCCTCTAGCTAGTGAGATTTCTTTTTGTCATACCTTAAGTTTCCTCTTATGTGTTATGTGGATCATTTTCATTACTTACCTTAATGTGGATCCTTCATAATGTCTCCATAAATTCTCTTTTTCAGACAGATCAAAAGAGTTGTAAGGAATACGTGATACAAATAGCATATATCCATTATAAAAGGTATTCATCTTCTAATTTAATCAAAACAGATTAAAAATTAAGAGATGCAATTCATACAGATGAAGAATAAATATACATACATAAATATCAATTAGGATATTCCACCCATAAGCTCAGCTGCTCTCTAAACTACTTCCTTCATTTAAAGCATATACAGGGTATCTCAATACGATTGCGCAGATACACAATCATCGCTGGCTAATTGAGAAATAAAATTGCTTGGACAAATTAATTAAATATTATTGAAAAAAGCAATAAAAAAAAGAAAGAAGCCAAAAAAAGTTGCAGCCAACGTTCAAATATTTCGTGGTGCTAATTAATTTAATTGATTCAAACATTTTATCTGTGTGTGCGTGTGTGTGTTTGGTCCACTATATCAGCTGTGCAACTGGATTATCTGTTTTTGTTTGTTCAAATGAAATTGACTTGTAATTAAAAAGTTTTGCAAATTGATTGAAAACTGTGGCCCCGGCCATTTAGCCGCAACAAAAACAACAATAAATGAAACAACAAAAATAAATAAAAAAGTTAAAAGGAAAGCCGGAAGTGCTGGGGTTAATTACAAGCATTAATTAAAACTGCATTTTTTCGCCATCAACTTCTTTGAGCTTAGTTGAAGAGTTTCTCTTGCTGCTGGGGGTAATTTTCTCTTAGATTTAAATAGTATAAGAGTTGTTGCTGGCACTCTTATACGCCGCTAACTGACCTACGACAGAGCACAGTTGCTTAGTTTAGACTTTACAGCGCTTTCTAATTGAGGCGGTCAGTTCTTGCACTAACTGCTTAGAAGTACAGTTAGTTGCTAATTTAGAAAATCTAAAATAATTAATTACTTTGAAGGAAATAAATAAAAACAATTTTTTATTCGTACTTTTACAAATGAGAAACTGTTGTATAATTTATTTTTATTATTTTATTTTTTAAAAACTTAAATTTTATTTATTAAAATGTTTTTACTTTATTCCCTAGAGTTCAACGCTTTGCATTCATTTATTTTTAACTATTCTTCTTCCTATTTTGTTGCTTCCTTCGGCACTTCTAAAAACTGCGAAAGCTTTAAATAAATGCTAATAAATTATTAAAACTTGACAGTTGCTGGGGAAATAGCAGCAAACTAACAAACACAACAACAACAAACATATCAACAAATTAAACAACAAGAACAGAAGCTGCGCCAGTCAAAGGCAACCAAAGCAACAACAATAACAACAACTAAATGTAAAAGAACTACCGCAACTAAATGTAAGAGCACAAGTACAAGCACTCAACAGAGAGTGCTCCAAACTTTACTTCGGCTACAATTTCGTGCACCAATAATTTTGCCAGCAACAGCAACAACAACGGCAGCAGCGAAGAGAAAGTTTGGCGCTCTCTTGCGCTCGCTGATTCGCATTCGCTGCTGCTGCGAGCCGAAGGCAACGCTGCGCTGCTTCGTCGTCTCGTGGCGCTTCGTGTGCGGACGAACGATTGGCGACTGTTTGACGACAGCGCGCAGTCAGTTAAATCCTGTTAGTCGAGTGCGAAGCACGCGATCTTTTTGTCTGTGCGTGGCGACTGACCATCAGAAGTGTTGACAAGTGCGCGCACAGTTGCTGAACAGTGTTGCGAGCCGCTGTCTAATGGAGTTGCCAAACGGTGCGTGTTAATGGCCGAGCTAATGACATGTGATTAAGGTGCAATAAACACATGCGATAGAGAGTGAAAGTGCAAGTGAAGGATGTGAATGTGGAAGTAGTAAATGAACAACGACAATAACAACAACAACTACGACAACTACAACAAATTGTTGGCATTCCATCAAGCGATTAACTGTCAATCTCAATTTGAGTTGCTGAAGCAGCACTTTGAAAATCAGAAAACATTTTTCTCACGCCCACCCGTGGCAGGAGCCGGAGTTAGACCCGGAGTCAAAGCCGGAGCCGGAGCCGGAGTCGGAGTCGGAGGCGGACAAGCCAGTCAAGTGAAAGTGCTAAGCCGAAAGCAACAAGATAAATTACTTGGCGCCTACTTTTGTTATCTAAAACCAAAAGCAAGTAACAACAAAAAGAACACACAAAACAATTGTCGCGTGTGTGTGCGAGTGTGAGTGCGTGTGCGTGTTGTGTTGTAGTGTTGGTAAGCGTTGCATACTTTGAGGCGCGGCGCACATGGCGTATGATTTATGCGGCTGTTGTTGCGCCCAGCGGAAGAAACAACAGCGACAGCAAATTACACTGAAAGGAAAACAAGTAAATTGAATTTAAAACAAAACAAAAAAAGAGGACACGATTATAACATATATATTAAGCTATATAGATACAATTGAAAGAGATAGCGACTCATTTGGTGATGGCTCCCAGGCGAGCGCTTAACTAAGACCCGACCCAAACCGCTGGCCCTGAGTGTAATTTGGACACAACAATAAAATAACATTTAGAATTATATAGTATATACATATATACATATATATATATATATATATATATATATAGTTGGCGAGATATGCGGATAACAAGCCCAAGCACAATGTCGGCCAATTTGGGATTACTCAACTGTTGGCTGTTGCTGGCGCTGCTGCAAGGTGAGTTTTACGTTTACTTTTAATTAAATAATCCAATTTATTCTCATTTAATTTCGTATTAAATTAAATTTGGCTCCCCTGCTTTTCCGCTTTTCCACTTTTCCACTTTTCTAATTGCTGACGCGCGCCTTTTTGTCTTTTTTGTCGCTTTGAATTTGAATTTGTGCTCTAATTTCCGTTTCGTCGTTTCGTTTGTTTCGCAATTGAAATTCTTTAAATTTGACTGCGCGGAATTTCAATTTCGAGACACAAAAGTTGCCATTGTCATGCCACCCCCTGCCACGCCCCCCTCTTTGATGACTGCGTCAATCTAGGCGCGCGAGCTAATTGCGCCTGAATTGTTTTTGAAACCTGAAATGTGGCCGAAGCCTTCGGCCTGTGGCCTAACGCTTGCTCATTTCTTCTCTGGCAAGGCCGCCGCCATTCTGGTCCACCCTAAACCCGTTGCTCAAGTGCTTTCCATTCTTTTTTCTCTTGTTTTTTTTTTGGACCAACCAAACGGCAGCTAAACACTTGTAGCCCCAAGCCCTTAGCCTTAACCATCTGCATATGCTCATCTGTGTGCGTGCATGTGTGTGTGTGTGAGTGTGTGTATGTTGTTTGTTGTCTGGCTCGCCAACTTTTTACACACACATACGCACTCGCTGTGAACTAACTGTAAACTCGTACTTTCCGCAACACTGACACAAAATTTCATTTTCAATTCAAGCTTCGCACTGGCAGCCAACATATATGCATATATACATATATATCTATGCATGTATGTATACATATATAAAAGTGAGTGTTAGAAAAAACAACACTCACACACAGATACACATGATGACAAGCTAACGAGGCTGCAGGCACTCGCGAATGCAGCCGCTGCCTTGAAAGCCGCTGCTGTTGTTGCTGTTGTTGTTTTTCTTATACCCAAAGTCAAATTTGGGAAAGGGGTATATTATGACAACTACTGCTATAGAAATCTGTTGCAATTTTCTATTTATTCTATACTATACTATTCAAGCATACAAAAAAAAAAACAAAAAGAAAGATTAATAAAAATATATTTAATTTATTATTGTTTCACTTATTATTTATTTTAATTATGTATATTAAGTTGCTTTATTTATTATTTATTTTTTATTTGAATTTAATAAATATAAGAAACTATAAAAATAAGATAAAAACGTACAGAATATATATCGTATAATATAAGTCTCATGCATGGAAAGTATCTTAAACTATATTTCTATCTTAAAATACAAAAACTGAAAATAATTTTCACATATTTTAAAGATTTCATATGCTATTTCTCCACTTATATCTAAACTATTTTGCATAGAAAGAATCCGAAAATAGTAAAAAATTAAGCATAAAATTTGTTAAAACCAATTTGTAAATGTTAAGGTCCATAATCGGATTGCTATATAAAATATATATGAGAAAGATTTGTGGCAAAAAAAGAGGAGAAAAAATTTAGTTTCATTTTCTATGGAAAATCTTTTGAGCTGGTTTTGTTTTTTTTTAGGGGATTATGTTAGGGTATGCCAAAACATATATGTTACACACATGTGTATCCATGTGTATATGAGTGTGTGTATGTGTATGTGTGTGTGTATATATTTGTACTAAAAACATGTTTTTTATGACATTGTTGGTGCTGCTCAGGGTCGCGTTGTTGTTGTTGCGGTTCCAGTTGACACATGAATTTGTTGCTGTCCGCTGTGTGTGTGTGTGAGTGTACATGTGTGCATGTGTGCATGTGCGTGTGCGTGTGTAGCCACAGATGGACTCATTCACTCAGCTGGCAGCGCAAACCACTTTAGTTATAGAGATAGACACACACACAGTCCTACGCCTACACCCACACCTACACCTACACACCTATACATCAATGCCTAAACGCATTTCATCATTCAGCAGCAGTCACTTTTTTCTCATTTTTTTTTTTGCATTTTCCACATTTTCACATTTTCATTTCGATTCCCGTTTTCCATTTTGTCTTCGGCGCGCAATTGTGCTTCGCTTGCTTTGTAATTTCCAAATGAAATGCTTTTCAAATGCAATTTACCGCTGCAAATTGTTGCAACATTCGCCTGCCCCACCCCCTATCTATCACAGGTCTGTCAGTGTGTGTGTGTGTACGTGTATATTTCATTTTGCTAAAAGCTACTTGTCTCTGCAAAATAAAAGGCAAATAGAAATTACTTTGCCGTTTAAGTCGCTCGTAATTGAAAAATATTCGAAAGGCCAAAGGCAAAAGCGTCCACAAAGAAATTCTCCGCTAAAAAAATAAAGAGCAAGAAGAAGACGCTGGCAAAAACATTTAAATTCCATTTGTTTTTATTCTGGGTAGGCAAAAGCAAATATTTATCAATTCGTTTTATTCAAAGGAAATGAAAAATAAATGTTTATGAAACTAGAATCTAAAATTCCGATATTCACACAGTTTTTTTTCAGCTTCGAATATTTTATTATTATATAACAGTTATATATGCCTAAAACTAAGCTTAGGCTGGTCAAAAACTATTTCAATAAACGGAAGCTCAGGGTCTCACCTCAAAACTCAACGCTTGATGCTTAGAAACTTTAAGATCTTAAGCGATATAATGCACTGTTATACACCACTATAAATATTATAAACTATTATGCACTGTTATATACTGTTAAGCACGTAAACGAACTGTTGTTCACAGTTATATAGTCATACATTTGCACTGCAGTTATACACTGATACGCATTGTTCTGCGAACTGTTATACACCGCGTAAGACAGATATACCCTGTTATATTGGTATACACTTCATATGCCCTTTTGATATACACTGCTATACATTGCTTTATTATGGTATTCACTTCTACGTGCTGTCTGTTATACTGGTATACTCTGTTATACATACACTGATACACACCAGTGCAATGCACGCTTATTTACTGTTATACACTTTCGGTAACAAGCTGAAGCTATTTTAATTAAGAAATCAGTGTAATTAAATATATAATTAAGCTTTTTCTACTCAGATTCTGCGCTATTTCATATGCTAAACCAATTTTCGCCAGCTTGAGCAGACAAACAGACGAGGCTCGCATACAAATGTCAGCATATACTATATAAATGTGTATGTATGTGTATATAAAGCGAACGCTTCAACTGTTAATTTGCAGCAGGTGCAGGTAAACAGGAAATGTTGCTGTTGCCATCAAAGTTGGCGTTGCGTTGCAGTTGCACATTTTCATTTGGCGTTGACATTGATGCATGTTGAATAAGTCAAAATGGCGAACCAACTATGCAGGCATGCATACATGTGTGTGCGTGCGAGTGTGTGTGTGTGTCCAGCGACTTGTTTGAAAATGAGTCGCAATTGCGAAAGGTAAAGGCGGCCGCAGCGAGCAGCTAGCCTGGCTGGCTATACAAATAGAACTAGTGGGACACACACACACACACACACACACACACACACACACACATATATATACACGCATACAGTCACAGTTACACACACATGGCTCAATTTTGGTTGGGACGAAATTGCAAAAAGTGCGGCCATGAAAAGTGTGCAAACAGTTTTGCAGCAACTGAATCAAAGAGCAGTTGACATTTAACATTTGCAACTTTGCAACTTGCGGCTGCCACAAAAGTACACTGCGCGAAAATGTATATATACACATATTTATCTATATATATTATAATATCTGTATATGTATGGCTTTTGTGTGTTTCAATCAATGTAATGCAATAATGAATTCATAAAATTTACTTTTATTGTTTAAGCGCATATAGTTCAAGTACAAAGGTGTAAGTGCATCTGTGTGAGTGTGTGAATGCGGGGGTGTGGGGGTGTGAGTGTGTGTTTGCACTTGCGGTTATTCCTTTGCATTTTTATGTGTTTATTTAGTGCGCAAAATATGCGACGGATGCGGTAAATGTAAATTGCAGTTATTTGCGCAGCTGTTCGCCATTTAACGCAAACACAAATTGTTTACACTCCCATTGTTGCTGTTGTTGTTCTTGTTGTTGTAGTCGAAGCAGTTATTGTTGCTGCTATTGGTATTGCATATTTATGGGCACAGCTCAACGTGTTCGCGTTTAAATATTTTTGCAAATATTTTTAAAAAATATAACAATAATTGAAGAGCCAATGCCTGACTAAGTGATACGCTGTAAATGAGCAGAAGGTATTTAGGTATTATGAGAATACCTGCGGAGAACCCAGCTGCCAAATTTGGGGTTTGGGGCTCCCGAGGCATTCCTCAACTAGCAAGTTTCACAATCGATTTTATATATATATTTTTGTTTGCTAAATAGAAGCATATATCGATACTTTGTGTTTCACAGCTTACTTTCTTTCCTGTTACATGCATTTGCACAAAATCAGTATACCCCCTGCCTAAGCACTTTGTGATGGGTGCTGATGCAAAACAAGTTCACTTGTCGAGATTTACAGTCAAAGTCCAATTTAATGCACACGAAATTCACTTTTGATTTCTGAATTAATAAAAGTATCAAAAGGCAAAAAAGAGCAACAAAATAAGAAGAGTGAGAGAGAGAGAGAGAGAAAGAGAGAGAGAGAGAGAGAGAGAGAGAGCGGTAAAAAAAAACACATTTGTGTGCTGCATGTATATTTGTCGATAATTATTATTAATTTTGTTTCAATATCATACCTTAAATAAATATACATAAATATATATTTTTTATTTGTAAATCTAATTAGTTGCGCTTCGACTATTTAATAAATTATAAATGATATTAAAACTGCTTACTGCTTACTGCAAATAATTTGTATTATTAAAAGGCAATTATTGTTTAATTTTGATTTATAAAATGAATTTAAGACGATAAGTGGAAAATTTCATATGTCCCTTTTTTGATTACTCTTGAGGGTTTTTCATATTTTAATTATTATTATTGCTTATTAAAAATAATAACTTTTGCATATTTATCAGACATTAATAATGTCTTTTTTTCATATGCTCATAACAGACAGCTATAATAGAAGAATTATATGATTATATAGTATATATTGACTACGTCTTTCAAATGCAAATGTCAATAATGAACACTTATGAAGATCTTGGTATACATATGGCACGTTCATTAAATATGAATTGGGATTCGAACCCGGAACCTACTAAAGGCGGTTGGATACAACTCACCTTAATCACCTAAATTTAACCCATCATAAAAACTTATTTAAATCGTATTATAAGGACCAAAGTCTTTAATCAAAGGCAAATCCAATCAAGTTGTGCGCTGCAGCTGCCGCCCGCGTGACTCAGCACAAAGGCGAGATACCCTGTTCAGCAGAAGAGGAAGAGAAACGAGAGGAACAATAAAGCACGAGTAGGAGCAGATGTCTGACAAGTCGCTGGCGGCTTTCTTCGTTGTTCGGGGAGCAGGCGCGGATTTGATGAAACGGCAGAGCACAAACTTATGGCCCAAGGCGGAGGCAATCAGAGGAGTGGGGGAGTGATGGGGAGGGTGGGGGTGTGGCCAGAGGGGTGTCAGACTGATGAATGGAGCGTGACGACCGCTTAGACATGGACATGGACATGGACATGGACACGCATGCCGAGGCACGCACCGAGCAAAATTTCAGCGCTCAAATCGATGAGTTTTCCTTTTCGGCCGCAAAGTATGCAAACCAAGCAAGTGTTTGCGTGTGTATGTGTGTGCGTGTGAGTGTGTGTGTCTCGCTAAGTGTGAGCTATGCAGAATTATTGCCGACAGGCTCAGGTTATTCACATCAACTTTTCCTCCAGCTCCGCGCTCTGCGAGCCTCGAGCCTCGAGCCAAATCGTCTTTAAAAACCGTCTTGTTGATTTAAGCGGCATATGTTGAAAAATGTGTGCGACGTGCTTGAAGATGGAAAAACTTCCCAGTCAGATAAAGAAGAAGAAAACAATGATGTACAAATCATACATTCGTTGATGTATGTTTAACATATTTATGAAGCCACTTTTGCAACCGTTGACAACTCTGTTAAACGACATTTACGGCGGACTTTCTTATGGAAAGTGTGGGGGAGGTTTTTATAATTGTGGATCGGAGTGAATCTATATGGCAGGGGGTATATGTATGTCTATAATCTGTGTGATAATCTGTGTATGTGTCTATATATAATTACTGTTCATATTATATAGATGAGAGTAACCTTTGCCCTAGAATAGGTGGAAGAAAACAAATTCATATAAGACATCATATAGCTAGTGCAGTACCTACATATATATTATATTTTAATCATAACTGTCGCCAATTTTTGGCTAAATTTGGTTTTCTTTTCCCATATAAAAAACATCGCTGGCAGATTTTATTTTCTATGAAAAGAGTTTTTGCTCACTCATAAGATTTTTCTTCGCTTTTCAATGACTCAACTTGGGTTCCTCTTTTTTCTTCTGGTACATACATATAATAAAGAAATACTTTTTTATTGAGCTGTCATTGTTTGGGCGAGAAAAACAGCCGCAAGTGTTTAAAGTTCTTCTTCCTTTTCCTTGTGTTCTTCTTCTTCTTGTTCTGTTTGCCGCAACATTTTTTGTGTGCTTTTTGCGTAACACTTATGGATTTGACATTTATATGACAGTCGGATTTTTGCACAAGACGCAATATGCTGCGATACACACACACACAAACTCACACACACTCATACACACTCACACATGCATGCGTGTGGGTGTGCCCATTTCTTTTTTTCTATTTTTACTGGGAAAAAAACGTGCGGGTTTTCCAAAGGCTGAAGAAACTGAAATTGTTTTTTCCTGTTTTATTTATTTCCACACACACACACACACATACAAATACGCATATAAAGAGACTCTGTGTGTGTGTGATGGTTTTTAAGGCATTTGGCACCATTTTTGTTGTGCTCATCGCATTTCAGTCACGTAACTGTTTCTTCTGCTTGTTGTTGTTGTTGTTGTAGTTGTTGTTTTTGTGGCGCGACAAGAGAATTTATGCATTTGATTTCAACTAATTTTCAACGGCATAAATATAATTAAATTCACGCACGTCGCAGCAAATTAGATGCCATCATAAATTGGGCTCATTGCTCGCTCTCTGAAGAGCGCAGCGGAGGTAGGGAGATGGAGAGAGATGAACAGAGCGAGAGAGAGAGGAGAGAAGAGAGGCGATTGTTACCTTAAGTCGTCAGGCAAGCGTATCAAGCAGGGGTAGAGGGACAGAAAGAGAGAGAGAGAGAGGGAGAGAGAGAGAGGGAGAGAGAGAGAGAGAGAGAGAGAGAGAGAGAGAGAGAGAGAGACAGAAGAGGAGAGCGGCATTTGAAGTCTTTAGTCAAATTTTACACACATGAAGCAAAGATACAGGGGAGATAGGAAGACAGAGAAAGAGAGAACTCTCTACCTCAAAAACAGCCTCCAGCCAACTTGAAAAACATAAAGAGAAGCTTTAAAAGGAGAAAAGAGAGAGTATGAGACTTGCGGCCTGTCTCCCTATATGGATCGGGAGAGTGAAAGAGAGAGGCTTCCTCCCCTCTAATCAAGCCCCAAGGCGAAATTGAAAACATTCTGAGAAGCAACAAAAAAGGAGAAAGTGAAAGAGAGACATGCCCATCCCTCTCTCTAAGCTAGGCCACAGGCAAACTTAAAAAACATTAAGCGGCGTATTAAAAACCAATAAAGAGTTGCAGATCGGGCTTGCGCGACTGCCTAATACTCGTTCATTAACCCAAAGCAAACCAAAATATGATTCTATTATTTAAATATGTTCGAGTATTTACTTAAAATCAGATGCCAAGATACCCCTTTCAGCGCTCACTGAACGGGTATATAAATCACACAGCTGTTGTCGCTCTCAACGCTCAATGCTTAAGCCTTTGCCTCGAGTGTCAAACACGCAAGTCGTAAAAAGATGCTCGCTGTCATTGGAAGTCTTGAAGGTGGAGTGGTTGGGGGGTAGTCTAAGTAGTTTTGAATGGGATTGTGGAAGGGATGGGGGAGGGGGTTGGCGGTTGAAGTTCAGCGTCGATAAACCAGTTGCGCGGCTGCAAATTGCGTTGTCCTCGAATGATTTGGCAGGGAAACAAGCTCATTTTGAATTTTATTAACACACGCACAACAACAATAACAAAACGTGTCAACAGCTATCGCCGCATACCTTGAGGCGTGCCAGTAACCTACTTACACACACACACACACACACACACATATTCGCTTACTCGCTTTTAGATGAGAAGCTTTTGAGCCATTTGCTTGTCTTTTGCCTGAGCCGTTTTATTAAAAATTCCACACACACGCGCGCGCATACATACACACGCACACATATACAGGGCATGTTTAAGGCAGACTACCAGACTACCAACTACCAGACAACAACAACAATAGCTACAGCAGCGCCTTGGCAATTGTTGCTGCTGCTTTTGCCGTTTTATTGCTTTGTCATTTCTACATATTTCACAGCCTCACACACACATAGACACACACACACAAGCAGATACTTACAACGCACACAGCCATCAGAAGCAGCAAAGGATTTAGCTAAGGGCTTCGTTTTTCAAGCCTCATCTAAAACCAAAAAAAAAAAAGAAGAAATTACAGCCGCATTGTTGCTTCCTGTTGTATCCTGTAATCAAGTGAATAATACAGGGTATGCTTTCACTTGTCACTTGTGTACAAGTTTGTCAACATATTTAAATAGTCTTAACTAGCAATATCAACTTTCGTCTGTTATATAATTATTGGTAGGTAAAAAGGATTCTCCACTTAAGCTAATTTTAATTGGGATTCCAATTATATTAAGATATGCATCGATATAGCTTTAATCGTTTCCAGATTATCTTACACCGCACTTGAATTTAATTTTTAATTGTTTGTTGTGTAATTGAAACTTTCCAATTAAAAGTAAATCCCAATTTTCCAACATTTATTCGATTGCCGACTTCTTCGTCGAAGCTCAAGTGTCGAATTTCCTCCTGCGTTAATTAATACATATTGCATTTATGCTGCTGGCTGCACGCACACGCTTTCGCAACACTGGCCTACAGGGTATCCGTTTCACTGTTGCTTTTCTTGTTGTTGTTGTTATTGTTGTTCTTGTTGGTGGCAGAATTGTCAACACGTTGTATGGCCCAAAGGGCTGGCGCATTTCTCCCATGCGCTCGCGCGTGTCATATTTATTTATTTCGTCTTGGGATGTTGAAAGCCTTAACCACACACCCACACCCACACACACAAATACACCATCACGAGCGCTTTGATATGCAAAAACCTGGCTCTGTTTGCATAAGCAAAAGCGCTTTGATCAAAACCGCGCTGGTTTACAGTTAAGTCTTTCGATTTTGACATTTGACATTTTGATTTAGACTCATTTATCTCTATCATTAACATTTATGGCGCTGGCCTGTGACACTTTTATGGCCACATTTAACAATTATGGGCATTTGTTGTCCGCAACAAAAAACGCAAGCCAATAAACGTGCGCTGTGGTTGTGGCCCACATTTGGTTCAATGAACTTCCATTGCCTTAATTTTGTCTGCCGTGTAAAAAAGGGACAAAAAAGACACAAACGCGGCGCCTGTAAAAGTGCAACTACAGCAGCAGCAGCAGTAGCAGTAGTAGCGCCGGCCGCTGTGCCTGGCATGTGGCCAAAAGCAGCGACACCAACAACAACAACACCAACAACAACAACAACAACAGCAAGAGCAAAAATAACAGTCGCTGCACAAAAACAGCAGAAAGCAATTAAACTTTGGCATTTTGTTTGCACAAAAGCGATTAAAGTTGTTGCTGCAGACAAAGATGTTGAGTCTCGCTCCCACCTCGGCCTCCCCTCTCTTTCTTTCACTATCTTTCGGTGTAATGCAAGCAGGCAGGACAATTTGCATACCCAAAAGTTGCAGACTTAGTTATTTGAGCGGCTCTTGCGGCGTGTCAATTGTATTTATTGAATGGAAAGATTTAACTGGGGAGTACCTAGCGTATGCTTAATATGGCGAGACGGTTGACCTTAACTACGCAAGAAATTTAGGTCATTAAACAATACATATACATTGATATGCGTTTCTATCATTCAGTGTGTTTCTCCACATACAAACAACAATAAAGAGATGGCAATTTTTAAACTAAATCAAACATCTTTATTTTCCTTAGGCAGCCAGCACTTTGTATACTCTGACAGCGGCTCAGTCGCTCCCCTGTGTCATTTGAGCTGTGCCTTATATATAATAATATTTGACTAAGGCAAACAATATAGTCGTACGTTTAATGCGCTGGCCTTCAAAGTGTCCAATAGCAAAGTTTTCTTGGGGATTTACAGGCTGCGCTTGAAAGTAGGCAACACTTTTTTGCACAAAGTGCTGGGAACTGAATACGGGCCAAAAATTTGATATCTCTGCTACGTAGTCTCTACGTATTTCTGAGTGTAAGTGTTTGTATTTGTGTGTGTGTGCTACGTGCTTCGATTGAATTGCTGTAGATGGTCGGCCAGGTCATCGCCAGCGTCCATTGACATTCATATTCATGGCTAAAGCCGCTGGCAGCGACGTTTATTGAACTTTTTATGCGCGCACAAATTTACTTTTATGTTTTGTCGCCTGGGCTTTTGTTGTTGTTATCGTTGTTGTCTTTTGCTGTAGCTTGCGGTTAGGCGTTTTCTTTTTTACGGCCATATCCTTGCCTCGTCGGAGTAATTAAGCCGCCTCAATGGCTGATCAAAATGGACAGAATTTTGCGTACTGGGCTCTGAATTTGTGTATGAGTGTGTCTGTGTGTGTGTGTGTGTTGCAAATATTTGTTTTAGACACAAACTTGTCGAGCTTTTCCCATGAATATTAAGCGGCCGGTTTTTTTTGGCTAGTTTTTGTTAGCCGCTATTTACAGCGTTTTGAATTATCAAAAAGCTAGTCAAGTGGCTCGGCTGTTGGCTCCGTTTAATTAAGCCAAAATGTTTGTATTTTATTACTGTATATTGCGCGTAATTAAAATCAACGCAGGGGCGGTGAACGGTGGGCGTGGTTGCAGCCGCCACGCAGACACAAATATCGGTCAACTTATTGAAAGTGTCTGCGGCTTTGCCTCGGGCTTTGCGTCTGCTTCTCGTTTTCAGCTACAGCTACAGTTTACTTTTTATAGCTCCTGCAGCAACAGCTGCGGGTTGTTGTGCTTACTTATACATAAATATCTTACTTATATATATGTATATATATATATATGTATACATATTTATAATAAAAGAAGATATTCAGCAGTTGGCCGCAGCTGCTGGGCACGCGTTAATTGCTTGAAAGCTAATGCTTTAACAACTCGGCCCCGATCTTAAAGTCTGGAGCACACAATTTGCCAGCGGCTTTTTAATTTGATTGGCGCACAAATTGTTTTATTTTTGTGTTTAGCTTCAAACGGACAACAGACGACGCCAACGGCAACGGCAATTCCCAGACTCCAGTCGATCATTTGTATTGGCTTGAGGTAGCGTACAATAAGTGCTTAAGGAGCAAAATGATGAGGGTAGCATAATAATACAATTTAATAAAGAACTCTCTCCTTCTATTTGCGAGCTTTATTTTTGAATAATTTAACTTTTTAATCTTATATTGAGTATAAGAATTTTAGAGTGAGAAAATGTTAGGTTACTTTGTTGAGCAAATAATGTTGCCTACTCTTGAGCGCATAAAAGAATCTTATTTTAGGTATAAGCAGGGTTTGTTTGATAAGTAATTAGACTAAGATGAAAAGCTTTTCCTAATCATTGTAATAATTTAATAATTATTCACGTTCTGTAAACATGTTCTTATTAATAATTTGAGTTAACGTTTACGGCCTCTTAAACCCTTTTTTTTCAACATGCTTTTTATAAAAAATGAGTTTCTCAAGTTGGTACAGAATCTCAATATTGCACGGTATTTGATAGTCTGCACCTCCACTTATATAAGCAACCTCCGCTGTTTCCTCTCGTGCTTGCAACACAGAATTCAATTTAAACTGTAGACGATTCGAGCAGCGTCAAATAGAATTATGCGTGGGTCCTGGCCGGCAAACGTCCTGGGCCAAATAAATTACGGCATTAAATAAAGTTTGTCATTTAAATTGAAAAATAGTAGCGGACCTCACAGACCCTCTCTGACCCCACACACGGGCTAGTTATCCCTTCGGGACGTGTCGCTGAAAAATTACGCAATTCTCCAAATACAACACACACACTTACAAATTACAAATTGTGCACATATGTTAAATTTCACAGCCAAGAAATGAATTGTGCGTCTGTGTGCGTGTGTGTATCTTGTTCTCTATTTTTTCTATGTCTAGCTCTGTTTGTGGAGGGGGTAAGGGGGAGGGGCCTACGTGTGGACATTAGGCCCAAACGAACGGTCAGCAGTGGAGCTCCCAGTGGGGCCGCAGCGCAATAAGCAGAGCTTAGCTAAAAGCCCAATGTCCATTGGCCAATGCCCAATGCCCAATTCCTGGCCAACAACAACTTTGAGCGACAATCTAAAATCATTTTAGCCATGTCCGTGTCCTCTGTGTATGTGTGTGTCTTACATATGGCTTACACGTAATACTTCAGCATTTTGGGCACAGAGTTCAGTGACAGTCCGGGCCAACACGTGTCTCTGGGCCTGGCCAGAACCGTTTGTCCCATCGGGCAACAGTTTTATGATTCATTTATATGAATTGCCAAACGTAATTAAAAATTCCTCTTGTCTTTTGGTGAGCTGCTGCTGCTATGAGAGCCAACATCGTCCTGCAAATTTCATAAGCTAATTGGCTAATTTGCCAAAGAGTTGCACGCTGAAGCCCTGCTCAAAGATTTTGGCTTAGCTGCCTCCCTTAGCTGGCCAGTTAAAGGGATTTAACGGAAAAGTTAACAATAAATTTACAACTTGGATGTTCAACTTTGTTGCTGCTTAAATCTAAAAAAGCTTCGCTCTCAAATTAAGCACAGTTTTTGTTTTTGTTTTTGTTTTTGTTGTTGAGCGAATTCCTGACCCATATTTCATTTACACTGTCTTTTAGTAGGCCATTGTATTTTGCTATGCCTTATGCGTAGACGAATAAGATACGATCTAATGGAGTGGTTAAGTATATGTATATTCAATATATAATATAAGCTTGATTACACTTAAGAGCCGAGTCAACTGTTTAGCTATCGATTTCTCATTAAGTTTCTTAGCTATCGAGACAGCAGAAATTGTGCGCTCTGTGGAAATTATAAGAGTTAGCATAAGAGTGTTTAATTGAAATGATAAGTATTTTCGTATGAGTATAAGAAGAGGTATATTATACACTGCAAGAAAAAACATTTTTTTTCTTTTTGTCCTTTTTTCAATGTGCTTGTCGCATGCGGCGTATACATAACATGCGTTAAGCTTCGACAAAACTTGGCTCTAAAATGTTGCAATTGCTGTAATTACACGCTTGCTTGACTGCACTTTACACACAGCTGTGCGTGTGTGTGTGAGAGTGTGGGAGTTTAAGCTAGCTGCAGTGTGTGCATTTGTTTAAACTCACTCACACACACACGCACACATTAAGTCTGGCCAAGTAATGAGGCGCATAGAGCAGGCATTTATTTTGACTGCAAAGGAAATGCAAGCCTTGCCTCCTGCTCAAGAATGTGGCTGAAGCCTTATTTTTGCAATTGCCACGCCCTCGGCTGGCCGCCCATCGAGCTTAACGCACAGTCCCTTATCTGGTTATTAATTTTATGTGTTGCAACGCATGTCAGAGCTGTGGCAAAAATGTTGCAGTTGAACTTGCAGCAGCTGCAGTTACAGTTGCAGTAACTGAAGTCTTTGTCGTGTTGTGGTTGTAATTATTTTTAATTATTTGTGCTGGCAGCCGCAGGTTTGTTGCAGTTGCACTTTTCTGGCTGCCTGCTGCAGTTAATAAGCTGCCTCTTGACTCTTGTGGCAGCTGCACGTTGCACGCCGCCTGTGGCATCCCTCAATGGCTGATAGTCAGTTGTGCTGTTTGGCTTTAAATTCATATGCTCAAAAGTTATGTCAATGTTGACAGCCACATTTGTTGCCGCACATTTTGAAGTGTGTGAGTGAGAGAGAAAGATAGGGAAAGTGAGAGAGCGAATCAAATACGAGAGTTGAGTATTTAATAAATGAAATGTTTTAGTTTCGTTGATTGTGAGCACAAATGTTAGCAAACGAAATGCACGATAAATAGTACTGCCGACTAGCAGATACCCTATTCCAAGATATATTGTTTTCCCATAGGTAAGAGTTATTACTTTTTTTTTTGTATTCTCCTGTGACTTTATAGAGTCAGTTTTTATTCATGAATAAGCTCCTTAATTTTAAGAAGCACACCTCTTGGGCCCGCCTCCATTTCGTTTGTTGTGTCTATTAGGCAAAGTGCTCATAAATTTGATATTAAAGCAGTTCTCGATTAAATAATTTATCAAGTGCAGACATAATTTAATTTCAATTTCATGCGAAAAGTTTGGCTTGGCAGAAAAAAATGAGCGAGAGCTCGAGATGAAACCCAATATGAAAATGTTACCAAATCCCTCGATGGCTTTTAGCTGCCACAACAGCTCGCTCCTTGGTCCTTGTTGTTGACAGCCGGCCAAAAGTGAGGCAAAAAAAAAAAATATGTGCGAACTTTTTGCATACTTCTTCTTATGTGTGAGTGTGTCGTATTATATATTAATGATACATTTGTCTGTCTGGTAGAGTTTTCCCTCAATCTCTCTCTCTCTCTCTCTCTGTCTCTCTGTCTCTCTGTCGCTCTTTATCTCTGCCACATCCTGTGTCCGTTTGGTGTTGCTGCTGCAGTGGCACATTTTATAATCCACAATGATTGATATATGCGCTAGCTACAAAGAACTCCAGCTCTCTCTTTCTATGTCGCATTATGTGCACTTACAAAAGACTGCGCCTAAAAGCAGGCAATGCAAAATATCGCCCACAGTTAAAATGTCAGAGCAAATTCATATTCATTCATTATGTTCAAATCCCCGCAGGCTTTGGCCCAAAACAAAGCAGCCGAGGTGGCATAAAAAGTGCACACACACACAGTCGCACGCACACACATGTGCATAATGTTGATTGTTTGTGGCAGCGAGTCGAGTCGAGTCGAGTTGTGTTGAGGCAAGTCGAGCAGTGAGTGCCGCATTCATTTTCATTAACCCGTTTTTAGGCACACTTGCCACAGGCTCAACTACCTGCCCCTGGCACCCACCCCTAGCCCTACGCCCCTCACACCCTTTTTGTGCCACTGATGTATCACTTGCCCAAAACTCTGGAGCTATGTCATCAAAATTTGTTGCTTTTGTGTAGCGTTTGTTTTATTTGCCACACGCTACAAAGTGTGCCTATTTATATATATATGTATATATATATATATATATATATATAGCGAAACACATATGTATATGTGTATGCATGTGTGTATATCTGCTGCTCTCTTGCCTTTGTTTCTGCGCTTTATGGCAAGTGTGTCATGTGAAAATTAATTGTTTCGTGTTACATTTTACTGACTGCCTTGTTTTTAACTGTGATCCTTAATTAACAAAATCAAATATATATACACTACATACACACACATATATATATACATACATATGTATACAAATATAAAGTATTTACTTAGCTATGCGATATTTTATTTGGAATATGTGCTTGCAGACGGTCGAGCTGTTGAATAATGCAAATGCAATGAAGCGTCAAGCAGCTTATTAATCCGCTACCTCAATCAACTTGTGAGTGTGTGTGGGAGCTTCCATGTGTGTGTGAATCATATGAGCGAGCCTAACAAATGGCGAAATCACAGCCAATCAGGCGCAAATTTCCAAGCACATTTCTAGAGCGCTTGAGAAAAAAATAAACAAATTATTAAGTGAATCAGCCAGACAGAAAGAGCACGCGTCTCCCTCTCTTTCGCTCAGACACTCGAAGCTTCTCACATTCTTTCGCTTTAAGTCAGCTTTAATGCAGCTGTAGTCGTAAAAGTTGAACGCACAGCTAATTAACTTCTTCTTTTTTTGTGTTTAAATGTGGCACAAACACATTTGCGAAGAAATGTCAATTGTTTTTGCTACTGGCAAACGTGGCGTATACGTGTTTCGGCAAAAGCAGCGCACACTTTTATGATATGCTAATAAACATATGGCATTTCATTAAATACATTAACATAAAAAAGCAACCACAGCCTCTCACATACACACACACAGCTGCATAATTTCATTAGCACTTTGAAATTTTCAAGAAGAAAGTATTTTTATTTAAGTAAACAAAAAAGAAAAGAGAAGAAAAGAAAAGGGAAAAAAGTGGAAGGCAACCGCCAGCAGAACGAAGAATTGTGCGGGGGATTTTAATCTGGTTTAATGCTGTTAACGGAACGCAAACAACAGTCAAAGAAGGAAGAAGAAGACCAAGAAGAAGGAGTAGCAGCAGCAGTGGCAGCAGCAGCAGTCGAGCGGCTATTATGACAATAATATAAAGCTTCAACAGTGACTGTCAGCTGTATATAAACACATAAAAAAACACATATAAAGATATGTAGATGTATAGATATATTTGCATGCTTATGCGAAGGATAAAAGAGATAGAGATGATACGAAGGCTAACTCCAATACGACATGTGGAATATCTTAGAATATAGTATGTATTATATGCATGTATATATTTCGTTTATATATATAAATGCAAATACTTTTCAATAGTTGCTTTCCTCGATCTTAGCTTTCGTGTCACGCGCGACACGCTCCCATCTCAAACAAGTTTTAGCTTAAGGTATAACACTTTACCTTTGTTTGGCATTGCGCATTGATAGTTTTATAAGCAGCTGTGTATTTAAATGGTTTTTTTTCTAAACAAGTCCAACTCTCTCTTTCTCGCTCTCTTCCTTTCTCTCCTAAGTATTTTGATAAGTTTTCCTGTGGGTAGTCTATAAACTATTGCTGGCCATTGAACAGGATTCCCTTTCATTTTCAATTTTTTTTTGCATTTCCCGTCGGTTTCGCTGAGGCTTTATGCAAATAATAAGCTCAACACCAATGCGAACCCTCAGCCACAACAACAACAACAACAACGACAACAACGACAACAACAATAATAACAATAACAACAACAGTTGAACAACCTTTATAACAAAAGGGAAAAGCCTCTCAACAACAGCTTTGGCAACAAATAATAAAGAGGTGTGTGTGTGCGTGTGACTGTGAGTGTGTGTGTAAGGGTAAAACTTCCTTCCGCTTGTGCAATTGTCACCGTCGTTGCTTTTTAATAGCACACACACACACACACACGCACAGCTGCAAGGGGCAGAAGAAGAAGGATTTATTCGGCTGCTTAACTTGGGCTTAGCTGATGGTCTTAAATGTAATTAGTATGCATGTTTGCATTTCGTTAACGGGCGACCAGCGACTGTGAACTTTTCATTATAAATCACAAGCCTCTGCCACGCCCACATGCTGCAGCAGAGGCGGGGCGGGGAGGAGTTAGCATCCGAAATTTGTAGAGAAAAAATTCATTCAAATATATTTTTAATTAAAGCTTGTTAGCCGAGCAACACCAACAACAATAACAACAACAACAAATCTGCAACAAATTGCGCACGCGAGGGCGTGGCTGTGGGCGTGACATGTGCCGGGCTGCTGCTTCTTCCCCCTCCCCCTCTAAGACTTCCACCTTGATGAAGACTTATGGGACTCGCGGTTATTGCTGCGGTTGCCAAGGTGCGCGTCAAAGACTTTGCGGCGAATTTGTTTCAAGTGCCAAACGCACCTAAGCACATACCCTAGCCCCCCATTCCAGCTGGAGGGAGTTTCGGCTTGTGTGTTGTCGTTGTCGCTGTCGTTGTCGTTGGCAGCGCTCGTTACAATCGCCGCCCACTTGCGATGCGGAAAGCCGCGACTTTGACAAATTTGAAATAATTTCATTTTGTCTTTATTTGCACTCGATTATTTATGGCAAGTGGGCTAAAAGTTGACTTTAATTAAATTTTCGGATACCCTGCCACGAGCCAAGAAGCACTTGGCAAGAGTGGCAGGAAAAACAATCGAGAGACAAGCAAAGAGAAATGAAATTAAGTTAGTAAGAGGTGAAAAACTAGATCAAGCTGTAACTAAATAAAAAGGTGAACTTGAAGAGTAGGACTGAGTGATACCCTGTACTCCAATTTAATTGAGTGAGGTGAGCATCAACAAATGAAAAGTGAAGTATAATAGACGAATTTATAATATAGCAGAGACACAAGCTTAATCAGTGTAGAGAAATTGTAAAAAGAGTGGAAAAACGATCAAGTCTTAACAAACCCTGTTGATAGAGATACCCTGGATAGGGAGATTTAACAGTCAAAGCAAGAGATAAACTCGAAAAAAGGAAATGCTAATCAAAGTAAGAACGCAATAAAGAATAACAATCCGAAATACACTGTAAACAAGTTAAAGCAGAGCTAAAGGGTATGCAAAGCTAATTAGAATTCCTACACGAAGTACAAATAAAGCGAGGAAATGAATGAAAGTAAAGTGAGGACTTTGAAATACCCCGCAAACAGTCGTAGCTATAAATGCACATAATCATAATGTTAACACATCCTGTACATATCCATAGAGTGGATGGGACTAATCGATATTACCTCAGTCAAAGGGCATGAATGAAAGGACTTCCGATGCCAGTCACAACCTGGATCTCAAACAGCATTTACCCCAAGCGCAATTACAGGGTATCAGCCTAAAGAGCACATTTCACAGCTCAAGGCTCTGCGCTACAAGTGCTACAAGGTATCCTTTTCGCAGAAGTCGCCGCTTTTAGCTTGTTTTCTTCTTCTTCCTTCTGGTGTTGTTGTTTGCTGCAATTTGTGAGTATTTTGTTTGGCTTTCGCCTGTTTTTTTTCCACTGCTCTTTTTGCTATTTACTTTGGTTCGCATTAATGAATCCGGTTTATTAATGTGCGCTCGTATTTCTTCACTGATTATACATGTAATTTGCACCCTGTCAGCCGCCCCCCTGCCACGCCTTTTCATATCCGTCCTACGCTTCTTATTGTGGTCGCAGGTTCTGTAGTTGCTGCTGCTGCTGTTGTTGTTGTTGTTGTTGTTGTTGTGTTTGTTGTTGCTGTTGCTGTTGCTGTCTTTGGGTTACGTTTCATGATTACGCATTGTGGCTTGTTTGTCGTGTCTTCTGCCGTGTCCTGGCATGTCCTTTCCGACGTCTGTTGCTGCCCTTCTTAGCCAGCACTCACTGTAAACAAAAACTCATTTTCACCGACAGCCACGGCGGCCCAAGTGGACAACGCAGCATCATCATCATTATCATCATCATTGAGCATCTTCAGCTTCATCATTATGATCATCATCATAAATTAACGACTGCCTCAATTAATGAATGAAGCACATTAATGAAATGCCAACAAGCAATGGAAATGTTTTGCAACTTTCCGCATGACGTAGCCAAAAAAAGGTGTATGTATGTATGTACATGTATATATGTTTATATACTATATTGTATCTATGCTGAGCACATTTATGTGCTAAAATGCAAAACTCAGCAATTTTCTTGCAGGTAAATTTTATTTGCATTTGAATTAAAGAACAACACGAACTGGCGAAACATTTGAAAATAAAGTTTTACATTTTTTAAATGGATTCTCGGATCTGCTCGCTAAATATTCATATATATCTTCAAAGGTTTGTCATTTGTAATTGTATTTCGGTTTGAATTGCAAACTGAATTAAAGAAAATGAGAATTGGATTTTATAAAAACAAATTTAAGGTTAAGCTTTAATTGATGATGGGTTTTGTATTATTCCATTTAGTAGAAAATGTAAGCCTTTGCTTTGGACTAATTCATTCCTACTCCTCAAGGCTTAACTAGTTGAGAGTTATAACCAAAAAGCATTTAAGCCGTTTGAAATGTTAAAATGTTAACCTTTACTGCAGTTTTTAAAGACTGTCGTTATTCCTTCATCCATAACTCACTGCTTATTTATGCCAAGTTATATCTATCTAAATTATTGCCAAATCTAAACTTAAATTGTCTAAAAACTATAAAATATCATAGACAAATACATACAGACACAAACGTCGAGACATCGAGACCCACTTTGTGCAGTTAATCATTTAAATTGCATCAGGCTACGCAAATGGGAATGCGAAAGGCAGCTGGCTGGCCAAATGCGTTTAGCCAGAGCAACTATGCCACAGAAATTCCGTCCGTTAGCCATAAAAAGTGCAGTTTAAATGGCCAAAAAGCAAATGCCACAAGCGGACCACTGCGGACCCCAAGGACCGACCTCTATAAGCAGAGCAAGAAAGATAAGTAAATCAAGCCACAAAGGAAATGTGTTTATATCAAAAAAACTATATACTATATATATATAAATATGAAACCGGATAACGGTGACATTCAAGAGCGATAAAGGACACCAACTGCGATTGTATTGTGCAGTCGAAACATCGCATTTGTTGCACGAGAAGTAGGGAAATGCGCGACGCCTTAAAGTATGCAGCACTTAAATGCAAATGTAATTGTGGGCGTGGCAGGGGGATGGGGGGAGACTGCACACAAATGCCTAAATGCATTTGCCGTGGTACCAACCACGATTTTTACTTTATGCTAAAAAACAAAGTAATTAGTTTTGATGTTCTGCCTGCCTCCGACTCTTCCATCCACCCGTCGCTCACTCTCTCTCTCTCTCACCCCCTCTCTGTGGCGTCTCGCTTCCCCTTTGGTAATTGCATGCAACATTTTACACGCTGAAGCATTTTTAGGGCTGCCCGAAAAAAGGTTTTTAATGATTCCTCCTTTTTTTGTCTGCTAAATGTTTATTTGCATGCAAAGTGCGATACTTTTAGCGTGGGACAGAAAATACAGAAAAAAATGTGCAGAGAAGAAAGCGAGAGAAAGAAACTAAAATAAACTAAGAGAAATGCAGAAATGAAATCGCAAACGGAAGCACAAAAGTTGTTTGCAAACAGTATCTTTAATCGGCGGTAACCAAGGTTCTGTTGCCATCTCTCGCTTCCGTAGCTGTCAATTTGCATAAATGCGGTCATAAAATTGACAAATGGCATAAGGAACACAAAGGACAAGCAGAACAAACAGGACATACGCAGCACATTTCGCCTGGACTAATGAGTAATTCGATAGCAGCAGAAATCATCAAAAACAAATGCGAGCATCAAATATTGGGCGACTGTGATTATTTGATTGGAAGCCAATAAAAGGCAGCCCTTACGCTCAATTTGCGAGATGGGACCAATAAACATAAGAATATAGGCTAAGCGAAGCCCAACTTTGAGATACCCTGTAGTACAGTAAAAATTCAGTGATTGTTTGAAGCCAATGAGATAGGGGAAGCAGCTCAAATCAGGCATAGCCTATAATTGGGGATCCACAAAAGTGCATCCTTATATAAAATTATAACTAACTAATTATAACTAATGTAATCTGAGCTGTGTTTATAACAGTAGCTAGTAGCTAGTAGCTAGTATCTTATATGTAGATTTAATTAATTTATATGTGTACTATGTACGGTATATATGTTTATATATTAATTATCTAAGGTTGAGTTGAAGAAGCTTACCCAAGATTAGGTTTAATAAGGCTAGAGTAAAGATGTGTAACAAGAGCAAAGTGAAAGATAAGTTATTATATATTATTAAGGTTATAAGGATAGGTTAGGTGGGGTTAATGTAGGGTTGGCTTTGTAGACTTGGAGTAGGTAGGCTTTCAGCTAGAAATGTTAAGGTAGTACTACAGCCAGTTATAACTTAGTATAGAATGTATTAGACACCTTTCTATCAGAATAAAAATCCAAGAGTTGGGTTAGGTTGAGTTGAAAACGTTAAGAGGAAAGATTATGTGAGGTTAGGTTTGAGTGGGTTATTAAATAAAATAAACATATATTAGATAGGCGTTATGTAAGGTCAGTGAAGGTTTGGCTGGGTCATTTCAAGTAAGTTTAGATTAGGTTAGTCAATACTTGTGCTACAAAGTTTGTATACAAGCAGAAGCGTCAAGCAAGGGTCAAAGATCTTGATAAGCATAACTGTGCTTAACACCCTTTTTGTATCTAATGCACTGGGTATAAAAGCAAACATTGCCACTTCACATATCCGCTCGTCATTGTGAGTGTGTGAGTGTGAGTGTGTGGGTTGGTGTGTGTGTGTCGCATAGATAAAGCGAGTGCTGTGGCTGCAGGCGCTGGTCCTTGTGATGCGAATATTTTACACATCCATTAACGGCAAACGGCCGCAAATGCGCCTCGACTAAAGCGCGCGAGAGAGAGAGAGAGAGAGAGAGAGAGAGAGAGAGAGAGGGGGAGAGCGAGAGGGATGCAGCGTGGGCGAACAGGACTGTTAGTCATTGTCTTTGGGGCATTTAACGGCGCTTTTATGGCGCATCCTTTGTGACAAGGATGCGAATGGCGACGCATGGGTTGACATCGCATTCGCCTTTTTCGGCAGCTGCTTTTGCTGCGACAGTCATTAAAATGCGTCTCTCTGTGTGTTGGCCAGAAATCCACGAATGCGGCGCGTGTGGCCTAATTGACAGGCGGGCCACAGCTACAGTTGCCGGCCGGAGGGGGCGTGGCAGCGCAATGCGCGAACGCCTTAATTAGGTTATAAAAGTTTAATTATGTCGCCGTCGCAATCAGCGCAAATCATTCGGAATTTATGCCGAAATACAAAGCTCAGCGCCGTGCGTGTGTGTTAGTGGCCCCCACACACACACACACACACACACACACACACATGCTCATTTAATTGGTCCGGCTAATACCCTGTGTCCACTCCTGAGAGACTCGACTTCGACCCCCGACTCTGGTTGCTGCGCATTAATGAAATATTTAATTCGTGCAACATTCATGCGGCAACAACGTGGCTTAAGACTGTCTCCCTGTCCCCTTTATCGTCTTCTTTCTCTCTCTCATGCTATTTTGGCCACATAATAGGCCACGTCAACGCTGCAGCTTTGAGTCCCGGCTCTGTCTCTGTGGCCGTTGCATATTAAAGCATATTTTGTGCCCCACTTCGGGGGATTTGTGCCTCGTCGAATTTGAGCTACCAAAATTGGCAACTCGCTTGAGTTTTATTAAAGTTTACTCAGCTACAACACAGATGGGAGTGTGTGAGTGCGTGTGTGTCTGCTTTGGGCTTTTTGCCTGGCCAGCAGCTTCATCAAAGCGTAAAATCGATTTGGACTGCCTCAGCTTTTTGGCACTAAACTGAAGTCTAGGCGAATGGAACGTATACCATATATACATATATCCATTTGTATGTGCACATATATTTGTATATATATTTATATGTGTGTGTGTGTGTGTTTAGCTGGCATATTTGTTAGTCAGACTAAAGCCGTGGGCATAAATTGGATGTGCGCCAAACTCATCAAAATGCAAAACAAAATGCGCAAAAGTAATTTGTATCTACATATAGTTATTTATTTTCTATTATTGGCACAAGATGCTGCGCTTTGCCAGACAACCAACAACAACGTTCAACTAACTATATCCATTTATACATATATACATATATATATCGATATATATATTTATTTGCCTGGCTACAGGCAGTAAAAGTTTTAGCTACTTGTGAATCATTGCAAAGCGTTGTAATCAAAAGACGCTTCTCCCACGGCCAATTGTTGCAATTGTTAACAAAGTAGAACAACAAGGCAAGCAGCAGCGAACGAGAAGCAACAACAACAACAATTAGTTGTGCGCAACAGTCGCCGCAGCACTTGGCATACATAATTAGGTAAACTATTCAAATAATGCGCATACGCCATGTGGTCGCCACATCAATTAGCGTGTGTGTATGTGTGCATGTGTGTGAGCTGTGTGCTTTTTGCTGTAGTTTTAAGTGTTGTTGCTGCTGCCAGAGTCAGTTGCAGAAATCTGTCATTGCGCATACGCCACGTTGTCACGTTTGATTTTCAGTTGATGCGCGGCTTGACAAGCGAGTTCGTTACTGACAGACCGACAGATATACAGGCATACATACATACAAACATATTTAATTTATATATATATATGTATATATATATATATATATATATATATATATTCATACACAAATACAAAGCGTGTAGCTGTTAAATTCATTTAAACCGAACTCGCATTTGATTCTGATTTCATGTACATATACATTACACTCAGCGAAAATTCAATAGAAAATAAATTTAATTAAGCAACTTTTATATTCAGTTGGTAAAAAAGTAATGGGAAGAAGAGCAAACGAATTTCCACAGTTGCTCGCTGGATTTGCTTACCAAAAACTAAGATTTTTCTTCCAGTGTACCTATGTTAATCGCAATTCTTGCACATAGTTAATAAAATACATTGTCGCATCAGCTTTTGGCCATTTGGTGTCCACTTTAAGCCGTCAAAGCAACTAATTACATTAAGCGAAACGCTTCGCTGAGCTGCAGGGCAACAAAGCGAACAGCGTGGGGGTCAAAAATGAGGTGATTGAAGAGGAATGGGGAGGGGGTTGTCTCATCTAATTTGCGAAAGGGTTAATTCTGGCAAAAGTCAATTTCGTAAATGAAAACTGCTTAGGCAAGACCGTATTGAATGCCGATTTCTCTGAAAGCTTTAAATTCTCTTTCACCTATACACACACACATATATATATAAATAAGATCTATTTATATAAGGGACATTTAAATACATTTCGATTTTAAATCGAGAAGCACTCAATTGCAAGTGTATTATAAAATATTTAACACATATAATTGCATGCACATTTGATTTTTGCATTATTTATGTTTAATGCCGCACGCCACATGCCACATGTCGCATGCAACATTCAAATTGATTAGCATGCAATTAGTGATATACTATTTTCCATTCGCTCAATTACAATATGAATTTCGCAGTGTTTGCCACGCGAATAACATTCATAATTGAATATTTCACAAATTGTTGGAGCATTTAATTAAATGCATTAATTCTTTATTATTATTAATAATAGGACATTATGTTTATGTTCAATTGGAGTTTTTGTATTTAAAACGCGCATCAATATTGTTCAATATTGAATGTTAAATTGTGTGAAAAGTAGAACAAAAACATTGTTTGGCTTTAACGGGATGTGAAGCACAGAAATCAGTCTGGCAACTCTGGCACATAGCTGCTAGCATTGCAACAACCTGGCTGTAAAAGAATCTGTCAAGTTTCCCAAGGGTCTAATTGACAAAGATTCAAGCGTGAAGCCAGTTTATATTATAAAGAATAAAATACAGAAACTCTGGCAACTCTAGCCACAAAGAGTCAATAATCGAATGCTAAAACATTTTAACTTAAGTCTGGAACAGACTTAACCTTGTTATTAACAGCAGCTGAAGGTCGTAAAGATTCGGAAAAATACAACAAAAACAAAACAGTTAAAATATTCAAAAGGGTCTCGACCTGCAAAAGTTTTTGTCTCGTTTTTGCCTAAAATATATATACATATATATATATATTCTATATATACATATAATTGTACAATGTAATTTTCCTGGATGCCAAGTTTTTTATTAGACATAAATTATGAAGTCCTTTCGAATATATTTTTTAATAAACTTTACGCCTGCTTCTAAATTATGGCATTACGTTATTGAAGAGCTTTACAAAGCAGTTTGAAATGTATTTTATTTGTCTGTTAAGTGTTACACACATGTTATGTGTGTGTATGTGTGTGTATGTTTTGACCAGTAAACACTTGCGAGCCCTCGAAAAGTTGCACAGTCAACAAGCAAATTGAAGTGCGGTTCGAAGCAAGAAGAAGACCTGCAGCTGCCTCCGCCGACAGTCAGACATGAGCTCCTGCAGGAGGTACTTAGGAAAGGGGCAGGGGAGAGGGCGAGGAGGAGTCCTGTGAAGTGTTGGGGAGACGTGTCTGAAAGTCACGCAGCGCGTGTTTGACAGCTACTTGAAAGTTTGTTCGCCCCCCAAATGGGCAAACAAAGAACTGAGTAACTACATAGTCAGGTATTGTCAAGGCAGGACCTACCCCTACCCCTACTCTTACCCCTCCTACACCCGACTCCCTTCTCTCTTTGAGAGTAATGTTAAACGAGGCATGTGCTCTCTAAGCCTCTCACACCCTGCACTCCCTACCCAGCTGTGGGGTAGTTAAATTAGTGGCACTTGTTTCGCTGTTTTGGTTGCACAATAAGCCGTTGAAGACTGTCGCATAGGATTTGCCACATTGTCTACTTCTTCATCTTCTTCTGCTTGAATTCTGCTTTTGGCCGCAATGTCAGCTAATTTTCCACTGCGGGGCATATTAGTGTGGATGCGTGGTAATGATGTGGAAAATTATGCAGCCACGAGAACCGACCTTCGACCCCCGACCCGTGATCTACGACATGCGATAATCTTGCCTTGCAAATTATGATTTTCGTGTTGATTATGACGCATTAAAGCTAAACGATGTCCTGTCTTACAATGGATGCGTCCTAGCTGAATTAACTTCAGGTCTTTGTTTTTGCGCTGCCAACTAGAAATTTGCATATTTCTATATTGGAGACACGTCATCCAGGCAGAAACTTAAAGCTGCCAGCTGCCAGTTGCCAGTTGCCAGTTGCCGGTTGCCAACTGCCTGTAGCCAGGAGCTAAGAGCCGAGAACTTCAAGCTCAGAGGTGAGAGCAGAGAGCTAAGGCATAAAATTACAAAGCAGTCCTGAATGGCATACTTTCAGCCAGTTTTATGAGATGCTAACAACAACAAGAAAGCCAAGAAAAATATAAATGAAAAAGAAGCCCAACTGCTCGGCCAGGCCAAAGTGAAGACATTAGTGCGAGCGGCAAAGTAACCCAACAAAAAAAATATAAAGTAGAGAAATGGCCAGCAACAAAAATAACAACAACAACAACGACCGCAGCAACAGAAACTGCCAAAAAAAAATGAACTCGCATTTGAGTTGAACTTAACAAAGACTGAATACCCTTTCAAATGTAAATAAGGAATTGTACTCAATATTTTGGACATGACTGTAAATTATGTAAATGCAACACACGTAAATACAGGAATACAGACGTTAAGATGACCATATATGTATACTAAATACAATAAAAAAGGGGAAGTCCATAGGAATACCGTTATGTTCGTTAATGAAGCATTCATTGTATAACTGTGTATATTGTACATAAATTGTTAGATATTCACTTCTTGCCTGCGCTTAGGCTTAACAAAATTCATGACGGAATCCAAATACTCTTTGTTAGAGCATCCAAATGTTGCCATTACAACGAGAAGGAAGGGGAGCGGGGGATGAGGGTTGGGGTGGCAGGGGACGGATCTGGACAAATGAAAAACCTTCGTCGTTTTGGCCTACAACAAATGCCGTCATTTGCATGCATTGTCAGGCGCAGGTCGCATGTTGCTCAGCAACAGGACCAAAGGAAGGCAGCGAAGGAGGAGGGGAAAAAGGTCAACTATGGTGCCTCAAATTGGCACAATACGTAGCAGTAGTTGCGTAGGTGTTGAATTTTGTGACCGGACTATGAATAAGCCGTCGCACAGGACTGGACATAAACCTATTCCACCTTCCTCTTTTTTTTTAGTCAAACTTATTTATTTGCCAACTGCCATAGAGATGCCCGTTATGTGTATGTCTCTGTGTGTGTATGTGTGTGATAGTGTACTACAAAGCCACTCAATGCAAATTGATGCTATGGACTTGTCTTTTGAGTTGGAGACATGGGAGGGTGGGCCGGACACCCATGGAGAACTGTTGCGCGCCTTGTTGACTTTGAAGCCGGGCCTTTAAACGAGCGGCCATTAATTCAAGAGTATTCTTTAAGTAGATCCGTTTAAAGTGCCGCCTCATGCTGTGTTATAAGAGCCACAACATGACGCAGCACGCACACACACTCTCACACGCACATACATACACATACGTATACACACAATCAATTTGGAGACGCTATCATTAAAACTGAAAATTATGACCAGTATCTGGATATCAGCATTAAAAATGTTTCCCAACAAGCAATCAAATTCATAATCATAATAAAAGCGAGAGAAGAAGAAAAAACGTTAATCTCATTTTCCTTGCAATTTATTTCATTTTACGGCAGTCATGCAGCACAAATATACAACAACAAGAACAGGAACAGTAACAGTAACAGCAACAACAACATCGAGAATTTCAATAAATGCCTCTGCCATTCATCATAATTTCGACTGTAAGGCGCGGCGGTGGGCGTGGCCGTGGGGACTTAATACAGCTGTTTGTTATGCGCTTAAGGTTTCAGCAGCTTGTGAACTCTCATGTTGCTTAAACAAGACTATTAGATACCCCTTAAACAAGGCTGTCAGCTCAAGATCTGGTTTGGCTTAACTTTATTTACCCGAATTAAATCGATTGGATTTAAAGCCACTATTTAGGAAAACTGATTCAGAACTCTCAACTGACCAGAAATTTTAAAACCTAACCAGATAAACCGGATAAACCTAACCTCATTTAACTGTTGCCTAACAGCTATTTATTTTCATACAGAGAAACTAAATAATATATATGAGCTTATATAAAATTGCACTTTATCATACATTGAAAAGCCTCTTTAAATATTTCTAGCAATTTAATAAAATATATTTAAAACAGTTGAGGCTGAAATAAATATTTATTATAGGTACGTAAAAATATGGAAATTTGGTTTTAATGATAAATCATATGCGTGTATATCTGTCGCACCCACTTCAGCCTTATCGCACACGCACACATACTCACACACACATACACACTCACGCTTAACCCATAAAGAATCGCCTTGATATAGGGCAAACAAATATCGTAGCATACTTTTGAGCGCAGCAAATGACCGCAAAAGCAACTGACTGAAAGAATTGCTGCTACACTGAGAGCTTGAATGAGAAAAAGAGAGCGTGGCAGAGAGGCGGAAGGGAGGGTGGGGTATAACGCTTGTTACCCTTTTATATGAAAATAAAGTTGTTGAGCCATGATTGGGTTTACATTTTGTTGTTATTTGCACGCCAACCCGCAGTCAAAGTCAATTTGCAGTCACTCGACTGCAATTGCATGTCCAACCATCTCCCCCTTTTCCTAGCTGACACGCATATGTTGTGTAAGCGTAAATTCATTCTACTGCACACGCACGCAAACACACGCACACACACACACACACATAACACGTTGCGTGGTAAACGGATCTACTTGAGTTGGCTACGTGCCCACAATTCGCGGAAATCTATTGCGGTCGCTGCCACGCCCACATACAACCTAACCGCCCACTGCCTTAATCGTCTTACTTCTGCATATGGACGTGGCACTTGCAGTAGCAGCACAAGTAGCGGCAAATCCGTTGTAAGGCGAGCTGCAGCATGACATTAAGCCAGGCGGAGTTAACGGGGGACAAACTTAAGAGAGGGGCTGTTGAAGGGGCTTTGGTAAAGAGAACAACAGCCAAGCAGACAAGAAAGAACACGAAGCGCCAAGAAACTCATGAAAAGACAAAAGCAAACTCTGCCAGTTGCAGTTGAATATTTTACGCACTGATTAAAGCAAACGAAACTTTTCGCCTTGCATTTGCATTCGGAAAAAGTCCCTGGGCGCACTTTTTTTTTGTATATACCCTCATCATCGAACACGAGCTTAAAGGGTATACTGGTTTTCGAGGCTTGGCTGACAGCCACTGACAACTCGAGAAAAATCTGAACTGAATATCAAATTTTATATAAGGGTATTGGCTAGTCGGCCACTAACAACACTTTTATTTTTTACAAGTTTTAGCAGCCTTCACTTTCTCTGTCTTCTGCATATCAAATAAGTTATTATTGCATTTTGTTGCAAGTTGTTTACTTTGGCCTGCACACAACTCTCCTTGCCAAGTTTTATGCGTTAATGTGCTTAACAAGTTGGCCAAATCCGGCGCTGCCTTATAAATAGTCTCTAATATGGCCAGTCAAGGCGTCTAGACTTGGCTTAGGTTCAATAAAAAAAGAGAGGAAGAGAGAGAATGCAGTCAGCAGCTCATACAATGTGCTTAAATCTCAGCGCAAATAAAAATGCCATAAAAATCACTCATACGCATTGTTGTCGCTTCCCACTCCACGGCCTCTCGGACCGGGCCTAACCTAATTTGATGTGCTCGCTGGGCAGCATCTCTGACATGCGAATGGCATTTGCTGGGCCTTTATCGAGCAGTCGGAGCTAATAAAATGCGCTGAATTATGACAGCGCGACAGATAGTGCGGCAGCCAGCAGACAATTGTCGGAAGGAATTGACCAGAAACTCGACCAATAAGGCCAACTTTTGCTGGCGGCATTTTGTTAAATTAAATCAGAGCTCTCTTCTGTGGAAAAACAGCCTGAAATGAGGCACATAATATAAGACATAATCATGGAAACAAAAAGAATAACAAGCAAGGCAAACATAGATATGGTTAGAGAAAAAGGAACTGGTTCCCGGTGGGGAGTGCACGACTGGGCGATAGCCTAGACCCGATTTGACAGTCAAAGATAAAGCATTTAACATTCTCATATGAACAACTTATTGTCTGTTAAAGTTTAAACATGGTTGATTCGGTTTTGACCCGGTTTTGAGAAAAAAAAAAAACTTGGCCAGTTTCTGCTTTTAACATGCATTTCAACACTACACAATATACCCTCCACAAGCCATTTACAATGGCTGCAGGGTATTAGTTAGTAGAGAGAAAAAAAAAAAAGAAAAGCTGGCAAGCTTGGCTATAAAAGAGACGCCTGAAAGTCTGCAGCAGTTTTTTGTTGTGCTCTGTCGCTTGCTTTAACTTTTTGGCTTCTCATGTGTGCGTGTGCGTGTGCGTGAGCATGGATGTGTGTAAGTGGTGCGCTGCTCTTGTAACTGTAACTGTGACCCAGCGACTTGCTTTGTTTTCGCTCTTACTCTGTGTGTGAGCGGCCAAAGTTCAATGTCTGTTTGGCAATTTGAGCCGCCCTGCTTTTGAGTGTTGCCAGCGGAACAATAGAAATGCCGGAAACAATACAAAAGGGGGCGAGGCGCAAAGCGCCACCCTGACCCACCGCAGTAACCCACTCCAATCCACAGTTTGCACATTTTTCAGTCAAAAGCCGAAATAAAATACAAACAGTTGTAGTTGAACAACGCCTCAGACTCATGGATTGACTATCGACCTTTGCCAACTTGTCTTTTGTGCCTGTCATTTCTCTTGAAAGACACGCAGATCCTTTTCCTTTGAACTGGCCGAAGCCAAGGCAAAGAGCATTCAGACATACACACTCGACAAGTTCAAACACATTTCGCCAAGTGTATTCGCCTTGAGAATTATGCATACTGAGAATTGGGGCCAGATGTCAGGTAAGGCAATTGCTGCCAATTGCTGATTGGCCACTGGCACAGCAGCTGAAATTCAATTAGCGCACAATTAGCCGCAGTGTAACATGCCACAAGCAACAATAATAACAACAATAACAACAACAACATTAGTTACATGGGTGTGACCATGTGGTTGGGAGGTGCGGCTGATGTGGCTAATACACACACATTGATGCCACTGCATTTCAACCAAATTAGGCTGTCCAACTCAAGTTGAGTGCGCATACACTGAGCGAATTAGTTTAGTACCATATTCTCTGCGAGTTTATAAGCAATGTTTCATGTATAACATCACATTAAATTTCAAATTGAGTTCAAAAGAATTCTTTCAGTGTAGCCCAAAATTAATCATCTGTACAGCTAGATTGGCATTTTAACATGATTTCGCTGTCAGACGCACAAAGCATCGATAAAGGATGTTCAAGGGGTTGCTTGAAGAGTTGCAGATCGAGTTGGTGGGTTGCTTGAAGCATATCGAAAGAAGGGAAAAAGGGGAAGCATATCAAAGACTAATTACAAGAGAATATCAGAAGAGGAATAGCTCTAGCAGCCAAAACTCTAGCCGAAGCATTGATTAGGAATATTATGCGTCACATCTATTATATATGCACAGCTAGATAACACCAAATAGCTAATAATTCACTTTAAATTTCTCTATCCAGCCACTAAAACTCTTCCCTTTTGCAGTTTGGTTAAATTTAGTTGCAATTTGAATTTTAGTTGAAAATAGATTCAAATTAAATTGTTCACTGCGCCGTTGGCTAATAAATTAACCCAAATTTATGATTAACAAATTGTGAGAAACTGTCAAAAGAATGTGCCGCACCACATACATACATACATCCGTATGTAGATATATATAATAGTGTACGTTCTATCCATGATTCTGGTCACATTTATTTAGGCGACTCTCGCTTTGCCTTGCCACACATTATGCATACGCCATGTGGTGCGGGCTTCTAGTCCGGGCATAATTTATGGCATGGCAAACGTCTACGCCGTAAATTAATTGTCGCGCCTAAGTGCGTCGAAGCAGAACTTGCCAGAAGTTTTTGTTAGGAGGGCACAAAAGCATCGGCAAAACGGAGTCAATTCAAATAGAAAATTGGAAAGGGGAATGAAAAGGAGAATGTGGTAGGGGAGGGGGATCGAAAGGGGATGAAAAATTGATAAATATACGAGAAGGCAATTGGCAACAATTTGTCTATAATTGACTGCATATACGCACACAAAATGTAGCACGCAAAATGTGGCGTATACGCAACATGCACATTGCGTATACGCCGGTTGTGTGCGCAACAGAAATTAAATGCAATTATATTTAAGTGCTTTCTGCGTGCAAGCGGTTAACCAATAAAACTGCATAATATAAATAAACTGTGCGTTCAATTAAAGGCGCAGACTCCGATGTTTAAAGTTACAAATTTTGAGCTCCTTTTGGGGCCAAACACGGCGGCAGAATGTAAACTGCCAACGATTCATGTCTGTATTTAACTGTAGCACACTTTTGTGTGTCAAAGCATTTAGGCTACATGTGTGTTTCTGTTTGTGTGTGTGTGTGTGAGTGTGTGAGTGTGTGAGTGAGGGGTTAGTTGTGCAAATGCTGCGCTCAGCAGAAATGCCTGCCAGAAATGTTCTCGCAAAGCTGCAAACGCCAGCACTTTACTCAATGTATTACTCTGGCATTCAAGTATGTGTGTGTCTGTATCAGTGTGTAAGTGTGTATGTGTGGTATTGTCAACACACTCGGCGCGTGGCTACAACAATTTATTGTAGAAGCACGTTAAATAACACCTTTGGGTATTTCATATTAAAAAGAAGACCGAAAAAAATGTTGAATTGCTTTGTCAATCGGAATCTGCTTAAATATTGAAATAAATTTTGACAGCACTGATGGAAAATGGAAGGGCTCGCACTTAAAGCATTTCTCGTTTGATTTCCGTTTTGCGGATTTCACAATTTTTATGGATTTTCATTTGGCAACGATCTTGCAAATCTTGACAAGCAAAATTTACGAGCCATATCCGTCAGTTGTCGCCATGGGCGCCATTCAGCAAGCGTTTATCTGATTACGTTTCCGCTCGCTTTTTTCGGCCATACACAGATGTACATACAGACATACGTATATATATATATATATATCTATATATAGCATCGTCATCGTTGACATGTGATGCGCATGCAAATGTGGCAGCCCGCCTGCTGCCGCATGTATGTGGCACATATATTATGCGACTGTCAGAGAGTCTGAGAGACTGAGTCAGAGACAGCGACTGAGACTGAGCCTGAGATTTAAATGAGAAGTGCGCCTGTCGCCGCTTCATCTTTGCTTTTTTATGCTCATTGAAATGCGAAAAAGTCGCGACAAAATTTGGCGAAAAAAAAAAACAGCTAAAAGGGAGTTAAGAGCCAAACGCAAAGCTTAGCTGGTCGCTCAAGTGTCAAGAGTCGCAGTTTTTTTCACATGTGATTCGATTGCCTCGCCGGCTAAAAGAGATTCATGAGCGTGAGTCATGGGTCTTACATGAGTCTTCAAGTATTTAAGCATTCATAAGAGGCAGCTACAAATGTTTGCATGGAAAACAGCACGGAAAAAAAATGGATATAATAAATTCCAAGCGCGACACTAATAACATTAGCTCAATGCCAAACCAACTATGCTCCAAGAGACTCAGACTTTGCGCCTCGGGGTGTGCTATAAAAATGGCGACGCATCAAAAAAGTTTTACATGCGACACGCACACATACAAAGAGACACATAAGTTAGTCTCTTTCGAACTTAACGAATGAATAAATAGCAGCCAAAACTTGAGCTGCAGTCCTCTTTCTTACCCACACACCCTTCTTCTCTCTCCTTCTAATGCACATTTAGTGTAAATTAAATGCAGCTCATTCGAGCCCCAAAAACTTGAGATTCATGGAACGGATTGGCATGCCACCATGCGTGCTGCACCACATACTTTTTCATGCCTCCTTGCTATCTTTTAATTTCGTATTACGTAATTTATTTGTGCATAATCATTTTTAATTAACTTCAACTATGGTTATATATAGAAAGACTAGTTCAATTTCTTGACTACGTGCTTCGACTAATTACTTACATATATGTAGGTTTCTAAGTATTCTACATAGCCATGAATATAAGCTCAATACAACAGTTATATAATAAAGCAATTTATATTTATAAAGCAATCTGTGCAAGCAGGCCAAAAATAGTTTCAATCAAAGCTGAACTCCATTTGGATTTACTGACAGGCAAAGCTCGTTCTACAGCCTTTTTTTCCCACACGTCGGTGATTTGTGTGTGCCACGCCCCCTCACGTACCCACTCCACGCCTCTTTGCCTAATGCCCATCCATCGCTTGAAAGCTAAACGGAAACACTTAAGCAACATAATCGATAGTTGAACATATTTAAAAGAGCGCTCAAAGCGTTGCAGTTGAGTGGCAGCCTACCTCTCTTTCCCTCTCTACTCTTTCTCTCTCTCACTCTGTATATCTCCCCTCTCTACTTATCCCTGTCTGCTGCAGCAGTCTAGACAATTTGTGGCAAGTCAACAGGCGCCGCGTCGATTGCAGCTGCAACAGCCACTCAATGCGTCAAATGTGTTGTCAGGCGCAACTTAACCTTAAGTGCAGGGATCATGGCTGCAACCCTGGCGTCTTGGCCAGGCCGCTGCTTTTGGCCTGAACTTCACATGAGAGCAAACAAAAGCAGGCGTTCATGCAGCCGATTGACTGACTTTAACACATACCCTGTACATCGCTTGCTATATAGGAAAACAAGTTCAGTATATTGCAGTCTTCTAAGGCTGAACTTCAAGGCTGTCGCTTAGATAGAAGGGTGTACGCAGTTGATAAGCTAACACATACCCTGCATATGCAAAATCCTGCTTAGCTGCACGACTGCGTTTGCTGAAAATTCAAGATCTTCTGTTAAGGGTTATACAAACAAAGGCTTAATGTCAAGGGTTGCCTTGTGAGTGATAAGCTAACGCATACCCTGTATATGCCACTCTTTTACATATTGCTGAACTGCACGACTGCTTCTGTTTAAGCATTCTAAGCTGAACTTCAAGATTTTCTCTCAGGAGCTACGCAAGCAGATGCTTAGTGTGAAGGGGCGCCTACTGGCTGATAAGCTAACGCATACCCTGCAGTCATTCGTTTTTCGCTTGATTGATTTTCAAGCATGCTTAATTTGTCGCTGATTGATAGCAGCACATAAGCTTTTAAGCCATCCGCAATCCCCACTCGACGGCACTTGAACTACGCCCCTGCTCATTGTTTGCACTGTCATACGTGATATTTACCGTTAGTTTACGCATGTCACACAAAACGCGTCTCACTAATCATTCGTTCTGTTTGCCAGCTGCAAATGTTTGCCTTCGATTTGCATAAAGCAGAAGCAGCGCAATCCATTTAACGCTCAATTAATGTGTACATACAGCTAAAGGGTATATACGGCTAGATAGGGAGAGCGATATGCGAGTGCGAGGGAGAGAGAAGAGGGAGGCTTGGCTTTCAATTTGCGTGGTTTTCCAGCCGATCTATTATAATATGCGTAGAGCAAATGACATTCATAAATTCTGCGTTATGTAAACGCGGTCACATTTTCCACCACATTTGCTAATTTGGCCGAAAAGGAATACGGAAAAAAAACACCGCTGCCCGCATCGAAGCCATTTGGCCATGCATCATGTCAATTTGTTTGGCATTGCGTACATTTTGATTAAACGAGCTTAAAGCCAAAATCTGACAACGGCAGCTGTTGAGCCGCTCTCCCTGAATGTGTGAGTGTGTAAGTGTGTTGGTGTGGGTTAGCTGATCGATAGCTAAGTGGCTCAAACAACAACAGCGACAAGTTGTGCGCCTCGTTTTTCCGTCAGCCGCATCGTTAATTTGCTCAACATGAGCACGCGGCAAATTTTCCATGCATAAACTTAAAATTAGCGCCCAGCGTAAACACTCCCACACATACACACACACACACACACACACAGAGAGGCAGATACACATACACGCAGATATTTAGCTGCGCTGGTCATAAATTTCATGCCCGCTGATAAACAATAAATTAAGTTCAGCTTCAGCTTCAGCAACAGATCCGAACGGGACACGTATCCTCGTTGCTTTTCCCTGAATTTCCCACGCATTTCCACGCCAGGCAACGCATACGTGCCAAATTCCAAAGCTAATTTCGTTGCTTTTCCTGAGTTCCTGTTGAGCGGGGGGCGGGGTCGGCCAAACCGTTAGTCGAGCGAGCGGCATTATAGCCAACCTACTGCTTGCATACCCTGTTGGGATTAGAAGCGGCTGTGGGTATATTATCTGTGCTGATTTTCAAGTCCCCCACAATCAGACTCAATGATAACATTCAGAAATGGGACAGACTCACACAGGGTATCTTCTCGTTGAGCTGATTGTATAATCAATCGACTACATTTGACTAAAATGTTTCGCCTAAAGAAAATCAATCAAGTGCATAATTATAAATAGACCAGACTACAGCAATCGATCAATCAATCAATCTTTGGGAAAACTTTTAACAGACTGCGTTATTCAATTGTGAACAGAGTATTAGGAAGTCGATTTCAGTCAATTAGAAAGTACTTTAAACTCTAATAGACCAACATATACCCTATAGGGTATCGTCTCCCTCACTTCTAACTCACGTATTCCATCTCTGATAGCAAGTAGAGAGGCTAGTCTAGGCTACACTACAGCCTGAATACCCTCCTTACAGAGTATCTTCTTCTCCGTTGCTTGTTTTTCATATCCATGTTCTGTGACTGAGTTTTTGACACATTTTCATCTACAGCAACTATTTCATAATCACGTCCAAAGCTTCGTCATGGTTTTTTCCTACCAATTGTAACGAATGTAACGGTACTCAAGCCCTTATGCCATATCTTGTGGATATACTTAGTTTAACCTCAGGATGTCAAACAGCAAATTAAATATGCAAATTTTGCAGCGCTCGGATCTGCTGCAGCTGGAAATTGCTTTTCTTTTCTACACTTTACACTCGTTGCTGCCACTTTATCTCGTCGCTTCTTGCTTCTCGCTTTTCGCTTTTCGTGTTGTTTTTGAGAATTATCTCCACTTTCGGATACTTTGCGTATTGGCTGAGTTTCTGGGTTGGGCACGTACTGAAAATGTTGCGGGCGCACATTAAATTTAACTTTGTGTTCGAATTTCCCAGTAAATCGTAAAATTTGTCATGCTCGAAAACTCGTCATAGCCACGCCCCCAAACCAAATTCAGCCCCCATTCCCCTCTTGAGAGCCGCCAATGTTGCCCGCTTTACGCATGTGGTAAAAAGTTTTGCGTATGTTTTGCAGCTGCCTTTTCGCGCGTGTTGGCCAAAAAGTTTTTCTCTCGAATTTTGTTGCGTGCTGTTGGCGGCGCGTGCGGAAAAGGAAATGTGCAACAGCAGCGGCAGCATAGAAAGGGGCGGGAGGCAGGCGAATGGGAAGTCAAAAAATCCGTAGCATACTTTTGTGCGCTATACATTTCAACTGCTCTGGCGACACGTTGTTTCAGTTTGCCCCCCGCCCCTCCCTCGCATTCAATCGCTGCTCCCCGGCTGCAATTCAGTTCAAAGTTCGATAAACTGGTTGCCTTCCTGTCTGCCTTCTGGTTTTTGCCTCATTCAATTATTCCTATTCCAGTTGGCTGAATGTACGCCGTGTACGCTGATTTCAACAAAACGCTTTGATGTGCAAGAAAAGTTTGAGACACTGTCTTCCAAAGTCTTTTCACTGAATCACATCGCATTGATGAACTTATTTGGACCTGGTCCGGAGCTGTCGCTTATCTAACGTGTTCTTTTTGGTCTTGACTTTTGCTGCTCTGCCCGAAGTTTGGCTCCAAAAACATAGTTAAGAAGCCCAAAAAATTGCGAACTTTTGGCCGAAAAGCTATTTGGCTTAGCTGACATTTGCTTTTGATTTGCCGTTATATAAAAGCCATCAACTCTCTTCGAACTCTCTCCCAAATGAAAGGCAGCCATATTAATTTTCAATTAAATTGCGCTTCATATTGCTTCCGTGATGCGGTTCTGTTTGTTAATGCCGCATTAAATCCTAGCCTTGAGCCCAATGCGAAGCTGTACACACGCACACACACACACACACACACACGACAACAATCATCGAATATGGCCTGTGTAAACAGTTGAGGGGAGAGACAAATGTGCGCTGCTATAAATAAATCCGCATTTACAACGATTCGTTAATAATCCATAACCAAATCTATATAAAGTAAGGATTGCTATATAGCATATATATGTGTGTGTGTATATACATATGTATATGTATATATGCTAACGCTGGAACAAATATAAAAGGGGAATATAATTGTTTGCTGAAGATTTTTGTGTTTTTCTGTTGTATTTTTATGAGCATTTTATTACTTTTCAGTTTCACACACATACACACATACACACACACACACACTTACACACATATGGCAGACTGTGTTGGCTTGCGGCCTGGCATTGGAAAGCCTTTTGGCCAAACAATACAAAATGAAAATGAAAATAAATTTCCATTCGGCACAAGTTTTTTATGCAACAATAATTTCACACTCTCTCTCTCTCTCTCTCTGTTCTCTTTGTAGGCTTCAGTGCTGCTTTAGCTCCAACGCCACCAACAACAACAACTACAATTTCACCCACAAATCTGTTGCCCTATTTCGACTTTGATGTACCGCGAAACTTGACCGTCACAGTGGGTCAAACAGGCTTCCTGCACTGCCGCGTGGAGCGATTGGGCGACAAGGACGTAAGTATATATGGAATATAGAAATAAGATTGTGTGCAATTACATACATAAATAAGATAATGTTGAAAGAGTTAAATGAAAAAACCTCCAACTAACTGAGTCAAAGTTCTAAGCTGATCTTTACACAAAATCGAATATGATCTTCATTTCTTATTAGTTGAACATATTTTACTTTTTCCCTTAAAGAGTTGGGAATTACAATTCGTTTCCGTTTTCATTCCCTTCAGCACTTTCTGTAGATGCAACTAAAATGATCTGTTTTTGTCGCCATTAGCAAATATTGCTAACCGACTTAATATTTGATTTCCTTCCGTTATCTGTTGCCAAAGCAACGGTAAGACATTCGATAACCATCAAACTGCTTGAAATGTAAGTTAAGCTTACATTGTTTTTTGTTTTTTGTTTTTTTTTTTTTTTTATTTATTTTAAGGTATCCTTGCCATGATTCCGTGAAAAGCAAATAAATGTAGGACTAGGGAAATGCCAGGCACAAAGTACAGCAAATGGAAATATGGATTACTTTAGTTACAAAACAATTCCATGGAGATTTGTGCTTATAAAAGCTTTGCTGCCTGATAACTTTTTCCTTTCACAGCTAAGACCTTCAAGGACGTGCTGAGCACTACTTGACTTTGCCTACAATTTCGAGCTTAGTCGATATCCAAAAAAAAAAAAACCCCAAAAAAAAAACAAAAAATATAAATCCAAACAGCCGAATGAGCAATGGGGATTTGAGGCAACGCTCAATCATTCGGCTTGATGTGCCGTTGTGATTGCCCCACCAGCATTGATTGAAGGTCGTCCTGCCGTTAACCCTTTGCAAAACATACAGAGCACTAGCTGGACAGGACCTGGCAGCCAATGTCTAATATGTCAACATCAGTGGCAGGACCCACGCAGCTCTCGGCCTTAGGCTTTAGGTGGTCACGAACGCAAATATGGCCACTAGTGGGCACGGGTTCGAACTGAAGTGGAGGGCAGGAGCTGGAGGCTTTACGCTGGCATTGGAGCTGTATATTAAATGCGCAGGACTAGGCCAAATTACGGCTTGATTACAGAGGCTGCACTCGAAGCGAAAAATGGTTCAGGCGACGGCCGACAAGCGACGGGCGACGGGCGACGGGCGACAGGCGGGCTAACGAGTGGCTGGCCAATAGATGATGAAGGGGGGAGGGGGCGACGTTAGCTAAGACGAAATGACTAATTTATGAGCCATCAATCACGTGACTGGCTATGCCATCAGGCAGCTGATGTGGCGCATGCAGGCTCGTCCTTCAGGACACGCCAACGCTATCAGCTTTAATTTGCACCAGCTCATGCCGGAAGCGGAAGTTGTGCGCTGCGTGAAGGAAGCCAGTCAAGTGCAGACACACGGCTTAATCCAGACGCAGCCGTGTATAGTGGGCCACAGCAAAAACAACTTCCCAATGCGCTGGGAGCTGGGCGTGCCCAACTAGCAGATACCCTGAAGCCAAATGCCAACTGCTGTTTCTGACATTCTAATTTTCGTGTCAAGTTTGAAGTCTTAAGGTTTCAGTCCTCGAGTTGTGCCTGAGCGAAGGGAAAACTGTTTGGCTATGCAAGGAGTGAAATATTCTTCAGATGTGTGCAGTCAAGGGTGAATTTGATAATTATAGTGCTTCATTTTAGTTGATATTTAATTACAACTTAGTAAAAGACACACAATTATTTCAAGCCGTTCTCCACTCTAGTTCTAGCTTCTGGAAGTCTAAATACGAGTATTTCCCAGATATTCAACATCTGTTACATACATTTAAACAAAGCAAAATACCCTGTTTGAAGCGTTTTCCAAGGGTTTAGAGCATAAGATGGAAGAAAAATAAAAGCTTAGCTCGTTTGAGACAAGTTGTTCTGGCGAGTTCATTAAAAGCATTGAAAGTACATTAAATAAATGGCAGGCAAACATTGAGAGCAAGAGCCCGAAGCCTTGCCCTTGAGCCTTAATTACAAACTGTCCACTGGGTATTACAGACTACTTAGTTACTTGCCTCCTCCGCCGTTGGCTGCTGCTTTTGTTGTTGTAGCTGTTGTTGCTGCTGCTGCTGCTGCTGCTGCTGCTGATCCTTGCCATTTGCGATGCCGGCTCCTGCGTCAGCATCTTTTGTCGCTAAGCAATCGCTGCACTTGGGATTGGGATTGGAATTGGGAGTGGGATTGGGATTGGGGCTAGGATTTCGATTTGCACTAACGTTGAGCATGGCCAATCCGATGGCTGTTTCGGTGCTGTTCGAGGCGCTCACAGCTGGCAGCTCCGGCTTAGCTGGCTCTGGCAGCGTTGGCTGCTTCTCCACGGCGGTGGGAACTGGTGGTCGTGGCAATGAGGAGACGCTGGAGGAGGGCGTCACGAATTGCCGCTGCGATGAGCGTGCCTGAACGTCCAGCTGATCGTGGTGGGTGAACATGGAGGCCGTCGTCGAGGCTGTGTCGATGGTCAGAAGAGGCTGATGCTGCATGCGATTGGGATTCGGAAAGGGCCTCCGATTCTCCAGAATGAGTTTAATATCACGGGCCGATTGCCACCAGCTGAGGGAAACAACCAGGTCTATAAATGGCTGAAGGACCTCGAGCCCAGGATATTTCTTACCGATACCAGGGCGAAAGCTGCGACTTGATCAGCATATAGATATTGGCGAAATAAACTGTAATCTGTGGGGCAGTTCAGACTGAGTTGGCAAGAATGGGAGGAATGGAAGAGAGTTACAGACCGTCATAAACAAGAAGAACAACATCCAGGACTTGGTCCACAGCTTGCTCAGGCCCCAGGATTGTGTGTGCATCGCATAGTACTGAATGCCCACCAGCAGGGTGCCAATAATGCCAAATGCGACCAAAGTAAGCAGCGAGAACATTTGGCAGTCCTCCTGCAGAGCTCGTCGGCTCATGGCACGCGAGTACCACAGTCGAAGCGATTGCAGGCAGGTGTAGCTGCAACGGAAGCGGAAACGGTCAGCCCGGAAGTTGCAGAGTGGCCGCACAAAACAGAGCAGCCGAATGGGTGGCAACGACGTCCACATACCCCAAATAAAGACCGCTATTTCAGAAATTCCGGCTTTCATTTGTTCCTTTTCAGGAGTGTATGTCAATATTTAAAACCCCGGGCTCTACGCTTTTCAATTTCGAGCAAGTGAATTCTGTATCTGTGTTTACTTTAACTGCACACATACATCCAATTGTGCTTATATACTATATATAGTCCTCAAGCTATGCTGAAGCATTCTCTGCTCTGAAGATTTGAAGGTTAAATATCCCAAACGTTTCAAAATCGATTTTTATCGATGCACAGTCTATGCTATTATGAAGACCTCGAGACCTCGAGACCTCGATATATCGATAACAAATGACAAACTTTTTACAGCCAGACTTTGTCAACTCATATTGATCCACTCAACCAATATACCCCACATACCCACCACTAATAGGTTCTAGGCATCACAAAGGCGGCACAAAATGTGGAGCAATTAGCCAGGCCCAAAGCTTTCACTGATTAAAAAGTGCCAAAGCCAAAGAGCCAGCTCTCCAGCTTCTAACCAAGTGGTTGCTGATGAAGGAGAGTGGAGAGTGGAGAGTCGAGCGTCAAGCGTCAAGCGGATGCAGGCGGTTGCCACGCTGTGGAATTGCTAGTGTTGCCACTTGGCTGTGCCCCGACAACCTTTTATTGCACTTACCGTAGTGTCTGCTCCGTGTTATAATGAAACTGGCAAAGCTCACAGATTGTGCAGCGCGAGGTGCTAATCCAACGCTCCAGGCAATGAACGTGCACATATGTCAGCGAACCCTTGCACAAACAAGGCGACACCAGCCTGCAACAGAAAGAGACAGACAATGAGTGGGAGAGGGAGAGGGAGAGGGAAGAGTGTTAACAACAATAACAGGGCGGGGATTAAATATGCGGACAGTTAAGCAAACAGTTGAACAGCATCCGGCGTAAACAGCCTGCCAGCAAATACATATGTCGCGCCTCGCTCTCAACTCGGATTTTAATAACTTATATAAATAATAATATTTGTGCGCAAATACACAGATAAACTATGAATATGTATATGTGTGGCTCTACACATGTGTACATAGCTGTGTGAGTGTTATGGCCATTACGCTAATTTTATTAAAATGTCATGCAATTAATTTTACGCATTTTGCGGTCGCACGCACAATTCGAATGCTACCCTGTAAGAGTGAGAGCGTGTAAGCAACGGGCATATAGATGAAAGTAATTGTAATTCGTAATACCCAAACTAGATCTCCTTTGTACTGAATAGAAGTTGAAAACCCTGATAGGGCAAACACTGCTTAAAACACTCTGGAAACCTTATAGTATAATTATCTTTATATCCTTTTCTCATAAAGTATTGTATTCATCTAATAATATGTAATAATATATCTAGATCAGACAACACAGCCCTTTACAGGGTATACGCGCCTCGCACAAGCCGCTTAACCGCAAACACTCTGTCATTTGGTATAATTTAAGCCCACTCGATATGTTTATAGATATAAAATGGACAGCCATAGATTTATGTTGATACTCACTGTTCGGGATTATCCGCATTGTGGCAAATGCGACAGACGAGCGACCCAATCGATGGCATCGAATCACTCGAATTGGAGACCTCGCAGTCCAGATTCAGATTGTTGCACTGCGTCCCGCTGTCCGCACAGCGGCGAAGCATCGGGACGACCAGATCTTTGCCAGCTGTATTGATTGCCGCACTGGAGGAGATGTTGGCCGCGGCGAGAGCTGCTTCGGTGTTGGCCAGGGATTGGCCAAGGCTCTCCAAGTTCTGGGTGAGCAACTGGAACTGGACATTGGGCTTGAGGCCCAGTGTAATGGAGCAGCCGGCCTGCTCGGTTGGCTCCATATTTGGCGGCTCCCCCCGTTCCACCTGCTTGACCTGGTTGGTCGGTTCCTTGGAGCTGATGCATGTCTCCACAATGATCATCGAGGGAGGCGTGTCATCCGCGCTGCTATTCGAGACTAGTTCATCGATCTCCAACTGCAGAGTGGTCTCCGGCTTTAGAGCGTCCTGCTCAACAACAACACCGGTCGCAGCTGTAATATAGGGTTGGGAAAATGATATATATCAAGTATATATTGCTGGGTTGTAATTAGCTAACTGTATCGCTCGCTTTCCATCGTTTCTGCTTTGTGTGTCGTGATAATCCAATACGTAAATTGATTTTTTATGTTAATTGTTACTTGTGGTATAAAATAACCAAAATTTTAACACATTCCGCTTGTAAAAATACTCTGATCGATTGTTGTTGTGTTTTTTTGTGCTGTTGAACTCTAGTGCGTATATTAAATAATTCAGAGACTGCTTGATTTTATTTATGTACATTTGTAATACAGGTATATCTGATTTTCTTTCGAACGGAAACAAAAATTCAGTTTTCATTTCTTTTCCACCTATGCAAATGTTTTAGTAATTCTTCTGTTTCCACTGGGATTCACATAATTTTAATTTCTAGAAAATTGAAGTGTTGCAAAAACTGGCCTCAGTGTTGGATAATTTTATATATAGTAGCTATTTTTCTCTCCACACGTACATTAGAACAGTTTCTACTTCATATTCCAAATATCTGTTTGTAATTGGATAAAGCATTAGCTAAACAAGTGTTGCGAAATGCAATTGGGAAAGCTAATTCTGGATGCTGAGCAGCAACTACTTTGCACTTTCTAATTTCGCAGATTCTTGATCAGCAATTAGTTAGTTTGTTTGCTGGAACAAGCTAAAATAAAGCTTTGTCTGCAGAGGAGGGAGAGAAAAACAAAGGAAAAGGAAAAACAAACATTAATTGTAATTGACAGAGTGGAACCGCGCGCTGTCACCCACAGCTACTGCCCATAAACTCAAATTGAAAGTGTAACAGTTACGGCAAATAACTTTGTCGCCGCTTTCGTAGCAACCCACTCGGTACACCCATAACTCCCCTACACTCCTCCTTCACTCCTCTCCTCTCTTCCGATACCCTACTCTCTGTCGAGGTCCGCTATTTTTGGCCAGGACTATGCACTTGAAGTCTCGGGTAATTTATGCCCGTGCTTTTAGTTCGTTAGGCTCCTCTGCAGCTGGCTGAATATATATATGTGTGTGTGAGTGTGTGTGTGTAGGAGTATCTCCTGTCTGCGTGTCATTACCATACCAAACGGCTGCTTCAAAATTTTGCTCCCCTTTTTCCTGCCGTGTGCGTCAGTTTGTTCCTGTTTTTTCTCTTCTCCATCTTTTTCAGCTGCTGTTGTTGTTGTTGTTGTTGACTTTTTTTTAGGCGCCGGAAGCTTCGCGAATCCGCTTGTTCAACTTGACTTCACAGGATTCAGTTCGTGGCCCGTTGATTTATTACGGCGGGCGCAAAGCCAACGCAAAACATTCTCATAAGCGCGCGCCGTTCAACAACATGAGAGGCATCCGCAATTTGGTCATGTAACAACAACAACAACAACAACAATAGCAACAACAAAACAATCAGAAAAACAAGTTCGAAAGCCATTAAGGAGCCATCGAAGATTAAATACCCTTACAGACTAATGAAAGCGAAGGATACGTAAAGGAGGAAAATGCAGAAAGACTCGACAGTGTTGAGAATTCTCTCCATTTAAGGATATATCAAATATATCATTCTGTGGAGGAACAGGCATGAACAATACATCGATTTATCGATATGCAATATCTTGCGATACATCTTTGTTGCCTATCGATAGTCAATAAGTAATAGCAATATCAATACCTGAATATATTCAATTGATAACTTTCAAATGAACTAATGTATATCAATTAACAGCAAATATGCTGAGCGCTCACACCTATCTTCTATAAGCCTCTGCAAAGTTCCCAACGAAGCCAAAATACCCTTTGCTCGGGGATGAAAAAAGGCAACTTCTATGTCTATATCAAAGAACAAAGTTTAGTCAGCGAACCCTTTTTAATGCCATCGCCGTTTCGGTTGTTTTTGACGCGTTGTCCCAAAAATCGGTTAACAACTTTGTTTACAAAACAGTTGGGAGCGATGTCAAAAGTGGAAAGTGGAAGGCGGAAAGTGAAAAGTTGAGATCTTTTTTATTCGCTCCACGCATAATTTTCTCCGCTCGTGAGTTTTCGCGCACAGATTGCAACCGAATGCACTGAAATGATTCGATGATGAGGATTTCATTAAGTTGTAGACAAAGTTCATTAGTTTTTAGACGCTGGCAATTTGTAAATGGGGCACAACAAAAAGGCAGGCAAGCCATTTTCATGGCTTTTACAATTTTAATGAAATTTTCACACCATTTCCGGCTCGGACAAAGCCACACATACACAGACACACACACACACTGACATGGACAACTACAAATGCAACTGTGGAGCAGCTCTCAAGTGCTGCCCAAAAGTCCGAAGTCTAAAGTCTGCGCCTTGGTTAGAGACGCAGAAAATGCGTCAGCAAAGTTTTTAATGTATTTTCGGCAAGTTTGCGCACACACACAAACAAACACACGGAGAGTTGCAAAATTCCTTCATTTGGCAGTGACAAAAACAAAAAAGCAGAGTACGCTGTGTAGCTAGCCAAAAAAGTGGAGCAGCAGAGGCAAAAGTTTTGCCCGGCAGCACACAAAGTGTTAAATAATATAAAACTATGCTTGTGGTATTTATTTAAACCTAAAGACATTACGAAAATTATACCCTGAGCACAAAGTTTTCGCCAGTAGCTACCCAATTTACCCCCCTACTCAACTGTCCCATTGGGAACTCGGGATCTAGTTGTAGTTGTAGCTCCGGTTCGTTCGGATTGCCTGCAACCTGTGGCAAGTCCCTAAGCTACGGCGTATATATATCTATATATACAGATATATATTTGTATGTTTATAGTTTAGCTTGTCCCTAAAAGGCTTCGCTCCAAACTTCTTAAACTTTTCACTTTTGCTGCAGAATTAAATATTAACGGATTTGGTTACAACATTTTGTTTTCTTTCTCTCTATCCTTTTTTTCGGGGATTTCAAAACGTGACTTGCGAAACATCTGCCTTAAACAGTTAATATCGGGTTGTTAAAAGTTATATGCACAGGAATATTTAATGAAGCTGAAGTGCTGATGATATTTGTGCTCCTAGACAGCAAAAGGTGACGATAGTTCAAGTGTTACTCGGGTATAATGGATTTTAAAGGGTATTTCATAGTTACGACTAATGGTTATGATATTTCATTCATTTTGTTTAATTGTGATATGTGATATTTGAAATCTAGGCTTGACTTAGCGAGAGGTTAGTTTCTACTACTATTCTACTACCTTTTTTTTATAGATATTGCTTAACTATAGCATTGGCAATAAACAGCAGATTCCCCGCCTCTCTCCATTTCTCTCTCTCTCCCTCCCTCTACTTCTCTCCTTATGCCTCTCTAACTCTATTAAAGCTCTGACTTCTGGCCGTAAACGGTTGTAAAAGGTTTAGTTCGAACTCCATTGCAGGGCTTTGGTCGAGCTTTGTTGACCCCTTTTCGTAGTTTTTGTTGCTCCTGCTGATCAGGCTTACTCTTTGTAGGCGTTTTATATTGCGAATTCCCCATGCATCACCATTGGCTTATTTGGGTGGAATGCAGAAGAGTGAATCGCATTGAATTTGCGAGTCGAGAGTCGGGAATCGGCGTCTATGATGGAAAGCATAAAATTGGCGCATAAAACTTTTACAAGCAAATGAATTTTATTTTTACGTATTACGTGACCGTTGCCATTTCCCTACTTTTGGCCATTTTCATGGCCGGCTTTGTTGTGTGTTGACTTTAGCGTCAATCGAATGAATTTATTAGGAACCGAAACCGGGATCACAAAACAGACCAATAATAAACGAAAGCCGAAGCCAAAGGATTGTTTATTTGCGCTACTTTACTTTTAGTTGATAGTTCCATCTGTTCGAACTGCTTTTCTCACTTACTTCTAAAAGACGTTGACATAATATTTATGAAGTAACAGCAACTTTTTAATAACAGTCCAACTTTTTCATATTATAAATTTTACATTTATGTTGACACTCGCAAATATTGAAACTTTAATTGAGCGCAGTCTCGAATTTATAATAGCGTATACCTCTATATAACTTGCCATGGCAAAACTTTTTGGCCAACGTAATTAAAATTGAGCATCTCATCGGCAACAACGGCAACAACGGCCACAACAACAACAAAACCAGCAGTGAAACAAAACTAAGGTCATTAAATAAATTGGAAACAATGTGCCAAAAGGGCACAAAGGTCGAGCACAACAAAAAGAAAAGAAATCTCAGCAGCGAAACACAAAACCAGGTCTAATGGTTACCCCAAAGGGGGGAGTGAGGAGCATCCTCCCCTGATTTGAGGGCACAGCAAGGCAATCAAATGAAAATGTAATTCAAGCTCTAATAAAAATTGGCCAAATAGAGGCCAACAATGGGCCCAGGCAACAGAGCCACGTTTCTATCTCCGTTAAAAGGCATTTGAAACAATTCGAGACATTCGGGCTGCAAAATGTCTCCAGCTTAAAGACTTTGCAATTGTCTGAGTAATTTATGTAGCTACTAGCTATAAAACTGTAGCTCTTTCGCCCGTCGATAAGAGCTGCTGTCTTTTTACATTTTCAAACACTCTTTTCTTTCGCCTTTCCATTGACTACTTTCGTCCGTCACACATTTAACGTTGCGTATACGCAACCCTTTTCAAACACACACTCCCTCACTCACACGTTACATACACATACTAATGCGTATTTGGGCTAGTTTGGTTTGATGTTTGATTTGTTGGGTTTTTTTTAATTATACAGTTCAATATGGGAAATATTCGTAAAAAGATCTTGACTTTGTTAGACATCCTTTATTCAATCGAAATACTAAAATGAGCTTAAGTTAAATATAATGTTATGACTCCTATATATATGTAATTTGAATATATGAAGCAACCTAATCTTTCAGCTGAATGATGTGAATCCAATGTTTCTCAAAAGAAAACAACAATCCCATTAACATCGGATCTACTATATTATACACCATACTTTACTATCTATACTTAACTATAAAAACAAATGGAATTTTTTTAAGAAAATGTTCATTATGTGCTTTTTATCTACGGCTATTCAAAGAAAAATCCACTTTCTTGTAATTTCTTGGTATTTGCCGTTGATTAAATGCGCTGAAACAAAAGCGAAATGCTAAAGATTAACAACGAGCAGCAACAGCAAACCAAGAGGAGGTGCCAACAGCCACGCCCCTACCACCGAAACCGAAAAAAGTAGCAAAAAAGTAAACTTTGCGCTTTGCTGGTGTGGCAAGTGGCAAGTGTGGCAAGTGTGGCAACTGTGGCAGTGTGGCAGTGTGGCAGTGTGGCAGTGTGGCATGAATGCTGCCAAACAGTGGATACAAGCAGCACAAAGCGCTGTTAAACGCACTTGGGCGAAACTTTTAAGTGCGGAATTTGTAATTTTTAAACTTGGCAGACGCCAACAACAAGTCTTTATCTCTGCAGCCTCTTCTTCTCACATTCTCTCCTTTCCACATTCTCCTTCTCGCTCACTCTCTTCTTTACATTATTTGTTGCAGGTCTCATGGATACGCAAACGTGATCTGCATATTCTCACAGCTGGAGGCACGACCTACACCTCCGATCAGCGCTTTCAGGTGAGCTGCCACGCCCCTTTGTTGCTTGGCTAATGCTTATGAATTGTGACTTATACATTATAGGTATTACGGCCAGATAACTCGGCCAATTGGACGCTGCAAATAAAGTACCCGCAGCCCCGCGACTCCGGCGTCTACGAGTGCCAAATCAACACCGAGCCCAAAATGTCTCTCTCCTACACCTTCAATGTTGTGGGTGAGTATGATTAGGGGAGGGGGGGACTCGTTTCTGAGACTCAGATTGCGAATACTTGACTGCCATTTGATAGCTGAGTCTGGCATCCAGTTACGGAGTAGCCAAAAGTTGAGTTTATGGTTAGGCAAGGGAAATTTTAACTTTTAAATATTGACTTGAGCAGAGAACTTGAAATAAATACTTGATGTAAGAAAAGAAAGGGTACTTATGAAGGTATTTGTTTCTTAAGAAATTGGCATGGTTTTTAAGGGGGAGTAAGTAAGATATCTGCTAATATGAATATTAAAGTAGTAGTAGAAGTAGGTGGCAGGTAGTAGATGGAAGAAGTAGTATTTATAGGTTATATGTAGTACTTGGTAGCAGATGGCAATAGTATATGTAGTAGCAGAGTAGTAACTAAATAGTAGTAGTTACGGTAGATACATACTTAATAGTAGTAGAATAGTAGGAGAAATGATCATTTTTTTTAATTCAAATCGGATTTTTCGTTATGTTGCATTATTAAATAAAAAGAAAATAAAGTTTGCTCTACAACATATATCTTAACCGAACTTCACAATTACCTGCACTTGGCTCCCCAGATATGAATAATCGGCTTTTCGTACGTTCCATACTATATTACACATATAATATAATCAGCCCCCATCGAAACATTAGGCCAATAGGTAATTAATTTACCAGATTTATAACACCCATTAGACTGTACCTAGGCAAACATGGTTATGCTTTCGTATAATGCTGCACTAAATCCCACAATTTGTACACTTTGAGCACAGATCTGGCCTTAAAGTGTCCCTTTGCTAACATTTTGGGACCATGGGCCAAAGGCCACACTAGAAACTAGAAACAAGAAACAACAAACATTAAAGAGTTAACAAATGAGAAGCCGTGGCTGGAATTTAGTTGCTGAGACCCAAGCAACAAATATCGACATGTTGTAATGCGTAGCTGGGTTGCTAATAGCCAATGTAGAGGCATATAAAGAACTTTACCCTTTTCTGGCAATTATCATAACTCTATGGGCCAAAGGCCAACCACATTCAAATAGCCAAATTCACTTCGGCTAACAGCGTTTGCCAAAAATTCTAAAACCAGGCACATTTTACATTCAACATTCAACATTCAACATTTTGGAAGGCTGTTGCAAAAATTGGTCACAAAAACCACTGAAGTGCTTACTTTTATGAGACACAATGTGTGTGAGAGTTCGTAAATATGTGTGCGAATATAGATGTGTGTGTGTGTATGGGTGTGGGTGTGTGGCAACAGTTCAAGTTGTGCCTAAGTCGAATGTTTGCCTGCTGCATGCAGCTTTCATGAGCTTAAGGAAATCATACAATATGCATGTTATTTACACATCAGTGTGTAAGGGTGAGTATGTGTGTGTGTGTGAGCTTGTATGCGCTGCTGGTCCCCTGTGCCTGTCAGACAGCCGAAGTACCTCGTGTGATTATAAAATAGCAAATTCGATTATGCGCAAATTGCCTTTGCAGGGAGATTGTTGTGGCGCTTTTAATACCCTGTAATTAATGAATAATGAGGCAAGTAGAGTATTTGCCAACAGCTATAAGCTGAAGTAAGGTTCTACAAATTTATAGCTAAGAATAAATTATTCTTATTTGTGGCTTGCATATTAGTATATTAAATCTGATTTATAAATAAATTTTATATATATCTCTCTCTGTTATGCACAATAGATCTGCAACTTATATATAAAGAGTATTCGATGTTACAGGGTATCTTCTGTTCATACACTTTCACGAATTGTTCGAAAGGATTGCAGTTATAACTCAGTTTAGTTTCGGTGTCCATTAAAGCTTCTGCACGCATGAGTTTGCTTTGTTTTGCTTGGCTTCGAACACGCCTCTAATTAGTTCAAGCTAAAGCCTGAAAAGGCGTTAGCTACACACCTCACACCTTACACACACACACACACACACACCTATCTGACAGTGTCTAAGCTTTTGTTTTAGTCAGCAGTTTTTGAGGCTAATTGAAAAATGTTCGCTCTTATCTCAGTTATGAAACAAGAACTGCTTACTAATACATAAATGTGTATAGAGATGTATATAACTTTTTATCTGTGGCATATAACATTGTTGAGCAGGGGGTGAGGGTGAGTGGGTGGCTGCTTATGAATTTTTCGTTCAGTGCATTTTTATCGTATATCGCATTAGAAATGCATTTTTGTTAAAACTTTCTGGTGCGGAAGAATGCGTTCAATGAGATTATTTGATTTCTGAACTGTGCTTTCTGTACACACACAAGTGCAGGCGAACGAATGTGTGTGTGTGCGCGTCTGCTTGTTCGTTGTTTTGGCCAACTCATCTGAGCCTGGCCGCATGGCCAAGCGACTTTATTTCAACATAAAAGCTTTGGTCAGCTTCAATGTTATGAATGTTTTAGTGCACATACACACACACACACACACAAACAAACACGCACATACTCATAGTTAAAGAAAACAAGTTAACACGTATATGGGTGAAGAGGACAACAACTTGACAGACTGACAGAACAAACGTCAAGTAAGACAGCCACACACACTCACACACACATACACACACACAACAATGGTCATAAATATTACATTTGCGGAAATGCAAATGACTGCCAAACGGCTGCATAAGCCACGCCCACTGGCTCCCACACTAGAGTACGCCTCCAACTTCCAAAAACAAAAGCAGAGAAAAAGAAAAGAGAATAAAATTCAATGCATGCTTTACTAGAGCTCATGTTCGTACTCATTTGAATGCCCAAAAAGAAATGTGCATATAAAATATTCGACATGCCACTCACGTGGAAAGCAGCCACAGTGGCACAAATGTGATTTGCTAGCTGCCAAAAGCTAAGCATACCTAGGGGAAAGCTTTATCTAGGAGAAAAATAGGCGTAGCTCACTTGGTGAGTATATAATAAAACTATTTAAAATTTGAAATTAAATATTTAATAAAATATATATACGAAAAAATATTTAAAGAAGTTGTCTAGACATACACGGCATTTATATAAGCATTTATAAACTTATTCAAAATTGTAGTTATCAAATTGCACCACAGTGTAAGTCAAATTTGCCACACTGTGCATTAACTATTTCAATTCAGGTTTGTTTTGGCAGTTTGTTAGGCAAATTAAAATAGTATTTCAGAAATGTTTTTAGTTGTGATCTATCTTAAAATTGGGTTTTCTTAATGAACTGTTTTCGAAACAGAAAATACACGAAATGCGTATCTTTAACTACATCATTATCTTAACTATATTCTGTGTGGTTTTCATAGACTTTGCACCACTGTGGTTGAACTGGGTGCCATTGTCGTTGCATACAGCTGAGCGCTAGAATATATTTTATGCGCTTATGCAAATAAAAATTTCGCACTAAAAATTCCATAAATTTGTTTGTTTCGCTCTGTTCCTCGAGCCCTCTCTTTCGCACTCACTAGTGTAAATTCTATTACAGAAAGGAAGAAAAAAACACTTGGCCATAAACATCAGTCAAGATACTCGAACCCGCTGCTGCTGTTGCTGCTGCTGCTGCTGCTGCTGTTGCAATACTTTGGACATTTTAATGCAGAGGCTGGCGCTTCAATTGCTTAAATTACCAACTTTATTACCAAGTCTCGACAAGGTGTCAAACTATGCCAGGAAGTGCGACTCGGGTCGACTCGACTTCGTACTGTCCTCTTTCGTCTTTCGTCTGTCGTCTGTCGCACAGGTAGATTTTAATTTGGAATTTAGGGCAAATTACGAAGCTGCCTGCTGATAAAGAAGCCAAATTGTAAATTCTAAATGAAATTATGTACTTTGCGTGGGCGTCAAAACAGGACCCAGGACAAGGACCTCAAAAAAAACAGAAGAAAAACAAGTAACAAAGTTCTAAATGCAGTTGTGACCGACGGGGAGATACTCTGTATCTCGCACCAAGCTAATTTTCAAACTTTCTATCGCATACAGAAATGGCTTCTGCCCTTCTCTTCCTCACACCTACACCATGTTTAGATATCCCAATGTGATCAAGAAATATTACCAATTCTTCTTCTGCCTGTTACATTCGCATGTTCACAGTCAATATACCCTGTCTGCCCCTAGGCAATGGGCTTAAAAATAAAGGAAAAGGTGTTGTTGATGCCGCTAAAAAATTTGTTTACCAGCGCGAAAGTAATCAAGCGTAACTATACAAAAGGTGTGTGAAAGAGAGAGGGAGAGCTAACAGAAAATACAGAGTGAATATCTTAAGAAAAAAATAAATTGCTGAAGCACAGGTGAAGCGGAGTGGCTGGTGAGGTGGAATTTAAGCAAAATGCTGGCAATTTAAATGCGAGCAACTAAGAAGAAGAAGACGTCTGCCGAGCTGCTTGACTAAGGTAAGGAGATTGATGCTAGATTGCGCCATAAAGCAGCACTCAAGTGGAGACTTCACTGTACTTCTGCCACTCCTCGTTGTTGTTATTGTTGTTGTTGTTGTTGTTGCTGATGACATTAGCAGCCAGCAAATTGCATGCAATCAAGTGAAAATAATTTCAAGTCCGCCTTTTGCAGCAAGTCGAGTTAAAACATTCAATTTGTGTGCCTTTTATTGCACAATATTGTTTATATAATATATTTATTTGAGTGAAAAAATAGCTAGACAAGCTTTTTCTGCTTCTTCTCGCAAATGGAAAAGTGAATTTGTATGCATTTTATCATAATTGAAATACATTCTTCTATAGGAATTTCCTTTTTATTTGCAGCTCAATTTTTCATTGCGAACTTAAACTTGTTCTAGGGTACCTGATTATGATGCTCAGATATATACTTAAATGTATTCTCTCCTATTTAAATTCTTTAGTCGATTTTTACTGTGAAATTCAAACATGGAAATAGTTAATTGACATCTAAATCCTTCTATTCAACTCAGCTAAGCCTTCAACACTAAAATGAATCCCTTGATTCTGTAATTTTATAAAAGCTTAAGGCTCCACTCATTGCTTTAATTATTTCATTGTTCAAAAGTTGCTCACTTTTAATCCCATGGTTATGTTTTCCCTAACTTATTCAAATCTCAACCAACTCAATCACGTATCCAAAATTCGTTTATTCACGACATGTTTACTTGTTTTATTAACTTGTCAAAGTGCATAACAAGAAGCTCTTAACTGTAGTTGAAGTTCTGCAATTAATTTAATTACAATTTACTTTCGAATAGTTCCGGTTGAATGAGGTTGATTGAAGAACCTTTAGAGGGGAATTTACAATTATTTATGCGATTAGATGACAGCCACATTCACATTCACATTGAAATTCACATCTGTCCAAATACTGATTATTAATAACTTGAAATTAATGCTGGCTTTGAGCATTTTATGAACCATTTGCAGTTGACTGCAATTCAACTTAAAACATCTTCTGATTTGTGTGGCTCATAATGCAAACAATAAGCCAGCAATTATTTGCATATTAAGAGCTTTAAGGCCAGCTTCCACTTGGCCATTATTTCTGGCCGTGTCTTGGCCCAGAGCTGAGAATTTTGTGTGGGGACCACGCGCGAGCAGCTGACCCAAATTCCTTGCCAAATTGCACGTTTATTTAACTTATTACACAAAGCGACGCACCGAGCCACTTGAAGCCAAAAAAATAAAACAAGGAAGTGCGATCTAGTTGTCAGAGTCCGACTAGTCGATACCCTGCCTTGTTGTAGAATCAAATACATAACAAATTGCATAGATTTGGTTTATATAGTGTTTGAGCTGTTCGAGCTCCAAGCCTTTAAGAAGATATACAAAGTCTCATTTCCAATACGTTAGGTAATCCTTAAAACATTGTAAAAATCCATTACATCCCTTTGACTAATACTTACATACCCTTTCTGCCCTATAAAAACCGCATTACAAACTGCATTAAGCAAGCGAAAAAAAAGTGGAGCATAAACTTAGGCTGAAATAAAATTTATGTTAATAAAATGTGCTTTACTATTTGATGAGAAAGCGGAGAATTACAGTTGTGCGCGAATTCATGATAAATGGCCAAGAATTTTATCAGAGTGTAGCAGCCGATGATTAATGTGCCACGAATTATTAATAACAATAATAATAAGCAAAGAAATGAGATTGCCAATGAGAAAGAGAGAGAGAGAGAGGGAGAAAGAAGTTCGCTTAACTATGAAATGTGTCTGGGGCAATGATGATGATGTTTTGGCATTTCATTTTTCGCCATTGTTTGGGCCACGTTTTGACAGCCACAGCCAAATTCAAGAGAATATTTCAATCAATTGTGTGTGTTTGTGTGTGGGTGTGTATGTGTGGGTGTGTTGCTGACTTTTACAAATTGAATTTATTTATTTGATTTGACAATTAATTCCAAGCAATTTGCGTTTCAAGTTAGATTAATAGCCAGCGGCTCGCATTTAAAGGCAAGCTCGCTTTCTCTTTAAATCCGGCTAACAGCGCCGGGAAAGCAGCGGAAAAGCAGCTGAAAAAGAAAACACGCTGTTAAATTGTTTGTCACTTAGCGCTGCGAAACGAGAACGAGGCAATAAATACTTGTATATGTTGTACATGTGTGCAAACATACATCAACATATGCGGCGCAATAAATTTTTACAACAGCAGCCGACGCAGCGCAGGGGTTAAGCAAATGTGAAGAGAAGAAGACCGACTGTGAGATACTCTATCTATAGTAAGAATGTTGAAACCAGGCTAATAAATTAGCTTGATGTTATAACTATTTGTGTCAACTAAGTTTCGGGGCTCGAATGGCATACAAAGAATTAAATATTTTGTATACTATCAGCGTACAGACTGCTTTCTGTAATACACCATACTTTTAAGGCATTACCTATTCTATCAGTTAAAATATACAACTTAAATCAGTATATCTAATACATAAATAAATCAGAAACTATATCTCAGCCTCGTTATTTCAAAAGAAGCTCAACTGAAACTTAACATCAATTTTCCCAGTTCAAAGCCAAACTATATATACCCATTAAAAGTTGCTAGTATAGGGCATAACAAGCTGCATTGTGACGGGCCCCGAAAGTATGCCATGCGCAAAGTTCATTGCTCCAAATGTTTATGTTTATGGGCCTAGGCTTATGCGCATTTTATGCGCGAAAATCAAGAAAAATGAAAATGCATTTTCCAGCCTCCTTCTCGTTTTTCTGTGGGTCCCCACACAACCAACTTTCTGGCTGCCTGTCTGTCTGTCTGCCGGCCTGTCTTTCTGTCTATTTGACTGTGGCTGCACACATTTCAAGCCATTCAAGCCAACTCTATGTGTGTGTGTTTGTGTTCTGTTTGCCTGGCTAACAGCAGTTGCTGCCAGCTGTCTTTGGCGTTAACCTCCTTCTTTTTTTCGGCTGCGCCTTGGCAGCTGGCCAGAACCAGCTTTTTGGCCTGGGTCAACTAATGAAAACTTCAAACAGTTGGCCAGCAAACTTTTAACGTTTGTTTTTCTTATTGTTGGCCTAAACGCTGGCCATCCATAATGCAGGTGAGCGAACAGGGCCCCAAATGCCAATTGCCGCAAACAGATTCCACTAATTATTGTTAAATAGCCAATTTGCCACACGAAATTTCTATTATACCTACACAGAGATATAACCACACATGTACAGTTACCAATATTTATATAGCTTTATACATCTATATATACTTTTACTCAGCAGCTCGCTGACAGCAGCCAATGCAAGTTTCATGTGTGGAAAAGAAAAGCAAACTCAGCTAAACCCTCCAATGCGGGTACACACACACACACACACACACACACATTGAGAGCTCACACCTGCTGGTTGTGTGGTCTAAGCTGCATGTATGGGTGTGTGTGTGTGTGTGTGTGGCTATAATTTTTGGCTAGCTGCTTTGTTTGCGCGCACAGTTGTAGCCAAGTCAGCGGCAAAAGTCATAGACACTTGGCTTTGCCAGCCGCAATTGTTTTGCCAGGTAGCAGCAGCAGCAACAGCAACAACAACAACAATAAACAACAACAACAAACAACTCGTCGCACCCTGTGCGGGTCCATAAAGCAGCCAGATAATCGCCTGGCATGTTCGAATTCCATTTGGGGTTTGTTTTTTCCACTTTCCGCTGCGGCACTCTATTATTATGGAGCTTGGCATTTAATTTAGATTAATATTATACCTTTCCCCCCCACCCCCTACTCCACTCTTCTCACCCCCTGTACCATCCTTGACTTAAATTGAGAAGGAGCGTTAAAGCTTTATGCCTTAGCCTTTTAAATTTCTCGCATGTGTTAAACCCACATCAAAGAGAAGGGAGAGGGAGAGGCAGAGTGACACAAAATAAGGAAAAGTTAAGATGGGAAAACCAACAGCACGTGTGCTTTTACTTAGCTTAAGCCAATTGTTCAGTCTTCTTCTTTTTTGTTTATGGTTTTATCAGGTACAAGCAGATATAAGCGCATATAAAAAATACCATAAAATAGGCGTCAAGTTTGCAAATGAGTTTGTTTGGAAAAGTACGTTAAAAAGTTTTCTTATCGAATATCAGATATATGGATGGGGCTTAATGTTTTAGGCCTGCCTTCGCTGGGCAATTTATGAATGCACACACACACACACACAATCATCCACTCGACATAGTGCATATTAAGCCCATGCAAATCAACGGCCCAAAAAGTATGCAACACTTTTTGCGTTACACTTTTGCCAAATGGTTTTCGTAGCCGCTCGATTGAATGGCAGCAAAGCAATGCAAGTGGAGAGAGAGTCGAAAGGGTAAAAGTACCTGATAGCAAATACCCTGTTCCACATAGTTCAGGAGGTCACACAGCTATCTACATATAATAGTCTTCGATATCCAATTGAAGACTGACTGAATTTTGTCTGCTACACACACTTGTCTGTGACATACACTTCTGCAAAACCAATATACCCTGTCTAACCAATTTCAATGATGGTACAGGGTATCATAGGAAAGGGAGTGAGCCGTATTAGTGTGTGTACAGAGCGGTTACAGTTGCTGTTTCTGTTGCAGCTGCAGTTGCAGTTGCAGTTGTTGGCAGCAATTTATTTACGCCGGGCTTTGCGGTTCTTTAGTTGCAAGGCGCAAGAACCAAGCTATAAAAATACGAGTGTATGTCTGTGTGTGTGTGTGTGTATGTGTGTGTTGCTTATAGCTGCTGCTGCTACAACTGCTGCTGCTGCTGCTACAACTGCTGCTGCTGCTGCTGCTGCTGCTGCTGCTGATGTTGAAAGTGGAGCATACAAACACGTGTAGTTGCCGCTGTTGTTGGCGTGACGAGGCGCTTGTTGCAAGAAGCAAGAGGCACGAGGCATGGGGCACGGGGCATGTGGCATGTGGCAGGCATGTGTGCTACTTTTGCTGCATGCAGCGCTAAGCGTTTGCATTAGTGGCAATGAGGCAGCAAAAAGAAGAGAAGTAACACTCAATCGCCGGCAAGCCAGCGGGACATATTCCATTAAATCAACTGTCAACAGTCGCTAGCGAGACGCCAGTCATAAGCCGAAAATCGCATTTGGCTCGCTGTCCACAGCAATTTTCCATTTTCCATTTTCCATTTTCCATGTTCCATTTTTCATTTTGCAATTTTGGTATTTTCTTTCTTTCTGTTTCCCATTTGCACAATTTTTAGCAGCACTCAATTGAAATCTTCGACAGTTGCGCGGGGTAGAACAACAAAAGCCACTTCACAGTTGACACTTTGATTTTTAGACAATTCCAAAGAGGAAGAAGAGACAACGCTCAATGTGCAGGTACACAACGCATTGTGTCTATCTATGAGTGTGTTTGTATGAGTGTGTGCGTTCTGCTGGCTTTTATAAGGCATAACAAAAGCTTATCGCCAGCATAATAGAGACACGCGTCTGTGTAATAAAGTAGCAGGCAGGCAGTCAGGCTGGCAGTCAGGCAGGCAGTCGGAGGCATTATCATTAACATTATTATTATTAGTATTATTATCATTACAAAAAGAGCGCTTTGTTTGCGCATGTGTGTGTCTGTGTGTCTGTGTGTACTGGCAACTTAAAAGACTTTTTTGTTCTGTTTTCCCCTCTGCTTTTCACACTCTTCGGCATTGTTAAGCAGAGCTCAAAGCGGAAATCTACGGACCCAGCGATCTGATGGTAAAAACGGGCAGCGACATTAATTTAACCTGCAAAATAATGCAGGGACCACACGAGCTGGGCAACATATTCTGGTACAAAGGTGCGTATGCGTAATATCTACCTACCTCCATCTCCTTCCCTTTCTCTGCCGTCTGTCTCGCAATTTAAACAATTCAATTTGGCAACTGACATTCACATTCACATTCACATTCACATTCACATTCACATTCCATGTGCTTTATTCTTACGTCTTCATTCACATCTTCCCTTCTACCCTTCAGGCAGCGAAATGCTCGATGGAAAGAACGAGAACGAAATCGACAGCTCGATGGCACGCATTCTCGTCGAGGATGATTGGTCGGATGGGCTGACTTCCAGGTATGTAAGACTCGGGCATCTCAAATAATGCCCGAGCAAACATCTATTTCAGTTATTTGCATTCGAATGCCTCACACTTAATTAAGTTGAAGAAGGCTCGCAATGCAAAGTAGTGGAGGCGGCAAAGGTAGATGTACATGTAGAGGCTGAGGCAGATTGAACAGGTGATGGAATGACAGGCATTCCGGTACTCAACAGGGTAAACAGAAGGCAAGGGTGCTGCGAAAAGATTCATGGCATTCTATTAGGCGTGCATTTTATATATGGGTAGTAAAATATTAGATTGAGTTGTAATCTGAGCTTCTTACTAATAACATACCAACTATAATTGTAGTCATTATTAACATTAATATTATTGTCATCATCATTATTTTTTTATTATTATCACCATCATTGTTGTTTCTCATAATCGTTGTCATAAGTATTAATATTATCATTTCCGTTGTCAGTGTCAACTGAATCATCATAAGTACTATAATCATTGGCATTGTCATTATCATTGGCATTGTCATTATCATTAACATTAACATTGTCATTGTCAACTGAATCATTGTATTTATAATGATATATTCTTTGTTATTGTCATAGTCATTGTGATTGTTATCATTATTATTATCATTAACATTTCTGATCAGCTGATATTTCAATTTATTTTTATGTCAACAACCTTTCTATACAGTTAGTTAAAAATGCAGGGAAGTAATTAGTTAATGGCTTGCATACGCCTTAAAACAGGGTATCTGGTAGTCTGCAAACAAGCCAATTAAATGACAGCAGCACAACTCACAATTGTTCGCAGTTAGCCGTGTGTGATTTTTAATTTGCCTTAGTTTTTGCAGTCACAGTTACTGTCGCAGTTTCAGTTGCAGTCAGTCAGAGACAGAAAGAGAAAGAAGAAGAAGAAGAAGAGGAGAGAGAGAGAGACAGAATTACAGTGGTCACAGGAGTAGTTCGTAGTTGCTAGTTGGTAGTCGGTAGCATCTATGCCGACGATGTGCTCATTGTGCATTTATGCCGTTAACGAACGACACGGGCAACCATAAAATGCAGATGTCACTATCTGAGTGGGTGGGGGTAGCCATCCACCCAACCCCGAACCACAATTCCGCAACCCCTCTCTCTCTCGCATTCTCTCAGAAATCCCAGCCAAATCCTTTAGACCAACTGTGACTTCAGCATAAAGTAGCAAAGTTTTTAATGTAGCTGCCACATAACGCTTGGCTTTTATTTGATGTTAGTGTGCGCCCACAACCCCCTTCCCTTCCTCCCCTTCCCCTCTTTTAGCGTAGTGTGTTATTCATTTGCAGCCATTGCCATTCACTTTCAACTAACTCTACTCTGCTCTTCCCCTCCATTCCCTTTCCTTTGCGCCTCTCTCCGCGCTTCGCAGATTAAAAATCAAGCGAGCCATGCCCGGCGACACCGGCAACTACACCTGTGTGCCAACCGTTGCAAAAACCTCCAGCGTCTATGTGCACGTAATTATTGGTGAGTATGTGTGTGCTTATGTGTGTGTGTAATGTTGATGTGTAGGTGTGTGTGTCTGACAGTTTTGCATGTTTATGACAGGAAGTTGCCTGTTAGCAGCGCGCATTGCAATTTGAGCATTTCAACTGCACTGAATGCCAAGTGCACTCTGTTTATGTGTGTGCCTGTGTGTGTGTGTGTGCCTGTGTGTGTGTGTGTGTGGGCGTGGCAGAGGCAGGCACAAAGTTTTGTGTTTGTGTTTTTATACTCTGTACGGCAAGCAAAAAGTGTGCATGCATTTCTTACTTATCAACTTGTTTCTGCTTCTTAAAGGACTTCAAAGCGAATAATTTTAATTGTGCCGATGAGGAAGAGTGTATGTATATGGTATATACTCAGATACGCCACGCCCAATAAAACTCCTTTCCGCACTTCAAGGCAACAGTTATAGAATAAGCCACATTAAAATGTTATGAGTCTGCATCTTCCATATACTGAGCTTAATCCAATCTTGAATAAAATGCAACTCGCTGTCCTTCAAACTCCGTACAGAGTATTCAGCAGTCGTTACACCTTGCTTTTGCAGTACTTTTATATGCTTTGACTGTTTGCTTGGCTTAGCCTGAAAAGAAGTGCGGAAATTATTTGCCTGGTAGCTGGAATGCCAATAATCAAGTCCGGCTAACGCTGCAAAGGCAGCCACAACAAACTTCAGCAGCAGCTTGTGTGCTCAAGTGTGCATATAACAAGTTGTTGTGTGTGTGTTGTTGTTGTTGTTTTGTTGTTGTTGTTGTTTTGTTGTTGTTGTTGATGTTGTTGTTGTAGTTCCTTTAGTACTCGCCGTGTTTGGCAAACAGGAAATGCGCACATGCAAAGTGAAGCAGCTGAAGCTGAAGCATCGATATTATCTGCCCTAGATGCGCAGCTTTGTTGATGTTGATGTGAAGAGTCAGAGATTTGGCTGCAGGCGATTGAACCTGGCCCAAACAAAGCCAATCGGAAGTACCTAGCAGCAACAGCAACAGCAACAGCAACAGCAACAGCAACAGCAACAACAACAACAATAACAACAACAATTGAAAGTACAATAAAAATCTGGAGCTGAACTAAATTGCATCCGTTCACGCATGCGCTTGACTTGATATGAAGGCTTTAACAATTAGCCTAATGAATTGAATGGAACAGCTAACAAAGCCAAGTTGTAACTAATAATTACTCTGTTTCTCTCTTTTCTCTTTTCCACCATTTCTTCTCTCAGGCGAACACCCGGCGGCAATGCAGCACAATTCGAGCAGCAACAGCAACAGCTTCTACTGTGGCATTTGTTGCATGCTACTGAGCATCGTCTCCTGCTGCCTGCAACATTGGTATGTGAGTGCGGCGCCTGCTGAGACAATGGCCGCGCTTCTGTTGCTGCCACAGAGGCAGAGATTGTCGCAGGCAGCGAGTGCAACACTAACAGCAAATGCAGTGGCTGCAACCGATGCCACTGATGCAACATTTGGCAGCACCAGCAGCAGCAGGAGCCGTCTTTACAGTGAACACCGTTTGCGTGACTTGTCCGTGAGATGAAGGAATGGCAGCTGCTTCGCCCACTGAGTTCCAGGTGATGATGATCATGATCATGATGTTAATTGAGTTGATAATGAAGTTTAGTTAAATTGATGAAGCATTGATTTCGTATCTAAGATAAATGCACTTAGTGAATAATAAAAGAAAAACATGTTTAGCTCTAAGCTCTCGATTTTGCGATAATTTAAGCCAAGCAGAAAACACACACACACAGACACAAAATCCACATGAACGGCAAAATATAATAAATCTCAAGATATATATACATATATATAAAGTCAAATAACAGTGCATATAAACTATATAAATTAAACTAAACTACGATTTAAGCAAAATGTATTTTGACAAATGCACAGTTGGTCACATAAGCAAACAGACAATGCTTAAGAGTTCTTTTCAAGGATATTTTCAGCTTTGTGGCTATTAGACAAATATTAGGTTTAGCTTCTGTGATCTTCTTCGTGCATTTGTCCACTCACACACAAACACACTTCAATAGCAAACAGTTAAAGTAAAAAAAAATCGCTCTCATTATGAAATAAGACTAACTAGGCTATAAATATGCTTCATACTCGATTTAATTGTTCTCCAATCAGTCAGTCAGTCAGTCAATCAATCAATATGTGCGAGCTGCCGTCTCTCAAATCCTCTTCTAGCCCTCTCACCGTATGCATACTTCTGTAGCTCACTGTGTACTCTATTGTAATTAATAAGCATGAAACAAACTCCAACATAATATTTGCTGTAAATAAATGCCATCTAAGAATTTAGTCTTCATTGCAACTAGATATATGGTATATATAAATATAAAGATTTATATTCTTAGTTTTGAAGTCGGAATGTATTCGGTATGCCGAATATTAGTTACCCTGGAAGATAAGAGTATCTCAGAATTGAGGCGTGAAAACTTAAATTTGAATCTAGGGAGTTCTTATAACAAAATTTTGAAAAATCTTACAATTCTTTATCTTCCGATCGATTTATGCTGTTATAAAGTACATTTTGCAAGGGTATTGAATAGGATAATTTAATTAGCGGTAACTCCGATAAGAAACACTTTCTTTGTCAATATAAAAGCTGCATTAAAAACAAGGCAATGGAGTTTGATATGTATGTACAGAAAGATATATAGAAAAAAAAGAGCAACAAAAATAACAGTAGATATATACATGGATATATGTAGTTGTATGTGTGCTAACTAATTAGTTTACGGCTGGACATAAGAGCATATGGAAATGCAAATTAATAATGTGCTTAATCGAAAATCGAATGCAAATGGCTGAATACAAAAAGCAGGCACTGTAAATAAATTCATTAGTAGAAACTGTAGTTTTAATTAACTCTTAAATTGAACCTAAATGCAAGATACAATTTAAATGTTGTAAACTGTTTAATTTGTACACAATTGGCCACACAATACTACATATAGTATATTTATATATATTCGTATATATAAATAAATAATAATAAAAAAAACACACACACACAATAACAATTATGGATAAACACCTTTTGAATAACAAAGATACGAAACGCAAATAGAAAATGCAACAAAAAGCAGCTGCAAAAAAAAAATATATACAAAAGTTTAGTTAAATTTCATAAACAAATAAAAATACAAAACTGCATATGTGTGTCCGTGTGCGTGTGTGTGTGTATTTAGATTAAGATATAAAAATAAACAATTTGTAAATAAATTTGATTTTGCATTAATCGAAAAGATGATAATGAAATTTAAATATATATATACCTTATATATATATATGCAACGCATACAGGCACATCCAAGCACACACACGCACGCACACAAAAGATGTGTCACTTGATGTGTGTTAACTATAAGAAGAAGAGCATAAAAAACACTTTAGAGTTCATTCAAAAGTCAGCAACCGCATTTGTGTATGTGAGACAGCATTATAACTAAGTATTTATGCATAGGTACTCATATATATACACATACATATAAATACATAGATATACACACAGATACACACTCACTCACACACACATAGCAAGAGATTTAAACGAAATAAGAGTAAAATTAATTATGAGTTAGAAAAATTAATAAAAAAAAACCGAGTCTTTTATTTCAAAATCTAAACGGATTATTTATGCAAATCCTAGAATTGGGCGTAAGGCAACATAAATATACCTTCTTGTTCTAATCGAATCAGAAATACGCAATAAAAAAATCACAAAGAACAATGAGTGAGGCGTAGCTGTGTTGATATTGAAGTGGAAATACCCTGGAATATTCCAAAGGGGAATAAACGATATGCTTTTCAATCAATGAAGCTGATTTATTGACTGCTTGAGAAATAAATGAAGTCAAGAATAACAACCCTTCAATTTGGTAAGATTTAAAGTATGGTTAGCTTTATTGCTTGAAGTTCGAAAAAGGAAAGGTCTTGAATTAGTAAAACTAATTGATAAAACTGAAGCTAAGGATTACGAGGAGGAAATTATACAATAAGGTAAGATATTGGTTAGCCTCTAAGATTAATAAGATTAAGAACTCGTATCAAATCGCTTTTTGATCAAACGTTCACTTGAGAGACATTGAATTCTATTCTATGAGCAGTTTTTTATAAATAAATAAAAGTTTCGATTAATCTATAGTTAAGTTAATGAGATCATAAAAACAGACGTCAAAAAAGTGATCAAAAATTAGAGGGTACTGTTATATCGAACCCCTCCCAAGCTATACAGTAAATAAACCTGCTTTAGAATAAAAATATTGACATAAACAATGTGATTAATTCTGTCTAACGCCCAATGCTAATCATGCTTGAATCAAACAAGTCAACATGCTGAATCAACTTTGGGAAGATGTTGAATGTGGTTCTAGCCATTTAAATGTAGTTCAAGAACCAGTTCCTCAGACGCGGAGATGTTTTAAATGCGTTCGTTGACTCGCTCGAATGTGTGTCAATTCAACTAATTTATTTAAATGGATTTCATAGATCGATGTCTTGGCCCATTCATATTCCATATATTTACAACTGATTGCAATATTTTGCTAATATTTACCGTTTGACTTGGCCAGACGAATGTATAAATAAGACCGTCGTCTGGCATTGATCAGTTTAGTATCTTTGATTTGGCATAGAATGCATTCAACTTGGCTTGGTTATTTAGGCCTCTTATTGGTTTTAGGCAGCCTCAGCTGCCTCGAGGTGGAGGCAGGTGCGTAGCCAACGAGTCCCTCCATCGAGTGTCAACTGTAACCCAAGTTCCATTTACAGCACCATCCAAAGAGAAGAATGCCCCTAAAGTGGATCAATTGGTGCGCATTTATCCCATCAATGAGGAGCAATACGATCGGTTGCTGAAGCTCACCGATGGCAAAAATGTCATCTCGGAGGCGCGCTTGACCAGTGCCGGAATTAGCTCGGTACGGAATACCCTCGACTCCGGCTGGAATTCCCTGTTGCGGATCATTGGGCTAAGCACAACCACTCGATCGGAAGCGTCCAAGATCGACATTGACGGCCAGCCTTTGTGTGTGATGAAGCGCAGTCTGGCCGACGATGACAAGACGCTTAAAAGCGAACCACGTGATTTGGAAGCCAGATCCGCCAACGATGAAGATTCGGTTATCAATTGCATTGTGGTGCTGAAGCGGGACCCCGCTTTGGAGTCGCTCAGCTCTTACAACCCCGACTTTGCGCCTTATTGGTATCACGAAAATAACGCTGCACAGGAGCAGAAGCCGCAGCAGGTGGCGGAGCAACAGGTTAAGCTGGACCAACAGGAACAAGAGTTGATTGCCGAGCAGGTGGTTGCTTCTGAGAAGCAGCAGCTGCCAACCGCAACAACTACGAAGGCTCCAAAGGTTGCCAAAGCGAGCAGCAAAAAGAGAAACAAGTCGAAGTCAAGGTCGAAGTCTAAGTCGAAGACACGCGCCTCTTCCGGCTCAGATGTGGCTGCAACGCGACAATATAGCTCGCCCTATGGACCACCTCCACCACCACCGCCACCACCGGGGCCTTACGGCAGTCCCTTTGACGGTGGATATCCTTTTGGCGGTTACAGTCAGGGTCCCTACGGCCAAATCGGTCCATTTGTGCCGCCTTACGGCCAGCAGCCGCCTTTCGGGCCACAACCGTCTTTCGGGCCTCAGCCCCTGTATGGCCCACAACCCGTGTATGGCCCACAGCCGCCTTTTGGCCAACAGCCGATTTATGGCCAACCGCTGTACCCGTATTCGCCGCAGTATCCTGGACAAGGAATCGGCTATAGTGGCTATCCTTTCAGTGAGGAGGGCGATCAAATAAATGAAGATGTTGATGGTGGCGATGATGATGATGATGATGATAACGATGAAGACGAAGATGAAAACGAGGACGAAAACGTGTACGCGCAAACATTGGATGCTGAACTGGCAGTCGAAGCCGCCTATGGAGACGTCAGCTACGAAGAGGATTATTACAAATAGAATAAATACCAAAATATAAGTAAATTAAACTGAAATTTGAAATTTTGTTTGACTGAAAATAAGAAATATAATAGGAATGCAGAATGTGGACAAAACTGTGGGTTCGAAAAACGGGTTTGAAAAGTTAATGATTTAGTGGATGTTCGTTGATAGACATCGATCCGATTATTCCAAGAACTATATGCATTATATGCATTTTGCTTACATGTTTATATAGAAGTTTGTTTTGATTCATTCATTAACTATATATACTTGGTTCATGATCTCACTTAACCTAAGTGTCAAGACGAAAGCGAAACTTCCATTAAAATGGTTAAGGGCTAAATCAAGATATGAAAATCTGGTCTACATCTATGGTCTAAGCAGCGGTCTAATAAGCGAGAATTCTTTTGTTGTTCAAATCTCATATCCTAGAGTTATATATATGAATGCCGGACTAACAAATGGAAAGTCAGCGCTTCGAAACGTGCAATTGCAGCTTTACTTCCTTTATTTTCACCTTAATTTAAATAAGAACTTTTTGTATTGGCTGAGTATTATAAAATCTAAGGTGAAGCTTTATTAAAATGTCTGGAAATCTTTTTGAGAATATTTAGTTCGTTTTGTGAATTTATCTAGCGAAAGTTTTTGATCTTCATTGTTTTCCCACAGACAATAAACAATATCAATCTTAAGGTATTGTATTGTATCTTTTTAGAACCGAATTGTTGCTATGCTAAAAAACACCTTTCGACTTCATAAACGGGAAATTTCACTGCCACTCGTCCAACTAGATCATAAATAAGCAGTTATCTTATAGAGAACAAAGATCATTAAACGTAATTTGCACATATTTTGATCGAATCTGATAACCAATTAAGGGCTTGGCTATTATTACCAGCGAATTCTTCAAAGAATTGGGCCAGACCGTAAATTATGCACAACTTTAGACTGACCAAAAGTCTGTCCCATTAGTTTTCCCTAATTGGGGCGTGGCCGCTTGTCGATTTGTATGATAATGGTGGCCAAATAAGTCGGTGGCAGAGAGCAAATCTTTATAAATATGATGCCAGAGCAGTTGCTAGTTATTCGAACTCAGATATCGAACCGCCAGACATGAAGCTTTTGCAGTTTGTAACGCTGATTGCGTTATGCGCTGTCGCAGCCAATGCAGGTGAGTGCTTGATGGATGCTGATTGCATATCCAGGACGTTTCGATAATAATCCTTCAACCGAATTTGCAGCTCGCACGCAGCTGTTGCGCATTCACGAGGTCACAAAGGAGCAGTACAACGAGCTTCTGAGGTTGACCAATGGCAAGCCTCAAGTGTCGGAGTCCCGACTGCTCCGCAGCTCGCTGAGCGACTTGGCCAGCGGCTACATACCCTCGTTTTTCTTCGAGAGCAACAGCAAGCCCAGCCCCAATAAGGGTTACCCCTTGTGCGTCGTCTCGCCGCACGACAGCGAATACTACTCAGCCCGTCATGCCAGCTGGAACTTTATCGGCAATAATGACGACTCCAACGACGATCATCATAGTGGCGGACATGGTGGTGGTCACGGAGGTGGACATGGAGGTGGACATGGAGGCAATGGTGGCAACCATAATGGAGGCAATGGTGGCAACCATAACGGAGGCAATGGTGGTAACCATAACGGAGGCAATGGTGGTAACAACAACGGAGGCCATGATGGTAACAACGACGACAAGGATCGTCCCATTGTCAACTGCATCGTTGTGATCAAGGGAAACAATGATGACATTCCCACAACTAAGCCCACTACGAAGCCCACTACAAAGCCCACTCCCGACCCCCATCCCCATCCCCATCCCCATCCTCATCCACATCCTCCACATCATCATCCCCATTATCCTTACTACCCCAGGCCGTATCCCTATTACCCACCTTACAACGGATATCCTTATCAATGGTACCCCGGATGGTATCCCGGCTACTGGCCACCACCACCACCGCCACCACCAAAGTGTGATCCAAAAACGGATCCCAACTGCAAGTGCGACCCCGAGACGGATCCCGATTGCACGACCGACAAGTAAATTTTTCTGAAGAGTGAAATATAATAAAAGAAACTAAACTAAAGAAATGAAAAACTTGTTGAGTATATTCCATATTCCATATTCCATATTCTACATAGAAAGTTTTACTCTATATGTGTCAGAGATACACCGAAATCGGATTTCAGAGATACTTCACGCTTGTATCGAATGCTAATTTTGCGGTGCATCTCAGTTGAGTGCGATCAAAAGTGTTACAAGGTCTGTGAACTAACAATGTAGAAGAAACAAGTAAAAAGTGAGTTTAAACAAGGTTGCGCGACCAGCAGATGCCCTGTATATATAGTTAGCGATTGTGTATGATGGAGAAGGTAATGAAATCTTACGAGTCTTTAAAGCCAAGGTATCCATAAAAAATACTTTAGTCATTTAAGTTGACTCATGTAATTTACGAATCATAAAAGAGGCAAACATCTACTCAAAATATTTCGAAATTTAAACTATCCCCAGTTCATTATTCAATAGTTACAGGGTATACAAAGGCTTGATCTAGGCAACAAAACAAGGCCAGGCATGTAAACAAGTGACACAACACTGTCACTTCCACACACACAACCACACACCCACACACCCACACACACACACACACGCCTACACACATGGTTGGCTTTTGTAGGAGCTGCCGTTGGCGGCGCATTCGAACAACAGCAAGGACAACGCGTTCCTCGCCGAGTGAAAAGAGAATAAATTAAAGACCAACTCAAAATATCTGCGGGGCAATTTTTACCCAGCAGTGAAAGTAAGTTTGTCTCTGACTGTTTGTGTGTGTGTGGGTGTGAGTGTGTGTGTGTGTGTCACGGGGCGTATGTGTGCCGATTTGCTTGCCTACGCCCGTTTGCTGTTAAGTGCAAGTGCATCGATGGCAACACACACATCAGCAAACAGCAAGACTGACAGAAAGAGTGTGAGAGAGAAAGTTAGTGTGCGACAGAGAGGCAGCTAGTGCAGAGATAAGCGAGTGCCTTGGCTGTCTCTATGCACTGCAAAATAATTACTTTCATATCCAGCGGCAATTAAATTCATTTAGTTTGGCACCAATTTTCTTGCTACGAACTGCCGCAACAACAACAGCAGCAACGAAGACTCCTATGGGGGATATGGACGACTATCAGATACTCTACTTATAATAGGCATACTAAATTTAAAATATTCCTCATCTATGTGTACCTAAGAAACAATAATAATACTCATTTTTATGACGATCGATTTAAATCGATTTAAATAAAATGCGAATATATTTAGATGAATGTGATCAAATATTTCTTATACTCTTGACCTTTAACCAATGTATTTGTCAAGTTGATACACTCGGTACCACACACTGCATCCAACTACCCCTTCTATGTACTTTTAATAGGGCATAACAACAACAATGCGTGAAAAGCACGCTATTAAGACATTCATTCATTCCACATTCAAGGGCTAGGGACAGAGCCATTCTGTTTGGCTGTTGAACCCGCTGACCCACCCAGCCCTTAGCTCTCTCCTCCCTTCCCCCGTCCCGCCTTCCCCACTTCATGTTCTGCGTCTGGCAGGGCAACTCTCTAAACTATGTCAACTGTTAACTTTTTTAGCCGCCGGCATTTCGCTTGCATGGCTTACATATTTTTCAAGGACCCACGCACAGCCACGCCCACAAACGTTGAAAGGAAACAAGAAATTGCTTTAGGCCTTGCCGCTCACAACACCAGAACTAAATCAACTGGCTCAGTCAACTTGTTAGCTATCGATTAAAGCCTCGAATCAGTTGTTAAATTAATGATGGCATAATTAATGATAATTCAATGCAATTAACAATTGAGTTTCAATCGAAATCTGTATTTGTTTATCCAAAGCAATCAATAATTGCCGACACAACATGTATAATTAAGTTAGATACTGATTGAGTGACTGACTGATTGATGATTAACACATAGGCTGCACCCTTTAAGCCATCACTTCATATTGTTGATAAAGAAGTGTTAAGACAATGTTAAGAAATGTTAGATGTCAAATAACAAATTTTATGTGCTTGGAGGGGGACAACTTTCTAGGAGATAAAACAGAAACTGATAAAAAAAATTAATTTTTTTGCGAAAAATTAAAATTCACTTTTTTTTTTAACACAAAACTTACTTTAAAGCGTATAGTAGGGACATTCCCGAATAAAAAAACCTAATATGAACATTTAAGCTAGTATATTAAGCTCAACTTTACTCGGCATTTAAAACAGAAATATACATAGCTTGAAGTGAAACTGACTACCAATTTACCTTTAAGTAAAATTTGATTACGATCAATATGTATATTGCATATATTATGTGTATCAAACATACTTCACACTGTTTTCACAGTTCTCTAAATTATGGAAATTTACTTGAACCGAAAATAACTTTATTTCTATGGCGTCATCTGAAATTAACCCCGCTGTATTGTATATACACACACATCTGCAGACCACATACGCATGCATCGTGTGTACAAAAGAAATCAAATCAATTTAACGGTATTCACGCTTATCATGAATTCTTGATAAAACTCGCTCAGAGCTGTGCGTCAGCTGTATAAAAGCAAATGCCCAACCGAGTGTCATTTGCCTGAGTCCTAAAATTGATAAGTGCCTTGTGGTTGTTGCGGCCATTAACACACGCACACTCACACGCTCACTCACACGCTCACTCACACTCACACCCACACAATTGAATGTCTGAGATAGAAGGAAGACATACGCACACATAACGAGCGACGAACACACGTCAATCAAACATGGCGTCAAATAATCATTAAGACGCACTTATAGGCAGAGAGAGAGAGAGAGAGAGAGAGTGAAAGGGGGAGAGTGTGTAAGAGAGGGAGGAGTCATCATTTTAAAAGGCAGTTGTGCAGTTGTATGTTGTTTACCAGGGGGGCGTGGCACTTGCTTTGACTGCCATGTTGTCCTGTCATGTAGTTTGACATTTGATTTGACTGACAAAAACTGATTTGCGGTTCCTTGAAGAGGGTACTCCACAATTTTGTCAATTTAATAATTGCCAAAAATGTTTCCAAAAACAATAAATGGGAAATATGCTACACATATACAAAAAGAAATGAGGGAAAATCGAGCAAAAGCTCCAGCTATTTCGTTACAGGCTACAACAGCAAAGTTCACTAACGAGCTGTGATTTTTCCAGCCATCAGAGAAGAAGCTGGAGTAGAGGCTAGACTGCAGGCCAATGCGATTGACGTCAATTAAGTGCTATAAGCGACACTCAGGCTTCGTACAGGACGAGGGTGCTGGGAGAGTTAAGAGGGGATAGCTGGAGCTAGAGCTGGTTTATTGGTGTCGTCTCGTTGCTTTGTTTGGCAGCTGTTTGGCAGCTGGTTATGGCATAGGCGCGCGCGTTTGACACACTTTACGGGGCACCTAGCAGATTGATTGCTGCCACTCAATTGGCAACACACACACATACACAGGCACAACCTTTGGCCTAGGTTTTGGCCGTGGCTCGTTACACGCAACGTTGCGCCATCGAATGTTGCCTACTGCTTCCTTTTTTTCTATGCCTGCTTCCATTTGATGCTCATCGAGTAAGTTAAGAGAGGGTAACATGTTTTTGTCATAATTTATGTGACTGGCAGAGGAATGTTTACTTGAGGTTGGGGTTGTTCGACTTGATCATATTCTATTCATATATTGATATACCCGGAACCCATTGAAACTGTGTAAACAGGGTATAATGTATTTGTGAAAATGCTTGTAATTGACAGAAGCAGGCATGGAATATTCCCCAAGATATATTCTTGATCAATATCATCTTCCGAGTCGTTCCGTGTGCGTAATTCGAGGACTAGAAATAGCTTAAGGTATCTTCAAGTCGTCCAATGCCTACCATAACAGTCTTACTTGCTTCTTTTTTGTTACAACCAATGCCTGACAAGCGATTAGAATAAATTGCAACAAGCTGGCAAAGCGACAGCACGAAGGAGCAGAAGCAGGAGCAGGAGGTGGAGCAGGAGAAGGAGGCTTAACGCATGCATTTGACACGAATGTTGCGGCCTGGCAGATTTCTGCTTGAACAAGCTCTCAATAGCTCAATGTATATATATATATATATGTATATGCATATATGTATGCAACTGCCACCGGCTGCTGCAAGCTTTCGAGTGCTGCATGTTGCATGTTGCATGTGTGTGTGTGTGTGTGTGTAATCAATTTTAGTGGCGTCACAAACTTTTTCAATCCGTTGCCATTCAATTAAAATTTGTGCACAACTTTGTGAGCTCCTAAGTGGCCCAACACACAGCAGCTCCATAACCCAATATACATTCATATAAATACAAACATATAGAAATCTATATACAAAATAAAAATCCTCTTGCTTTTGAGCGAGTTTTTATGGATTTGATTAATGTGCGTTGTGCTCCGACTTGATGAATTGCCATTTCAAGCGCGGATTCGTTGCTTTGAAGTCAATGCAATTTACCTCTTTATCGAAATATATGGATATATATATATAGACACAAATGTATATAAAAAAAATATTCGAATATTGCAATGATTGGAGTGTTAAATTAGCTTTTTCACTGGATCAATTAGGTTTGTTATTATTATAAATTAATAACAGAATATCCATCTGCCACTTTTTCTGATCTCATTCTTCTTCAGCCACATTCATATCGCCTTTCTATGTGATTCACATATTTGCAACAATAAATTTGAGATAATATGTGAAACGTTCTGTGCAATGCCTTAAAGACTCCTTAAGTCGCCCATAATGCCCACTTAAAGGACATTAAAGTCAGTTTTAATTAGTCTTAACTGCAATTTGAATGCCGGAAAATGCTGGCCGACATTTTCCGTAGTAGCATATGGGAAAAAGCTCTGGCAGACAGTGTCCAAAAGGCTTTTCAATTGCGCACAACTTATTTTAATGATATTCAAGCAACTAGTTTAGCTTGTCATTCCGTTGTCCATCTACACGCATACTCACGCACACACGCACACACACGCATGAGCACGAGCATCGTTATAATTTTCCATGCAGGCGAAGACAAAAGCCTGACGTGCGAAGCAAATTTTCTTTTGTGTGCGGCAGACTAAATTGAAATTCTATGCAAAACTTAATCAAAAATTGTTTAGCAATGCACAAGCAGAGCACAACAACAACACACACTTCCACATACACACATCCACACTCACGCACACGCACACACTTGAAAAAATGACATCAAACTTTGGTAGAAATTGAAAAATAATAACAAAAAAGTTACCGTGGCAGCCTTTGTTGTTGTTCTTGTTGATGTTATTGTTGCTCTAATTTAATGCGTTGAGTTTGCTTTATTATACCCTGTACAAAGGATATTTTAACTAGGTCATGAATTGTGTTGAGCTGACACGGAGATATTGAGAAAGCTAGAGATTATGTACTTTGTATTTTCTGGATGAGGCTTTACTTTTTTTGATTCTATGATAGACTTTTATTGAAAAAAAACTTGAAAGTGAGCAAGGGAATGAAAGAGAGGAGGTGAAAAGAGACAAACAGATGTAAAATGTTAGATATAACATAAAAAAAAGAAAAAATGAGAAGGGGAGATTGTCCCAGAGATTAAGGAATGATACTCAAGGATGGAAAGAGAGAGATAGAAACAGAGAGGGAGCGAGAGATCTGAATTAAAGTTTGTACTGTTAAATACTATGAACGATCTGTCAGTTTGTCTCTCTCATATTGAATATATCTCGAAAAATTAAACATTGATTAATATTAAATTTGCATGGTGGATTCTGCAGAGGTATAAAAATATCCAAAGTTAGTCAATTTTTGTGAAGCTGTCCAGTTTTTACCAATGCATTCAGGTCTACAACCGCTGGACACTTCAAATTTTGTAAGTGTACTTGTCTCTGCTATGAAATATTTAATTCCGCAGTGCAATGCTAGCCTTAGGGTATCTGCTAGTCCAATACTTTCCACCTAGAGCACCCTTGTTTTCCTTTTAATTTATATAGCAGCCCTCGGCACTCGGCACCTGCACTGGTTGATGTTGCTGCCATTATTCTATCTGAAGGCTTCTTTGCCGCTATCTGACATAGGCCGCCGCTTCTTCTTCTTTTGCTCGTTGTTGTTGTTTTTGTTGTGGTTGTTTGTGTTTGTATTTTATTAAAACACTGACAGCAGCAACAGCAACTACAACAGCACCAACAACAGCAACTACTACAGCAACAGCGACAGCGACAGCGACAACAACAATAGCAACGCGTTGCTCAACTTGATGGCAGAGTCGAGAGTAAATCTTATTATTTTATCCTTTGTTATTGCACTTGCAAAGCCGAGGACTGGCTTAGCCTCAAAACAGTTCCTCTGGCTTGTTCTTGTTGATGATAATAAATCTGCATGCTGTTGCAGCTTATATAAGAGGGGGCGATTGTGGGCGGGGCAGTGATTTTGATTTTGCTGTCACTTGGGCAGGCCGACCGAACAAGCGAACGAAGGAACGAACGAGCGAACAACGTCATATGTCAACTGCATCAATATTTGCATTTTGATTGAAACTTACAAGAAGGAAAGGCAGCTGGCATCTGGAATCTGCCAGTTGCCAGTTGCCAGCTGGCATTTGCATATGCTTGTAGAGGGGGAGAGGGATATCTGCATTCGTCTTGGTTAATCATTGAGATGTGGGCCGCTTTAAATGAAAACAAACATACTCGAGCTTTAAGACATTCCCTCACAATTATGACCAGTGCAATTGTCCCTCTCTCTCTCTCTATCTCTCTCTATCTCTCTCACTCTCTCTGCCTCTCTCTTCGATTTGCATCGTGTCAATGGCAAATGCAGTTATGTTGTTAATTTCACTTACAACGCACATTAAATGCAGACATGCAGCAACAACTGCCAAACCCAAATTGTTGGCCATTTGGACATAATCAGTGCAAAGTGCATGCCAGTCCCGTTTAGTCCACTCCAGTCCAATCTGGCTCAGCTTTCTGACCAATGGCCATTGCTTTTAGTATTTGCCAATTGCATTGTTCGTGCTGCCAAATTGGGTCAAAATCCATTAAATATCACCCGCTAACGGTTTGATCAACAAGCATCTGGAACAGTCGCAGCTAGCGGCTTCCTATGCTTGCAGTTTAGCCATTTTCCAGCTAAACAAATAATGATTTTAAGAGCTAAATTATTTCATTCGTCAGAAATTATTCTAATACTCACAAAGCTCTTATAAAAACAAATTAATTTTAGGAAAATCTGTGAAAACTTCCGATTTTCCAATGCCATGGCTATATTTATCAAAGTTTGTTCCACCTCCAGTTCCCCTTGCTGTTAATCGATAGTACTGATAAGCCTGTTAACGCTATCGCTAAGTTATCAATCTAAGTCTCATCTCTAAGCCAAACTCATAATAATTCGATACAATTCAACATTTCTCGTATAATTTACCTTTGCAAAATTGAAAAGGAATATTTTATTGATTATTTACCTCTGTTAGTCCCAATAAGTAAGTTAATAATTAAGTCAATGTTTGCATTGTTTCTCATTGTCTAAATGAGGACAAATATACAAGTTAAATTTATATATCCTGCAAATGAATAAATGGGTATACTGTTATATTACATATAACAGCAAGAATATGGGTCAAGGGTATCTAATAACCGGTCACACCCGTTTAGAACTTTCCTGCTTAAATTAAAGATTAATCGTCATTTGAGCCATGTTTTCAAATCATTAAATATCTGCTTTAAACTTTACCATTCGTAAACTTAAGAGGCAGCACTTTGTATATTTATAGGAGCATATCAAATTTTAGAGTTAACTCTGTCTCTGATTTCGTTGGCTGACAGCAATTGGCAACAACTTGCAGCCAACTGCCTGCTTACCTGGTATGGAAATTAATTGCCACTTGTAGCTGGACTTTGCCTGCCACATACCCCCACACACCTGGACACACACTCAGTGGCATAACAATGAGATAATTTTGGCTAATTAAGCAGAGGCTTGTGCGTTGCAACTTGTCGATTCGATTGGAGCTGGACGAAAGGTGGAAAAGGGAAAGGATAACGGAGCAGCTGCATTTAATAATTAGATAAAAATGTTCAATTTCCATTCGCTCGATGAAGGAGTCGTCGTCCTTGGAGTGCGCCAGGCTGGTTTATCGTAATTAATTTTGCGGCTGTTGCGCTTCAGCCTTGTCGTTTCGTTCATTACAAAGATTGTTTATTAAAAAATTAAGTAAATAGAATAAAACAATAAGTAGTACAGGCCACACAGAGTCCTGACAAGCTTGAGTCCTGTCAGCGCCTGCATGGCAAGTTTATCTTTGCATAAGATACGCGCTTCCCCAACCCCTCCCCTTCTGCCACGCCCCTCGAAACCACACCAGCCTCCATCCCCATCCTCCGTTCTTACTATCTTAAGCATAATCATAAAAAGTTATGCGCTTGCTAATTTGATTAATGGCATTTCCTTAGCCGCAATCCAAATTCGTAATGACTCGCTCGCTTTTCAGTCTCTCTCACTCTCTCTCTCTCTCTCTCTCGCTCTCCCTCCCTTCTCTGACTGGCTAGGAAATTATTATTACTTCTAATTAGAACAGACAACAGACAACTTCATTAAGCCAGCGAGAGCGGAACTGGCGGGGCATTAAAACAATCGCATCTGGAAATCAAGTGCCGTAAATCATAAAATCTAATTAATGCCAAACTCAAACCCCAGATGCAAAAATTCAAAAAATATATATATATGTATGAATATATACATACATATTTTTGATCGGCTTTTGAAACAAAATTACATTTCGTTTAATTTCGTGAAGCTTACGCAACGTGTCGTATACGTAACAACTGGCAAATGGGCCTTTATATATGTATACATAGATGCTTGTTTTTTTAAACCTAAATATATTCACCGCTAATCGGTTTAAAGTGAATTTAATAAACATAAACCATACACTGTGAGATATCGTTCAGAGTTTGTTACATAAATTAACTAGAAATGCTTTTGTAGTGTATTTAATTGTATTTAAAAAATAAATTTTAAATTAAGAGCATTTCAAGAATTTCAAGCAAGTAAATATTTCCACTAAAATTAGGCACTTAATTATTATCAATTTCTCTTAGTGTAATTTATACATAAATGGAAAAAGTAGGAAATTGACGACTCTTAAATCAAACATTTCTGTCGCAATATTTTGTCAATTGTCAACATTTAACATTTGCTGCAATGTACAATATACATGTATACATACATATATACATATATGTTTATATATAGAAATATGCTGCAGTAAATGTGACTTTGTTTTGGGATTAAAATAGTAATCAAAACTTTTATTGATTTGCAAATATGTCAGCAGGAAAAGTAATAAAAAGTTTTATTTATAAAAAACAATGCTTGAATAAATAAAAAATATTGAAATTCCATTTTTTAAAAATATGTCAATTGAAAACTAACCAATTTAAACTTTACAATTTCTGTAACCTGAATCAATGAGTGCTTGAACTGCTGCTTTGTAATCAGGTTCAAGCAGAACTACAGTTCAAGCCGTAGCTCAATTTATCGACAGATCTATCTCTCTTGGGAAATGGAATATTACGTCATGTTGGCAAACATTTGCATGTCGCTCTTCAATTGTCTGCCAATTGGTTGAATGTGCGTAACACCTGAACAAACACCTGGACAAACATACCCGGCCGACTTGGCCGACGCATCGGAGCCCTGCAGGACTTATTGAGAGTGAAGACATTGGCCACATTGCTGACCAATTCGCGGGCAGGCACAAAGCTGATTATCATGGCCATGACAAGCATATTGGACACGTTACGTCCCCCACAGCGCCTTTGCCTCCTCCCCCCTTTTCCGGCCCACACCCACTACTAAGAGGCCACATGCACTTTACAAGCGAGCAGCCCGTTAATAACTGGAACGTGCCTCAGATGGGGCATGCGGCATTAATGCGACGCTTGGCTGCTCTATTTGCGTACAACTGTTCCGCACTTGTCTGGCTGTTTGTGGGCGTGGCAGGCGCTACGTCCAACCGTCCTACCAGCCAGCCAGCCAGCCAGCCAGCCGGCCAGCCGGCCAGTTAGCAGGCAGTCGAGTCCGGCAGTGCATGCAAAGTGGCAAACTCCATTTGCCAGTTTTTGGTTTTTAATACCCTACCGTTAGGCTCTACTGACTCTGTTTTACAGTAAGTAACATGTTACTTAATATAGGAATGAAGGAAAGGACTTATTCCAAGCCTGATTCTCAGCGAATTCCGTTTGTATAGTAGACAAGTATATACTCTGAACTTCTTAAGTTAGGGTACTCCAAGCTTGCCATGCCTTCTTTATTTTGCTCAAGTGAAACGCACTTCTTTATGGACTAGTAAGCATCTTCTTTACATCTTATATAAATATTTGTAATTTATTTAGTTCCGCTTCGAATGCTCCTCAGCAAATTCTCAAATGCAATGCAATTCTCCTTCAATGGAGATACTTGTGAATGTAAATATATGTTTCTCTTGTTGGAGTAGTTGAACTACACGGAAAGCAAGGCTTTATATATGTATATTAGTTAGTTAGTATATTACTATTAATTACTAACTCTATATACACATAATTATGTAGGTCTATAACCTGTCAATCTACAGATATCTACATACAATTGCTTTCGAAAGAGTATTCAAGCTTCGTCCATAATCAATACGTAATGCGAGAATATTTTTCCTGTTTTTCTTTTTGTTATTCATTTGCAGCAGTTTGCGTGCAAGTTCCTAGTCCCCAGTCTTGACCAGTTTGTCACGTTTGGCCACGTTTGGCGCTTAGACACGCCGCGAATCGCATGAGTCGCCGTGATTAAGTTTTGTTATCAATTCGGTTGCATTTGCATTTATTTGAATGCCTCATATACATAACTATATACCCTATACTTTTGCTGCTGTTAATAGTCAATTGTAAATGATGGGTTTGATGGCCTTTTGCTTGGCAGCTAATGGCAGCTAATTGGGAACTCTAAGCATTAATGTGGCCAACTTTAGCCATAAATTTAATTGCCGCACAATGTGGCAGCAGTGCTTAAAGAGTTCTCGGTCTTGGCTGCCACTCGACTGTGGCAATGTTGATGCTGATTGATGCGATAGAGACCTTAACAGAGCGCATAATAGTCCTGCCAGCTGGTAAGAGAGAAAGAGAGAAAGACATAGAGAGAGAAAGAGGGAGAGAAGAGTAGAACAAGACCCCATGCAAAATTGCATAATTAATCATAAGCGCATAAAAATGTCAACTGAAATGAAACGAGAAACTGGGTGCAACATGTTGCTGCTGCCCCAACACGCAGTTGCAGTTGCAGCACACACACAGAGTAACTCTTTGCAAGTGATCAGCGCAACAGCTGCAACAGAAAATGAAGCAGAAACAGAAACAGAAACTGGGATTGAGACCATTTCTCTGTTTGGGGTTTTCCTCCTTGTTGGGATTGCAACGTCGAACATTTACAAAACAAATCAAATTTGCATCAGAATTTCATTTATCTTGTTTTGTTTTCTTTTTTTTTTTATTTCAGTTTTCCATTTTTCTTCTGTTTTTGTTTTTGTTTTTGTTGCTTGCTGCGTAGCTTTCGGGCGGACAAACGCGAAGCAGTCAAATTGCATTTGCCAGTCGCAAAATCAGAAAACATAAAGTGGAAAAGGGAAGCGGGAGCCACGAACTTCAAATGACCTGCAAACAGATCTGAGAGACTGATAGATAAACATAAATAAATAAGACAGATATTGCTATAGATATTCGATAGGAAAGAAATTAAGAAAGATGCTGAAGATTGAGCTTGAGATACAAATCAAAATCAATGAATTTCCTCAGGTATTGATAAGGATAAAGATAGAAATAAGGTAGGTATTCAACATTAGAAATGGATTGAGACAAGTGACAAGATAAATATACATATACAGTTACGGTTGGGCCACATATGTATCTTTAAATACTGATATACATATACAGATAAGGACACTTTTACACTTGCCAATCATTGATAAAGACTTAAGTCTTGAAAAATTTCTCTTAACCTATTTCTAGTCTGTACCCTAATAACTAGAGAAAACCATAGATCAAATGGATATGTAAGTTTATACAGAGTATTTACAGATTAATTAACTCGATTATCTAACAAACAATCTACATATATATTTCAAAGAAACAACTATTTATAAGCACCTTAAGAAGCACATTAAGAAGTTCACATTTCAATCAACGACTCAACTAACGACTGCAAATAAATGACTTTTCAGACCAAGATGATATATGTATATGTAGTCCATCCACGCTTTAATCTTCTTATCAATTAGCTCGACAAGTTGAGGAGTTAAGCTTAGTGCAAACCAATTAAAGAGTGCAACATCGTCTGCTGTAATCAATATACCCCACGGCAATCAACTTCGACAGTGACTGCAAAAAGTTGCCAGCTTATGCTTCAGCAGCAAAACTCATTTATTAATGTCGAATCTAATTTCTTTGCATATTTTGAAAAAAAAAAAATAAATAAAACATAATAAATGAAGGAAAAACAAAGGAAGGTTTGGGCAACTGACTTTGACTTGAATGGAACACTATATAAATATGTTTTCTAGACTTCACTTTATATATATATATATATATGTATATATAAATATATATATTTATATGTGTGTCTGTACATATATTTGACTTTTTGTGCATTGGCCAAACAAAGTTAATAACCGTTTTATGAGTCTATTAAAAAAGGATAATCGTTGGGTAGCTCCGGCCTTTATATTGCTCTCGGTTTTTTTTTAACGTTTGTCTAGGACTCTGTGCGTGTGGCACTTATGTAAACGATGCCACAAAAACTTCAGGCAAAAACACATCAGCTACAAATACAACAACAACAACAGCAACAATAATAAAAGGCTCTCTAATCGTTAGCCGGTGTTTTATACGCTCGTATATTATATAAACCGGACAAAACCTTTCGAGAAGCTACGCCTAGTTACTTACTTGCTGTGTAAATAAATAAACAGGGTTGCCAGCAACAAATAATAGAGAAGAAGCAGAGAAGAAAAAAAGGAGGGAAATGGAATTCGAGAGAAACTAAAAATTGTTTTTTATTTGCTGTTGGCTCTTAATGATTATCCCCTGTGTAAATCAAAAACCGAGACTCCCCGAAAAAGGGACGCAGCAAGAAAATAATGCAGATTATGTTAGGGAAAGGGAATTGAAGTGCCGTTCTTCCCTCCGTCCGAGAAGGGTTGCCTAGTCTATAAATATTATTTATGTTGATATGTGCTCAACCTGGCAGAATGATAAATTATCTAAATGCCACATTTTCTGCAACATTTTACAGGTAAATTTTGTGGTTTAGACATTTAGGCATATATTTTTTGCTCCTGCTTTTATTTTTTTTTTTCGTTTGTATGCCCATTAAAAGTTGGTTGAAAAGGGTATCATAAGAATGTGTAGGAAGATGAATCAGACCGACCTTTTAATATAAAGGTGTATATACATACTATATTGATGATGAAATACTAATAACAAAGAGGTTGCTCTTCTGGAGATGTTATTTTAAAACCCAAAGACTAATTTCCAATTAAAATTTCCTCAGTTTTGATTAGATTTGTATAGCAGGATTTTCAAACAAGGTTTTGATGTATTAAGATGTAGCTTGAGACTTGATAGGGTTAACGTTATCTCTGTCTAAGGGATAGCTTCTAGTCGATAGTTTATAGGCTTGTAAACTTTTGATTTTTCCGCTTCTTCGAGTTTTTAGCTTTGTAGAACTTTGTGCAAGTCTGCGTGTATGTGTGTGTGTGTGTGTGTGTGTGTGTGTGTGTGTGACGTAAATCAATAATTGAGGCTTCCCACTTGGACCCATCAGCTGCCAAAAGGGCTGAAGTTACACGCTTTCGCGTATTTAATTAAATAATGCGGCCGCATCATAAATCATAGTGTAATGTATGTGTTTGTGTGTATTTGTGTTTGTCTGCTAAGCGTTGTCCTGGCAACTGCATCCAATTATGTGAATTTTAAATGCACATGTGGCAAGGCGTGTTCCATGCAGATTTGCGGCGTGGCAATGTTGCGATGTGGCAATGTGGCAAGTGCCAAACTTCCGGCTATGCTGGCGGCGGCAACATCTTAAAGCTAACATCCTTTTCCGTTGCATAAATAACAACAATAACAACAACAACAATATCAATGTTGCCAACTCCATGAGCAGCCCACAAGTTGGCAACACTGAAGAGCAACACGCAGCAGCAGCAGCAGCAGCAGCAAAACTTTGCAACAGCGCAACAGTCGCCGAATATTATGTATGCTATCTTTGCACCCATAGGCACATACACATTAATATTATTTATATACATGTGCGAGTCTGTTAGTAAGCGTTTGTGTGTGTGTGTGTGTGTGCGTATACTTCCCTGTGTCTAAGATGAGCATTTAAATTTACCGACTGGGCATTTGCGGACATGCGGACATGCCACACTTCCGTAGAAGCCGGCAATAACAACAACAACAACAACAACAAAGGCAACCTACAACACCAAACACCGGGAATACCCAAGCAACAGACTTAAGCATTCACTGCCTCCATACAACACGATGATATACTTATGAAGCGAGGGTAGTTACAAAGATTACGCATCATATTTAATAACATGTATATTTTATATATTTTTATATTCTATATATTTTGAGGATTTGTTGCTATTGTTTTTGGATTATTGTTGCCATGACTCACACTCCCAAAGTTTGTCGAGCAACCCTCGCACGTGTTGCGAATCTCAGCAAGTGTGTGTGTGTGTGTGTGTGTGTGTGTGAACGTAGCGTATGCTGATATGAAAAATATTACTTCCGCCATTTTGTTGGGGAATTTATGCCTTGGCTTGGATTCACAGCCGCAAACACGCACCCACACACAGACACACACGCACACACAGAGAGACAGGCAACACGCAGTCCCTGCCACGCCCACTGAAGGAGAAAACTGGGCTGCCTGTTTGGGCACTTGAAACCCGGAAAATGAGCCGCAGGCAGCGTTTCTTTCATTAACAGACAACGTGGACGAAGAGGCAGAAGAAGAGGCGGATAAGGAAATCGGCCTGACACTGGAGATGGAGCTGGAGATTCTGGCTGCCAGGACATGCGGCTTTAACATACGACACATTAAATATCCCGCATATCTCCATTTTCTCTTTCGCTGCTGCCAAAATTGAATTTCCAGCTAAAACTTAATTAACAGTTAGAGCTGCAGCATGCAACGAATTGCGGCTAGACAGCATAAATCTGGCCAATTGCAGTGGCAACAGCTGCAGTTAGCTCACTGCTGCAGTAAACCAAATATTTGCTTTTTCCCGGCTTTTACACGTTTGCTACCAATAAAAGCTGGCCAAGAGTTGGAGTTAAGGCAAAGGTCTAACCAACATATTTGGGCAACAACTGCAGCAGTTTATTTCGAATTTGTCGAGAGAAGCTCTTGACGGGTCTGTCTGACGAAACAATCAAGAAGTAGTCAAAACTGTGCTGAGCAATAAAAAAAAAAAGCTTGGCCTCTTTTTTTATTGATAAGCAAAGTCAACAGCCCAAAGCTAAAGTTTGGGCAGAGAATTCATGATTAGACTTCAAGAATTTAGGAATCAAATTCCTGTTTGGTTTACGATTGAAGTTTTTGCCTTTTTATGCTTATGAATAGAGTTATCTGGTCTTATAGCCCGAGCTAATTGAAAATGGGCAAGAAAGAGGGGACTTGAAATTTACATGTAAGTATTCCAGAATTAGTTCGATTGAATTACTTATTAAAATGAATTTCGACTAAAAGTTAAATTTGAGTTATTTATAGAATGAAATACTCTGAAGTTTCTCAACTTTGGAGAAACTTTTGTGAAGAGTTTTAATTACTATATGATTCTGAATATCCAAACTATTCCCTGCGGAACTAGTCTATAACATTTCGATACTTCGCTTAACTTTCGAGTACCTTAAAGTTTTTCATAGCCTAGTTTACCCAACTCAACTGCAACAAAAACAATAACAACATTCACAAAAATTAACAAGTATCCATTTCCAATTTTGGAGCAGTAACGGAAATTAAATCCCTTCACAATAACCGCTTCTTTCAACCCCTATTTAGATATTAAGCGCAATTTACAACTAAATTCAAATTCCATGCCAATTATTTTGCATATTTTCGTGTTCAGATTTGTGTAATTGAATATAAACATGAAAGGAATTAATTTTGGTTGTTGGTAACCGTTTGCATGTTGATTCAATCAATCAATCAGTCAATCAATATGAATGATATGTGATTATCCAGTTAGACGCTTGATGAAAAGGCAACTGACATTTGTTTGTTTTAATTTTGCGGTGCAGCTACTGCGGTTGTTCCATTTGCATGTCACTTAGCTGATACTGAGACACCCACACATCCATACGCACACACACATGCACAGAACTGATACAAATATATATATAAACATACAGTTTGCGGCTGCCAATTAAATATTCACTTTTGTATTCATGAATCACGGGAAAAAAGGCACAAAATTGCGCGCATAAATTGCTAATTGACATAAAAATGCATCTGAATATGGGAAATTGTGTTTGTGTGCGTATTTTGTGTGTGTGCGCGTTTTGTGTGTGTATCGCAACAATAACAAATTGCACTTAAAAATTGAAAATGCAATTGTCGTGCAAATTGATTTCAAATGTCACATAAACGTCAAACTTGCATTTGATAGATACACTTGATGTCTTCCCTCTCTCTCTCTCTCTCTTCTTCTCCTTGTTGGATGCAGCTGCTGCTGCTTTTGTTTTCTCTGATAATAACAGCATCGAATGACACCACAGTGCGCTTATACACACACTCACACACACTAACACATACACGCACACACACACTCTCACATATCGATTTGTCAGCCACACGAATCTTTTGACTTTTGGCCATAGTTAGATAGATGATTCGTCAGCGTTCAAGCCAGCCATGAATTTAGGTGAACACCAATCAATAATCACATTCGCTTCGACTAGCTAACACCGTTACCTGCTGCCTGCTGCCTGCTACTGCTGTTTCCCATGCCACGCCCACATGCTCCGCCCCTTTTGGCGACCGCTATGCCAACATGAAAAATGACCGATGGCAGCCAAATAAAGGAGGAGGACCGACTGCTCGCTGCCAGTTCTAGTTGTTGTATTTAGATGTGTGTGTAGGTGAATGTGTGTGTGTATGTGTGTGTGAGTGTGTGTATTGCTTGGCTCAGTTCACTTTGATTTACTTGACTGTGCCCCGACTCGACATTTTGACACAAATCACATCTGACCAGGCAGCTCGCCAGGACTTTAAATGAGGGCCAATACCTATACATATAAATACATACGATAAATACATATATACACCTATGCCTACATACATATACACAGGTGTGTAAAAGGTAAAAATACTGCACTACAAGCAAGTGTTACACTGTGCTACCACAACTGGGAAATTAAGTGTTAAGCCTGCACAAATAAAATAGGTTAGAGAAATCTAAATGATTTATTTTAGAGTATCAGTGTTCGAATACCAGGCTGGTCTTTGGAAATAGTGTTGCTTTAGCCATTGGGCATAGCTGGAAATAATTTGAAATTTCCACTTGATTTTCGCCTGGTTACGTGCATTCATTCAAATTGAAAAGCCTTCAATCAAACATGATTTTATTTTTTAGTTTTTGATTAAATTTTCCTTAAAATTTCGATTTGTATAAAATTCAAATAAGCCCCAATTAAAGTTTGGGAACTTAAAGTTCATCCTATACTTTTTTCGGATATATTTTTCTCCCAATTTCCAATAATTTTCCTTCTGCTAGCGCAGATTTTTTAAGCTGTAAAACTTTAATCAAACAAAATCTAATATGAAAAGAATTAAAAAGTTATGCGAAAATTCTTTTGAAGATTTGAAGACTTCCCTAAACACAAATTCCCTAATAGAGAGTCCGCCTGACTAGTGTACTTCATAATAAAACCTGTATTATTCATAAAACGTTTACCTGACGGGAATCGGAAATGTAAGAAAGCTTTTGGTTACGCGTGTGTGAAGAAATCATAAATAGAAAAAAGGTAAAAGTCTATAGAAAGTGAAAACAGCCTCTAAGACGAAGTTTCAATACACTTGAACAATTATAAAATTATAAAATAGCCATGAGGTACAAATAAATGAATAGATTATATAATGAATAACAGTTCTAGTCGTAAATAAAGAAAAATCTTAATAGAACGCATCATTCTTGAACTGGTGAACAAAGTGAATCACCGATGTACAACTGATCACTAGTTCATTTCAAGGTTCGATCAAATTTCGACACAGAGCAGTTCAATTCGAAATTCAAGGTACCAAGAGTATAGAGTATTAATAATAAGTAGCATTAGAAAAGAAGAAAAATTAAAAACATTTTAAAAGAAGGAAATGCTAAAGCTGAACGCTGGCACGTGCCGAAGATTTTGGCCCGGCCGACAACTCAACAATTGGCAACTAGCAATTGGCAACTGGCAATTGGCTTTCATTAGTTGTATATATATCGAAGTATATTTATATACATATATAAGGTAGATGCTGACAGGATTTGTTAGACATTTGTCAAATTCGAGCATATCACACGAGAGCAAAACCCAATGCGATGCGATGCGATGCGATGCGACGGCTGTCAACTTGTCTTTTGTTTTCTGTTTCTGTTTGTTCATTCACGATAAGTCCGTGGGAAGCAAGAAGAGCAACACATACATAGAAGACACAGACACAGGTGACACTCAGGTGAGACTTCGAAGAGTGACAATCAGCGAAACAGAAGTCGAGGTTCAAGTCCGTCCGAGTCTGTTTGTTGAGTTTTTGGCTTTGGCGACAACTTCATCAGTCACTGACAACTGCAAATTATGATTGATTGATTGATGGCGGGACAATCAAGCACTGCCCCTCAACAGTTATTAAGCAATCATAGAATGTGAATGGCCATCAATCTAAGCATTAGCCACACTCAAAACTAGTACATAAATTTTATATACAAATCGTGTCCAAATTTATGGCCAAGTTATTTCATAAATTCTCGCTGGGAAAACGGTTCACTTGTGCCTGCCAAAATGGCCATTAAAATTATTGAAAGGCAGCACTAACTGAAAATCATAAATCATTTGGTCAACTTTAATGCACAACAAGACAGGCAGCAGGAGATATAAAAAAGGAGTCCAAAAGAGAGAAAAACACACGATGTCGGCTTTGGCCCATTACACGCTCACTTGCCTAGATAATTGCTAACTGTATAAATATATAGATTTACGTGTGTGTGTTGGCACGTGTCGCCACTTTGCGCGGAGGGGAGGGCCACGAATCGTTTGTCCGGTTTTCTTTATTCACAATATGGATATAAAGAAGGTGGATATTAAGCTCTATAAATAGAACCGATTTATTGATGAATTACCGTACATTAGAACAATGCGTAATTACTTTTCAAATTTGGGGAATTCATTAATATTCTTATAGGAATATTAACTATAATAGACAAGATTTTGTGTCACCCATTTCAAATAGAAGAATTTACTGTTCTATTTTATTAGAATATAAGATATACATAAGACTTCAAATGGAAGATCATTTCAAATAGAAAAGACGGATAGAAAATACACTAACTGCTATATAGATTAACGATTTATTCCCATTCTGAACGGCATCCAAGCAGCAAATTCTATTCCACATTTATGCACTTTTCACACTTTTCAATATTCTTCAATCAATCCTGATTGAATGCGATAAAGTTAAGCTTATAGCCAAAGTCCTTCCATTAGAAGCTTATTGATTCACACTTTATTTATAAGTCGTACAATCTGCACTAATAAGTTCGACAACTTGTTAATAAATCATAAATTGCTCGAGTAACTCGATGGCAAAAGTTAAATGAACTTTAAGTTTAAGTTTTAAAGCGGCTTTTAGATTTCGCCTTCTTCTGGACCACAAAAAAAGAAGAAGAAGCAAATTGTCTGGCTTTGCATATTGATGTGGCATTAGGTGCGAAAAGTTTACCCCGCAACAAGTTGGCTTCGTAAATGCCGCAGCTACAACTATGAAATTTGTGGCAGGCATAAATTGCGTATACGCATCGTGGCCGGGAAGAGGAAAAAGAAGTTCCATCATTTGACATTCCGGCCGCGTCCGCCGGAATGGACGGATGAACTGCGAGCGTGACAAAGAAAACGGATTTTTATGTTCCTCATAAAGTTGGCTGGCATTAGCTTTTGTTTTATTTTATTATGCTACCATTTTGGTCGCTTCTGTTATTGTCCTTGTTGTCCTTGCACTAAATCAAAGCATCGTTTATCCTGCTGCATGCAAAGCCCCCCAAACCATTCCCGTTCAGGCAGCTTTATGGCCATTGATTGTTATGGCCTCGATTCGGTTTTTGCATAACAATTAGCCGGGCCAATTTGATTAGCGCTCGTCCATTAAGTTATGCACCCGCGCATTTTTTTGGTCAGCGACAATTTTTCAGTGAAATTGAAAAGCCTCAAACGAACATTAATGCGAAAACAAGCTGAAGTGCTAGTGTGGGGAGTATACGACTAATTTATACCCTGTATGAGTAATACATGCAGAACAGATGGTTTCACCCGTTCAAGTTTACGAATGATTAACTGCCTATTCGTTTAGTTTAAGAGGTAATGACCGACCAGAAGATATCCTGTATTATATTACCACAAATAGTTTCTTTGTGCTACTTTTGACTTTCATTACTCTGATCTTAACTTTTTTTGTGACCAACAACCATTGCCGTATTCTTTACGATCTCTCTATATTTGTTGTATCTTCTGACAGGATACTCTTAAAGCCCATTATATTTCGATATTTTCTATACAGCCAGTCAACTAAATATAACGTTTTATATAAACTTTATGATCCAAATCAAATTTTATCGATCTTTAAGTGTGATAACAATATAAAACTTAAGCTATATTTAATACTATCCACATATAAACCAATCATTTTGCCAGTTTGCAATTTGCAGCAGGTTGTGGCAAGCTTTACGAGCGACACATCCACTCGGGGGGCAGTTCGGGAGGTTTACTAAAATGCGAATATGATATAAACGACAGGCGCAATGAACCGCGAGAGTTGCAAACAGTGTGGTGGGAAAATGCCTTGCTGGAAAATGCACAAGGGACACAAAGAAAATTGCAATAACAATTTGGCACAGAACCGAAAACTTGCTAAAAACGAGAAATAAAAACATTCGAATTTGTGAAAATTTGTATATTTTTTTTTGTTGCTCGGCATTTGCATAGAAAAATTCAAATTAAACGAAAATGTGCAAAATACTGTGAATGCTTTTATCCGTTTGGTATACCCTGTAGTACGTATAAAGGGTATTTTCTGAAGCAAATGTAACAAGGGAAAGAAAACTTTGTTAGGTGCAATTTCAAGGAGCAGAAATTGATCCATTAAAATTCTTCTACCGATATTTTATATAATAGGATCTCGATATACAAATTATATTATATGATATTTATGGAAAAACATTACAGGGTATTCAGTGACCATTTGCTCGCAACATCTTCACATCAACGTGTTTTCTGCTTGCTTTGTTATTGCTGTTCTTCTCATAAAATGCAACAATTGAACGTCCGAAAAAGAAAGAATAAATAAATGAAAATAGAGAAATAAAAAGCAAATCTGGCATTGGAAACTCAAATGAGGAACCAAGAGGACAGGAAAGCAATTGACAAAAAGATAACAAAGGCTGAAGGCTGCAGATAGAATGAATGATATGGTCCATATACTATATAGAGTGTGCTCAAATTGGTCGTCTAATGACAAAGTAAATTGTTTGCATTTGCACTTCAGCAACAACAACAACAACTACTACAAAAACATCAACTGGAATCTCGAGTCCTTGTCCATCTTTAAGTTTTACAGTTGAATAAATAATGAAAAAGCCCCGTTCCGAATGGACACGCATGCAGTTAAATCCCCTCTCATTTTTTGCACACCGTCAACCAACATTCGCCGCCCACACTGAAATAATATTCATTATTGATATACCCTATAAGCAATGCAAGGTGATAAAGTAGGATACACGTAAGTTATGTATCTGTGTGTACCTCAAATTAAATTTTAAATATCAATAAATATATATTTTTATATATAGTTATTTTCTCTTTTTTGTAAACTATCTTAATCTAAACTACAAAATTTGTAGGAAAAGTGAACACATGCAAGAGATATGGGACAGTATGCCGAATCAAAAGTAATAAAAAAACTATGTATCTGAAGACCTGCTGCTTTATTGCTTCGCATTTCCAAACAACACAATTCCAAAGATATTACAGCCATACAAACGGTTAAAGAAAGTATCTTTCAGTCCATCACTTCCATTAGATCAGTGCCTACCGTTATTCCTTGTTGTTGATCCTTAATTAAGACGCAGCGCTTAATTGTCTTATGCGCCTCCCCCGGATAGAACAGCTTTCCAGTTGCCTGGAAGTGTCCACTGGCAGTCGAACAACAACATAAATAAAAACAACAACAACAACTGTTACCAACAGCTACTGATTGCAACCCCTTTCGATTGTTGGACTCAAGCGGCAAACTTTTTTGCAACAAGGCCAAACAAAGTTACGTACCTCAAATACTCTTTTTACTTTGCAAACACTCCACAGATAACAACACACACACACACACACACACACACACACACACACACACACACACACACACACAATTTAATAAAAACTTTTTACAATAAGAATATTCCACAACTTTTAGTGACCGCATGAATTGGAACTATCGTATAGCATCGATACTGCGAGTGCCCATGCAGGCGAGGATCAAAGTGTTATCCCTAATCGGTTATGTATACGTCACATCGTACATATATAATATGTGTCATAATATTTGTGTATTGTGTTGTAAGATAAGTCGTCGTCTTTAAACACATTTAATATATAAAACTCTGCAATACAATAGCCAAACATTGTCAGCAATTCATTGTACTCAATGCCAATTGTCCGAATAAAACATTTTTACATTTTTTAAGTGTTTCATTTATGGCTTTTGTTTGTTCTCCCCTTGGAATTGGTATTTCATCACCGCCTAGTTCCCTCTCGCTCCACTCGCGCATGCAGCCAAGGCCTTTGTGACTGCACGTCATGCTGTCTATCTGTCTGTCATTTACTGCCTCCTTTCTTTCTATCGCATTTTTTTACCACGCACAGAGTTCAATTGATATAAAGGGTATATTGGACTGATTCAAAGGTATGCAATTAACATCAAATTCACATACATGCATACCGAAAATGTATCTCATAGATGAAGCTGTTGAACTATGGTCAATAAAGCGGTGCTTAAATATACCTTACAGGGTACTTGCTCTTCGATACACGAAAGATAATTGTTTAATCTTGCTCTTTTCTTTTTGCATTATGTCGCTGCATCCATTGGCATCGCCGCTGCTGCAGTTTGCGCCATTGTCCGAATGTAAATTCCGTTTGGTGTTGCGGCTCACTTGTTTACGGTTCGCAGAACAAACTGTCAACAGTTTTCATAAATCTTCATTCCACTGTGGACATCATCAGCGCCTGGACCTGGGACCCTGCACTTGTCTCAAGATACAGTTATCTTAAGTGCTCTAAGTGCAGGCTGTCACTCTGTTTGCTTTGCATTGGGTATTCTCTGCTTGCTTCTCCTTTTTTTTGACTCTTTTCTTTGTTTGGCTCTACTGCTTTTGACATGCTCTCATAGATAAATAAATTCCCAAAATGCCATCGAAATTGAATTGCACTTTTTTTTCCACTGCAGCTCACAGTAGGGGTATTCCTGTCACACAATAAATGCAATTTGTCTTTTGGCATTTGTCTGCGAAATGTTTCTGCGGAATGTTTCGGCACTTTCTTTTCGTTCGCCTTTTGTCTGTGCGTCATGCAGCTCTTTGATATGTTAATCTGAACTTTCACCTTTCGCTGGCGCTTTATTAAGGTTTCCAGCTATGCGTAAAGACGAAATTGGTCAAGGCCCTGCGACAGGTCAGCAAGTCAGCAAGTCAGCAATGGAGACACGGCCATTTATTGTGGACATAACAATCGAGTTTTATGATCAACAGTATTAGCAAAGCAACACTTGTATTTTGAACTGAAATCAATTAATCAACGAATATTGATTCAAAATGTTAACCCAAGAGCTTAAATTAATTAGTTTTTTTTAAGTGTATTCAGAACTAAAGCAATTAATCAAATCGTTTCTCACCTGAAAACCGTCATTTCTTTAGCTTAGTTATTCAAAAATTTAGAAGTTCGCTTTCCTCCCAGTGTATTCGCAAGTCAAATCAATTCTGCTACAAAAGTGCCGTTACTGTTGGCCATTTGCGAAACCAGTTTGTTGTCTATTTTGACAATGTTTTCACATTCTCAGAACATTTGGCATGCAAATTAGCTCCACGCCTCGCCTCGAGCTCGGCGACTGACCCAAATTGAAAGGTGATAAAATTGCGTGATTGGGCCAAAATCGGTTTAGTCGCTGTCGGACAGAACTAAACGCCCAAATTATGGTGGCCATAACATTAAAATTGGTGATCGTCATCGTCGGCCTGTCAGCATGTAAAAACACGCCCAAATGTTTTTCCCCTATTGCTAATAGCCCTTATCTCTTTATTTCCTACAGCTACGGCGCAGTTTGGCCATGTCCAACGTAAACACTGGAAACGTGCCTCCGTCCATGGCGCCTTCAATGTGGATGCTTATGCGTACAATAAGCCAATGGTTAACCTTGTGGGACAGTTGCCCAGATCTGGCCAAGCGTTACCCATGGATCAGCTGCTGGAGCAGATCGCGCATAGCAGTCAGGCAAAGGCTTTACCTAAAGCCCAATTTAGAAACCTCGGTTCGGATCCCCTGGAGCCGGTTGCATTAGCTTCCCTTAACAGTGAATTGGCCAAGTTGCAAATGAACTTAAGTTTGGCTCAACCGAAATTGTATTCACACGAATTTCACGTACAAAACAAGGGCAATAAGAAAATTGTGCTTATTAATACGCTGGACAAGGTGAACAAAGAGTTCGAGAAGCCAACTGAATCGGACGACCCGGCTGTTATGGAAACTCAGGAGCAGCAGAGTCCGTTAAACGTGAAATTGGAATTACCTGAGCTGGGGGCGAGTGATGTGATAACTACGTCAAAACAGGTCGACAGGAACACTGGAGCAATTAGCTCAATGAAAGCAGAGCTAGCCAAAATGGAGACAGTTGAGCATCTGGCTAAAAAGGTGGAGCTGCCGACCATTGTGGCAGATGACGACAAAAAGCGAGCAAATGAAGCGACAACAATCGAAATGGAATCAACAGCAGCAGAAGCAACTGTGGAGCCGGGAGAGCAGTTGGGCTTTAATGTCAATGCAAAGCTGAAGGAGCAAGAAGACCTTCAGCAGATGCACAAGCAGGCTCCAGCAGAGGAACAGCATCAGAAAGAGGTGAAGGGATTGGAGCAGCTTGATCAGGAAGAGAAACGACACCAAAACGAAAACCAGCAGATGGACAAACAGAAGCTGCAGCACATGCAGCAGGATGTAGAGAAACAGAAACATATCTTGCACCAGTTGGAGATGAAGTCCGAGAAGGGTCAAAGCGTTGATGACGTGCACATTGCCGTTGTAGATGCGGCCAAGAAACGTGACAGCCAAAATGACAATGATGGCCCAGCAAATGGCATGAATATGTCGACAAAGCCACAACTCGAGTCCAAGCCAGGACCATTAACTGCAGCAGGAGCATCCGTAGGAGCAGAAGATAAGCCTCTCCGACTAAAGACCAAGCGAAAGCGAGCACAAACAAAAACAAAAACAAAGACAAGTAGACCAAATGAAATTGATACAAAGCCGAGTGCTCCGACTGCAGCAACTGCTCCACCAGCTCGAGCAACTCCAACTGCAAAGCTGATGACTGGGCAGACATCAGATGTCAACCGGAGAGCGGAAATCATCTCACAGGACATGAGGAGGCCAATGCAAAAGCGAAAGGGTAACAAAGTGGGTCGGCGACCCAGTCCGACTGATGAGCAGGAAATCGAAACTGCGACAAATTGGTGGCATATACTTCCATATGCGGAAATTAGAACATTTTTGAATACCATCTATGATAGCATCGCCGATGAGGCGGACGACGAGCGTGCTCAGCGGATATGAGAAGGAAGAGAGAATAGGATGTGGGTGGGGGTTCTTTAAGATGGGTCCTGGTGAGGGGTTTTGTCCAACATTGAATTGAATTTCCGCTTTTCGAGTTCTTCGTGTTGATTACAAGAAGCCAGCATGTAAGTTTCCTACAGGGTAATAAAAATAAAATATGTAATCGTAAAACTACAACAATGAAAGCTAAAAAGTTCTTAACTTTCCCCGTTCAATCTAACAGTTTGTATCACACTTGTATCCTTTTATACGATTGAGTGCAGCATGAACAGATTTTTGGGCTACAATGAAAGCCACTTGGAATAGACTCCATTCAAGCAATTAACGAATTCAAAATGAAATTTTGGTTAAAGGCCTTAATTGACAGTGAAATATGTATAATATGTATACTACAGAGTTCAGACCTAGAGTTATGGTGTCAGATTTGATGCTTAAATGTAAATAATAAATAAATAGAAAATTAAATTATAGAAATTAAATGTTGTTTTCTTGATACTCAATTCTTATCGCAAAAATATTTTCAATTTCAGTCAGTATATATTTCGAGGTAATTTTACAGCTTGTATACTCTCGTATCTTAAAGCTTTACCTTATGCTACTTCTAATTCTTATTCCTAAATCAATTGACCTTAACTAAAAGAAAGTCAAAGTTAACTAATGAATATTTATTTGCCCTTTGAATAAGTTCTTAATTATTTGATAAATGGTATTTGGTATATTTTTAAAGCAAGTTTCACTTGCGCTTTCTCACCTATTTTTACTCATTTTAACCCACTTCTTTTTCACAGCTCTGGGTATGCAAATTCTCGTTAATAATAAATAAGGTTTTGTTGATGTTTTACCTCATCGCTAAATTTGCCCCTGTCAAAATTTATAAAGCCGTCGCGCTGACTTCTTCATTCGAAATGCCACTTAAGAGCCAAATTATAAATATTTAACGACACAAATGGAAAGAGAAGCTAAGGTCAGGCCAAATGAAATGCGTGTAGAGTAGATTTTTAACCCAGGTCGGTCACAGGTTAAAGTTGAATCCGGTCGAACGGCTTCTAGTCTCAGCTTTTGACATAAAATTGAATTGGACATTAATGAGGCGACGGTCTTTATTTATCGTGTGATCGCCGACGAACTTCTGAATATCTCAATTGGAAACTATCATGAATCTTGAGCTCTTTAAGTGGACAAGTTTGTTTATTTATTGTTTTGATTTATTGAATTTAAGCATCCGAATTCGTTTCTTTTTGTTTATATAAGCATTTCACTGTTGGCCAACAGACGCTTTCTTTTACCCGACTTCGACTTTAATTTGGATTTCGAATTCGAATTGGGATAGAAATTGGGCTTAGGCCTCGTTTCTACCTGCGCATAAATGAGCAGCTGATTGTTGTTGTCAGCATTTGGCACGGTAAAGAGCAGCGGTTGGATAGGCGCTTCATCGGTCAGCGGAGCACTGGATTCCTTCGCATCCAACTGGTTACCAGGTAACTCCACCCGGAAGGTATATCCCTCGTACAGATGCAGCTGCCAGTCGCAGAGTTGTGGCAACAGCTTGCAACGTGCTGTGGCATTGCTCGCTATGAGTGCCACCTCTTCGTACCCTAATTGAGGTATTTGCTGAAGTTGTCCGGCGTTGTGCGGCTCTGCTCTTCTGCATATAACCAGTTGAAAGAACAGAAAAAGCAAAGCAGAAAAAGTTCGTATTGCCCACATGGCTTAAGTCAAGTACCAACTGCTCTTGCGGCTCGATTGCGACTGGCGAACGATATTGACTGGGCCGAAAGCCAAAAAAAAACCCGTTTCAAATGGATTGTAAAGAAAAATGAAAGTTATGCGAACAAAGACTCTATTGTCACAGGTCAAAGTCCTTTTATCTCATCTATTTTAATAGCTAACGGCTTATTTTATGTGTTATGTATCTTTAACGGTTTGTTTTGATCAAGTTTTTTTTTGTTTAAGACTCCTAATTAAGCTAAATAGTTCACCAAAGAGTAATTGTTTTTGTTTTTGTTTTTGGTATATTTTATTATGCTTCATAGATGGAAACGTCTTCTGGGAACTATACGAAAAGCACCAGTTCTTCCTCTGGCTTTGGGTGTTAGCTTATTAGAATTCCTAATGGGTTTGTTGTATATTCCTTGACTGTAGTATCTGCGAGTGGGCTTTAAGTAATGTCTTAGCGGTCGCCTCGTAGTCGTTGTAGCTGGAGCTATCAGTATTAATGGATTCCCATTTCCATCAATAAGTTCCATAAACTGCGCCTCATCGGGCTGATCGCATAGCTTTGGATGATGATGGCAAAGAGAGGACATCGATTGGGGTCGCGTTTTCACAGACAACTTTTGCTCCGGCTGTAGGTGAACATCATAATCCTCAGAAAAATCTGATACAATGTATTCCCTGATTGATTGATCAGTGCTGCTGCTTAAGGTAGGAAACGGTGTTGATCCGGTTGGATCTGGGGTTGAGCCAGTTGGATCTGGGGTTGAACCAGTTGGGAAAGGTGTCGATGAAGGTGGTGTGGATGCTGTTGTGGCAGGTGTTGTTGAAGGTGTTGGGGAAGGAGTAGTAGAAGGTGTTGTTGAAGGTGTGGTGGAAGTACTCGTTGTTGTCGAAGGCGTTGTAGAGGTGGTCGTCGTTGGTGTAGGTGTTGTAGAAGTTGTTGTTGTGGAAGGTGTTGTGGAGGTAGTTGTTGTGGTCGTTGTTGTTGTGGAAGCAGTTGTCGTAGTCCGCGGTCTTCTAGTTGTTGTCGTAGGTCTAGGTCTTCGTGTCGGTCTCGGTCTAGGCGGTGGTCTCGGCCATGGCACGTACTCCACATGCGGGGGATGATTGTAGTAGTAGTTCTCCCAATAGTCGTTGTAGTAATTGTCGATGGCTGCCTGGTTCACCGGCTTTCTGCGAACTTTTTGCTTCTTGTGCGGTGCACTTAACGCGCCCGTAATACGCGAATATAAATCGTTTATGTCCCAGCCGGGAATATGAAGCCTCAACTGGTTCCGATTAGAATTTGATTGGCTCCATGCAGGAAGCGCCAGTAGGAGCCAAAGGCACGCGCGAATTATAAACATTTGTGGTAACTTATGAGAATCGATTAAGCTAGTGTTGAGGTCAGAACTTAACTAACAGCGACTTTGGCCAAGTGCTTTTATATAGACGGAGTTAATCCGAAATATGACAACTTGCATGTGGATGATTGATAGCAGCTTTAGGCGCCAATGCATATTGAAATGAATCAAGAAAACTTTTTTAATTTGAACAATAAGTTAAAAACAATAAGAGACAATTATCACTTGTTTAAGTCAGGAACACCGCTGTGCACAATTTTAACGGTTAAAGGTTCTCCTATTCGAAAAGAAGGTGTTAGTCGAGAAGTCTCTTTATGGATTACCATACAAAGATGGCTTTTTCTTTAAAGTTCATCGGTATGTTTTGCAAGCTGACCTCATTGGATTATCCAAAAACTCGCCAATAAAAGAATATATATTAGAATGGATATTTCATCTGTCTTTGTATGGGATAAGCGCAGCCACAAGCAAAAAATTCGTATTGTAGATAAACCAAATTGGAATAGAATACTAGCCAAGGGTTTCCTTTTGAAAAGAAGGAAAGGTCTCAACTGATGCTTTTAATCGTGATTTTTTCATTACTTTTGAAAATAAATATATTTAAGCACAAATAAATAACTTTCTGGATGAACAAGTCAGTTTTTAAACTAAATTTGAAATAATCGAAGCAATCCAGTTCGTCTAGGCACAATTAGGAAAGTTCTGAGTAGTTTTCTTCGGAAGGTTGGATCTGTTGGCCGTGTGGGTGTCGAGGGCGTGGGTGTGGGTTGGAATGTGGGTGGTGTGGGTTGTAACGTGGGATATGTTGGAGGCACCGTGGGATTTGTTGGAGTCTCCGTTGGATTGGTTGGAGGGTGAGTTGTATGTGGAGGACGTGTTGGACGCGTTGGACGTGTTGGGTATGGCGGCCAAATGGGCTTTGGAATAGGTGGCACAGGATATACTGGATACGGCCAAGGTGGTGGATAGTAGTAATCGTCCTCGTATTCGTTGGACTCCTTGTCTTTAGGAGGTTCAATTTTGATCGATGGATCTTTAAAGGTGTTCGTTATCCGTGCGTATGCATCGCTTAGGTCCAAAACAGGTACCTGCACTTTAAGTTCACCACTTTTAAGGGTTATGCTCGCAATTGAGCTTCCTGCTAGCAGCAGTAAGCACAGGGTATGAGCCAGCATTTTATCGGACTGGCAAGCTCCTAAACTGAGCTTCAAATGCGTTCCCGCAAGTGATTTTATACAGCTGCTCGATTTGAAAACAAAGCCTTCTAAATTAATCGCCAGATAATGAATTAACATCAGCACGTCGTAGCATATATTATGGTTTTCATATTATAATGATTCACAAATATTGTTAAAATATAAAATTTGGGTGAATAACTTTCTAGTCTAATGAGCTGTTGGCATTTCCGACTGCATTTAATAATAAAATTTAATAAAATAACAAAAAACAGCTGTGGTGAGAGCTTTGTGTAACCAATATTTATGGACACTATCAAGATTAAAGGTCGTCCAAGTTCGACAGTCAGTTACACAAATTGCGTATCATCAGACCGACCACACAGATAAGGAACTAACCTAACGTGGGTTCCATTTGAACTTCGACTTTTTGATCAAACTAAATTTTGGCTGCGTTTGAATTGTTTGATCTCAGCTCCTTAACATTCTCTATTTTACTGATTAGCAGCGGAGCTTTGAATTTGGCGTTACAGTTGGAGTTTGAACTTTAACCGTATTCACAAAGGGAAATTGGTGGGATGGTATCGGAAATATCTGCATGAAGTAGCCCAGATATAGTCATAATTGAACCCCATTCTACAGGATTGAAACTTTAACATTTTCTTTACTTCTAACGGATAAACCCCCGTTAAAGAATCCAGAGTTTTAGAGACCAACATTGTTGTGGAGTGACTACTCGATAAAACTTAATCTAGACTTGTTTAATAAATTAAATTATTGTTTATTATATTATTTTCTCAATCAGAAGTACAATTGCGAATTACTTTCTCGCCTATTCAGCTGCAGTCGTTTCGGCCTTGGCTGAGACTGGCTTTGAGCGGTAGTAACTGTAGGCGGGTCGACGGGCTACCAATCGACGACGCGTTACCTTCCGATCGGGAGTTAACAGCAACAAAGGTCTTCCATTCTTATCGGTTATCCGAACGAACTGCGTTTGTGGTGGCAGAACAACTGAGGAATGATCATCATCATCATTGGCAACTTCATCATCATCATTCGTATCATCCTCCCTATTGATTGCAAACGATCGCACTGGTGAGGGTGTCGTTGTTGATGTTGTGGAAGTGGGTATTGCTGTGGATGTTGTCGCTGGATTCGGAGTGGGAACAGCTGTTGAAGTTGTGGGAATAGTAGCAGTTGTAGTTGTAGTTGTAGTTGTTGAACTGGAAGTGGGAATAGCTGTTGATGTAGTCGGAGTTGGTGGAGAAGTGGGAATAGCTGTTGACGTAGTCGGAGTTGGAGTAGAAGTGGGAATTGCCGTTGATGTTGTCGGAGTTGGAGGGGAAGTGGGAATTGCCGTTGATGTTGTCGGAGTTGGAGTAGAAGTGGGAATTGCCGTTGATGTTGTCGGAGTTGGAGTAGAAGTGGGAATTGCCGTCGATGTTGTCGGAGTTGGAGGGGAAGTGGGAATAGCTGTTGACGTAGTCGGAGTTGGAGGGGAAGTGGGAATAGCTGTTGACGTAGTCGGAGTTGGAGGGGAAGTGGGAATAGCTGTTGATGTAGTTGGCGTTGCAGTGGAAGTGGGAATAGCTGTTGACGTAGTCGGTGTTCCAGTGGATGTGGGAATAGCCGTTGAAGTAGTTGGCATTCCAGTGGAAGTGGGAATAGCGGTCGACGTAGTCGGCGTTGCAGTAGATGTGGGAATAGCTGTTGACGTAGTCGGCATCGGAGTTGTAGTGGTTGGCCTCCTAGTCGGTCTCCTCGTTGGATAATTGTGCTGATACCAATAATTGTCGTAGGCCGCCAAATTGTAGTAGTAGTTCAAATAATCCCAATAGGCTTGGTCATAGTAGTAGGCGTTGTATTGATTGTACTCGTCTTGAATTGCCTGCTCCTCTTCCTGCTCTTCCACCTGTTCCTGTTGCTGCTGCTGAATACGATTTGGCTTGCTCCCAAATCCCGTTATTTGTCGAATGACGTCGCGAACATTGTATACTGGAATCTGGGCCAGTATAGGCCCGGCCAGTACCAGTAAGAAGCAAACTCGAATAATTAACATAGTTCTAAAGACTTTATTTCGATCGGCGTCTTCACGTCCGAGCAACGCGTTAAGAACTGAACTGTCGGCCGAGAAGCTCGATTGCTTATATATAATCTTAAGCCATTCGGCTGCGATATTTTATAGTCTACTGTACGACTGGAGCACAAAAGAAACAGGCCGATCTTTCGCAAGAACATTAGCTAAAAATAACTGACAGTGAGAGAGCTTTCTGATCCACATCAGCTCGGACTTTAGATCTAGATTAGTCTGTAGATGTTGTCGTTGTTGTTGTTGCTGTTGACCGGCGTTTTATTGGCATACTGCGAATCAGTTAACTGTTGATCGTTATCCAGTTCGTATTTGATGCGAAACCCATTCTTGAAGTCTATGTAATCGTAGTCGGGGTCATTGTCATTGCTGCTCTCATCAATGTTGGTCATCTGTGCCTCCTTCTCAGCGGTTGCCGGCGCTTTGGTCACCTGCTCCTCCTGCTGCACCAGTGGCACCTGTGGCACCTGTGGCACCTGCAACAGATCCGCCAACACAGCTGGCTTAATGGTGGGGCCACCACCCATCGATTGCAAGCCCTGAAGCAGGCCCTGGAGGAACTCCTCACGTATCTGAGCGTTTGCATCTTGGCTCTCATCGTTTTGCGGCGGCTTTCGTGTTATTGTGGGCTCATCTTGCGGTCGTCTTATGGGAATGCCGGGTAAAGGAACGCCCCCAACTGGTGCCAAGGCCAATTGTGGATAGCCGAGGAGCAGCAGAAAAGGCAAGGCCGTGCGCGTTTCCCGCTTCACCTTTGGCTTCACGGGCTGGCTTCGAACAGCCGTCCAGAGACTAATCAGTGCAATAAAATAAAGCGCCGCTTGTGGTTTCATATCGATGCGAGTTCGCTGACCAACTAAATGAAGCAGCCAACGTTTTTGCATATTTAGCGAGCTCTTAAGCTCTACATAATGCTTAAATGCTAAGCAGAGCTCTTTTGGAGAAATCTGTTTTTCTCTAAGTTTCACCCAAGCACCGCAAATAACAAATAAAAAGCAACTCATAAAATGTATCTGTTAGTCATTTATTTACACACTAACTAGTAAATAAATAATACGTTTTTTTTTAAATTAACTAAAAAAAATTATGTATATTTCTTTTGCTTGCGGATTACAAGAAATCTCAAGTCTCTTAACTTTGCGTTTTTCGAGCTCGACCTATTCATACAATTGGACAGAATTCTTCCACTCCGATCTCCCAATTGTAATGGTTATGGAAACAACTTATTAGCTTGTCCGTCAGTCATTTATTTACACACTAATATATTAATAATGAATTCGTTTAGCCACTCGCTGCTTTTTAGGCCGGGCCTTTTGTTTTCTGCCTAGCTTCGATTTGATATTCGTTTTCGGCTTCGACTTTGACTTTGTCTTTGGCTTGTCTTTTAAGCCGCTTTCTGCTTGGCGCCACAGTTCATCGCCTTCGTCATAGTCTCCCTCATCCAAATCGGAATATTCATCGAAGCCATAATCGTCGCCCTCATCGTATTCATTAGCCAGGCCTGAGCCATCGGCCAAGCTCTCACTCTCATCCCCCTCATCTTCTTCGCCATAATCCAGGCTTTCATCGAAGGCGACATCTGAATGGGAATTAAACAATTGCTGCTGTTGCGGCCACTGTTGATAGGGTCCAAAGCCGTCGTAAACCTGGCCAATGTTGCGCCTCTGATTGGGATTCACATAATTGTAATAATTGGTGCCTTCAAAGTCAAAGGTAGGTTGCAACACCTGCACTGCAGGTACCCCATTGTAATTGCTTGATCCATAGACTTGCGAATAGGCAGGATAGCCATAGACATAGCCCTGTCCAGCTACTGCTCCATAGCCATAACCTCGTGCCCCTACTCCATAACCGACATAGCCAAGGGGTCCAATTGGTTGATTGGGTAGATTAATAAACTGACTGTTGCGCTGTATTCCACTAGATGGGTTGTAAAGTCCATAAGGATGGTTGATCTGTGACGTTGCAGAAGACACTTGCTTTTCGCTAACAACTTCTGTGGGTTTTACAGTAGTCTCTTCTGACTTCTGTCTGGTAGAGTTAAAAAGTCTGCTGTAAATTCTACTAAAATTGATGAGCGGCACTTCGTTATAGATTCGCGTAAAATTGATAGTTGGTAATTCCAGTACAACTCTATTATTGTCTGTTTGTCGTAACTCCTGCTGGGCAAAAACTTCAGTACTTGCTCCGAGGCTTAAGAGTACCAGGAACAGCAGCTCCAGCTGCTGGAGAGCTACCATCTCGTTGTGCTTGTTGGTCGTGAGTGACTGACCCGTGCTTCACAGTTGGACCAGACTTTTATAACATGCTCTGACCTCCATTTTGACCCATATTTGGTGTTCATTTTGTATTTAAATTGATATTCCATTTGCATAAATAATTGACATATAGCTAATTAGATTAAGTTTATTGATTTATTTTGACAGAAAGAAACTCCCATGACGATCAAAATAATTTGCATTTTTGAAAAAGTTCTTTCCCCAAAGTGTGAAGGGATAACCTTTTCCTTTTCTTCGCATTTTCGATACAAAAAGGATACGTGGACCTAAAGTAAATCCTTAATATTCATTTATTGAGATATTTTGGAATATTATAAAACATCTTTCTCTCGATTTATTTCGAGATATACACATATTTCTAGCTGTCCAAATATGTAAATATACATATAGATATTGATATATGCTTAAACATTTATCCATATATTTTTTAAAGATATGCTATTATGTTGTTCCATAGGTTATACTTTACATAGCACAACAAACAAAAGCTCTCATAATACAAAAGAAAACTCCATTTCTTGCTTACATATTTGCTTTATTCTTTCATTCTTAACATATCAAATATGATATCTAAGAATAAAATCATAATATAGAGTCGTAACTAAAAGCTTTTCCAATGAATAGAGCCCAAAAACCTTTTCAAGCCAGAAAATTTTCAAGAAGAAAATTGTAAATACATTTGCAGAATTTATGTTTTGAATATTTTATTATTTTTATTCACATTTGTTGGATTTTATTCGATTGAATTAGGGATCTAGGCAGCGTGCTCCACTAGTGAGGAATGTGGTTGAGCCTGGCCATCGGGTTCGACGGCCAAGTAGACCAATTGGGCTTGTTTTTTGTTTTTCTTGGACCTCTTGCTCTTCTGGTTGCGACGAGCTTGGAGCTTGGTTCCCCTTGACCTCTGCAGCTGAATGGGCTCATCCTCATCCAAGAGCTCCTGTTGCTCGTCCAGATTGACGGCAAAGAGTTGATCCGGGTAGCTTCTGAAGTACTGCTCTTGCTCATTCTGATAGTTCACATTGTTCGGAACGGCTGCAAATGGGACTGTGAGCTGCAAAAGCTGGGGTTGGCCACCACCCCTCAGTTGGGCGAGCACCACTTGCGAAAACCGAGCAAAGTCATTCAGCTGCTCCTCCTCCGCTGTAAGACGTCTGGAGGCGACGGCAACACCTCCTATGGCTCCAGCCTGACTGGGATTGTAGCTGATGTTGATGTATGAAGGGGTGTTGGTGTAGACCCCGTTACCGCCATTGGTGGAGGGATAGGGATATGGATAGGGATAGGGATTGGGATAGGGACGAGGATAGGGCACCTTTATGATGGGCCTGATGATGGTCGGTGGTGGTGGTGGTGGAGCTGGAGCGGGCACTGGATAGGGGTATGGATGTGGGTACGGATGTTGTGGATACTGAGGATAGGGTGGATAAGGTGGATACTGCTGTGGTGGTGGCTGTATGATAATAGGCCTATCGTCGTGATATCGATCTCTATCCGAATCCCTGATGATCGATACGAAGCGTCCCTCTGCCGGTGGCTCATTCGCATCATCGGCCGACTCGGAAATGGGTAAAGCAGCCCGAGCCACAACCTTCAGAGCCTGCGTTTGCGACAGAGCGCAAAGCACAAGCAAGAGACAACTGTATCGAAACATTCTCCAAAAAAATATCTGTCTGGGCTCGTAAACCCTGTGCGAATTGACAATCTCAAAGAACTGATCCACCGACACCGCAGGGTGTCTTTATATAGATTCTACTTCTAGAGAAGCTTGTCAAGAAGTTCGAAGTTCATTAATGTTGAACCTATTACCTATGTATATTTATGCATAGCATAAATAGTTGTCCATTCTTTTCAATGTTTCCTAAATATGTGCATAAATTTATGTTTTTTGCTCTCTGACTATGTCAAAGTTGATATTTCGACTAATAAGATTTTAATTCTTAATGCAGCATTTGCATAAACTCCGACTATTTGCGTCACATAAGTGTGAATGAAAGTTTGAATCACTTTACTAATTAGGTGGCTCAAATCGTCTTAACCCTTGTCGTAGCAAAGGGTCTGAGTAGTGAAAGGCGCTATGAACAGGACTGTACAAATAATCCCGTTCAAACAAGGCCCTGACTAAACTTAACGGTAAGTGTTGTAGAAAACAACGCCAAGGAAAGTAAATTGGACTCACTTGACCGGCTTTTGATCTCTTTCAGCTAATGGGAAGAGAAGAGCATTGACTAACTGATCAAGTTCTTAATTCTGAGAACATTTGCAGAACTATTTTAATTCAAAGAAAACTTTCAGATTCTCTATCTGGGAGTACTTTAATTAATTATCACTGTTTATCAATGAACTAGATAATTTTAAATCTAGGAATAACTTGATAAAAGCAGTTAATAAAACTACTTTCTTTCTAAAATAACAAAAAATCAATAAATTTATTATTATTATTAAAAATATTATAAGTAAGGTCTTACCTTAACAATAATAAATATATAAGAATTTTGTTATGACTTTCAATATTATTAGTAGTCTCATCGGTATAACTATAATTTCTATTAGCGTTAGTATAAGTACTATTTTTATTATCATTATAATTGGTATTGGGATTACGTATTCCTTCAACTGGTTCATTAAACTGTGCTCTACTTTAAATAAATTTGAAAATGTTTTTAGTTTGTAAATGGAATTTTGCTTGAATACAAATTATCAACCATCAGGCTTAAATAGCCATAATGACAAAATTGGCAAGTCAATCATTAATTAAATTTTGATAGGGATTTGCATATGAGAATAAATATTTATTATTGGATCGCAAATTATTTGATGCGATATGCTTTGATTTCCATCAATGTGGAATTTAGCTGTGCGGTGTGTTCTCTAAGCTGACTATATTAGCTCACCTAATTTGCATTAGAATAGTTCGTTTGATGATGATTTCTAGTTTGCTTCTCATTCCGCGGGCACATGAGAAATATTTCATTCTAGTGCCTTAGCTGGCAAAATTGGGTTAAGTGTGTCCACATGCTGTACATATGAATCGATTAGGCCGACCTTTGACCATTAATATTCATATCTTTTGTCTATAAAAACGAGTTTGTGAAAGATCATTTTGGCCATTTCGAAAAAGGCGCTTACGAAATGCGCTCGAAAGTGATCTTCTGCCTTTTACTGGCTTTGTTCTCTACTTTTGCGGCTGCTCAGCCCCTCGTGGAGGACTACGATGTTGACTACACACCCGAATATGAGGACATCGATGGAGCAGAAATAGTCATCGATGGCACTGTGGAGAATCCCCCCGTTTGCAATGTGACCTATCTTAATTATACCTACTATTATCCGGGCTATCCGTGTCCACCACCTCCAGGCCAAGGTCCAGGACCTCAACCCACACATCGTCCTCATCCCACACATCGTCCTCATCCCACACATCGACCACATCCCACACACCGACCTCATCCAACGCAACGGCCTAGCCCTGGTCCACATCCAACAAATGGACCTCATCCACAATACCCCTATCCCGGTTATCCCATCTACATTCTGCCACCAAGAAGAAGACCTGATTCCACAAGAATATGCAAGAAAATCACCGGAGTGGGTCTCATTTGTACTCCATCCGTGCAAATTTACGACAACTAGAAATAAAAGTTAGTTAAATATACATTAAAATAAATGAAAGACTTTTTATGAATAGAAGATAATCTAAAAAAGTTACTTAATGTGTCATGTGTAAGTTCTTAATGCAGTCAATTAATATAAGAGATATGTATCATACAAATAAGTTAACCACAATCAAATACAAATAGCAGAAATGTTGTTCCATATAAGTTTCAGCTCTTCTACTGGACAACTCTAAGCTGTATAATAATTTATCCCACTCGCTTTATAGGTGAATTTTGTTTAATTTTAGACATAAATAAGTTGCAAAAAGACCGCGAATCATCTTTGCAAAATAAAGAACTTGAGCTCTGATTCAGCCAAGCTATAATATGGCATCAAAAAAAGATCTAAACTAATTTTCATATTAATAGCTCCATATTTGACCGTTTGCCTTTGTATTTAGTACAAGAAATATTAAACATAACTGTAAGAAGTTCAACTTCACCCTAGAAAAAGTATATAAACTTGGGTCCAGACCATTGCCAATCAGTTCCATTCGACTGCTCTCCAATATGAGCTTGAAATTTGTTCTTTGCCTTTTGCTTGCGCTCTCGTGCGGCTTGGTTTGGGCCAATGATGAGCCTAAACCGACGATCTATAAGATAGAAAACGATAGCGTTGAGGACCAGGAAGTGTACGTGGCCGCCGACTTCTTAAACGATCCCAGCATAATCAAGGATGACGCCGGCGAGGAAACGGACTCTGTTGGGAGCAACCGTGACGGTCCGAGTATCCAATATCCCTACGACTGGAGCGCGGCCCAAACATATTATCCCGTTAAAACTTCTGTGAGCACCAGAGCCGATACAACCGCTCCCGATCAGCCAACAAATCCGCAGAACCCAAATAATCCGGGAAATACTCATCCTTCAAATCCCAATCATCCCGATCATCCTGGAAATGGACATGAACATCCCGGACATGAACATCCTGGACATGGGCATCCCGGACATGGGCATCCCGGACATGGATATCCCGGACATGGGCATCCCGGACATGGATATCCCGGACATGGATATCCCGGACACGGATATCCTGGTCATGGATATCCCCCATATCCATACCCATATCCTTATCCCGGCTTCCCATATCCTGGTTTCCCCTACAATGGCTACCCCTACCCTGGTTATCCGTATCCCGGTTATCCCAGCTACCCGTATCCAGGATATCCCCAACCTGGATACCCTTATCCTCATCCTCCTCATCATCATCATCCTCAACCTCACCCAACCCCTAAACCAAGACCTACTCCACAACCCAGACCGGATACGGATAGAAGAAAGATCTGCAAGACTGTCTTTCCCTTTGGCAAAGTTTGTGGTTTCATCGAAGATTATTAGAAATTGGACTGAATCTGGCTGTATAATGAAATGAATCGAAAAATATAAAATGCTGTAAACAAAAATATAACAATTTGTCTTTTTCAATCTAAGGTTCTACCTTTCAGTTATACCTTTTTTTTTTTGGTATAAATACATATATTTTTAAGCTTCTCACAAAAATATTTACTATAGTTACAGTTAGTCTATGGCAATCTTATGGTATGTTGTCAGATATCATATATTAGTTGAGTTGTTGGAATATATACAATATACTATACGTCTACTATATTATATGTAGCAAATCGTCTGTAGCATTTTCGCCTTTCTTTACGTTTGCATTTTTATAGCTTGGCACTAAAATTTTTATAATTTTACTCAAAAGAAAGCCGTTAATGGTGATTTGGTTTTTACATTAAAGAGAAGTAGGGCAACTTTTGATATGTTCTTGACTGATTTTATTAGTCTAACTGATTTGCATTCGAATGTTGCTAATATTCGCATTGAGATTTGGCTAACAAACTCTTTTCACTTTGGGCGTTGCCTTTAATTGGGTTGATCTTTAAATGATACGAGAGTTCAGTTATCCAGAAATAAATCGATTCGTCTTTTGTAGTAACTGACAAGGTATTAGGGTATAAATACAATAGACAATTCAGCAATGAATCAGTTCGAAACAAGCTCTTCCAAAATGAGCTTGAAATTTCTTTTGTGCCTTTCGGCACTGGCACTTTGTTGCGGCTTGGCGTTGGCCGATGAGGAACCTGAATCCGTGAGCTATCAGCAGGAACAGTCCAGCGTTGAGGAGCAGGATGATGACTACTCGGGTGAATCCAGTACAGATGTTGAACAGCAACTCAGCGACACTGACTCATCAGCCCGTCTAAGTGGATCGTTCCCTACTCCATCGTCCTACTATTATCCCGAATATCCATACTATCCGAGCTGGCCCTACTATCCAGGCTACCCAAGACCACCACCACCAAAACCTGAGGATCCACAGGATCCTGGAACAGCTACACCAGCACCACCACCACCACCGCCACCACCACCACCGCCACCACCACCACCACCGCCGCCACCACCACCACCACCACCACCACCACCGCACCATGGTCCTGGTCCCTACCGTCCACCACATGGTTATCCCTATCCCTTCTACCCTTATCCTGGCTACCCTTATCCTGGTTATCCTCCTTATCCCGTCTACCCTAGACCTGGCCCACCAGGACCCAAACCAACTCGTCGTCCAACTCAGGCGCCCGTTACTGAAGCTCCAAGGGTCTGCAAGAAAATCATTCCTCTGGGCATTGTCTGCTTTTAAATGGTATTAAATTTACTTAAATTATTTACAAATTTTATTTATTATCTTGACGAATAAACTATAGTTGGCACACAATGTAAATTGAACTGTCTTTTTCTCATAACTACTTTTGATGAAGTGTATTCAATGGATTATACGATTGAAGATACTCAGGGAGCAGTTCCACTATTTCTGTTAGGATTGAAGATCTAAAGATAGCTGAATCCCTAGATATCTGGAGAGAGAATAGAACAAGTAGCAAAATTTGTAGAGTCTGCTCTACTAGGAAATACCCTGAACGATGTTCTTCTTAATAAATACATATGCAGAAAGTTTAAAGACTCTAGTAATTGACAGGGTAACTAGTAGTCGAACATGAATGACTGGAATCCTGTTTATTTTTAAATATTAACAACTTCGCTGCGGGTTTTCCTCGATTTTGCAATTGAAGCTGACATTGACTTTTGGCTCATTAACACGATTGTCAAAAGCAGACTCGACAGACTTGTCGCTGGTAATTGGCCAGGATGTTTGTATGGCTGGAAATAAAGTTTCGTTGTGCGTGACTGCCCGTGTGTGTGGTGTGTGCGTGTGTACACATATTTATTTGATGAGTTTTTAACATTTACACATCAATTTGTCAGTGTGTCAATTTGTCAATTTGTGAGTCGCTGCTTTGGTGACAGTTGGCCGCCGCCTATCAAATAAATATTTAAATTTGGCCAATAAACGCGTTAATAAATGTCTTTAAAATGCAAATGCGAATGCCTATAGGCCATAAAGCTCGAGAGGGCCCAAAACAAGTTCGTTGACTTCAGAGCTACAAAAAGAATAGCTGAATAACTAAATGCGAATGCGAATGCGAATTCGAATGTAACTGTCATTCGAGTTCATCTGAATGCAATGCAAGCATTTCAAATTAGTCAATTTGCTGGCCTAAAGTGAGGGCCAATAAGGCAAAGGCCAAGAACAACTGAGGGTTGGCTGTCTGCTACGTAATAGCCGGCTTATTTATCGAGTTTCCTCGACTTTCTGGCGACACTAATTAAATGTCCAACCAGGCTTACTAAATCAAAACAACAAAGATTCAAAACAATACACTTAGGGAAAATGTGTACAACAAAAGCTTCCACATGAAATACTTTTTATCGAGCTACAACATTATATAAGTCTATAAGCCGAATTATACTGAAAATTAGTTTATGTTATAGTACTTGATTTCTTGTATATACTTTTCTCTGTTGTTGGCTACTTTGCGTTTCTCTCAGTGTAGCACCAGTTAGTTAACCAAGCTATGGACTTCACTGCTTATGTGTGTGCGTGTGTGTGTTTTGACAATCGTAAATTCTAGATATTGTTAAAAAACTTTTCGAAAAGCATAAATCTGCTTGCACAACAACAGCAGCAAAAACAACAACAGCAACAACAACAAAACAATAACAAGTGGAAGCTCTGGTCGCTAACGAGGCAAAGACTCGAGGCTGAAATCATTGAAAAATAATGCCTATAAATATGCTAAGGAAATTGTCTGTGTTAGAGCTGGAGCTGAAGCTAGAGCCTGTATCCTGTGTTCTCTGTGCTTTGTGCCTTGTGCTTTGTGTGTTCGTCGTCCTGCTTTGTGCCTCAATTTGTGGCACATTCAAAGGCAAAACTTTTGCTTCCAGCCAGAGTGAAGGTCAACAGCGTAATTTGTTTACTTTATGCAAGCCACTTTGCCCAGTTATGTGTGTGTGTGTGTGTATGTGGACGGGGTGGCAACGCTTGGACTGTTTTTCAAGCGGCAGCACTCCTTTTCAATGCAATTATCTGTGCTCGCTGTGGCATGCCTCAAGCAGCGGCACATGCCACGCAGATAAATCGAAGAAGCATCAACTGTCAGCCATCAAATTATTGTTTAACAACAAAAGCGTCTTAATTGCTGGCTATCGGCTAAAAGCAATTAACCAAACGATTATCATTATAAATTATAAATTATGTTCCACAGTTTTCATAAAATCTCAATTCTACACTCAAAGAAATCACACGATCTAGATTGAATAAGAAACTAGATATAGAGATTTACAGGTGAACTAAATTTTTAGTAGACAAATTTGTAATCTTGGATTATAGTTATCTAAAAACGTCTCGAGAATTTCTCGCGGTGTACGTAAAATCCATTGCAGGCCATAAATATGGCCTGAGAGCTTGATATAGACCATAAACTATATACAAATTTTTGCACAGCTTGTGCCTCAGACTTTCACTCAAATGTAAATACGCCGGATGCCCAACTGTGGCCAACAACTGGGCTCTGGGCCACATTTTCTTTTTGGCCTGTTTGCATTCCTTTTGTTAAGAAACGTGAGTTCTTCTTCTTCCCCTTCACCGCTTCGTCCTGGACACCGGCTAAACGGAAGTACTCGAAGGCGCAGGAAATACAATATGAAGTTGGCCTATCAGTTGAGTTACTTAGCCAGCATTTTTTATGGCTTCAAATAATTGTGAGAAAAAAGCAACGAAATTCTCGTTAAAAGCATTTTTCAACTTTCAAGAGCTTTCGGGTAATTACTCAAAAAAATGAGAGAAATATAATTAGAGTATTTAAGCTGTGAAGTGTATGCCATAAAACGGACTTGTTATTGATGGACTACAAGTACATTTTTATGAAGGCAGTTTATGGGGACTCTTTTAAAGCATAAGTAAATCAATAATTTATTAAGGTTCTAACTGATTGATTGCATGACTTACGCAATAACTGTTTTTGAATCTGATTGTGATTGATTGATTGACAAGCTTACTGCCCATCTAAATTTCCTGTTAGTTTGGCTTATTATGTTGTTATTAGCATTCAGCTTCAATAACTTTATATATAATATTTATTTTTTGTATTATTATAATTGCCTTTATAAGCTTATCAAAATAATTATTTCGAGTATTTAATTTTTAAACAATTTAAATAGATATTGCTGAGGGAATTCGACTCTGATTATTTCAAAAGTTGAAAATTCATTCTTATTTAATTTTATTTTATTTATTTGTCAACTGTGCCTTTTGGGCCATTTGTCTATTGTTGTCGAATATAATCGGCGAAAGCCATTGTGAATTTCTCTGGAAATAAAAATATATAAATTCTGGATGGGAAAATGGCGCTTATTAAAATTTTAAAGTGCCACCTCATTAAATGCAAAAAATGTATTCGATTCGTAGATAGCCAAACAGATAATGATTCGCAATATTTTCAGAGGCCCTAAAAGTGCTTGAAGTTTTAATTAGAAAAAGTCGCAGCGAAGCAAACAGTAATTAACAGAACCACAAAAAAATGAGCTCTAGAAATCTATAAAAAATTGTAGATATATATGTGCAAGAAAATAAATTGGAATTGAAAATGGAAATGGAAATAGAAATAGAAGGGAGTGTGATAATGTGGAACAACTTGTAAAGAAATATCCTTTACTTTATAGGAGTATAAATTCTGAGATTTTATGTCAAAGAAAAGGAAAACCTTTTGAAAGTAAGAAGATATAGAATTAAATAATAAGTTATAAAGTTACAAATACCGAGAAAAACACAACAGATGATTGGTATTCCGCTAAGTAATATAATAATACACAATATAATAGACTCTCACATTTTCTTCTTTAGTTTTTGTTCCCCTGCCTCATTTACAGGGCAGCTGACAGTCGAAGCGGCAGTCTGATCAATTTCTACGCCTTGTTCTATAAATAATTATTTCATTCTATTTATCGACTGGTTGCCATTTCAATATTTTGTGTGCTCTCCATTCCGCTGCTGGCCATTGCTTCCTCTTCCTGCCACAACTCAGTTAGTATCTCCCCTTCTCCGCGCTTCTTATGTCAAAAGTGATTGTAATGAGTTTTTGATATCTGCCACAAGGCGTACAAGGAAGATGCTTCCAGACTCCAGACTCCAGTCTCTCAGAGAGCCTCTGCCCGACTGTCTTTAATACTAAAATGCAGTCGTGTTTCTGTCAATATCGCAAATGTTGTTTGCCAGCAGCTGAGCGCCTGTCAAATTGTCGAAACACTGACACAGTTGTCCTGCCAAAATACATATACATATATTTATAAATATGTGTGAGAGTGTGTGTGTGTGTGTGTGTATGTGAGTGTTGGCGTAAGTAATCAAAATGCCGCAACCATCAAAGCCATATTGTGAATTGACAGCGAATCTTGACAATAAAAATATATAAAAGTATTTTTTGTGTATTTAAATTGCAAATTAAATACTCTGAATAAGATTCTACAGTAAAAATACATGCTCCTATCTGCTTATTGTTGTATATTTAAATATAAATTTTGCCATTGACCATGCCCACAATGTTAAGTGTGAGAGAGACGGAGAGAGAGGGAGAAAGGCGAAAGTAGGCGAAAGCGTTTAACGAAAACAAGAGAAAGTTTTTTGCTGTTTGTATTTAGAACACACGCCCATGGGCTATTTTTCCACGGTCTGGCAACATCAACAGACGCAGCCACAATAAGACTATAAAATAGGAAGTAGCCGACTGTTTAATATCCGCTCAAGTTTGTAAAAGATATAACAATTGATTATGAACAACTGAATAAATAAATATGAACTGATAGCAAAATGACTGATCTAGTTCATGGTTCCAAAATGAGCGATGGAACACATTTATGAAATTGAATTCTACTGCCAAAAAGCTTTTTACTCCGCTATGCCACACCTTCAATAACCGAAGTAACATAATCTTATCATTAAACAGGGTATATACGAGCGCATACAGCAGGTACTCACCAATATACCCTATTTTAACTGCCTGGTCAGGCAAAAACAATGTCTATTGGCACAGGCGCCAAAGCGTGCAAGACGCAGCCTTTTGTTTGAGTGTGGGCGTGGCTCTGCCTTTCGGTTTTTTTAATTTCTTTAAGAGCTAAACAGGAATGGCCAAATAAGCAAAATAAGCATAATTTCAGGCGCCATAAAAATAAAAACAAAGCAAAAAATAAATTCACACAATTTGAAAAAACGCAAACACTCAGCCGCAGCCGCAGCCACAGCGAAATGTGTAGAATGGGTGGAGGGGAGCGGAGGTGAAAGGTGGGGCTTGGTGCTAGAGCAGCTGCTAAAGCAGCCAAAGAAAATGGCGGCGGCCAAAGTACAGCTGCAGCTGTTTAATGGCTGCTGTGTGTGTTTCAATAGCAGCTGCTGCTGCTCTGTGTGTGTGTGTATTACTGTAAGTGTGTGTGTGTGTGTGTTGAAAATGAATTAAAAAATGTTTACGACTCGACCGCTTGATTTTCAGCACATTGCAAAGTGGTTGAAGCGAAGCTCTGGCCAAGGAATTTCGTTTCAGGTCGAACCCAATTTCTCCGACTCTCACTTTTCGCTCCTCTTAAAGAAATTCCAACACATCGATGCGGCCAGCCGAAAAATAAAAAAAAAAAACCAGAAAAAAGACCAGCAACTGGAAGCATAACCACAACAACAGAAACAACAACAACAATAGAGCTTGTGGCGACGCTTTTACAATGCCACACGTTGTGCTCTGCAACAAATTGATTTTGTATTTTCTTCTGCCCTACACACACATACACACACGCACAGAGAGCCCAAGGAGAACTTCATAAGAAAAACCTAATGAAGAACTTGAGGTATTATCCAGGTGCTCAGAAAGAGCAAACCTCAAGAATGTGTTACTTTATTTAAGTGCAAATCTATTGGAATGAACACAAATTTTGAATTTGTAGATCATCCTAAATATTGATGTAATCGATATATCTTTTTGATTGTCCATCTGTCTTTCTATCTGTATATCTATCTACCTATCTTACTATCCTAATATTTATAATAATTATTTTTATTTATTTTTCAATCGATTGCCTTGAAGCTCATTTTAATAGATTATGGTAAAAGTTAATTAAACAGATATTCGCCGAGTATTGTATTTGTTTCTTTTGACATTTTAATTGTTTACTCAATCCTCAATGGAATACTCAATACTTAATTATTTACATATATTCTAATCGCATTTTCTGTCTGGCAGCAGCTTTTGTTTCCCCATATTTCGAAATTGCCGTTCATTTATTTGACCTTGAGTGAACATTTTTAATTATTTCATTGCATATTAGCTTGAAGAACGGCACTCGAGCCCCACTCAAACTCCACTCGAACAGTTAATGAAGGTGAAGCCACATTTAGTCTTTGTTTTTGCACCCTGAACCTATTAATAATGGGTAAATAGGGTGTAATGCTTTTATGATAATATTTATAACATTGTAACAGATAGAAGAAGGAGCTATCGACCCGACATTACCAGCATTACCACCCAAGTCAAGCGGAGCACATCTCCTACATCTTAAGTCATCAGCGCAATGAGACACACATTTTTAACATTACGGATTTTGGATAGCTTTCCCCAATTTAAGGTATCTACTAGTCGAGCACACTTGAACGGAGTCTTCTTTTCTTGTTTGCCATTTGAAATTGCCCAAAGGAAACAATTTAGCTAAAAATGGGAAATGGGAAACGGAAAATTGGAAATCAGACAAGTGCCCGGACCAAAGCAGATTGACGACTTTTTCAATGCTAATTGTGCGCTGGCTAATTAGGTTTCTCTTTACATTATTTTTTTGCAACTGCCGCTTGATATTCTGTGGCAGCATAAATTGTTGCATTAACTGTTGCAGGAAAACGCATTTGGAAGGCGCAACCAATTAACGGTACCCTATAAGCTTTCTGGCCATTAAAACAGTTGCCAGCCAGTTGCAATTGCTGTTTAATTGAGCGAGCGGCTGCCACACAAACGTTGCATGCTGCATGTGGCATGTGGCAAGCTGCAAAGGGGCGACACAGGGTGTCTTGCTTGCCATGTAAAACGCTGCGTAAGCCAAAGCCAACAAAATGAGACAAAATGTTCAAAGCGAAGGCAATAAGCGCCTCCATAAATTGCATGCAACACAAATCGTCGCATGCGGCTTGCCCCAACCGCTGGCAGAATGAAAAGGAGAGACTGAGAGGCGTGGCAGGTATCCCATTTGACAAATTATTATCGAGTTGGCAAGCCTCATGGTTTCCCGACTTCAGTCTGTGTGCCAGCCAGCCAGCTAAACGAACAGGTAAGCGAACAGGTAACCGAACAGGTAACACGGCCCGTTCACGAACTGCCTCACGTGCCCAGCCATGGGCGCAGTCTATTAAATCAGTTCCAAGGGGGGGGCTGTGGCAAAAAATAATTTATAGCACGCATTTAGGCAGTGATAAAATATGACAAATGCCTAAAAATATGCCAAGATGCTGCATCGGCTGCCAAACGAAGCACACAGCTGTAACTCCCCTCCGACTTATCTGGCACATGCATAATTTAAGTCAAATTGACAATAAATCAAATGTGCCACGCCCCCATTCGCCCCCAGCCCCAGCTGGTCGCTTGTTGGACACAGGTGCACAAGCACATTGCGAGTGCCCAACAATTTTGATGGCCGCGAAACGAAACGCGGCGACAACAAGTGCCCGCGTTTTGGCCAACAATTCATTTCAAAATGCTTTTATAATTGTTATACCCTAACATTGGAGTGGGCTATATGGGCTGAGGGGAGGCATTTGTGCCTTAAGGGAAGACCTAAAGGAGATTTTCCTGATAGTTTTTACCTAAACTTTTATATAGAGATTAGTATTTAGATCTGTTTATATGAATATAAGAATGCTTGCGCTGCCTGATGGACTGATTGAAGATCACTGAATAGTGAAAGCAATTAATTGAGGAGCAATGCCATCAGATTTATGAACTTGAATATCCTTTATGATATATGCACATCAGTAACACATATTTAATGATTGAAGCCGGTCTTTGGTTGATTGATTGGCTGAACATTCCAACCCCAGACCATCAGATTTATAGACTTCAATCGTAAGCAGTAGTAAATTTCGTTAAGAAGTCATGCGCAGCTTAACGTTAAGGCTTAATGTTATATATGCCTGATTGATTGATTGATTGATGATCAATGCAAACTCCAAACTGTAGGACTCAAAGCATCCATTGAACTTTTTCTGCTTCTAATTAATCTGAAATATCTATATATAAGATGTGTTTCTATATAGCTCCCATATCTCTCGGCCCAGAGCATTTCGGTTTCGAGAAAGCGTTTCACACTTAATTGGATGTTTTATATGTTGTTTAAAACGTTTCGGCATTCGCATATAAAATATGTATGTGTACTCAATATGCAACGCGAATTTAGATTTATTTTAGACAATTTGATTGCCGATAGTCGCGTTTATTTTATTTTATTTTTAACTTCGCTCGAATGTCCAAAAACATATAAATCTGCGGGCAGAGCTAGAAAAATGCAAACAAAAAATACAAAAAAAAGAAAAACTGAATTTTCGTACGTGCCCGGAAAATTTTGCAGTCATCGTTCGTCAGTTGGTCAACGGGAACCGTTACCCGTGACCCCTGACCCGTACCCCCAGACACTACTGTTCTGCGACCCCGAGCGCAGCTGCTGCATGCAATTAATCAACGCCAGGGTTGCCAGGTAGTCAAAAAATAATACAAATTGAAAACAGGTATGAAAAACGGAACCGTTTAGTTCTCGAAAATTGAATACTCTTAAGCTTATAGCTAGAGGAAGAAAGAAGCGTATTAAGCTTGAATTTTCCCTTTTTTTTGATACTATAGTTAAATACAAAGTGTCTGTCTCATTACTAACATTATCACGTGATACCCTATTTAAGTACATAGAAAAAGCTTAACGCCGTATCAAGAGTAAAGTGTACACAAAGCTACGCTTTTACTGGATTGCTTCAATCAAAACTCTTTGGAATAGTTAAGATCTTTAGAGAATTTTTACAGCTTCCACTCCGCAAAGAATCCGCAAAGATCTTTATATAATTTACATAGCTTGCACTCAAGTATCATCTGCCTTCAGTTTGGTACAGTTAAGATCTTTCTATAATTTATATAACACCCACTCAAGTGTCATCTGCTTTGCATAATACCCTATTTGCAAGCGCATGGGATGGGGTTTAACGATGTCGCGTGAGTGACAAAGAATGCAGATGGATTGAAATTCAAGCTAAACAAGTTAACTGGCCCAGACGAAGGGTCATTCAGTTGCCTCGTTTGGCATTTACTGTTAGATAGAGGCGTCCAAAAGCTGCTAAATATGAGAGCGTCGCACGTTGCACATTGCACGTTGCGTGTTATGCGTTCGTCTTCTCCTTCTTCTTCTTCTTGGCGTGCTTCACAGCTGAAGCACCTTTCAGACAGCAGCTGCCACTTCATTTTGCGCACTTTTTAGCTCGCTGAAGATACTTGGACGGCGCTTTTAAAAAAATGGGAGGGGGGGGGGGGTGGAAAGGCGAGGGGCGTGGCACATCAGTCAAAGTGCAAGTGGCACTTGTTGCCACTCCATGCCACACAGCAGCGCATAAAAACGGAAGCAGCTGCAGCCAAGGCAAACGTTTGCTGCCCCCTCAAGTGGCGCCTCGCCAAGTCTGCTTGCGATTTCCTTAGCTGCCAGCAGATTCAACTGCCATCTACCTCCCACACCCCTTACCATGTCTCTTCCTGCAGCTGCCACTTGCCCCACAGCCTGCAGGTTGGATTCTCCACTGGCATTAATTGCATCAAAGCCAGGCAAAAATTTGTGCAAATTCCACTGGGCAAGGTTTTGGCCACAGAAAATAAAAAGCGTCTCTCATATGTCCTTGCAGCAAGCCCTGCTGCCTCTGCTGCTGCAGCCTCTGCAACTACACTCCAATTATTTTTCTTACAATTTTGAATATGTTATAAAAGCAAGTCAAACTTGGACTTAAATACCGAAATTTGAGTAACATTTTTTGCACAACTTTGAAGGTTCACGGAGAGATTTAAACTTGAAGTGGATTTTGTTAGAGATAAAGGATTAAGGGGACGAATGCATTGATTTATGATGAGACATATAAGTAACACATTTGAGGTATACATAACAGAAAGGATAACAGTAGCAGACCTTAAGCAGTGCTCAGTAGCTGAGTTAAATTTCATGCTTCAAATAACAGGACCAAAAACATGTGATGATGATCACGAAGATGCCCTGTAATACAAAATTCAGATTTGCAATGATATATTCAGGAAACTTAAGCTTTTCTATAGAGTATATTAGTGAGTCACCCGGCTTTGCACGGCTGTTGCATTTTAGAGTGAATAAAGTTTGCAAAGTTTTAGCATTGGACTAGAATAAATTCGCAGCTAAAAGTTCCTCACAATTAATGTCACATAAATCAAATCTCGGCTAACTAACTAAACTTAAAGATTTAGTGAGCACATAAACTCAATTTAAAAGCAAGTTATCGCAATATTCCACAAATAGATGCAAACATTTATTTATTTTTATTGCTTCGAAACTCATTTCTTTGATGCAAACAAATACAAGCAAACAAAAAAAAAACTCTCGTCCAATGCAAACGGCATTTGGCAAATTGTGGGAGGCTTCTGCCACAGTTCATGGACCAACAACCGAATGTATCTTTGTGTGTGTGTGGGTTTGTGTGTATTGCTTTCGGCCATGCCGAAGGCCCGTCTCAGCTCCATTGCATTGTGCTAAAAGGATATGTGTGCAATTTCCCTGGGGAAATTTATGCAAATAAAATAACAAATAAATTTTACAATTTCATGTGCAGTCACTCATTCATTCAGTCAGTCATTCATTCATTCATTCATTCATTTCATTTGCATTTATTTCGTTTGGCTGGGCTCGACTTTTGCTTTGCTTTGTCCGCTTGTCAATTGCTGTGCCATCTCTCTCGCTCACACTTCCCCTCTCTCTCCCTTCCGTCTTTCTCTTATTTGTTTGGCTTGCGTTGCATTTGCTGAAGGTCTTCATAAGTCGAATCATAAATTGTGTCTCGCAGGACTCGCAGCTCATTGCCAAATGCCTGACGTTTGGAACCCGTCTAGACACCCGACCTTGGCAGCCGATAATAATGACAATATACGAATACGTATACACTCATCGCAACTGAAGGTCTCGCGCCTAGGTGTCTGTATATGTAGCCGTATATGTATGTATGTATGTATGTGTGTGTGTATGTGTGTATGCTTGTGTGTATAAAACTTTAATTGCTTGAAGCGCCTTTAGCGTCAAACTTTTTTAATCATGAATGTGCGCATTTAACAGTTGGTCGACTTTACACACACACATTTATACTCACATACCTTCAATTTCGCTTTTGGCTACGCATTTTCACACTCAACTAAATGCACAACAATTCGGCATCCGCCACAAATATGAAACCGACTAAGGCACACCCTGCTTCTTAAATTTTTATTATTTTTGAATTTGTATTTTCAGAAAGCTTTTTCTTATCACAAGTCTAAAATATTTATTAAAATCGGTATTTACTAAAGTTTCGGAAAAATAACTATTTTATTCTATACAAAATATTAAAATAAATTTAACCGTACATTTAAAGTACTTATAGCCCACATTATTGTTCAAATTGTGTAAACTCAATCAAAACTAGAATACAAATATTTAAATATTATTTTATTTTTATTTACTTTGCTTTAACTTCATCTATTTATTTATTTGGCAAACTTTCACACCTTTGTTATAGGGTATCTTTGTTAAGCAAATATTGTTAGCACACCGTCTAAAGTTTATTCTTATATTTGTTGTTGTTGTTGTTGTTGTTGTTGTTGCTAGTCAGTTAGGTCGAAATGGATTAGAAACAACTTTGTCTGCAGCGCTGAGCGCCAGAAAGTATGCAAAAATTATTGAAATTGAGCATTCAATTTATTTGCAAATGGCTTGCCATATATTTAGAACAGCTTTTGCCTTGTTTTCCCGTTCAGATGTATATATGTATATCTATATATATGTGCTTTTTCATATGTGGAATATTACAGCTGGAGCTTCAGGGGTGGGGTGTCAGAAAAGTTTAAGGATAACAGAAATGTACGCACGAAGGCGCCAACATCTATTAAGCTTCAATGGATAACATAAAGGATGTATGAGGGGATATACACACATATGTGTACATGTGTATATGTGTGGGTGTGTGGGTGTGTGCTAGCAGCTCAAATATGTATAAATTGAAATCAATAATTATTTCCATATCATTAGATGGCAAAAGCAAAATGAAATGAAAACCAAATTATATGCTAAACAAAAAGTCGTAGATTTTTAGATTGCTTGAGTTTCCTTGAAGGATACGCACACAGATGTAGATGTAGATATACGAGTATGTACACAAATGTGATGCTGATGTGTGCTATCCTTGCTGTCGTTTTACAAATTTTCAGCGACAGATGTCCTTGTGCAAAAACAATCGCTGGCATTTTTTGTATTTACCTCAAGTGTGTTGCCATTGATTTGGTTCGTTGGCCAAGTTAAATGAAAGTAACCACCCACTCAAGTTAATTTTTATTTATATTAAATGCCTTACAGGGGATAAAAGAGAGTGGGAGTTCGCACGCTCGACTAGCACTTACCCTATAGCTTAACTCTTATCTAAATCACAATGACTCGCCTTTTTATAGTCCTTTGTAATGTATCAATTTTATGAGCTCCCCTGCGACAGCAGCTGCTACCCCACTTCCACTCCTTGTTGACTGCAGGGTATAAGGAAAAAACAGCTGCGTGGAAAATATTTTCGTCAAGCAGCCTTGAAAAGGTGAAAATTAGTGTGTAGAAAAGTGAAAATCAGAGCGCGTGTGCGTTAAAAGGGGGCGCCATAAGGACCTCATTTGATGTTTCAAGCGATTCAAATTTTACGCCAGGCAAACAAACAAAGTCATTCAAGAGATTCGCATATATCCAAAGCTACGGTATGTCGCTCTATATATAGATAGAGGGTATGTCTGCCACCAGAAACGAAGTTTGGAGAAATATCTAATGGTAGGGTATTTCTATACATTAAAGGAATAAAGGAGACCATTCAAGAGTTCGATGCTTAAGTGTAGGGTATGACCTTACACAAAGAGATATTTTTATATATGCATGCCATATAACACACTTAGGGTATTCATTGACAAACAAATTAAATGGAAATTTTATATATCTGAAAAGGTTAGGGAATGGTTGGATATATATGTATAATGCAAGATATTTTTCAATCTCAAATGGAGCATTTGCAGAAATACATTTATGGTATTCCCACACATCATAAAAGTTAAATGCGAAAAGTGCATTTCTATTTAAAACTCCTACAAGAAAAGCTTTTCAAGAGAAGTACTTAAAATAGGGAATTCTCACACACCGAAATCAAACCCATTCAAGACACTTTGGTTTATATAATGGATAGGGTATTCCCACACAAAATCGAAGGAATATATGTAAAGATATTCCACTAATTTTTGCAAAATAGGGATATTTCCACACCTAATTCATTAAGAACAGACACATTTTAAAGTGCACCTAAAATCGATTTTTATTACTTATGCCTAAATCCAGAGGTGATAGAATAAGGTATGCCGTATCCTTTAAGGACACCTTAAGCCGTACTTAAAATTGCATGCTAAGCAAACAGAAAGACAAAAGGAAAATAACAGGATTAGGGCAGAAATCTAAATGAAAGCTGACACACAGTGCGAATGTGTAATGTAAGAAGCCTGTGAGTGTGGTATTTAATTAGTGGCCCCGACAATAGGGTATAGCAGCTACAACAATATAACAATATAGCACACACACACACTACAAATTGCGACACAAACAATGCCATTAAGCAAACTCTAACAAGCAACAGTCAACAATATTCAATAATTAATATGCGACTGGGCCACTTTGACCCCAATTTATCAAGTTTTGATTTATTGTGGAGTTGTAAAGTGCAACCCCCGACCCTCTCCTCCACTTACTCTCTCAGTCAGCTTGGTGGCTCGATTGGCTGCCACAAAGCGACTACAATTTGGCTCAGAGCCAGGCAGGCAGCGCACATAATTGGCCCGGCCAGAAGCATTTGTTTGGCTTCGCCTCCGTTCACCTGGCAACACAACAAGCAATTGCACTCCACTCGAACCCGATTAAGGATCATTGGCGCCAGCAGCAGGCGCAGCAGAAAGAGCAGAAAGACCAGAAAGAGCAGAAAAAGCAGAAGGAACGTTGCGAACACACGGAGAAAGAATAATTGTATGTATAAATAATTGATGGCAATAAACGAATCGCATGAAGGCGATTTCCCACTGAGCTGTAAAACCGCAAATGAGTTTCACCAGCGAATGGCGTCTGAGTCGGCGGAAAATCTCTCCCAACGCCCAGTCCTAAGTGGGACTCAATATATATATTTATATATATATACACCCAAATGTGAGGAGGAAGAAATAGGTAATCGATATATAAAGGTGATTATCGCTTAAGGAAACTTGAATCGAATAAACCAAATCTTATCACAACTATAATAAAAGAACAGGCTACGATACTTATTTCTATTTAGGCTATAATTGACATAAATATAGGTCCAATACTTGCTATATATATATATTTTATGTTTTCTATGGTTTTTCAGTTTTGAAGAATCCAATAGTGAGAGTTGATTAAGGAAGACACTTATCGGACTCCTGAATAAAAATTATCAATCATAAGATATAATAGTATATACGTATATATCACACATATGTCATATATGTCTTGCATAGCAACTATGTGAATAAATGTAAGTTTTTATACAACATCATGAACTAAACGCCTAATCGAGCTTCACTATACATATCAAGTGACTTTTATATATATTACACTCATTACAACTGTAATTTCTCTATTTTCTCTCAGTATTGCTTTTGAACCTACTTTCGTACCCTTCCCCGTTTTGCCCTCTGGGGGATTTCGGTTGATTTTGAGCCGTGTGCTTAATTGACAACATCATTTGCAGTTCGTTGCTTATACGCAATCACTTAAGCACTGTCTTTTGCAATAATTACATTGTTAGGTTGTAGCTACAATTGCCGCACTCCAACCCCCTTCAGCCCCCTCCTGCAACCCGTTTTCAACAACCCTCTCGCAACATTGTAAAGCATTGTAAACACGCTCAAGCAACAACAATTGAGAGCGCGGTTGTAAGAAGCTGTTGGCGACAAGCTCGTAGAACTGTAAACACACACGCACACACGCACACTCGCACTCTCGCACACACATATGTTCACAACAAAGACGTTTTCTCGAAATTGTATTCTCGTTGCATGTGTGTGTGTGTGTGTGTAGATGGGGGCGTAGCTCTGTCATTAGAGGCGTAAACTCGGTTCAATTTTTATAGTCAGTTCGTCGAGAGAAAGCGCCTGCAGCATGCCACTTGTAACATGCCACATGCAACATGCCACGTGCAGCATACGCTAACAAATATGCAAATTTTTGGCCGCAGCTCTCGTAATTCTCCCATCTGTGACCGTTTAATTCAATGTTTTTCGGGCATTACAGTGCGCGACAAAAGTTTCGCGACAGCTAAACTGCAATTGTTGTCGCTCATTAATTACGTGTAAATCCAGATGCGACGTGGGTGTGTATGGGTGGTGTATGTGCTATCAGATACCCTATATGTTGTAGACAATACTAATGAACTAGTTGAAATATTGGGGTATAGTCTTTTATATAATGATTTATTGCCTTTGAAACCATTTTAGTTTATTCACAAGTAATGTAGGGCTTGCGAGGCCAAAAGTGAAGCTTATGTGCTAGCATATACCCTGTAGACATCTTTAACTAGTTCTTGGTATGAGGTTTGGTTTAGTTCTGTTTGGGTTTATGTCCACAATATATACATAAGCTGAACTAGTTCATAAAGGAAACTCTTATCCTTGTATATATTATTTATCCAACTATATAATTTAAAAGTTAATTGTTGGAGCTTTTAACCAAACACATTGATTATTTAACTTTATTCCAACTAAACTATAAGTGGAACTAGTTCCCATGGGAACTTTTTGCCTCAGTTCAGCTTTATGCAAATCTATTTTAAAGCATTACAATTTTTCCCACGTGCTTTCATATCAGTTGTCAAATTTGCCAAAAATTTGTACTCGACATAAAGCTTAACTTCACTTTTCCCCCATCCAAAGCCACGAAATTCCAGAGTATTTAAAACAGTTTGTGTCTATTATATGGCGGAATTCCCGGTTCGTTCTATGTAATTACATTGCAGGCTCAGCGCTTTATTTGCTTAATGCGCAGGCTACAGTTCATTATCGCGCTGATGTCAAATGCCATTTCTCTAATTTTTAGGCCAGCAAGAAGAGTGGGTGGGGGAGGAGGGGTGAGGTGCATGCAACATGCAGCATTAACATGACGCTTCAGTTGTTTGGCCCATAATGAACCAGTCGCCGGACTTTGACAAGCGCCTGCAGCTGGCCTACAGCAAACCGCATTTGATCCGCATCCGCAATTACATCCGCATTTATATTCGCATATTCGCAATGAATGTCCAATGAGCTGCGTGCCGCAAATTGTTCACATTAGGCGATACTCTCATTATATTTTGTGTATTTCCGCATTCATTATACTAACTGAAATAGTTAGAACCCCTACCTGGCTTTAATTCTTGTTGAATTTCATTTGAGTTTGGATAACAACAAGCGGACACACAAACACACACATTAGGCTGAGACACGCGACAGAGAGGCATTTGCATAACACTCATCCTACCCGTTGTACAGGCCCTGCAACTGAGATCAAAATCAATTAGCAAACGTTGCACAAAAGTCAGATGTAAGTGGCATATAGACAAAAGTTATCGCTGTCGTTGACGTTGACGTTGACGTGGCTTATTATGATTATTAGTATGGTTATTGGACCATAAGCACGCACACACACGCACACATCAACGCACACAAGCAGCTGCCTGACATTGGAAATGCGTTTGTGACCCGCAAGACAAATATAAAACAAGCCAGAGTGCTTTAGTTGGATGTGACCGATCCGAATATACTCTTTATGTGGGAGTTATGTTGCATATGACAGAGTCATTGTATTATATAATAAAATAAAAGTACATAATGTAATATCTTTCTTTACTAAATGAGAACATACAACATACATTTCCAATTTCAGGTCTCCAGCTGTTGAACTTCTTTAGTTATACACAAATAGCTAAGATATAGGGGACATTTTCTTATAAATATACCTTCTGCCTTTCATAAAGAATGCAACCAAATAAGTATACCCATCCAAAGTAGCTTGTAGAGTATAAAAAGGCAACGAAATTCAGGAGCTGGAACTTGGCCTGCTTCTTGGCCGTATTCAATATTTGAATTTAGTAACTGATACCCATAACAATGGCCATTTGGCACACACACGAGCTACTGTTCTAGCTTCAACTCCGATTCCGGCTCTGGGTCTGGCTCTGGCTCCGGCTTCGGCTCGTGTTTCCAGCTGAAGCTGTTAGCCGGGTCAGGAGCAGCAGAGAGAAGCATATCAAAGAAGCCATTAGATGGAAATCGTTTTGCGAAATTGCCACAATAAATGCTAAAATGTGATTGTACTTTAATAGTGCTGCTTGACTTTGACTTTCACTCTCCCTCCCTTCCTCTCCTCCCCTTCTCTGACTCTCTCTCTCTCTCTTTCTCTCTTCTTGACTTGTCTGCGTGTGTGTGCGTGGCTAGACTCGCATATGGAAGTGCCTGCAGTAGACAGCACGTGGCAGCACATTCCCTCGATTTTGGCCATGTTGGAAGCCAAATTTCTCTCTGTATACATGGTTTTTTTCTATTATTTTTTTTTTTTGTCTGACAGTGAAGCCTTTTCCAAGAACTTGGCTTTAAGCACAAGTTTTAACGCTTTGTTGTGTCGCCTTTAAGTGGCAGCAGGTGAAGAACCGCTTTGTTGCATCAACTTTACATTTATTTACAACAATAAGCAATGGACTCGACAACAATTTGAGTATTTGTTTAGGTTTGCGGGTCAGTTGAGATTAGGTGAAGAAGATTTCTTGGTAACGGTATTAAAGGTAATTCCTAACAAAAGTCAAAGCAATTAATTAAACCACTTCCTGGAAACACTTTCAATACACATTATAAAAGAGTTATTAAAAAATAAAGAATGGAATTCTATCTATAGCTAGCGGAAGATTTTCATTGGGATTAATTGCTTTTTAGGAGATATAAAATAGTATAGAATGAGAACTTAATGTGAAGCTCATTTGTAGTTGTTTCATTTATATTTGATATGGATATGATATTAATTTTATGTTGACAGAAGTGTGAAATTCTCTATTATAAAAAAGAGAAACCAGTGCTTCTTCTATGTCTCCCACATTGTATAAGCTGCTCGGCAAAATCATTAAAGAAGAAAAGATTTTTGAAATTGGAGATAATAACCTTTTTCTTGAGACAACTTCCGGGCCGCTTTTCATATTTGAGAACTTCAAGTGACAATCTATAATAAATAATATATAATAGCACCCCAATGCGCATTTTGCACAAATTAGAAAGTTATGGACATAGAGCAATAGCTCTCAGTGTTCGCTGATTTATTTGTAAAGCATTTCCATTGAATTCTTTGTTAGCAGTCAATAATCATTGTCCCGCTCATATGGAGCTCTTGTCCAGCAAATTGCTTCACTGGATTAAAGTATGTGCATAGAGTAGAAGTGTGTGCTAGTCTGTGCGAGTTCGAGTACGTGTGCGTGTGCGTGTGCGTGTGAGTAGCCTGTCATTGTGTGGGTAAACGGCAAAGCCATTGACTTTGACAGCGATAAGAAACGAAACGAAACGAAACAAAACGAAACGAAACTAAAGGCAGTGAAACTCTACTCGCGAGGCAACTCTAATTGTTGGGCAGCTCGGAGCTGTGGTTATAGCGATTCGGGCCATTTATTTGTATGGCCTTAAACTGGGCAAAAATAAAAAATAATTGGGCATTTTGTTTTGGCCATCTATCAAAATGTATCAAAATCCCGCTCGTGCGCACAATGCGCTGACAAACGAGCCAACTGGCTTTGGCTTTAAAAGGTTTTAATGCGAGCCAAGCCAACACATGCACACACACACACACACACACACACACACACACACACGCACACGCACAGAGACTGACTGAGGCGAGCTGCCAATCTAAGCGAAAGCAAATTGAGGCGAAATAACCGCAGCTCGGTTTGTTTTTAGCCTTCGCCTCGACTTGGCCCTAGACGCTTGCCACCAAATTCACACACAGCCGTGTTAATCCACACTAATTTGTTGGCCATAATTCACTGAGGGCTAAGCTGCTTCAAGTTGGGGTCCTGTCGAAGTCCTCTTCACCTCTCTCTCTCAATCTCTTTTTATCTGCCTCTTGGTCAGCCTTTTGTTTCCTTTCTCATTTTCATTTTCATTTTCATTTGCCTTGTGATGAATATCTGGCAAATTATCCTTTTTAATTGACAGCTGTTATGTGGATTTGAGCAATTACAACAACAATAGCAGATACAATTGCAAAAAGATACAGAGACAGATACAGATACAGATATAGATATAGATACAGTTACAGAGACAGATAGAGTTACAGTTTGAGATACAGATACAGATACAGAAACAGGACATGGAGCTAAGCATAAGCACACATACATATATATAGCATTTATAGCGATTTAAATGAAGTTTTAGATACATAGAAAGATACAGATACTTATAGAAAACTGGATGCAGACGACGGTAATGGATACAGATACATATACATTTAAATATACAGATGCAGCTAGGGTTACAGATACTTTTAAGATACACATATAGATTCAAATTCAATTACAGATACGGCTACAGCTTAGGCTTAAGCTATGGCTAAACAAATACAGATGCATATACGAATAGATGTATCTAGAGCTAGAGTCAGAGTTAAGACCACAGATACACACATACTTAGATACAGATACATTAAAGCTTGATTATGCGTTAAATTTATATTTGGGGCCAGAGCAAAAACCATATAAAATATGAGCCCAACGCACAAGGACTAACAAATGGGCCAAAACTCTGTCCATTTCCTACGGCCGTAATTTCTTGTTGTGCGCCAATAAAGGCTCGGAGCGCTCGCCGGCTGAAGAAGGCATTGGGGAGGGGGATGGGGAGGGGGAGAGGGAGGGTTTGTAAACGCTGCTCAATATTATCTTTCGCAGCGCATTAGGCTGGCCATTGCTCCTGTTTTTTTCTGCGTTGGCATAATGAAGCGAACGTCACGCTGCGTGAGTGGAAGGAGTGGGAGAGGGGTGGGGGAATAAAAAGGGAAGGGGAAGGGGAAGAGGGCTGGCCATGCCTTGCATAAATCAAGTGTAACTGTAACCGGGCCTCGCAAACTTTCGCTGGGACAATCGCTGCGGGCAAGGACAACGACGACAAACTAGAGGAAGAAGAAGACGCGGCAGTCTTACGTGCGCAGGATTTAATCGATGTACTTAGTTTATTGTTTTCAAATTGAAATTGCAAATTCAAAACGCGCCCCAGACACGCCCCCTCCCCCTCTTCATCCCCTTTCGATTCCGTTGAGCGCCAACAAATAAATGTCTGTCAAGACGAAATTTAATTTCATAAATATTTGAGATATTTCGGCGCAATTTGTTCTCCAGGTTATTAAATTGACGAAATCCGAAAGCTAACTTCAAATTTAGCCTTCTGCGAAACAAAAAGTCATTTAAATCGAAAGGTGTGTGTGTGTGTGTGTATATGTGCGTGTGTATTTGTTGGCCTCTGTTTTATGGAAACCATTTTACGCTACTTTTGCACCTTTTGGGTTTTGGAGCCAAACGCTTTTGCTTTTTATCGCAAAAGTAAAAAACTTTTTGGCTGCGTAACAAAATATTTGGCACAAATTTTCTATAAAATAGCAAAGAAAGCGCAACGGGGTGTGCTAAGCGATCAGTTACCCTGCAACTGCTTAATTCTCCTCACTTTGAACGATGAAACTTATTTATTAATTGGAACTACTTCTCTTACTCAATTGAAATTCCAATTTCGAAATATTCAACAGCTGCTAAACTCAAGTTTAAGTTTAAGTTTTTAAGCTGTTGAACTCTCTTTATGAACTCTCCTAAATGAACGATTAACCTTATTCGTCAATTGGAATTACTTCACCCATTTAAATCTCCAGCTCGAAATCAAATTCACGTTTCTCCTACTTACTCCTTTTGCAAAACTACAGTAAGCCCCTTTTTAATCGAAATCAATGGGTACAGGGTATTGAAAAAAAGCAACAGCGGAAAAAAATAACTTTTGCTATTAAATGGAAATAGAAATTGCGTTGGCCCTTAGCTAAAAAAGAGAGCAACAAAGCGTTTCGAAGCCAACCAAGTTCTCGGAATTTATTCAGCAGCAACATATTGTAACTTGAAGCATCAGCAGCAGCAGCAGCAGCAGCAGCAGCAACAGTAACTACAATAACAACAGCAACAAAAGCAACATGTTGGCTTATGGCTTAATGCTTTATTTATAAAGGAACAACGCAAAATTTGAGCAAGTTTTTTCTCCTGTTGTTGTTTTTGTTGTTTTTTATGCAGATTTTGGTTAATTGGCCGAACCAATTATGTGCCTTGACTTTTGCTCGTTTGCCGTAAATGAACACCAAAAGCTGCAGCTAATGGACACGTGTGCCACGCTCCACCCCCTCCTCCTAGCCCACTTCCACCTGCGCTAAATAAACAACCGGCAAATATATTGAATATAAATTAAGTTTAAATTTCACAAAAGTTGTATTTAATTACATGCTAGAGGGAAGCTTGTACTCGAATGCTCTTTCAGCTGTGAACTTTTTTATTGCATACTTTTGAGGCGCGTTTTAATTGAGTTGTGTGAGGTGGCGGCGTTGCCACCTGGTTGGAAATTGTTACCGTTAGATTTATTGACTCGAAAGTGGATTCGAATTGATTGAGATTTAGATAGAGTAGTGCTTGTATACCTTATAAATATCAATGCAGGCTAAGTGAAGGTTAAATTAGATAAAGTAAAACTTGTACAACACATGCAATGCCTGTCAAGGATGCTGTAGGGTATTCGATAGTAGCATTGACTAGAGTAAGCTTGAAAGGTGAGATTATATATGCCCTACAAATATTAATATAGGTAAAAATAGAGTATACAACTAGAGTATGCAACAATGACAATATATTAGGGTATTTACCAGTCGCATTGATTACTTTTACTTATTGAGGTGCAGACATTGACTTGAATGTATTTTCAATTGGTGAGGAAATTAATTAAACATAAAGAGATTTAAAGGCCCTAATCGGAAAAGCTTTCATTTAGTTGAATGAAATTTGTAAACACCCTTAAAAGTTATCAATTATTTAAAAGCTTATGTAATACAGATTAAATTATGCGCAACAAAAGGAGAAGATAGTTGGCTCAATCTTATACATAATGATATATTATATAACAAATATTTGGAGATACAAAAGAAGCTTCTTCCAAGGAACATGAGTTGCAAGGCTTAATAATAAATATTTAAGAGAAGCTCATTACTTATATATACAATTATAAATATTCAGTTTTAAAGTGTAACTGAAACATTTCAGTTCTTAAATATTAATGGAATTTAGGTGCTTAATCAGGAAGAGGAAAACTTAAGTCTCTGGAGTCAAATAGCTGAGGGGCAAACATTTAAGATGTTGGCAGGCGGCTTTTCGCAATGTCAGCCACAGGTAAAAGGACGAATCGGACAAGGATGTGCTCTGTGTGTGTGTGTGTGTGCTTAGACTATGCAATGCGAGGCATTTGCTCAATGATTTCCACATACTAAGCCAAAACCTCATAACAAATGGAGCCCTTTATCATTTGTCTTGGCTGTCGTGCAGATTCAACACACACACACACACATATATACAGCTAATCATATGTGTGTGTGGCAATTAACAATTTATGGTTTTGTAATAATTCAATCTGGCGAATAGATGTGCGCACATTAATTTTGGCATTGTTGCCGCAGTGGTTCTTGTTGTTGCCACTGTTGTTGTTCTTGTTCATGCAACAGTTGAGCAAATGTCGAGCTGCGAGCTGCGAGCTGCGAGCTGCGGAACGAATGCGCTTACAATTTAAGCATATAAATTAACAAAAATGCTTGCAAAGAGAAAATATCCCAAAAGGCGGCGCTCTTAAGTAGCTCCTTGCCTTGGTCCTGCGCCTGCGCTTCGCCTGTGGCAGGACTCTTAGTTTTTGTGTTTTTGTTGCGGGGCATGCAACACAATGTTCGCTAATTTTGAATGCACATCTATTACCTGCTTCGGCTTTAATTAGGAAATGGCAATGGGTTGGCCAAGTGTCCTGTGTGTTGTCCTTGAAAGACAACGACACGCATGCCGTGTTTGTTGTTCTTATCTTGTGGCATGCACCGTGCAGCGCGAAAAGTTGTGCGGTAAAACTTTGGCTCTAGCCATCAATTTTTGCAGTCACTTTTCACAAGGAAAACCAAAGACCCAACCAAAGCACCTGCCACCGTATGTGGCAAGCGAGGCATGCCGCGTGGCATGACATTGGGCCCCCTATTGACGACACTTTCCAATAACAACCTCGCAAAGAAATGTGCGCCATTAGATTCTAATACCTTAACACATTGCGAGTGGGTATATTAGTTTGCCTCAGAAGGGAGGCAGAAGGAACTTCTTCCGATCTTTTAAGGTATACATATATATTTGATCAAAATACATTTTGAGACTTGATGGAAGACTTTAGCTAAGTTTACTTATACCTTAAAAAAATATATCATTTTCTATATCTAACCCAATAATATTTGTAGCATCTACTAAATCAAAGTCCAGGGCATCACCCAGTCGTGCACTCCCCTCCAAATCGCTTTTACTTTTACTGTTTCTGTTGGACGCTGCTTGCCCCAAGGCCGATGGCTGTCAAAGCCAACACCCATTCGGGACGTTGTGCGACAGCCCCGCCCACACACTGCCACGCCCACATGCTCGTTGGCTACGTGGGCAAAATTAAAAGCTTAGTTCAATATGACCTTAAATGTCAATTTATTGAAAATTTATAATTCGCCAAGCCTCAATGCGCTGACCCTGATCGCTTGACTACATCTGTGTGTGTGTATGTGTGTGCGTGCTGGCCATTTTGGTTTATGTGGCCAAAGTTTATGTGGCTTTGCCCAGCGGCCGTGTTGTCTGTCTTATTTATTCCTTGCGAACACCTTGAGAATTTTTCGTCGACAATTTTTCCCATTTTTCTTCTGTCGCAAAGTGAAAAGCGTTGACTTGTGCATTTGTCATTGCGTTCGTGCCTTAATATAAGTATGGGCAAGTATGGCTACTTGAAATTTAAGAAGAAGAACTTGGCTTAAAGTGAAACATTGAAAATAGACCTTTAAGTGGGTACTAAAACTTCTTGTGGAAATTCAAGAGATTGGAAAGAAGAAGGAAGGGAGGCAATCTCTGAACATCTGCCAGACGAAACCCTACACGATTACCACCTGAGTACCTTACTTAATTTAAAGCCTTAACTTCGCAAATAAATACTAAGGAAAAATAAAACAAATAAGAAAACTGGAGTGTACTCGACTAGGAGATACCCGCCTCCTTCTACCTGCTTTCCCTGATAAGCAATTATTTAATCTAGGTTTCATAAGACTATTCAGAGAAATGCTTGATCAAACGATAGTTAGCTCTCATTTTTGCTCTTTTCAACTTTCAATTCCTTTAAAAACATTTCGCCAATGCAACTGCAACTGCAACTGCAACTGCTTATTATTTATAAAGTAGAGAGCTTGAAATGTTGCACTTAGTGGAGGAAAAGCGGGGTTTAGGTCAAAGTATTTCCCTTTACAGAGCTCACAGAGAGAACGACGACCAATGGGACAATGATGATGGTCCTTAAAATAGGACAGCCAATGCACAGCTCGAAGGATGCTTTCAAAGCGAAACTGCTTTTTAGCCTGCCAACCAAAACAACAATAACAACAACAACAACAACAACAGCAACAAGAACAAGAACAATAACTTACAGACAGGCAAAACACGATCGACAAAGCCTGATACCAGGACAAAGTTCGCCACGTTGACGCCACGAGGCATTTCTACCTGCTGCGCCCACAAGAATGCCGCACAGGTAAGAACAGATATAAAAAAGGCTAAAAAAAATATCTCTAGGAAAGTGAGTGTAAAGGCAAAAACACGGCAGGCAAAAAAATGTAAATGGAAACTGCAGGCGATGACGATGAGGAAGAAAACGAAGACGTCGACGTTTGCGGCAATGCAACTTATGCAAATTTATTGGAAAATGCTTGGCAATATTTTTGCCTTTCTCTATTTTTTCTTTCAGCGCAGAATTTTCCTTTCTTTTTTTTTTTTGCTTTTTTATTCCTTTTGTGCCATAACTTTTTGCATTTTATTTGTACATTTCTAACGTCTTTTGCAGTACGTCTTCATTTTTATTGCAAGCGGGCGAGGAGAAAACGAAAACTACTAGAAAAAAAGAAAAAAGAAGAAGCGAATCGAGTGACGATTTAGACATACTCTGTTCACAATGCCATAAAGTGAGACCTGGCTCTAAAACTGTAATGCCAAATCAGTTGTTGTCAAACTAAGAGCTAAGAAAATATCCAAATTATTTGAGGCGAGAAATATATTCGATTGGATCTTGATTGCGAATGTGATCAAAGAGCTAAAGAAAGTCTTGTTGATTGTGAAGCATGTGACTCCAAAACTGTAAGGAAGCAACTCCCAAACTATTTAGTGTATCAATATATTATTTAATGCAATAATGAACGATATATATATATATATATATATATATATATATGTTGATCTTTGATGTATAGCCTATCTATAGTATAGTATATCTATCGAAAAAGCCAATATACTCGCCTTAACACTTACAGAGTGCAGTGTAAAAATTGACTTGTGGGCGTGGCTGTTGTAGGCGTTTCGTCTTCTTGATATGCAAGCACATTTATGCGCAATTTTCAAACGTGGGCGTCGCAAAAGACAAAAGCTGAAGAAAATGCGAATGTGAATGCGAAAAGCGCTTCGGCTATAACTTCATATTGAATCAAGTGAGGAACTGTGCATGCCTTGCATATCTGCATATGTGCCACTACTGACACACCCACTTCCACATACACACCCACACAAACACACGCATACGAACAGTAGCCTGGTTGTGCAGCAAACAATTAATCAAGCTGGAGGCAAAGCTAAAAGCTAAGAGCATCAGCATTCGGTTCATTGTTCTTCGAGATTGTTATACCCTGTAGCTATTCAAATTGATTACATAGGGTGTATTGTTCATGGGGAAATGCATGTATGCCGTTATATACGTTATAATTTGATTTAGATCAAATAAGGCTAGAATGCTTACAATATCTGATTATAGGGTATCTTCTGATCGTGCTTGCCCGTCTGAGACTCTTCAACTTGTTGTTGTTGGGAGCATCATTAATTTGTTGGCTATTTGTTTGTTGCTGTTGCTTTAATTCGAGTCCAAATGTTTACAATGTGCACAGCGTTCGTTTTTTGTCATTTTCTGTCCATTTTCCGCACGACAGCGCAAAACATTTTTATTTCACTCTCCGATATGATTTGTTTTCCACTGTGCCACTTGCCGCATGCCACATGCCACATGCCACAGCCACTGCTGCTTCTGCTGCTTACTTAAGCTGCTTAGGCGAGTTTTTTGTGTGCAGCTGGTCAACTGCGACAGGAGGATGTCCTGTGGCAGGTCCTATGGCAGGTCCTGTGGCAGTGTCCTGTTTAGTGCGCTGCGTAATTAATTATAACAAAAATCATTTATTCTGCCTTTCCGTATGCGCCAAATCTGTGCAGCATCCCATTTGCCGCAGCTCCTGCTTCTTCTTATCCCACTTTTATATGTAGAAATGTGCATGTATGTGTGTGTGGCTATTCCTTAATTGGAGTAGCTTAATGCGCTGCTTGTTTAAATATCTTTGCAATTTTCTGGCTGTTTTAAATGCTTTTAAATATTTTATTTAAAATGTGACTAAGTTGACATTTTTCAGTCGGGTGGGCTCGGTTAGTAGATACACTGTTCTCTACATTGGGCGACCATTCCAAATATTCTATTCTCCAAAATTTTATTTTCTATATAAAAAATAAAAGAGGGTAATCAAGGTCCCTTAGCTAATAAATGAGAAATTCAACGATATTACGGAAATGAAAGAGGATATATTTACCATAGAATGTATGTAATACCCGAATTCACAAAATATTTGACCCCATTTGGCAATCTCCTCACCAACATTGCATAATATTGTAATAATTATTCTGAAGATTTCATCTGTGAGGCGGCTCTGAAAATTTGTATCTCAGATTCAAGTAAGCCCATTTGGTAAGCTGTCAGTCGAAGATGCGCTCTGTGTGGCAGCTCTTAATGGATAAACTAAATTAGGGCACTTTATGTGGCATGCAGCTTGCCACATGCAGCAACAACAGCACCACCAGCAGCAGCATCAGTAAAGGCAAAGGCAAAGGCAAAGTCAGGCATCCAGGCAGCAGTTAAACAGACACAACATTTGGCTTATAGCAGAGTTTCGACTGCTCACAGGTGGAAGATGCAGCAACTGCTCCCAATTTAATTAGCTGTCCAACTGTCTTGCCTCTCTACCACTCCTCGTCTGATGCAAGCTAATTAAAACTAGGGAAGCGCTAATAAGTGGCATACGATTGCCTGAATATTTCTCGGGGCAATGCGGCGTATGCGCAATGCCAACATTTTTGACAGCCACAAAATATTGTGTGGTAGCGGATTTCAATTTCAGCTGATTTGCCAAAAATTTGTGCACGAATTCCATTCAACAGTCCGTCTGAGCGAGTGCTCACTGTGCCTGCTAGTTGCCAAATCAATCACAAGCTTTGTGTGAGTAAATCAATCAAACAGTCAATTGTGCAGTGCGTATATGTGTGTGTGTGTGTGTGTGGGTGTGTGGGTGTGTGGATGTGTGGGTGTGTGGGTGTGTCGGCTAGTGGAACTGACAGGCCGAACTACGTATAAATCACGTATACGCACGAGTGTGCGTGTACAAGGTTGCAATCTTGTAGCAATAATGTTGCAAGCGAAACGAGTCTTTGAGGCGAAGCCAAAAGACACACAAACGAAGACAACACTGCAAAAAAAGTCAAAGTAGAAGTAGAAATAGTAGTAAAAGAAGAATTTGATCGAGCGTGCAGTTAAAGGACAGAGTTTTGGAGTAGAAGAAGAAGTAGTGGCAGAAGTTCTAGTTAAGCAAGGTGTATAAGAACTAATTTAATATATGTACAATTACTCCTTTAAATTATAAAAACATAAAATTCAAGGGCTATCCTATTTCATACCCCATTTTTCTCTGTGTAATGCTTCGCATGTGTATTTATCAAAGCCTTTTGCTAAATATTTGCAATTGCAAAGCAAACATTTTGCTTATTTGAGTTCCGTAGGCTTGTGTGTGAGTATGTGTGGGTTAGTGTATGCGTTAGTCTGTGTTACATGTGTTTCACAGCTTTTGGCAATTAGTTTATGACCCGACTGTCTCTCTACCTGTCTCTGCCTTTCCTTATGCCAGACACGTTTTGCTTTAACTGCCTCTTAAATTATCGCAGTTTGCAAAGAAATTCAATTATTATTCATAGACACTCTCTCTCCCGTTCTTTGTCTCTATCGCCCCTGCTCTCAGCTATTAAATTGCTTGACAATTTTTAATAACCATCATAAAAATGCAAAGCACTGACATACCTCTGGCCATATTTGACGCAATCGATCATAATACCTTTTGATACCGCGTATTAAGCTTTTTTTAACGCACATTAAATTTACATTACACTAAATGCTTAATGACCAAAAAGTATGCAATGCCACGCCCCCATCCCTCATCATAACTTTTGCAAAGACCATGAAAATTTATACGCTTGTTTGGCTCAAAGCGTCCAAATGGCTGCAGCGTGTCCATTAAAATGCGAGAGAAACTTGAAAATTGATGCAACGCCGTTACGCGCCCACCTGCCACGCCCACCAACCGCCCGCGCCGCCATCTAAGCCTCGCGCGCTCAAAAGTATGCTATTAAAATTGTACCTGGCTAAAAGCGAAATTACTAGCAAAGCGAAAACAACGGCCACGAACCGAAGGAAGGAAGACAGACAGGGAGGCACGCAGAAAAGGGGCGTGGAGAACACAAAAACCAGAGCTAGAGGCAGAGACCCAACAGACACTCATCAAACTTTTACATATTAATGAGCTTCCACATTGACGTGCAAAAAGTTGAGCAACAAATTCAGAAAAAAACAGGAAAAAACTAACATAAAAATTAGACGAACGCACTTTTAACTTTTGAACGGCTCATGAACTTTCAATAATAACTGTTGAAATCTGTATGTGTGTGTGTGCTAGTTTATGTTTAACAATAATCTGTTAAGCTTGAGTTTTATTAAGAGCTTAATGAGCAGCTGAGCTCTTGAATGCAGCTGCATTTAAGTATTGAGCTGCTTTCTAATTTAATGAGTCTTTTGTGAGCTCAGCAGCTGCTCCGAAATTTTCTTAAATTCTCAACTGTGGCATAATTTGTGCTGATTTTCGCATTGGCCAAGTTTTATTTGACGACCGCCAAGCTTAATTGCTTCAAATTAAACAGCTTAAGGTTTAAGAGTTAAATACTCGAATTCGCATCCAAATAAATTTAGGAATTGGCGAAACGCTTTAAATGTTGTACCTTTGTTTACTTTTAATCAAACAATCAATTATTAAGTCAAAATTTATAAAAAGTAAACTTCACTTCAAACTCTCATTAAAGTCTATACGTAGGCACTTAAGTAATTATATTGATGAAAAAAGAGGGTGCATGTGTAAGTTTATACGTGTGTATGTATGAGTGAAACTTAATAAAACAAAAATACAACCCTTTTGAAATAAACGAATATTAATTTTCGAGCATTTGCAAGCGATGTTTTTCGCTCGAGTGCGCACTCGCAAACAAATTAAGGCATATATAACGAATTTTCACATATACATATACATATAAATATATATATACATACATGTATATGAATGTGTAGTTTGGCAGCAAGGTCGGCTGCTGCCTGATGCTTCATGCTGCAGTCCCCCACTCAAACCCCGTCGACAACGCCTCTGCTCGCCAGCCAAGTCGTGCGCTGGCTGCCATTTAAGCAACGTAACTTGAAATAATCGAACTCATATATAATCCGAGGCATGCAACTTTCAGTGCCCAAAACACCCGCAGCTGCCAGCCGCATGCATGGGAATTCACACACACAGACACACACTCACATGGCAGACATCCTTCTTAGTGTGTGCGTCTGTGGTCCTGGCTGCTCCTTAGCATAAGTAATAAATGTACTACGCCGCATGAGAGAAATCGCTTGGAATGGCAGCAAAATAAATTATCGAGCTTCGATTTCACTCCGAGCAGCAGCGGCAGCAGCAGCAGCAGCAGCTACCTATGCCCCATCCCTGCCACACCCCCGCGCCCGCCTCCTACCTTGCCGTGCCTTAAACTATGCCGCTCCAGTTTCATTCTCTATTTTATGATCTTTCCTGTTCCTTTTTTGTTCATTTTATATACCCTGTATATTTGGTGCTAGTAAAGTTTGGGGTGTGATGGAGGTATGGAACAAGCAAGTTATTATTTGCTTGTATAATTTATATAGATATATTAGTAGAGTGAAATGTTCAAATCCATCTAAAATTCAGCAGGAAGCATTACGGCGGTCGATCTTCTTTTTAACATTTACAGCCTCTACAATTTATTGTATATAACTTACAGGGTAACTGCTTGCCGAACTATAGCCCCTTTAAGAACCCATATATATTTTTGTAGTTTTTTAAGCATGGTTATAAAATTGATATGTAAAGAGAAACTTGGACCAGGCCAAACGCTCTCTGTTATTTCCAACTAAGTTAAACTTAAATTACGCACACATTAAAGTTTAATAAAGCAAGTTTGTGTCGATGTGTGTATGAGTGTGTGTGGAAATTCGAGCTGAGGCCTTGTTTTTCAATTTGCCTGCTTGTTTGTTTGCCTCGTTTGCCTTTTCAAACAATTGGGGTTAGCAAAATATTTGTTGCGGCATTGAGTTACACTCGATCTCTCCTTTTTTATTTCTCTCTCTCCATACATATATACATATATCTATATATATCCTTTATGGGACACTGGTCAGCAAGGTCAGAGCTAAGCGCATATTTCATAAATTTCAATTATTGAACAATTGACAAAGCGAACAAATTGAACAATGTTTGGAAAGAATAGTAGTAAAAAAAACGTTGCATACTTTTTGGAGCCATGCGACAGCTGCTCCGCTTTCTCCTTCGCTCTGTTTGTGTGTGTGTGTGTGTGTGTGTGTGTGTGTGTAGTCGGGGCAGGTCATGTCAAGCAAATGTTCAACACTGTCTCATTAATCATGCCAGCCTCTACACACACTTCCAGACACACACACACAGCTGCTGCTGCTGGTTTTCTTTGCCTTCTCTTCTCTTCATTTTTTTTTTTTTTGATTAAAATTCAACTTTTGACTCATGCATTGTAATGGCTGACATCATTTGCTTGCCGCTGCCACTGACCACCTGTGTCCCGGTCAGCTAACACACACACACATGGAGGCACTTGCTCACACACGTGTGTGTGTGTGTGTGTGTGCACGTAGCCAGCCTCTCAAACACCCTTGGGCCAGTAATCTTTTAGCTACAAAAACACTGAAGAAATAACAAAATAAAATTAAAATATTATGATAAGGGCTTCACAAAAGAAATACCCTAGAAAATTACAAAAAAAATGATATTAAGGTATTTTTAATTTAAATAACGTGCACGTACTTAAGCAGTAACTACTAAAGAGTTTTATATTTTGTTCTTCTCAATTCATATTGAAGATTTATCTCTGATGACGTGTTTCTTGCCCCACTCCCCTCCTTAGTAGTCACCATCACACTCTCGCCACACCTATTTTTACAGGGTATGCCATATCAAAAAGCCTCTCGCTTTATTCATACTTTATGTGTATTTATATATGTATATTTATTTCCTTTTTTTCTGACCAACAAACTAAGAACAATTTGAACTTTTAGTATGTTGTTTTTGCTTTCTTTTTTATATTTCTGGTTTGTTTTTCGCTTTATTTTGTTGTTGTGGTTGTTGTTGTTGTTGTGCGCAACGAAACGAATTCATTTATTTCAAAATACGGTATTCATTTTTTGTGTTGCCTACTTTTTGGCGGCTTTCGGCTCTCGGCTTTTAGGGTCCGTTCCGTTCATTGTGCAGCTGTCACGTCCGTCATCAGAATCAGCTGTCAAAAGCTGCCAAGCCGGCTACGTGCTTTCTCTACACGTTTATGTATATGTATATGTGTATGTGTGTGTGCACCCAAATGTTTGTTAGTTTTCATTACATGCCACACGTTTCTTCGTTTTTGTTTGTTTGTTTGCTGCCGCTCACTCAAATTGCCATCAAGCAGTTTGTTGAATTGTTTGCATTTGACAAATGAAGCCGTCCGCTTTGTCTGCTAATTATATAATTAATTTCAAATGCTTTTCTAATGCGCTTTCCTGCAATCGATTGTTTGGGCTAAAAGCCTGCGCAAATATTTGCGCTGCACTTGGCCAAAAAACCAAAAAAACAAAAAAAAAATAAAATAAGAGCTGCACAAAAAGCTTTTTCCAGCCAAACAAAAAAAAGCATTTGATGTGCAAATACTTACGCAAAAGCCGGAGCTGAAGAGCAGTCATTGTTTGCACAAGTTGCAAGCTCTACAATAGCCACGTGCCACATGCTGCATGCCACTCTCTGCTGCTGAAGCTCCGTCTAATGACTTTGGCCATTTGAACAGCAAAATGCGAGCTAATTGAGATAAAATACAATTTAATGCGCATGCAAATGGTTAATTTGTTTTTTTTTTCTCTCTCTCTCGCTTTTTATTTGAGTTCTGCAAATGGAATTCGATGGAATTCCCTCTAAATTACTGTAAATGTAGGTATTTAATGTCTGTTGGATTCTCTTCTTGCTCTTTTTGTTCTTTTCTACCAATCCGACAACTTATCTGATATATGTATATCTATATAGCAACCCATTGATTAAGTTATCTATAGATACATATCTTACTACTCCTTATATATGTCTACCCATATATCTAAAAATATATCTATCATCTGTCAATATATCTATTTGTCTATATATTACCTGTCTTTCTCTCTACTGCCTTTCAACTTCTCTATCATCTATCTATATGCATCTGTCTATCTATTTATCGCTTACCTATTTATAAAGCTTTAATTTATTTTTAATACATATACATATCTCACCCCACATCATACTTTCTCTTTATCTGCCTTTTTCTCTCTCTGTCACTCTCTCCATCTCACTCTGAATGCATTTTTCATGATCTTCTCTTGTTGATTTTAATAACTCTCTAAAGAGTTTGCACAAAAGTTTGGCTAAAAACAGAATAATTTGCACTCATTTAGCCTCCTATGTATCTGTCTTAGTTTATTAACTCTTTAGCACCTGAAGCTCTGCTGGCTTTTGGCCCGAATGCTCGTTTCTGGCCGTATTTCACGGAGCCGAGTTTTGCAATAATGGCTTGGAATGAAAAATGTGCTGCACGAAATGTTCATAAGTTGCACGTTGCCTGGTTTCGTGTTGCATGTTGCAAGTTGCATACTTTTATGCTTGCGGTCTGTACGAAAACTATTTTGACCAAAATGCAGCTGAATGCAAATGTCGGAATATGCCAGGATATACGATATATCTAGACCCCGTCTCTCTCTCTCTCTCTCTCTCTCTCTTTCTCTCTCTGTCTCTTTCTGAATATATTCTAATGCAGTCTTTAGCAATTATGTGTGTTGGCTGCTGTTTAACAAGAGCTCATCGTTCAATGTGTCAATTACTGCAACAACAACATAAAGAGGAACTTGCAACCAGCTGGGGCAGCAACAAAAGAAGCGGCAGCAGCAGCCACAACAAGTTTTCCGTTTGCTAACCGCATTTTCCAATGACAACTGATACAGAACGTAGCTGAAAGCTGAAAACTGAAAAACATAAAACATAAAACTGACTGCAACATTTCTCTTCTTTCTCCCTCCCCCTCACCCTGCCCTACCGCTCTCCCTCCCTCACCCCCTACTTTTCTCTCCCTCTGATGTTGCACTTTTCAGGCAATATTTTACATCCACAAGTTGTGTTCTATTATTTTCCCAGCAGCAGTTGTCTTGTTCTATATCTCAACTAATGTATGAATGTGTGTGTGTGTGTGTGAGTGTGTATGTGTGTGTTAGGCAAACTAACAAGCAGCAAATCGCTTAGCACCACCCGCCGCAACTCTCACACTTTCTCTTCCTCACACTTCTCGCTCCCTCTTTCTTTCTCACTCTCTCTCTCTCTCTCTCTCTCTCTCTCTCTCTCTCTCTCTCTCTCTCTTTCTCTCTCACTCTATTGCTCTCTGCTTACCGCAAACCGAAAAACCGTTGGGCAGCAATCGCTGCGCATTGCGGTCAACAATTTTGATTGTTTTGTGGCCAAGTTAAAGTTAGCTTTGCCAATATCTAAACTGCGGCTACGAAAATCTGCCTCTTCCTCTTCCTCTTCCTCTTCCTATTCTTCTTCCTTTGGCTTTTCCTCCGCAAATTTTCCCAGCAGTTGCTTCTGTTGTTTGTCTGTGGCTTTTCCTCTATTGGCACGCCAATCAACCACATGCAAGCATAACCAACTCTAGAAATCCACCTGCAAAATTGATAACAGGTGAGAAAAATATTCGCTTAAACGGCTGCACGAGCACATACCCTGTAGCTATTGATAAGAAGTGCCATATGCGACGTATACGCCGCTTGTCATCAAAATGTCATTCGGCTTTTCATTATACAAGAAAATAATCCAAGCATTGGCTGATAAACTAGCAGATACCCTGTAAGTTTTGATAAGAAATGGAAAGTTATGTCTGCAATAATATGCTGTTTTAATAATATAATATAATAAAAAATCGATAGCTATTATTGTCTTTTAGATACCCTGTATTTTGATATACCAATATATTCATATATATATATATTCATTCAAGTCGTTACGTAGTTAGGGAATGATAAATGAGTTGCACTCATTGCTGGTGCGTTACAAAGGCAATGATGAGCCTGGCATACCCCTTCTCTACAGGGAGTTGCTGTTAAAAGCCTTTTGGCAGTTTTTATGTTTATGTTGGGCCCGGCCCAAACTTTTAGCGGCAGCCAAAAACTCCGACTCCGCACTGTCAGACATTTTATGCACTTGCAATCAATTTGCGCACATAAATTTACCCGCACCCCTCTTGCCCACCACTTCCCCTCCCCCACCCCCTCCCCCTTCCCGTCGACCAGCCCCCTGCTGTGAGTTGGCCGCCCGTGGCGCATCTTGTGCACGTCTGCGACATGGCCAAATAAAAGCTAAAAGCAAGCATAATGGTGGCTGCTTACAACCCTTTGCTGCAGCAAATAAAAATTTATGAGCCAGAGTCAAAGTCAAGGAGGATGGGCAGGGGGATGAGGTGTGGCGGGGTGCCGGGATGCCGGGGTCCAAGCCAAGCAAAAGAGCAAGAACAACGAGCGCAAATAAAATATTGGCTAATAATCGCATAATAATACCAAAAGGATTCGCCAGCTGAAGCATTGGCATTATGTGGCAAGCCCAGGGGACCGCACACACATACACACATACACACATACACAGAAACACACACACCCACACAAGCATCTGTAATTTGTGCGTTGCGGCCACAGTGCGTATACGCAATCCACTTGCCACGCACTGCGTTAACATTTTCACATCGGTCGCTACTTTGTGGCTTTATTGACTTCCTGATGGGGACGAAGTGGGCGGCTGTGGGCGTGTCAAAGTCGCTACTTTGGCATTAATAATGACAACTCGTTTACTAGCCCCAACACACATCAAAATGTAGCTCAATGTCTGACTTACTGCGCCGAAAAGCTGCTCCAAAGCCAGCGCTTAGTTCCCTCTCGCTCGCTCGCTCGCTCGCTCGCTCGCTATCTCCCTCCGCCCCTCTTTCCCACCCCTGATCCTAATTGTTGCGGCAAGTGTATAAAATAAAATGTTACCCCTGTGGCAGCTGATAAGACCCTGTCTGACTGCCTGCCCGTCCGTTAAGCCAGCTTCCAGCTTCCAGCTTCCAGCTTCCAGCTGCAGAGTGCAACTAACCCCTCCTTGCTCTCACCTTATCCCCAACCCCCACCTCTTGTTAACCCCTCCTTTAGCACACGTAGTGCCGCCTACGCTCGAAGCAGTTGCGAGTTGAGCGCTCTTAAAAGTTATACCCCTTATTAAAATGGAGTCCTTGACGGTGTCTAATGACTTCGTCATCACTTTTGGCACTTTTAGCACCTAACGGCGAACGGCGTTCGGGGTTGTAAACAAGGCTAATGCCGGATTAAAGTGGACGCCGTACACGTAGCTTAAAGCGATTAATAACTGGTTTCGCTTTGAGAGCAAGCGAAAGCCAATATACCCCGTTTCAACTTTTCCCTGGATTCCTCAATAACTGATTTCCACTTTTCGAGATTATCGATAGTTAATAGATATAATGAAATCAATTATTTTACATGGTTGCAGAAGTATCTAAAGAAGTCTTATATAAATTCCACTTTCTATAAATTCTTCTTTATTATGAATTTTCCCATTTCTAATTTCCTCGAGAGGCAAATGTCCTGCAAGCAAACCTTAAATAAAGCTGATATATATATACCAGTTGGGTAACTTTATAGTGTTGTGATTTGTGTAATCCCTATGTATAGTTTCCTTTTGTGGCATGCAACATGTTAAATGCGGCTGCCGTTGCAAGTTGAGAGTGAGTTCGTGGCATGTCTTACCACAATTGTTGTTGTTGCCGCTGTCATTGTTGCACCTGCGTGCCGCAACTTGAGCTCAACTTGCAACTTGCAACTTTAAGCGCTTTTTTAGCTGTTGATAGCCCCAAAAAGTTCGCAACTTGCTTTTTACTTCTTCTTTTTGTTAGCGTTTATCGCGGTTCCTCGTGCACCTTTTGCCTTTTGGCTGACTACTAACTGGAGCCTTAATTAGTACGCAGACACGCCCACCGCTCCTCCTGCCCCGCCCCCTTTAATCTATGCAAATCGTTGGCTTGTTTACATTTTTAGCCATGAATTTTTGATGTCGCTTCCGTCGAGGCTTTGCTTTAAAGTCTGCGTATGTGGCACATAAAAGCAAAGCGGAAAACACACATTATACACAAAAGAGCACACACTCACACGCACGTGGCAAATATGTGTGCCGTGCCACATGCGGAAATCACTAAAGACATTTCCTGTTCGCAGCGCCAACAAATGCTGTAAAAATCATGAGCGTAACTGTTGTTGTTTTTCTCGCTGTTGTACCTATACATAGATACAGACAGATATATATATATATATGTATGTATATATGTATATGTATAGATAAGCTGCGTGGATAAACGTGCTTAGCGCTGAGCCGAGGTCAATGGGTCGTCGCCTTAAACGCTGCCTGGCGACCAACCCGATTGCCGCTGCTCAAAGCAAATGTCAGCCATACTTGTCATAATATGCGAACACTACAGCAAACAGGCACACGCACACGCACACACCCAAGCACAAACACATGCACACGCACACGCACACACACAGAGCAAATGCCGCAACACTTTGGACTCTGCGAAATGATGCAAACAAAACTCGCAAGACTCAAGACTCATCTATATGTGTGCATATGTGTGTGTGTGTGTGAGTCTGTGGCATATTTCTAAAAGATTCTGACACACACTCACCAACGCACACACACACACACACACACACAGCGCGCAGCCATGCAAAATATGCCGACATTAAATAACTTCAATCTACTCTAAAGAACTTGTTTATGCTGCCCCTCTCCACCCCCATCCCCTACCCCTTGTAACCCACCCTTTCACTCCAGCCCTAGGTTATGCCCCCCCCTCTTCTCCTTTGGACTCACTCCCTGGCTTGTGGCTAGGCGCGCTTTTTGACATCTTAGCCAGCAGGAATTTATGTGGGAATCTGCTTTGAAAGCGTCTCTGAGTGCGAGAGAGCAGGAGAATGAGAAGAGAGTGAAACATATTTTTTGTAGCATACATTTAAGCGCTGGCTTTCACTTCCATAGTTTGTTTGTATGTGTATGCATATCCTTTTTTTCATTTTTGAGCAGCTGCTTCTTCTTGTCAACTTCTTCAGCTTTCTGATTTTTTCTCTTTATATGTGTGTAATCTGTGATTTGCATTGTGGCACAGGATTTGCATGTCCTGTACAGGATATACTTTTAATACATATGTACATACACACACATGTGAGTATCTTCTCGAAGATCTTATTGCAATCTCTTTGCTTTGCTAATGGCTTTGACTGCTGACCAAAAGCAACGGAAATCCATCTTAGTGACATTTCCAATGTAAATTGAAAGTAGTTTCTGACCAAGTCAATACTGGCATAAAACATATGCAGCGAGGGTCGCTTGATAAGTTTCCAAATAAACATGCATCGCTTAACAACTTTTGTAGCTACCCTCGCCATTCAAATAAATTTGCTTAAAAATTTAAATGTGTTTATTTATTGGTATTTCTTGACACAAAAATCTAAAAATATATTTGATTTCTCAGCCCTCTTTTAATTTGGCTTTAATTAAAGTTTCCTGCTAAATAAACTAGCCATGGAAAACCCCAAATTATACTTAATCTAATCTATTACCAGAAATATTCGATATACATAAGAATTAATCCAAAAAAAAAATAAAACATTTTCTCGTTCGGTTTACATATTAAATTTTATTCATGAAAAGTTCTATCAATAGAAAAGTATGAAAGAAAATATTTGTTACACAGGGAAATTCAAAGAAAATATTATATAATTATCTCTTTTGTTATCATATTATTACATTTAAATATTAAATATATATATGTATATTCTTTATGTAACTGTACAATAGAATTGCTTTAACAATTCCGTTCTCTATATTTGGCACAAAAATTGACTAAAAATACAAATTTTGGTTTTTTTAACTGCCGTATGAAAATATTTACAATGAGCTAACAAAATGCTAGACATTTACATTAGCACGAGTGTGAGGGAGACAGAAATAGTGCACTTTACAAGCAGTTTTGTTGCAAAAGACAAAAATGCAAAAGTACCAAAGAAGAAGGAGGAAAGAAAGGAAATACAACAATATGTATTTCTTATGCCTTGTGCTTGGTCGAAAATATAAAAATTACTTCGTTTACATTTACAAGCATTCGACATAAGTGAGAGGCAGGACGAAAAGGACGAAAAGGACGAAGCAGGCCAAGCGGGTGAGGTGAGCCACTGGCCAGACAAGCAATAACACTTGACGCACGTCCTGGGTAGCCGGCACGTGCTCCGGACTAGCCACTCAGGTGGTTTGCTCCGACCCACCGAAAAAAGATTGAGACTATGGGAAGAGCGTGCTAGTCGGGTGTGCACGACTAGCATTTGCGAATATTCGTAGTGTATGTACAACTAAGGAGAGTTAACATACAACTCTCCAACTCTTATACTTCTAAAGGTTTGTTAATTAAAATCAAATATCTTAATTGATTTTCAACAGTATTTACAAATTGAGCGAAAACAACGATTCAAAAATATGCTTCAGGCTCATATATACTGGTAGCCTAATACACCACTGTTGTCCATTTTCAATGTTTACAGGGTATAGAGAGCTACAAGAAAAAATAACTAGACAAAACTCTCCTGACGTGTTAAATTGAATTTGAGCGTTGTCCTTGCTTGAGCCTCGGGTCTCTGGTGGCTGCTGCTAAATGCCGCTCCAGCTAAAGCTCCAGCTCCAGCTCCAGCTGCAGTTCCAGTTCCGGTCACAATTCCCGCACCCACTCCGAGCAGCAGCTGCTCCTGCTGATGTGCTTGGAGCAATTGTCGTGCCAGCTGCGAAATGTCTCCACTGTAGCCGCCGCTGCGATCCAAATGGGAGGCGCCGCCGCTGCCGCCGCTGCCGCCTCCAATTGGCGGCGCCGTCGCTGCCAGAGATTGTCGCAGGAGATCGGGCAGATGCCACTGCTCCAGGAGCTCGGCTCCCAGCTGATGCGAGTCCTGGACAAGTCGTGTCAACGTGTAGAGTATGGCCTTAATGCTCCGCCGCTGGGCATCGCATTCGGCACGTGAGTCGTAGGACTTGTAGAATTCCGTTTGGTAAACGGACGTGATGAAATTTATGATGACGCCGTTGGCCAAGTGGCTGTGGCACTTCTTGTTCAGCGACATGTTCTGCAGCATCCCAACGATTTGCTCCTGTGTTCAACGATAAAAGGACACAACATGTTGATGAGTAACAGAAAGGGGCAGACAGAGTGGGAAAAGCAAGCGAGAATGAAGCAACATCCTTACAACCAGCGGGCAGTCAATCTGACTGACTGTCTGTCTGTCTGTCTGTGTGTGTGTGTGTGAGTATGTGTGTGTGTTTTCTGGGGCAAAGGCAAATGAAAAATCGTGGCCAAGATTGTGAAAAAATTGCTTTGCAAATGCACAAATAAATTTTACGAGCTCCACAAGAAATGCTTTCAATAAAATTGCCCAAAACCAGGGCTGCGCAAATCCTAAATTTAGGGAGCTGAAGTAGTTCCAAATGGAGCTTTAGTTGGCACAATTGAATTGAAATAAAGGGCAGGCAGTGCCACAAGTAATAGTTATATACATTAGTTCCACACACTGGTTCAACTAACTAGTTCCAGCTCTGAGCCAGTTAAAACCCTTTTTTAAGCCTTTAATCCCAATTACAAGCGGCACACACTCTAATATAAATCCTAAACTCCCTTTGCTAAGACACACATTATCAAAACCAACTAGTTCCACCCACCAGTTCAACCCACTAGTTCCACACACTAGATCCACCCAGCAGTTCCACAAACTAGATCCGTCAAACAGTTCACAACTATAGCTCAACCCTCGAACCCCCTCACAGAAGTTGGTCTAACTAGTTCCACCCACCAGTTCCACCCATCAGTTCCATACACTGAGCTGCCAGCCCTGGCAGCCCAGCATTTACTGTTTGCATGCCTGTAAGTAGATACTTACATAGAGAAAGACGCTGATGCCGCAGCTCTGATGCTCCAGCGTAGAAATCAGCTTGAAGATGGCCTCGTTGGACATGATGGAGTAGTGGGAGGTGACCTCCATCCGGCTGAGGTTGTTGAGCGCTGCGGCGCACAGGAGCAGCGTTTGGGCGCAGCAGTCGGGCTGTAGTAGAGCGGCGAGTCCTGCGACCAGGGACTCGGCGCAGTCCCGCAGTCCGGAGACACGGTGCTCCGGTCCGTGCCAGCTGGCCGTGATCTGTGCCAGCAGAGAAACAGCCTCGCGGCGTTCCACAGCGCCGCGCTCCACGCTTCCGCCCACCTGCAGGATGTCGCGGACAATCTCGATGCCGTCGCAGCTGCCCAGCTGGGCGATTGCTTGCGGGGCACAGCAGAGCGTGGCCAAGGCGCGCAGGGCCAGGGCGCGCACGGAGCTCAGCTTGTGGTCGACGACAACCAGGAGGAGGGCGCGCACCGCCTCGTTCTGGACAAAGGCGTCCGACAGGGAGGCGAAGCCGTCGTAGTCGATGTTCATCAGGGTGGCAACCATGTTGATGTTCGCCCTCAGGAGCAGGTCGCAGCGACTCTCCTCGATGCTCAGCACCAGGATGCGGGCCAGGCGCTCGAAGATCAGCCTCAGGGTGATCAGCGTGTGCCGCTTGAGCAGCTGCACGTCGTCCAGCAGCGACTCCAGATTGATGTAATGCTGCCGCTCCAGCGAGTAGCGCGTGTCCTTGCTGACAGTGCGGATCTGCTCCAGGTGCTGCTCGAAGCGCCTGCGCTCGACGCGCGCGTCGTTGAAGAAGACGCCGCGCCGCTCCAGCACGCAGGTGAACTCGTCCAGGTGCGTCAGCAGCTGCGAGCTGCCCGCCAGCGCCTCCGGCAGCGTCGTCGCCTGCAGGCCGCTCAAGACGCGCTCGCAGCGCTCGAAGTGGGACTGAAGGCTGAGGGCCTGCTGCTGGAGCTGGCGCATCAGCTTGGCCACGGCGCTGGTGGTGATGGTGAAGTTCTTGTAGGCCTCCTGGGCAATCGACTTGTGCTGCAGCATGCACATCACCTCCGGCTCGCAGCTCCAGCGCTGCTCCGAGCGCCAATTGTCCGCCGCCTGCAGCTGCGCCTTGGAGCACCGGCTGCGAGTCTTCGGCGTGCTTGTGCTGGCCGTGAACCGGGAGCGGCGCAGCGGCGAGAACGGCTCGTACTTCAGAGTATCCTCCAGGTGGTTCTCCTGGCCGCCAAAGGTAACTGTTTCGTTGTTGTAGGGCGGCGGCGCCTCGCCGAGGTAAACGGTCTCGTTGTTGTACGGCGGCGGCGGCGTCACTGGCGACATGAGCTCCACGTCGCTGGCGGAGAGCGTCTCCCGCTCCTGCTGCTGTGGCTGTTCCTGCTGCTCCTCCTCGGCGAGCTTCGATTTGCGACTGGTCAAGCGCTTGCGTCGACGCAAAGCAGGACGCGGAGGCGTGGCTGGACTGACAGTCTTATCGAGATGCTTCTCATCATCCAGCTGCAGGCTATCCAGCTGCTCGAACAGCCGACTGCGACTGGCCTCCAAGTCTTCCTCCTCAGCCTCAGCCTCGGCCTCTGCCTGTTGCTTCGGGGTCTGCCCGCCGGTGAAGGATATGCGACGCGTTACGCTGACCAGCGGCGAGTAGAAGGACGATTTGCCCACCCGCCGGATCACTGTGGGCGGGGTGGCCACCGACCGTAACGATGTGGGCGAGGCCGTGGGCGTGGCGGCTGTGGCAGTGACATCTGTTGCCGTCTGGCTATTGTGCTGCTCCTCGTTGTCCGAGAAGCCCGAATCCTAATGGAGAGAAAATCAATTTTCGATATTAGCTCAAGGATAACGATAAAGGGGCGTAAGCAGAGGATGTTATGAAATGCAGACGGAACGAAGTGGAATGAAACATGCCAGAATAATCAAGGGAATAAAGAAAGCACTTGTTGTGCCTTGAAGCGATGGAATGGAACATCATATGTATATGTTAACTAATCATTAACATAGAGAAAGCACATGATGCCACTTGAAACGTTGGAATGGAACATCATAGAGAGCACTGTGATCATAATTCAGAATTAAATTAACAATAGCTGCTATACAATAAAATTAAGTTCCAATTCCGATAGCATACAATGGGGGAATGATGGAATTGAAACAGCAAACAGCTTAAATTGGAAACAGTTTGAGTAGAACTTTAAAGGAAACTCATGTTGGCGACAGTTTACAAAGTGAGTCACGTGTATCTCTGACTGCCACACGTTCCACTTCCAAATGTTTCGAGTGTCACAAAATGCGCTTCGCTTATGGAACGGGAAGGCATGATTGAATGGCTGCTGTATTATTTCGATAACGCACCTGACTGCGCAGACTGCCAGGACTGTCGTGCTTGTGCCAGGACAACTTGGAGCCGTTCTGTTCGTCGTCCACTTCCTGGATGCTGGACAAATTGCCAGCATGTTGGCCCAAATGCCGCTGCAAGGCGCTGTCCAGAGATGCGGGCTGTGGCTTCTGCTGCTGCTCCTGGTTGTTGTAGCTGTAGTTGTTGTTGTAGTGGGAGTAGAGGCCGCCGCTGGTGAAGCTGCTGCCCAGCTGTTGGCTATCGGAGCCCCACCAGACTTTGCTGTAGCTGCGCTGAAAGGACATTCCTGTCAGCGATAATAACGGAAAGGAAGAAGCAGAAGAAGGAATGCAAAACAGTTGATTAATAAATTGGCTTATTTGTGGCAGCGCTTGAAATTCATTAAGTTTAATGCAATTGACGCCTGCTTAATTTGTTTTTATACCCTGTACGCGTAACCAAATGATGAATAGGGTATATTAAAGTGTAACAGGTAAAACGTGTTACAGCTGATCCCTTAACTCAGACCTCTCTCCCTCGCTCCAGAATCCATTTTCCACAAAGAATTATAAAAAAATATCTATGAGGAGTAGAGAGTATCTGCAAGGCTGGCACTCTCCATAAAAGCTTGTCTTACTTTTATTTAGACGTCACTCTCTGTCGCACTCTCTTCTCTCTTCATCTAAGACTATTTATTCAAATTATTAGAAATATTTTAAGCCGCAGCTCTCTCGGAATACAGTGTATCTCCCAGTCGAGCATGCTCTCTACCTTATTACGCCCGCGAGGCAAACGCCCGACCAAAATGTCAACAACTTTCAGAATAAGTTTTAAATGCAACGACCGATAAAAAGCCTCCGAGGTAAATAAGTAAACAAGCCAGACACACACACATATACCCACACACACACACACATACCCACACACATACCCACACACACACCCACACACACAAGCAAACAAACGCACCCACACACACAGACACATAATAATATCCGTTACAGAAAAAATTAAATTTCCGTTGAGCAACACAAATGATTATTTTTAATCAATAAGCCAAAAGTCAGACTTTTGGGTCTTTGGGCCTTTGTTCGTGTGCGTTTGTTCAGCTAACTGACCCGAACCACCAAGAATGTCAGTTAACACAATTTAAGCAGAGGCTGAAAAGCATTTGGGCCAAACAGACAAAGAAACATTTGCCTACAGATGAGCGCGTGACTGAACACGTTCAAGTTTCATGCCTGAATATCGCAATGCGTGTAACAAAGTTGAAAGGAGGAATATTAGATGAATATTCTTTATATATATTCCTGATCAGCATCATCAATTGCCTTTCTTTATAGGCAAACTAGCTTCTCAGGTTCTCTCTGTTGTATATCGGACTAGTTTAAGAGGGAATCACACTTTTACTAAAGTCAAGAGTTTTTTGTTCAGTGTACTCGTTCGCATTGCCTAAAACATGTCCTAATTTTAGGTCCTTAGTTGACAATTTTGGTTAACTGGGAGGCATCTCGAAGCAGTCTCCAATGCAAAGTTTCCTCCTATCAAAATGACATTTGACATATGGCAGAGACATACTTAGCCCAAAGCTCTCTCCTCCCCTCTCCTGCCCAGAGCCTGCAGCTGTCTCGCTCTGGCCTGCGGTACATATATAATTGTGTTATAATTTCAAAGTAATTGATGTGAATGCCAAAATTTGTGGTCCAGGTATTTATGCAGATTTTACGGCCCAAATGGCCAAAAGGAGGTCCTGTTTCGTCCTGTTTCGGCCACATCCTTGCTGCGCAGCTGTTTCTGGCCCAAAGTTGCCAATGCTAATGCAAATGTTGGTCAAAAAGCATTTACGCTTTATTATGCAAATGAATTAAAGTAATTATGCCGCACATTTGCGTACCACAAATATATAACTGTAAATATATACATATAAGCCACATAGAATATATATACATATACATATACATATACATATACATATACTAAATATATATTTAGCGGCTTTCACTTGTTAGAGCGTATTTGTGCTTGTTTTCCCGTTAACTGGTTTTCCCTTTGTTGCTGTTGTTGATTTTTTATGCTTTTGGCATAATTACAATGCAACAAACAAACTTTGTTGGCCAACAGAACAGCACAGAAAATGCATTTGGGCCACAATTTGTGCTTTCGTTTGCTCTGTTTCTCTTTTTGTTGCATTTAAGCAAATATTTACAGAGTATATTTCACCGAAAAACACATTTGGAATAATAATTGCAAACAGCTTTGCATGAGATATTACCAAAAAAAAAAAGTAGAGAAATACACTTGAGAAAATCAATAATCAATAGTCGTAAAAAATGATGTAAATTGAAATTTAAATTATATTTGCAGCTGATAAACATGAAACACATCATTTTATGTACACTACAGGGTATCTCTGCGGTGCCACAGGGCTATACAAATTCTATTTGAATTTTAAAATATTCCCTTTCATTTTGCTTTATATATTGAGTTATATTGATGAGTTGAGTATAATTTTTTTTGAGAAATTTTTCTCAGTGTATTTTCTATTTTTTTGTTTAATTTAAAGTTTTGTTTACACATTTATACAATTCGTTATGATATTGAATGAAAGTTTTTATAGATATAAAACAAAATAAAATGCATTCATATTTGTTTTACATTTAACAAAGCAAATAAATTAATTGTTGAAATTTTTTTAAAAACCTATTTATAAAAAATTGGAAAACAAATTCTTAAAATTAAAAAGAGAATGTGCAACTAATTAATGAAGAGCTTTACAAGTTAAGCCTTGGCTTGGGGCGTGGCTCCGGACAATGAGCGGAGGACGGCGGTAAAACTGTGCTTCAGCTTGCGCAATAAATATTGCGCAATTGCCACAAGCGCATGCAGCAAGGCGATAAAAATTAACGGTACTTAATGCCAATATGGAAAATCATTAAGTGATTTATTGAGCGAAAGAGACAGACTGAAGGGGAGAAACAAAAGGCAAGAAGGGTAGCTCTATATATATATATATATACATATATATTTATCGGGTGATTAATATTTGTCAGCGCTCTGGAAGCACTTTCCATGTAAAAAAGGATTTTCCACACGTGGAAATGAAAAATAAATGGATGCAAAGGGACATTCCGTGTTATTTCCCGGTTGCGAACAGGGATTACGCACATAATATCCGAGTTTTATAGCACGGAGAACAGCAGCTGCCAGATTAATATCTGATTGAGATATATAATGTCTAGACTTGGGTTGAATGTACGAATGTACGTTATATATCGGAAATTGATCGAAGGATAAATTAAAGATTTCCCCATCAAAAAGTTTCTGTTTTCTATTTTTTTTTGTTAATAATTTTATTAGTTATTGATTTACATTTATATACAGTAAGATTCCTAGAATACAGATAAACGCATTTTATAATACAAAATACAGTGTTAAACAATGTCAAAGAATTTCCTTTAAGTAATTTTCTTCATCCTCCGATTCTTTTCTCTTCTCTTTAAACTTCCCCCTAAAACAAACGCAAATAATATCATTAAGGAACACACGACGGAAAGTGCAAAAAACAATAGGAAAAAATCAAAAAAAAAAAACAAGCTAAAAAAAGAAAACAAAAATAATTATGAATTTTGTGTCGAGAAGAGCGAGAAAAAGTGTGATTTTTCTTCTTCTTTTTTTTTTTGCTGCGTGTTGCTTAGCAATGCGAAACCTTTCAGTGTGTGCGTATGTGTGTGTGTGTATGTGCGTGTGCGTGTGTGGCACAGTCAATTAACAAACGCGCGCCACATAAATTTTAATATCGAATACATATTCGCTTTTTGGTATTTGTTTAATCAAGATAAACGAGCGCCGCGCCTGCCACACGGACACAGCGAGTGCAGTGGGTGGGGTGAGGGGGAGGGGTAAGGGGCAGGTGTTTATATGTGTAGTGAAAGCCAGCACCAATCTGTGGTATACAGGTATATAGTATATATATATATATATATATGAGCAGCTTGGCTACAGCTCAGGCAGCAGGAGGGTCGACGTGTAGCTGTTCGTTGCTTTGTTGTTGGGGGCATGCAACAAGAGCGGTGCAGGCTTGCCGTTTGCCTCCAGCTGCGGGTGCGGGGGCGTGGTTGGTGGCAGCGGTGGCGGCTCCTCCTCCACGTAGCCAACGGTGGTCACCTGGACGAGCGTCTTGGTCAGGTGCAAAGTGCGCTGCAGCGGCGCAGCGCGGCCATCGTTCATGTTGCCATCGGCCTGATCCGTGCCACGCCCATTGCTGTGCACGTGACGCTCCCGATCCCGATCCCTATCCCTTTCCCTGTCCCGCTCCCGCTCCCGCTCTCGGTCTGCCTCGTCGTCGTCGCTGTAGTCGCTGCTGCGCATGGAACTCGCGTAGGAGAACGGCGATTGGAGTCGAGGAGCCACTGCCATGTGGCTGAGGGTCGAGCGCTGTTGCAATGTTGTGGTCGAGGCGCCCGCCGTGATGTCCTCCTCGGAGATGTCGTCGAAGGCGGGCGGCGGCGTCGACATCCCCGAGAGCATCGGATCGACGGCCCGCTGCGCGGCCGCCGTGCTGCTGCTGCTCGCCGAAGTGGACACGGAGACGGGTGTCCGGGTGGCCGGAATGCGCAGCTGCGTGGTCGAGGTTTTGCGCTTCGAGGGGGAATGTTTGAGCGGAAATGTGGGCGTCTTCTTGAACACCAGCTTGGCCATCGCGTCCTGGAAGCGCTTCGCATAGAACGAGGGCCGACAGACCGACACCGTATCCCCATTGTAGAGTATGCTCTTGAATGTGTGCTCCAGCTTCTTCTCCAGCCGATACGACTGCAGGATGTCGATGATGCCTATGTAGAGCATCAGCCGTTCGTCGTTCTCCGAGCGTGCGGGTATCCCGCCCTTCGGCTCGTCCTCACCCTCCTCGAGCGTGGCATCCAAATCGGCCGTAATCGATTCCATGGCCGTGGAATGGGCCACCAGTCGCTGACGATTCATGCTCCGGGTCCGGTTCAAGCCCGCAGACGAGGTGCCCGGAATGGAGGCAGAGGAGGAGACCGGCTGCAGCTGGTTCAACTGATCCGCATCGAATGCATCATCGTCCGGCCCCTCCTTTCGCTGATGCTTGGCGCGCGCATTCCGTATGCGCTCCTCCCTCTTCTCCTTGGCCGCGATGTCCAGATTGTGAATGCCCACCAGGAGGGAGTAGTCCATGATCTGGAAGCTCTCGAGAACCATGCAATCCCTTTTGATGGTGTTCATCAGAGCCGTGTAGGTGTCCGCCTCCAAGAAAATGCCACTCGGATGATGCTCCGCGAAGTCCAAATCCTTGAAGGTGGGACTTGCCTTCTGTCGCTCCGCCTTCGAGGCTTTCCGCCTAAAGGTCGAACCCTTCAGATCGTACTTCGCATGCATTTTAATATCCGAGGGTAAAAGATTATTCATGGCCACCAGCCGGACATTTTTCGAGTTGTAGTGAAAGCAATAGAGTCCGAAGAACTTGGGCAACAGGGTGCGCGGATTCTGGGAGAGATTCATGTAGTAGCCGGGCAGTAGTTTCTGCAAGAACTCGCATTCCTTCTTCTGCACTGTCTTTATGATAAACTCATCGTCGTCCGTTAGATAGAAAATGGAGCCGGAGGCGCCCGGATTGGACAACTCGCGCATCGGAGAGGCGCACATGGACATGAGGAAGTCATCCGGTTCGATATTGAATAAGTCTCGGAAATAGCGAAATGCTATCGGGGCATAAACCTTGAATCGGAAGTCGCTGTAGTGATGAGCCGGCGTCAACGAGGAACCGTCCGGCGGAAAGGCGATCGTCTCCATCTCCCAGAAGTCGTTCATCAACAAATCCCGCTTGGGTTTGTTCGCCAGACTCCCAACCGTGTGCTGAATGCCAAGCTGTATGGAACCCATGATCTGCTTCGACTGTATCTTCTTGTAGGTAACCTCTCCACCTTCCGCCACTCGCCGATGTCCGATCTTCTTCTCGTGTCTGCCGCCCGTGGTCGAGGGATTCCGCGAGACAGTCGCGTCCAACATGGAGCCATCGCTGTAGACCTTCGGCAGCTGAGTGGCAGCTATAAAGTTCTGCTCATGTTGCATCAAGGCGAGCGAATCCTGTCCGCCGTGGGCGGCAGCTGCCTCCTTGAACAGCTGCCGGGAGGTGCTGACAGTGGGCGTGGTCGGGGGTATGACTGGCAGCGATTGAGCGGAAGCCTCCTCGTGTATCGAGTTGCCAGAACTGCTGGGCGGCAAACGCTGTGAACTACTGCTATTATTTTTGCTGTTGCTGTTGCTATTGTTGTTGTTGTTGTTGTTGTTGTTGTTGCTGTTGGGTGCAAGCAGTGGCTGCTGCTGCTCCAGTTGCTCCTCGATGCGTGGATCCTTGCTGCCGCTGCTGGTGCTGCTGTTGCTCAGCTGCAGATTCTCAACGGGCTGCAACTCCAGCTCGATGTGTGTCTCCATTTTGCTGTGAATTTCAACCAATTAGCGTGAGGCAAACGAAAACACAAACACAAACACAAAGCCAATGGCAGTGGCTCTCAAACTGTTTAAAGCAACGCGTATTCAATTGCAGCTCAATTGTGGTTGTATGTGTGTGTGTGTGCAAGTATGTGTGAGTTGATGATTAAGCTAACTATAATGTCACGTTTGCAATTGCACAATAAAGTACAGTGAACACACTCTGTGGTGTACACAACAAAACAAATCAATTTATTATTAAGAATCTATTTGTTATAGTAGTATAATTTTAATTTTATTTATGTGTATTGTTTTACATTTAAATAAATCATATTTATTTATAACATTTATTGATTATACAAATGCTTTTCATTTCGCATTTATTTTTGTAATTAATTTATTTCATATTTTTATATTCCGCTGCATTCGCTTCGACGTTCGTGCGATGTTTTTTAAATAAATAAATAAAATCAGTTGAACGCACAAAGCTGCATTCAATTTTGATTAAATTGTTAAGCGCGCGACCGCATTTTCTTCTCTCTCTCTCTCTCTTTTTTTTTTTTGTTCTCGGTTTCAATTTCTTGGCATTTATTCAGCGCTTGACTTAGTCAGTCGCTACCCCCATCCCCACCAATACACACTACATCTAATACGCTCCTTATCTTTGTTTACACAATGTGCAACAACAACTATAACAACATTTATCGCCTGCACACAGCAAATGTTGATTGCAGTGCTTGCCAAACTGTGTGACAGTGCATTCAGCCACATCCCTTCATACATAAAATAATAAAATATTGAATAGTACTATCCGTAACATATGCGTACATATTTATATTTATGTATATATATATATATATATATATATATTTTTTTGGCATTTTGATTTTGAAATGGAAAGCAAATACAAAAATAAACTTTCATTTATGTATATTTATTTTTATTATTTCTGTCTCTTGGATACGCCGCGACGTATGCGGAATTATGTATATATATCAATATAACGGAAAATTTCTATATAATATATATGTAAATTTCAGTTTGTTCTGAATGAATATATATACATATATATGTATATGTATTTATATAGTGTATATCTAGTATATGGTGTGTGTTATGGGTTACACGAATGCCAAACTGTGGGCGTTGCTTTAAGCACATTTTATCTTATCACAAATACTCGCAAGGAATGCCAATAATCTATTAAACAGTTAAAAATTAGCTAACATAGCAGCCGATAGCAGGGTTCGTTCAAATAACAGTTAAGTAATCGCTAACAGTGTATCACTTAACAGAAAACTTTGTTCGGTTAACAGTCATGGAATATACTTATGCATGTGTGTGTGTGTGTGTAGAGTTTTGCCAGCGTATTTTGTAATCGTTTTGTTGTAATTGTTGTATTTGCTGCTGATATGCTTTGCACACAACATTTATGAGCTTGCAATTAAACGCGTTGCCTTTTAGTTTATTTTGCCATTTGAATAAATTTATTAGCGTACTTACACACAAAAATGCTCGAGGGGAAACGCCGCCAAAGGTCACACGCATACAATCGCACACAACACCACACCGCAGATATATTTTTAGCTGTGTGTGAGAGTGTGTGTTTGTGTGTGAGTAAGCAACAAGTCGTCGTTGTTGCTGTTAGTGTTGGAAGTGGTTTCGTCTGGCACTCCAGCCTTTTAGCTGAGCGCTGCGAATTCTTCAATTTGCCTTCTCTTTTCAATATTCGCTAAAATGATTTCAGCTGCTGCGCTGCTTCCTCTTCTTCTGGTTTTCTTTGCAGTCGTTTGTGTTGTTGACGGCCTGCACGATCAATGAGCGTTTTTCCTTTTTTTCTTATTTCTCGTTCGTTACGTTTTGTTGTAGTTGGCGTTGTTCTTGCTGCAGCTTCGCTGATTGTTGTCGCTTTTCGATTTCCAGTTGATAAATTGCTTTCATAATTTACAAATCCAACAACAATTTCAATGAGTGTCTGTCTGTGTGGCAGTGTGCGTGTGTGTCTGCCTCTGTGTATGTGTGTGCCTGATGACGTCGGCGCAGCGGCAAACAGCAAATTTCTTTTATGTTTCGCTTGGCAGCGACTGCGGCGGCCGCATGACGACTCCGACGTCTCGCGCAGCCCCTAAAAAACAAACACAAATACACTCGCGCACAACAGCAGCAGCAAGAATTTTGTATGCGCTCGATTTTCAATGTTGAAAACAAAGTGAAATCTCTTTTATTTTGTTATTTGATTTTATTTTCCTTTTCTTTCTTTTTTTTTCGTTTTTGATTGGAAGCGCGGCAGCACAGCTGGTCAAGTCATACGCGCAGTGTGAGTCAACTTGACAGAATGAAGTTTCGCTGCGGAGAGCAGTGGCTCGCTTGTGCGTTGGAGCAGTCCAGCTAGTGGTGCGCGGCTGTGTGCGCGACAGAGTCAACTGGTTAACTGGGCGTACAGTGTTGCTCGACGCTGACAACTGCTGGCGCCATCTAGCTGTCGCTTCCAAACAACGATCAGCTATCGATAATCGCTTGCAGCGCACGTTACGTTACGTTTTTGAAAGGAAAATCTAATTAAATTATAAATGTATATATTGTATGTATGTATATTTAACGGTGGGTTTAGCGCTGCGGCTTAACTAATTAGATTAGGTCTGGCCACAAAGTGTGCCCTGAAGCCCTGCCAAGCAAACGAGCAAATGACCGCCTTGCCACATTTTGTGGTGTTAATTTACAGCAACAATTTAACGCGCCTCATTAGCAGCAGCAGCAGCAGCGGCAACAACAACAACAACAGCAATGTAAATTACAATTGATTAAAAATAAATGGGAAGCAGAATCGATATTTGTGACCAGTGATGAGTAATTTTAATGGCGTCTCATTAAAAACACAAAATACAAAACGAGGCACGATTTGTGGAATAAGGAATAACGCTCATTACAAATGCCCAGCAGCTCGGTCGGGGCGGCCACGCCCACAAAAGCTTTTTGCTGAATTAACAATTGCGGGCAGTGTTAAAAAGCGTACAAATTGATGCACATTCCGATTCGCTGAGCTGTCAATTTTCGCCGTTATTCGATAGGTGGTTGTGGGTTAGAGGTTGGTGTTGTGGAAGGGGGAGGGGGGGGGGGGGAGGAGGTGGAGTGGGGGAATCGCTTTCTTATGTAATTAAAGAGTTTTTTCTTCCATTTTGTGGCCTCTGCTTTGTTTAATTAGCGAATCGATAGACAAATGTGTCGACTAATCAAATTCATATGCAAATTACTGATACTAATAAAGTTGTTTTCTATTAGACAAAGTAATCTCCCCCTCCCCTCCCCATCACTCCACCAGCCTTCTTCAAAACAGGTTTTCGGTTATCATCGAGTTATGGAATCGTTTGCCATATTCTCGAGGAGGGAGCCTCATTAATTGCGATTTATCGGAATGCTAACAAATGCAAATCAATCAAATTTCGACTTAATAGACTATTCGGATACCCTGTGAATGGAACTTAGTTGTGCTTACATATATAGCTGACTCACATATCTCTCTCCTCTTGAATAGGAAATTGAGGTTTGGCTTTTTGGACTTTTCGGTCCCCAACCTTCTATTTTATTTTCTAACATTCCCCATTTACACGCTTTGTAGGGTATAATGGCTCATAATTAATGCAAAGCGCGTCGCAACAGAAGCAGCTGAAAAGGCACTTAACGGCACTTTTCCTATAGGCCAAGCACAATGCCAAACACAAACGAGGTCCAAGCCAAAAAAAGAAAAAAAAACCGTTTACACATGTTTGAATTTTTATATTTTCTACACCTTTTTTCTATCGAATTGATAACAAAAGAGGTGACCGATTAATTAGGCATACGATAAAAATTCTTATTATATTTAAATTTCAAGCAAAATAGAAGGCTCCAAAAGTGATTTAGAAGCTCTTTCAAATCGAATGAAAAATTAAAAAGGTTTTATTGAATGAGAGAGAAAGAGAGAGAGAGAGAGAGAAAAAGAGAGAAAGAAAGATTATGTTATAAAAAAAAGGCTGTCTACAATGCCTCGATTATGATGTAATATCAAAGTATACCCTGTAGAAATGTGAACAGAAGGGATTTCTTTGTTAACTCTAAAACTATCGATAGCTAAGCAATCGATTTGCAGACAATTTGTGTTGTTATCGATTAGTGACGATATAAAGCCTACTAAGATTAGACTTGTGAACTACTAACAAATTATCGATAGCTATCACAATGTATAGTTATCGATAAATATAATTATTAAGCTGAATCAAAGGAAAAATGTGTCTGCTAGTCAAGCGAACCCCTTTAACTACCCTTTGATAAGTTTTACAAATTATTCATTTCAATTAAAATCCCAATTGGAGATTGAACCAGATCCAAAGAGCGTCTTTTTTTCATTGCGGTAGTTCGGATCGGTTTTACTTAATTAATCGACACTCGAATTATGAATCAATTAAGTGGCAAAATTATAGAAAAAAAAACAAAGGAAAGAGGAAAGAGGAAGGAGGAAAGGAAAATAAATGAAATTGAATAAATGCAAAATAAGCGCAATAAATTTTAATCGCTGCGTTAAGCATTTCCCATTTGTTTTCCACGCTTTTCCACGCTTTTCACGTTTTATTTCCGTTTGTTCCGTTTATTATTATTTTTGTTATAATTATGATTAAAAAGGGGGCAGAACCCCGATTTATTTTTTGTTTTTTTTTTTTTTTTCGCCAGCTGTTGCGCGAATAATTTATTTATATAATGCGCTATTTTATTTATTTTTTATAATTTTCTTTTGTTTTTCACTCGTTTTTCATTCATTAATTAATTGTTGTCATTCAAGTGACAAACAATTAAATAATAAATCAGTTTTTAAATAATTGCGCAATTATGTTAAATGGACACTGCGGTCACAATTATTTCAAGGGGGAGGTACGAAAATCAAGTCGTGCTTAAATGATTGACCTTTTGCGCCCCCATTTCATATTTTATAATATCTAGAATTTCAGTGCTGTGAAACATACAAAGAGTGCATACCAAGGACCTGAATACCCTAGCTTTTGGATCCACCTTATATGGTAAACCCTATATCATATATCATCTTGCACTTAGATCAGGCAGAAGCTCACACAATATTCATTAGCTATAGTACACAGCCGGTTGTCCTTTTGCAACACTGATCCAATATACCCCACCTTGTGCAGGGCATAGACGCCATTTTGTTGCAACTGCAACCGCATTTGTAACAATAAACAAAAGTTAATGCAACAAAAACAGTAACAAATTGCCAAATGGCCGTTAAATAGAATTTTGTTCTTTTTGTATTTGTCTAAATTTATGACACAGGCACACGCACACACACTCACAGACGCTCATAGCGCATTACTCAACACTGCAAACAGAAGGCAAATTCTCGCATTACAATTGTCAGCCATTGTTCGAGTGTTGGTTTATGAACACTTGGCCAAATGCTAAGGCCGAAAGCATTGCTTTCTCTCCCCGCTCCCCCTTTACCCTTCCCTTGGCTGTCCATTCGATCGGTCAAGCGATTCGCTCCATATTTGGCTTCCAGCTGTCAATTTCAATGGAAATTGAATTTAATTTCCTTTGTTTAACACATTAATTCTCTCTAATTACACGATCGACAATCGATGATCGAGAATCGGAATCGCAACTCGCTTTATAAAGCGCCGAACTAACGGTAGTTAATGCTCTCGACACCATTCTCATTGATATCCCATCCCATCCCATCGAATCGAATCGCATCGGATCGGATCTTGGCCAAATGTGAATGTGTGGTCCGCTCACAGGTGATTAAACTGCAACTGGAACTGGCGATTGGCGACTGGCGACTGGTTTGGTTGCACGCTCTGAGTGGCATGCCCCAAGGCAAATGACGCCCTGACATGGTCAGCTACTGCGGCAGCAACTCGCATCAGCATCAGCATTAAGTCTGATGGCTGCTCTTTAGTGAGGCACTTGTGGCATGCCGCATGCCGCATGCCACATGCCACAAGCCGTTATCATTAGCAACGTGTCAACAAACACAACTCCAAGCAAATTGTTTACACATTCCAATTATTTAAATTATTTACGACGGACAAATTGATTCGTTCCGTATAACTCGTTTGACTCCAAAGTTTTCACAGAAAGAGAGAGTGCAGGAGAGAGAGAGAGAGAGAGAGAGAGATAAGAGGAAATTGTGAACCTGAATTGAATTTCCAGAATTTGACATTTTATACAATTGGAAATCAAATATAAACAAATAATGATATATTATAGGTACACCTAACTGTTAATATTTATTAAGCTGTATACAAATTTAAGCTCGAGTTCAAAAAATAAACAAAAAGTTTTATTTCAACGAAATACGTTAAGTTTTGACAGAGTTACGAGACTTTGAAGTCTGGTTAATAGCATAAAAAATGGAATTTGGAGTCTTAAAAGTTTTTACTGGGTATCTGTGCAGCTGTCAATTTATATATATAAGATACATTTCATTTGCTGCTAAAACTAATTTACAGCTTCCTCATTTCGCGGACAAGTTCATAATAAGTAATACCCATTTAAAGCTTTGAATTAGTCAACTTTTATAGATCCATTTAATTTCTTACAATTTTCTGATGATCTTCGTGAAGGGGTCCCAAAGGGGGATATTTATATATACATATATATGTTTATATGTATGTATGTTTATACATGTGTCAGGTGGTCCCCGTGTCTTTGTTTCTCAGAGCTTCGGATGACTCATGGGATCTACGGCACGGAGAGAACATTTAGACATACGTATAAAAAACCAAACAAAGCGCGCCTCAATAAATCCCTGAGTCATAAAAAGGGGGCGAGGGGCGAGGGGCGTGGCACAGTGGGTCGACGGAGTCCTCAGCATAATAAAGCGTACATACGAGTAATTACATCGATAAGGGGGGTTCTTTTAATGAGGGGCGTATAAATAGAAGGTATATGAAATATTTTGCTTTTTATTTCTATTGATAAGCTCTCCAAATATTGTTTTTACGCGCAAAGCCGAAGCACTTGCTCATTGGGGTCAGACATAAACATAAACTTATGAATGTAAGCAAGGGGCAGTACAGTGAACACTCTGATAATGGCTTAGTTAATAGCGGAGCAAGTCATGAAAAGTTAAAGTTAAAGATTTTGCTATTTCTATATCAAATTCTGAACGGATGTCCGCTCAATGCAGTCTTCACTGTATTCGCTTAATGCTAAACTTACCGTTATTGTTATTGTCACCACTCGATAAACAGAGTCGAGGTAATCCAAATGTTGTTTTGAAAGCTGCTGATAATGGGGATTACGTATTTCAAGCACGTGTCGTTTGAATATAATACACAAAAACAAAGCACAAAGCACAATAAACAGTTGTTTGTGAACGGGGGAGGTGGGGGTAGACACCCACAAATATGGTGTAGTAAATAGTTTTACACTGCACAACGGTAAACAGTTAACAAGACGAAAATAAACACGAGAACACGAAAAAGCGGTTGAATGAAACTTTTGATTGAGACGCGACGATCGCGACCTTTGCGTCTGCGTTGTTCGAACGCTGACGACTGAATGACTGTGCGGGAAGTAAACGCTGCGAGCACGTTGCGCTGCCATGTTAAAAGAGCGTAAGCCGCTGAGAGAGGTTCAAAGAGGGAGAGACTCACAGAGAGAGTGCGATACCTGAGAGCACACGCGCTATCAGCCCAAGCAGCAGCTGTCACTGCGCCCAGTTTGCGTCAGTGTTGTTGCTGCTTCTGCTGGTGCTGTTGTTGTTGTTGCTTTTGTTTGCTTAATCATATTGTACACAAGTTTCGCATAATGCAGCGTATTGTTCGCCCCATTGCTTGTTGTAGTTGTTAGTGGTGGTTTCTGGTTCTGTCGCAGCCGCAGCCGCTGCTTCTGTCTTTCTCACTGTAATTCTTATCATACGCTCTGCCGTGACGTATGGCACAGCTGTGTGTTTTGCGTTCACCCAAACCGGTAGCAAATGTGCAGAGAGCGTGCGTGTGAGAGTGTGAGAGGTGTGATCTGACTTTTGCTGAGCTGCTCTCCCTTTCTCTTTCTCTCCCTTGTTAATACTAGGCATGCGCGGCATTCCATTCATTTTAACTCTCAGCTGCCGTGATTTTCGTGTAGTTGTTGTTCCTTGCTGTTATTCTTTATATTTTCTTCTGTTCTTCTTGCTGCATAATTACACAAATTTTTGGCGCTTACTTTTGAGTTGTACTATTTGCATAGCTGGCGAGCACGTTAATTGGGCGGGCTGCGAGGTGTGCTCAAGCAGTCTTCGCACTGGCATTTCCGTTATGAAATATTTGCTTGTTGATAAGCCCTTTGAATGTCTGAACTAGCGATTAGATTTCGAATAGTTTATGGCCTGCACAGTTGTGTAAACATTGAGGTAGCCGATCAATCGCATACATATAAAATAAAGAGGGTCTAATTTCGTTACATTAAATGCCTTTTTCAGCTCTTCAGCACCCCACTAAAAGTTTCGACGTCAAATTAAACAATTGAACATTTGCAATAAATGTTATTTATGTCGCCCACCTGACAGACGCAAACAATTAAAACCACCCACGCTCGATTGTACAGCAATTTTGCCAATTTTATAACAATTTCCAGCTGGATAGCTGGATAGCTGGAAAGCAATGCGCGCGTGTTCTCGAGTGCGTGAAAGTAGTTAAAAAGCAATATGCGAGAGGGTGGGGGTGGGGTGCTGTAATCACCGAGACATATGTAGGTGTGCGTGTATGTATGTGTGAATGTAAGCAAATTAAAATTGAAAACAAGAGAGTAATAAACAAAGAAAGTGCTAGACTCTCAGATACCCTCTAAAATCAACAGTTTAAAATATTATCAAAATGTAATACATGAACTAAAACTAAAACAATTCAGGAAATAAATAAATTATTCCTTTTTAACTTGAATGTAGACTATACCCCGTATAAATAACGTACAGGGTATGACAATTGTTGTCGTTGCAATGAAAATAAAGTTTGCAACAAGAATGTCGAACTATTTACAAAGAAGAGAATCGTGCAGAGCACACATACCGACGCAGACCCGTATGTGTGTACGTGCATACGTGCATACGTGTGTGTAAAGAGGAAGACAGAGGGCACATAAAGAAAGTTCAGAGTGCACACGGTGAAAGGAATTTCGTTTCGACGAGCAATATAATTTGTCAGTTCAAAGACCTCTGCACGTAAGCGAAACAACAACAACAGACAGAGAGAGGGAGATGGAGAGAGAGAGAGAGAGACAGAGGGGGACAGCGAGAGGAAGAGGTAGACACACAGGATGCACACAGGATTTTACGTGCATATTTTGTTCGAGCTGTTTACACTGAGAAAGAGATGGAGATAGACCGAAAGACCGAGAGACAAATGTGCCAAGTGTGCAGACGTGAGCAGCACTCGAGCCACCCCCACCCCCTGCTGCTCTCCGCCCCCACTCCTTTCCTTTTCCTTGCCTTCGCCTACTAGAGCGATGTAAAAAATGTAATCAATGTATTTTTGTCACGTTAACGAAATTTAGACTGCAACAACAACAACATCAACAACAACAACAACAACAGTGCAATCCATGCGGCTCGAGTGCAGCTGCCGTCACTCGAAGAAAAACTCCGTTGAAAATTTCAGTACGGGATTCGAATTTATGCTGGCTTACTTTTGAAACATCAAGTAAGCTGCTTTGCAGAATAATCTCTATGAAGCTGTATTTTAAGATTCGATTCTGTTAAGTTTTTCTTTCAATTTCAATATTTATAAAATCATAAACGATCTTTTTTTAACCCGATTAATGTGCAATGTTAGATAAGAATATTGATCTGAGTACTTATAACGGAATATTCAAACGTATTTTGCTTACTCAAAGATTTATTTTAAGCCCGAGTTCCTTGCTTTAGTTTTCTGCTTTGAATTTGTTCAATTTTGCAAGTTTTTATTTAAAATTCTTACATTAATCAAATCTCAGTTTAATCTCTTTAATCTGATATTTATTGTTGTTCCTACATTTTATTAATCTGCTTAACGGAACAATACAAAATTCATTAATCTACCAAACAGGAATAAAATACCAGAATTTTTGCTCTAGTTTTCCGCTTTGATTCAACTAGTAAAAAAATCTAGATTTTTTTCTCCGAGTGTTTCAGTTGGAAATAAACATAAATTCAGCTGCTGCTGCAGTCACTGCAAATTTTGGCAGCACAAAGGATTCAGCAATAGGAACTCACACATACACACACACACACACACTCGTGGATGTGTCATTGTCGTTTGCTGTAATTATCCTGGAAACTCGAACCGAAACTCAGCTAAAATGTCGCAGCTGCCTTTGGCTCGAGCGCACGGCGTCTCGCTCTAACTCACGCTGCGCCGCGCTGCCACCCTCCCCATCCCGCTCGCTCGCTCACAATTCAATTGCTCAATTGCATGTTTGTTAGTTCATATAATAGCCGTTGTAGCCCTCCCCCCACCCTTCCAGGCTGGCAGCACTGATGTGTGCCTTATGCCACGACTTCCGTGCGCATTCACCCCCCGTGCAACTGAGACTTGGCAGAAGAAGAAAACTTAAGTGCATCATGCGGCAGCGTCTGCCAGCTGTCTGCACCCCTAACTCTCCGACCGCCGTTCGCTCTCTCCCCCCACCCCCTCGCGAGTAATTGAGTCGAGCGTTATCTTCGCTGATGTCGCAACTATTTCGATATGCTGCATTGGTAGAAATTATGAGCAGCGCATTTGCTTTGGCTATTTATAGATACGCTGGCTAATTGCATAACGGCAGAACGGTGCTTCGGAATGCAGCGACCTATCGATAACTGAACAGTTGCTCAACTTCTCTGACCGAAATTTGTAAAATAAACGCCTTGAAAGTTCGTCTGTTAGTTGGTGGAAGTTTGGGGGTTCGTAATTGAGGCTTTTTGTTAAGATAAGAAAATTGGAAAATTGTATTTGAGTTTGTTTCGTTTTCTTAGATTAGATTCGTAGACATTCGCTGGGTCAAGCTACATTTCGTATCTAAGCTATTTATAGCTTGACTTCACCGGAAGGTAAGAGATCATCATTATGATATACTGTTTTATTAATATTCATAGTTTTATCTTTGACTTATCGCAGAATATTTCATCCAAAACCCAAACATTCTTCAAACTGCTGACTCATTCGCACTTTAACCAAATTTCGTATGTGTCAGCGCGTCAAAAATAATAAATAAGAAAAAGTAATTAATGAGCGAGAGCAAGAAAGAGAGTGCGCGCGATCTGCCGTGATTAATTCAGCTGTCTGCCGAATCAGCTTATTCAGCGCCGCGGCTTGAGCGAGCCAAGCGCAGGTATCGATATCTGTAGCGCTATTCGACTCCTTGAAGGCGCCTCGGATTGCATATAATATTTACTTTAACGCTGCTTCAGCGCTTTCCAGGCGGCGTCTTATCAGCTGCGACGTCGGCGACGGCGGCGCTGTCTCTGTGTGTCATAAATGTAATGTGGAAGGGGAAAAAGAGCATACCATGCAGTTGAGCAAAACAATTTAACGACGCGAATCGACGCCCCAATGAAATCAAAAACAAGCGTAGACAGCGATAGCGACGCCAACGATGTTGACGTTGACGTTGACGGCGACGTTAACGTCGACTGCAGCAGCCGCAGCAACAAGTCGTCAGCTTTGTCGCTGGCTGTTTACCTTGTGTCAGTTGTCAATGCAGCGTGAAAAAAGTGACGTCTAAAGTTGCACTGAATTTAACTGTTATCAGAATGTGTTTGCGTTTCGCACCCTCCCCCTGTTTCTCTAACTCTTTCTTTTGTTTTTGCAGCTGACAGCTTTACACTCCCACACACACGAGGAGATTCGCTGCAAAACCTTAAAGTCACCGTTCAGTTAGTTTAACAGCATGTGCACAGTTAACACTCCAGTAATGTTACGTTGCTGCTGGTTTTCAAGAGAAAGAAAGAGCGATCTTTACTGGAAAGGTATTTAGCTTTAAAGTTTATCAGAATTTAACTGTTATCAGAATGTGTTTGCTTTTCGTATCCTCCTTCTGTTTCCCTTACTCTTTCTTTTGTTTTTGCAGCTGACAGCTTTGCACACACGCACGATGCGTTACGCTGTAAAGCTTAACAGCCGCCGTTCTGTAAGCTCAACAGCAAGAGCGCAGCTAAATATCGTTTACATTCCAGTAATGTTATGCAGCTGGTTGCTAAGAGAGGGTCGGAGCGATCTTCACTGGAAAGGTATTCAGCTTTGTCTGCGCTCAAGTGGCGCTTATTAAGTCATTGCGAAAGCTAAAGCAAAGTTCACAAGCACTTGACGCCCGCATAAGTATGCAACGCGCTTGTGCATGCATGGAGCCCTTTATTGTTGTTTGCCGTTCTTGCGTGTGTGTGTGTGAGTGTGTACAGTAATTTACTATTTGAGTAGCTTACACACAGGCGCACGCTTTTGTTTTAGCGTGGGAGCGAGATGGCATACTGTGCGCTTCACTTGAGGCGCATTGTTGCCTCCAACTTGCGTTGAAAAATCACACAATTTACAAGTGTTGAGCAGCAGCAGCAAGTGTGCTGTGGCCTATCTGCCACAAGACAACAACAACAATAACAGCGGCAGCAAGTTAACAATGCAGCGGCTTTTATATTAACAAGCGCAGGCAACAAAAGCGTCGAGCGAAAAACAGAAAAAAAAGAAAATAATAATGTTGACAATGACGCAAAACAAGCGAAAACATTGCATAAACTTGAGCGCGCACACACGCAGACCCACGCTTTATGCATATGTGTGTGTGGGTCTGTGCGTGTGTGTTGGAGTGTTGAAATTTATGCTGTGTAAAATAATGCGATGGAGCTTTAAGAACGCCGCGTAAAACGATTTTTTTCAGCTGCTTATCAGCACTGGTTGTGTTTCTGTGTGTGGGTGTGAAAGGTCTTAGTGCACTAACATGTGTGTGACTGTGTTTGTGTGTGTGTTTGTGGATTATGTAACAACTCGCTGCATTTGAACAATGCGGCGCGCTTTTGTTGTCGGCCCAGCAGACAACGCAAACACACACATACGCACACACAAACATTTTTGTCTACTTTTTCAAGTTCTCCATGCTGCTTACAAGTGTAACTGTGTGTGTGTGTCTTGTCTGTGTGTGTGCAAAAGCCAAAATATTTGAACAATTTGCGCTGCAGATTTGCTTTTGGCAGCAGTAGCAGTAGCAGTGCGGCAGCAGCAGCAGCAGCCACAAAGCGCCGCTAACAGCCTTTTGCTTTACGGCGCTTCCCCTCTCGCTCACTCCCGCTGCAGCGTGTGTGGCTGAATCTCTAACTCTAATGCCTGCACAGACTCACACACTCGCCGTCTCACTCCCTCCCCCTGCATCGTGCTTTGTCGCTGCACTCGTTTAGCATCGTTAAGCTTTCCACTTTCCGCTTTTGTGTGCCGGCCACATTTTTCGTGCTAATATCGTTAAAATGTTATTACGACGTAGTTTTTGCTTTAAGTTTTGTTGCACTTTGCACGCTAAGCTTCCCTCTCCCCTCTCTCTATCCCTATCTCTCTCTCTCTCTCTCTCTCGCAATGGCAGTGTTGTAAAATTATCGTTAGTTTTGTTTTTGCTGGATTTTCGCTACATCGTGTAAAATTAATTGAATGTAGCTGCCTGCAGAGCAGCTGCCCAAGCCTGTGGATAGTTTCAATAGAAGCTTTAGAATAGGAGAGAGGGAAAGAGCGAAGGGGGGCTATGAAGCATATAATTTAGATGCTCGCCATGTTGGCAGCTACTTAAATCCCCCTCTTCCTCCCGCTTTCCTTACTTCTAACAACTGCTGCGGCGAGTGCTTTGGGCGAAAACTTATTAAATATTTATAGTGCTGTGAAACGTTTAAAAAATATTGTCGTTTATTATGAAGCTAATTGATATATTATTATATATATTTCTTAAACGAATCGAGTGCATGGCTAGCCAGTGTTGAAAAGAGAGCTAAATCTAACCAAATGGTTTGAATGCTTATGTTTTTGTTTAATAGGAAATATGATGTAATTATTTAAATATGCCTTTACTCCTTTATTTATTCATCATTTATTTGTAATTTATATAATTTTGTATATTTTACTCACCTTAAATAAATAAAAATCCAGGTGCAATCAAGTCAAGTCTTTGGCCTGGAATGTGATTTTCTCACCTCATTTCGATTGCCCGGAGTTCGTGTTTGCCCGAAGCAAACCTCACACCAGGCACAACTCAAATAACTCTAACCCCTATTCCTCCTATCTCCGATATATATATATATATATATATATATATATCTGTTTATATAATATACATGTCGCCTTATCTTATCTGCCTCGCATTCACATGTGATTAAATGCATTCAAAAGCATTTTTCATGCGACGTTTTTCCGCTTTCCGTTGCAGAGTACAAAAAAGCATATACATATATGTATATGTATATGTATATGTATGTGTGTGTTTGTTTATTTACAAAACATGACAAATATTTGTTTATGCTTTAGGCTTTAGCTTTTTAATGCTCGCTGCGATAAGCGCAGATACTTTTTCCATATTTGCTTCACTGACTCCAAAGTTTGTGCCACACACACACACACACACACAAACATAAATATATATGTATGTTTAGAAGTTGTATATTTGTATATATGGGTTTAATAAACTTTAGTAAATATTTGTTTGCATAAGGCGAAGGAAAACATATTTTACTTGGAAAATCGAGACAAGTTCATGAGGGGCAGCTCGTGGAGGAAGGGGTGTGGCAAGGGGGCGTGGCAGGGGTAGCTCCGTTTCGTATTGCATATCTTACGACCTTGAGATTGGGCAGCCGGAATATGAAAGCCTCCACGCGCTGCACTCGTGATTAGCTCGAAATCTGAGTCTCCAATTCGAGCCTGTGGCACGCTCTATTCGATGTGTTTGTGTTCAGTGTTGCAAAATGCTAATGTTTATTATATGAGAGAAACATGAGGAAGCGTAAGCGAGATTAGAGATGCGAGTGGCATATGTGAGTAGGCTAAGTCTTAGCCGAAATCTTATATAAGAGGATATTCATAACTTTTTATACACTGAACCCCTTTAAAATTAGTAAACGGGGTATATTGTTCTTTAGAAAATGTATGTAACAGCCAGACGGAGGCGTAGTCGATCCCATTAAGTATATACATTCTTGATCACAACCATCAGCCGGATGGATTGAGCCAGGTCCTTTTTCTCGGTCGTTCCGCTTGATTGTCCGTCCGTCTGTCTGAGTGTACGAATGCGTCGATCTCAGCACCCATAAGAGCTACGGACTTGAAATTTTACATGTAGGGTCTACTAAAGCACGCGCATATGGACTTGGTTTCAAAATATCGATGAGTGTTACTATTGGGTTAGTTTTTGCTTCAAGAACTTCAGATAATATGTCGCAGGATGAAAACTAACAATGGATACTTTGAATTTGGATTCATTAATATAGATTGCGTGCATATAAACTCTTCTCTTCTTCTTCAATAACTTACTCTATATTCTATACTGTTCTATTCATATCTAAAACCAATTTTGGCTTCATCTCAACTATATTAATGGACTTTCAAGCTGTACGACAATGTCCATTTAGTAGCTAAAGAAAACGTAGCTATGCATAAAAAATGTTATTTTGTAGCAGTCCATTTTCCTTTTCAGCTTTTCCACCTTTCTGTTTGCCTTTGGGCAGAAGCGATGAAAAGTGAACGATTAGCCTGTGGGCCACTACGAAAAGGCGCTCAACTGAGACGCGGCGTGTGGCAGGCAACACGTAACGCCTACCAGGAAGGGTACACATACATATATATTTTATATGTATATAAATGTGTGTGTGTCTATTCATGTTCAACCCGTGTGGGCGCTACGAAGCGTGGCAACAGACGGCAGCAGGACACGCGTCCTGGCCAATGCTTCTGGTCGCCTTTTTGTGGCCCAGTTGCTTGGCTGGGCTTGGCTAGGCTTGGCTTTAAGTTAAAGGAAGGAAATTAAAAGGCCAGCTGGGCCGAGACGTCCGTCCTTTGCTTGCCTCCATCTGCTTCTTGACTTTAAAGTTGAATGCAGCAGTGGGTGAAAACTATTCAATTGTGGCCATTTCTTTGGCGGCTTATCTGGCCAGGAAACGAGCCGAATCGATCGCAAGGCCTAAAATGCAAATGTCTCGTCTTATCAGCTTTTGTGCCACACTCACACACACGCACACTTGTGTCTATTGTCTGTGAGTGTTTATCTTTTTGGCAGCCCGCAGCTTTTGGCATTTGTCTAGGCCCTCTTTTCATTTTATTTTTTGTTGGCCCGGCCCATTCATCAATCAAAAGTGCGTGAAATCAAAAATGTTTGCCTCATTGGCATTTGGGGCACACGCTCGAGCGCATTCGCATTCGCATTCGCAGATAAAACCTCAAGTGAGAAGCCAATAAAATCGAGTAATATGTATATATATAATATATAAACGTATGTTCATATGTTTGCGTGTATCTCGGTCTATGCAGAGGTGCGGAAAACCGCAAGGCAAGAAGAATACACAAACATTTTTACATACACTTTATTAACCGACAAACGCGCGTTGAGGCCGTCGAAGGAGCAGCAGATAAAGATACAGAGACACACACACAAGGATAAATGCACTCAGAGAAAAGCGTATGATTCAGTTGTAGTGGGAGATATGATAGAGGTTGAAGATACTGATAAAGATACAAATATAGATACATAGATAAGGCGGAAGATACAAAAATGTATACAAAATGAGATTGAGTAAGTAGGCAAATAAGATCAAGACAAAGGTAAAGAAACCGATCCGGTTATAGTTACGCACACATCTATAGATACAGATACGGATAAAAGGATAATTCCTTCAACTTGGGGGGCAATTGCAGATATATGAATACAAATTTATTTCGAGATACACATAAAGTTCTAGATACAGGAATATACAAATACAGATACTAAGAAACATACTGAAATACATGCTTTCTTGCTTACAGATACATAACATAGATACACGGATAGATACAATAAAAAGATACTTCCACTTGGAGAGTTATGATTTACTCAATATACGTTCCAGATACATGTAGATACAGGTTGAGATACAAAGATACAAATACATATGCTAAGACAGGCAGTATTATAATGAAACAATTTGAGAAATAAATACCTATAGATACAATGACAAAGATACAGATACAAATACAAAGACTTGGAGAGAAAGATATATATATTCACACCTTTTCCGAAAGGAAACTCAACTGCAGAGGATTATATTTATTACTTCTCGACATGCTTTACGCTCAACCTTTGCAGCAGTGCACTGACCAAAGTCTGTTCGCCTTTCGCTCAGTGTAGACCCAGCTACATGGCTACAGATGTCCGAAGCAGCAGCTGTTAACCGCGCCGCTTGTCTCTGATGGGTGGAGCCCGCCTCTTGGGGGAGGGGTGGGGGTGTTACAGCTGGGCACTGGCCACAACTCAGCTGCACGTTCCACACCTGCCACCCTCTCCGCCCTGCCACACCCCTTTGCACCTGGCCAACTGGCATTAAAATTGCATGAACTTGAAGTTGATTTGAATGTGGCGAACGTTCAGCTGCCAAGTGGGTCACATAGGCACAATTCTCGGTATGTGTGAGTGTGTGGGTGTGTGTGTGTACTGAAAAATATATCAGGCTGGCGAGCGGACCACATGCTCCTATTCCCAGGCGCCGCTCTGCGGAGCTTGTCACGAACAGCATAAATTCCGCCGGTTCGGCCCCCAAAGGATCTGGCGGGGAAGGTTGAAGCCCGGCGCCTTGCCGGCTAAGTCCGGCTTTGGCTGATGAGCAGTAGTAACGGTTATTTCGGTTTCTCTACAACTTCTGTTTTGTTTTTCTATGTGCTTCGTTTTGTTTCGGTCATATTTTCCACCACTTTGAGCACCGTTTGCAACCCCTCAGCGCGGAAATCAACGCACGGCAGATGTGAGCGACAGGACACGCTTCGCGGCGCAGGACATGTGCATCCATCCCACTCACTCACTCACTCGCTCTCTCTCTCTCTCTCCCCCTCTCTTTCTCGCCCGTATACCCCTCTATCTTCTGGCTGATCCACCCTGCTGTAATTTGTGCTCGTGTTTAATTATATAAAACTTCCAGCCAAAATTCAAATTGTAATCATTTTCAAGAGCTCTCATGTTGTTGTAATTATTGTTGTTGTTAAAGTTGTTATTCGCTTGTTGTTGTTGTTGTTGTTGTTTTTGGTACAGCCAGCAGCTCACATTTTACATATGCTGCGGAAATCCTTGATGCACTTTTTTCGCTTTTTGCATTTTGCATTTTGCATTAATTTGGTTTTATTGTTTTCCTTCGATCAAATATTTGCTATATACTCACACACACACACACTTGTGCAATGCAATTGTGTTATTTGTATTATGTATTGTTACAATTTGTTCGTAATATGTGAGGCAACATTTTTGTGAATTCTTGAAATGTAAATTGCCAGCAAGGTAAATAAAAATAAAATAAGGTAAATAATAGGTAAGGACAATTGCTTAATCCTCGTCAAAATATTATATAAAGTACGTGAGTGTTGCCTTGTATGTATGTGTGGATATATAGACAGAAGCAGCATGTCACGGGTTGCAGTGTAACTCTTAGTCGGGCATACATGATCAGCAGGAAAATAAACATAAGGATCTACTTTCGCTTAAGTCCCGGGCTTCGAATTAAAACTCATTTCATTTGGATAAACAACAAAACAAACATTATCCATAACTAATATACCCCTTTAAGTATTAAGAATGAGTATAAAACAAGTTTAAGATAAGCTCAAGATCTACAAAAACATAAAAAAGACAAAATAAATATTTAAATTTCATCCAAGTTTGCACTTTGAGTCAACGTGCCACAAATTTGCTTCAGTTTGAGTTGCAACAAGAAGGAGAAAGTGAGAGAGTGAAGGAGAGAGGAGAGAGGCAGAACATGAAAAATTATTTCGATTCGAAGAATTTCGACGGTTGTGCTGGAAACATGGCATTCAAAATATAACTTTGAATTTATCTCGAATGCCAAGCAAAAATTTATATGCATGTAAAAGTAGATAATATATATGTAAACGGTAAATTGCATTTGAATAATGGCGAAACAGTTTTTATTGCGGCAAATCATTTTTATTTTTATTTTACAATCAGGCCTCAATTTAATAAATTGATGCAAATGCTGCCACAAAAGGCATTTCGGCTGCCTTTTTCTACCTTAAGTGCACTTGAAAGGCGCCAACAGGGTATACTGCTTTGCTGTATGTGCTTGCAACAGGCTAAAGGAAGTATTCCCGAACACCAATCTCAGAGATGGACAACAGAGCTCTTCTTGAATTTTGTCAATATCGACAAAAATCGATTCTAAGATTTGCCTTAATAGGCATAACTCGAACGCGACAAGAGTTAGAGCTATGAAATTTCGAATGTAGAGTCTCTAAAGATATACACAAACGTAGAATATTTTGATTAGGGAATACCTTCCAACAGGACACGCAGTATCTAAGTAAGGTAAGCAAGACTCGAAGACCACTTAAGCTAGAAATAAACTTTTTGCATTTAGGGTATCCGCTAGTCAGTCACACTTAACTTAATCATGCTTTTTTCATGTCGACTGCTTTTTGGATAAAAACTGAAATTTTTGTACACTATACAGCCTAAGGAAATATTTGAACAATTTGCCAGGTCGAATTTTAAAGTTGCTCTTGCAGAGTTCAAAGGTCGAGGCCTGCTGTCAAATGGGCTAAGCGGGCCTAAAATGATTTGAATTTCCTTCTGGCCAAATGTGTTGAGGGACCAAGTTCTCAACGGTCCGGCCCTGCATTCAGACACTCGTTCAGTTATTCACTCGATTCGCATTGCTGATGCAAATCCCAGGCAGACAAATTTACACCTTGGGTGCAGTTTGCAAAGCCCCGGGGATAATCCGCATTAGTTGGACAATGCCGGATGGCCGAAAGCATATTGGCCAGGGCTTAGTTAACTGTTAGTCGTGGCCAACAACTTGTGTCAGCAGTCGGTTAGCCAGGACATCGACACGGACATGGACACCGGAGCTACGCAAATTGAATCGTGTTTGGCCTGCATTTCATTTGGCATTTGTCAAATGTCCAAATGTTAACCTCAATGGACGTTGCGAGGGATCGCATATACAATAAAATATGTATTGCATATTGCAATTTTAATTTCTCAATTCATTTTATGTCCTCCTCTGCACTTCTTTCTTCCTTTTTGGCCTTCGCACTTACCGTACAAAAACGGATCCACAGGAGCCCCACAAATAACAAATTGCTTGTCATTGGCATCGTTGTTGGCCAAACAGCAATTGCAGGGCCAACAGCCAGGAGCCCAAAACGTGTCCAGCTGTGGGTTCATTGCATTTACAATTTCAATCTCTATTAAAATTCATTGAATCCCTGGCATTAGTTTGCATCCAAAGGCACAGTGGGACGAAGCCTGCAGCTTAATTGCCTGACAGCAGTTGAATTGAGTTGAATTGAGGTCAATTGAAAGCTAAAGCTTTCTTTTACAGAATATGTTAGGCTTACTTTTCTATATACAACGGTCTTAAGGATTAGCTCTTTGGTCTCTGATCAGCTCAAAGCTTCGTTCTCTTCACTTTTATTGAACAGCTTAAGAGAGATGCAGACCTACATTTCCGTAGCTGATCCTCACCTACCCCAGTCCGTACTTCTATTCCGCAGTTATGCCTAACATCCTCACCATGTCGGGGACCTTCCGCCTTTGCAGTTTGTCATTCGTGGTCTTGGGCAGAGCTTCCACGAAGTAGACCCCGCCTCGTATGTGGTAGGCTCCGCTTAGATAGCGCTCCACAATATTTCGCACATGCTCCGCTGTCAGATTTTGACCCTCCAGATCGGAGGTACGGACCACAGCGCAGGCTACCAGATTGCTGGAGACCTCATTGGGAATGCCGAAGACGCAGGCTTCGCTGACGCCCGACAGACGTAGAATGAACTCCTCGATCTGTTCCGGGTAGATCTGGAAGTTGTTGAACTTGAAGACGTCGGTGTCCCGCGTCTGTATGTACAGGTAGCCCTCGCTATCGAGGTAGCCGATGTCTCCGGTTCTCAGCCACTGTCCGTCGGGGCTGAGAGCTCGCTTCGTGGCCTCCGGATTGCGATAGTAGCCCGCCCATTCGTAGCGCAAATGGGCATAGATGATGCCCACCTCGTTGATGCCGAGTGGCATTTGCAGCTTGTCCAGCACCCGGAGCTCCACATTGCGCATCACCTTGCCTTCGCTGCCCAGAGGTCCGCCCAGATTCTTGCTAATGCCGCCCGCCTCGGACAGGCCGTACCCAACGACGAAGCGCATGTTTCCGATCAGGTCGTACATGCGCCGACAGACCGCTTTGCAAACCTTTGAGCCGGCGCCAATCAACACTTTGACTGACTCCAGCTGAGCTCGAATCTTGTGCAGGTCGGTCTGGCACTTGGAGAGGAGTGCTATCTGGTGGGAGGCCAGAAATAGAAAGGTCACCTGATGGCGAGCGACAACCTGCAGCAGGTACTCCACGGTGTAGGGCCGATTGGTGATGATGCGCTTGCAGCCATTGAGCAGGGGGGCGAGGAGCATGTAAGTGCCGGAGATCCAGTAGAGCGGACTGAAGGAGAGCACCACCGTGTCCCTGGTGTAGGTGTTGGGACTGCCAGAGAGTGGAGGATGATCAAGAGTGTTAGCTATGCTGAGCTGGTTAAAGGATTGCCCCACTTACTTCTTGCAGTTGCAAATGAGGCTGCGATGCGAACGCGTAACCCCTTTCGGCATTCCCGTCGTCCCCGAGGAGCAGACAATGAAGGCTGTGTGGTTGCCGTTCAGCTTGGGACAGGGCACGTACCTAGGAGGGGTTAAAAGCCACCTTTAGATATAATTGGGCTGAGGTCAAGGTCAGGCCTTACGCAGCTGGTGCTATGGACTGATCATCATGCAGAAGCTCAATAACGTCGCGCACGCCTTCAATGTGACCGTTTACGAGGAAAAGTAAAGCCGGTTTGGCAAGGTTTTGATTGACTGCCTTGACAGTCGTATAGTTATCCACATCGCAAAAGATGAGCTTCGGCTCCGTTATGTCGAACATGTACTTGATGGTTGCTGTTAAGGAAGAGTTGAGCACTCGCAGGAGAATCTTTAGTGAAAGCTCTCACCCTCATCGAATTCCGGATGCAGCGGATTGATTGGCGTGCCGCAGAGCATCGCAGCAATCGTGACGCCCGTCAGATAGGTTGTATTACTAGCCACAACGCCAATCACATCGCCACACTGCAGTCCCAGCCGCCGGAAGGTCTGCGCAATGATGAGACCCTGCTGCGCCAGCTGTCCGCCCGTGAGTTCCACGCCCGTAATATCACACTGCTGCAGGACCTTGTCCGCATTCAAGTTGAGAACCCGCATCGTCACCTCCCCGAGCGTCATTTCGGGCCCGTAGAACTCCTTTCCCCGTGGTCCCAGCCACGTGCGAGTGGCGGCATCGTAGTGCACCTCACAGGAGGTGTTGCCAAACATCTTGATGTGCCGATGTGATGATGTGCTGGAGATCGTTTAATAACTAAGTGTTTTACTGCGTCTCGTCATTGTTTTTATACGCCGCAGGTCGTAAATAGGAAACAGTTTGCGGGCTGCTAATTGCTTGGACACGTTCTCCATCCAGACACCGAGTCTTGGCAGTGGCTTTGGCTATTGCTTTGGCTTAGTGATCGTTATCGTCAACTGACGTTTGTTTACATCGAGTGAACCAGTTGCCTCGTTCGAGCACCTGCGACCAGCGTTTATTTAAACAAACCTCGGTTGACAATAACCAGCGGAGAGCCGAGACTCGTTCCTCATGACTCATCAATTAATGCAATTAGCTCTTATAACGGAGCTGATGTAAGAATTCGATCCACATTCGAAACGTGTTCTCCCTCTACCAAATTAACCTACAAGTAATACTCCAATTCGGTCAGACTTAACTGAGATACATATATCTAATATCTACGAGATTAGAGGAGATTTTCAATATATTTTAAACACATTTTTTTATTCTGCTTGATAGATCAAACTTTATTCAGGTTCTCGGGGTTTATTTTATAAGTGCGTCGCACCACATTGATCTCTCATTTTTTTTTATTTTGCTTAATAGATCAAACTTTATTCAAGGTTGTCGGGGTTTACTTTATAAGTGCGTCACACCGCACTGATCTCTCAGCTCTGCCAGAATTCGCCGCCTTTGTATTTTGTTGTTCGTGGTCTTGGGCAGCTGCTCCACAAAGTAAACTCCACCTCGAAGGTGATAGGCCTCGCTGAGGTGCTCGGCCACGATGCCGACGACCTGCTCCGCTGTCAGCTGTTGGCCCAACTCGTCCTCCTCCCGCACCACAGCGCAGGCTGTCAGATTTGTGGACACGTCATCGGGTATGCCGAAGACGCCCACCTCATGGACTCCGGGCAAGTGCAGAATGACATCCTCGATCTGCTTGGGATAGATGGGAAAGTGATTGTACTTGAAGACGTCCGTGTCGCGGGTCTGGAAGTGCAGGCAGCCGTCCTCGTCGAAGTAGCCATGATCTCCAGTCAGCAGCCATTTACCATCAGCCGTCAGCGTCGTCTGCGTGTCCTGCGGATTGCGGTAGTATCCGCCCCACCGATGATTGAGGCGTATGTGTATCTGACCCGTCTGATTGGGACCCATGGCATTGCCCCTCTCGTCCAGAATGCGCACCTGGACATTGCGCAACAGTTTTCCCTCGCTGCCCAACGGCCCGCCCACATTCTTGCTAACGCCCCCGACTTCCGAGAGGCCGTAGAGCACGGCGAATCTGTTGCTGCCGAAGAGGTCATAAAGCTTCCTCCAAAAGGCAAGTGGAAGCTTCGATCCGCTGCAGACAAAAGACTTAACCGACTCGAGCTGCTGGGCCAGATCCGTGCGCTGGCTCTTGGCCACGAGGGCCATGTGATGGGGCACGGTGAGCACGAAGTTGACCTTGTGGCGCGCCACGAGCTCCGCAAAGTAATCGACGCTAAAAGGACGATTCGTAATCACTCGCTTGCAGCCATTCACCAGCGAGGCGAGGAGCGTGAAGATGCAGGAGACCCAGTACATGGGACTAATGCAGAAGAGCACGGTATCCGCGGTGAACAACTGGGGACTGTGTAAAGAGAGAAAGAGAGAAGAGGAGATGCAGAGTGGATTAGGGGTTTGCTGAAGGCTGTGACAACCCACTTCCCACATACATTTTCGCATTGTTCAGCAAGCTGCGATGCGAGCGCGTGATTCCCTTTGGCAAACCGGTTACCCCCGAGGAGGTGATGATGAAGGCCGTATCATCGCCGCACAACTGCGGGCAGGCAAACCTGTGAACGGGTGTTAGAGTCGTCGGTTAAGTGAAACTGGGTTTTACCTACATCGTCTTGGGATCGTAGCCTTCGGCGCCATCCTCGAGTAGATTCTGAATGTTTCGCACACCCTGCAGACTGCCGCTGAGCAAGATGAGTTCGGTCTTAAACTTCAAGCTGTTCTTGACCGCTGCCAAGGTCTCGTAGTTGTCCAGATCGCAGAAGATGACCTTGGGCTTGGTTATTTCGTACATATAGGCCACGGTTTCTGTTAGGGGTAGCTTTGAATTGTGGCACAGCAAAAGCCTTCTAGAGTCTGCTCACCCTTGTCGAAGTCCGGATGCAGTGGATTGATAGGCGTGCCGCTTAGCAGAGCGGCAATCACCACCTCCGTTAGATAGGTTGTATTCTTGGCAGAAATGCCAACCACGTCGCCGCGATGCAGCTTCAGATGCTGGAAGGCATGGGCCAGGCGACGGCTCTGCTCGTAGAGCTGAGCTCCAGTCAGCTCCTCGCCGGTCGGATCAAAGACCTGCATCACGTTATCCGCATGGAGCTTCAGTATGAGCAGCGCCACCTCGCCGAGCGTCATGTCGGGTCCGTAGTACTCCTTGTCTTTCGGACCCGACCAGATCTTTTCCACGCTATCGTAACTGGTGGCCGCCATATCTTTCCGTCTCCAAACACAAACCAAAGCAACTAAGCTCCCAGCTGTATATGTGGCCTATATATAGCCGATCCCAGTCCAAGTCGTAGTCGTAACTCGAAGTTTGATCTGCTAATTGATTGAACACGCTTTGGCCGCAAATGCAAACCAAACAAGTCGCAGCTGGCGCCGAATTCATTGTCTTAGGCAAGGTTCTAATAACGTTTGTCGACTGATTAACAAATATGACAAATTATCTAATCTAAACTCTATCTATTGAGAGAGCGAGCGAGCGAGAGGGGGAAAGATGAGGAGGAAGTCGGAATATTCTACTTAGTTTTTGCTCTAAATTAGTGATTGATGATGCACAGAGCAAACTTTCTCTCTGTTTCGGTCTTTCATTTTTGGTACCATTTTCAAGGCATTCTGCACCACTGTGCGACTCCATCCCGATTGCATAATTTTACCGATTAAGCACAGTTCGATCTGCCTTTCTCGCTCTAGCTGTGAGGCAGCTGGAGTCCTGTCCCAAGGACTCGTCGCCGTTAGAGAGGCGCATCCTTGATGCGTGCACACGCTTCATTTGCGTCCTTAGTTACGAAATCAAGCGTGTGCTCCAGGACATGCCGCCCATCCACATCCACATCCACATCCACATCCACTGTCACAGTCACCGTCACGGTTGCAGTCACAGTCGCAGTCACAGCTTAGCATGCAAGAAGCGCACGCGGCAGCAAGACCCACCCCCACCCCCTCCGAAGGGCCAGCAACTTCAATGGGGTCAAAGTTGTTCAGTGCCAGGTGAGTGCGCGGCGGCGCAGGTGAGAGGCGGGCGACGAGCTGCTGTTACCTGTCGCTTAGCTAGTTTCAAGGATGGATTGCAACTGTCTATCTGTGTGTGTGTGAGAGGGAGGTGAAAAATGATTTCACCTGCACTCAGGTTTATTTATTGATTTTGCTTAAGCCTTAAATTTTGCGCCATGTTTTTGCTGTCTAACAACAGAACAAAACAACAAAACAACTTAATTAATTACACGGCCCGCAAAATGTGCAACACAACACAGCAACAACAACACCAACAATCGTGACTGAATGATGAACTGCAACAACAACAACAACAACAGCAACAAGATTGCTAATAAAAGTTTTGGCTCAACTTTGATATTGGATTTTGATGAGGTCATTAAACAGTCAAGCAGCAACAACAAAAAAGGCTAAGCAAAAGCCACAACAACAGTGAAGACTTTTCATTGGCTGACCTGCGAATACCCTGTGATTGCATTAGGCTTTATAGTAAGGGTTTTTTCTATGTACGATCAAATATATCTCTGCTTCACATACAGCTGAATTGTTACTCACCTTGTGCCAGGTCTGGCATACCCTCTGCTAGGGTATATCAACAACCGCAACGAGTTGCTTTCTCAATTCTGGCAGCTAAGTTAAAATCTCAGCAATTAAGTGCGAGAAATTTTGCGACACGGCGCCGAAGTTAGCAAAGGACAGCTGTAACCCCTTCTCCCCTCTCTCTCTATCTCTCTCCGGTAATCTCTCGCTCTTTCTCTTACCAAATGTAATCAGACCCAGCATTATAATTAACCGCAAATGCAGTTATGCCCGCGAGTCCTTTGTGTTGGAATGCGCGCTGCCGGGCAATATGTTGCTCCATCTACCACCCCCACCCCCATCCCCCACCCCTTTCTAACCGCACCTTCACCCCTCTCCCTTCCGCTGCGGTCAGTCGAGGCTCAGCTGCTATTAAAACTTTTACGACAAGTAGGCGAAAAAATTACTTAATTAAAATGATTGACTAACAGAAAAGTTTGTGCGAAATCATTTTTGCTTTTTTCTCTCTCTCTCTCTTCCTTTTTTTTCTTCTTCTTTTTTTTTTGTAGCGGATACTCCTAACTAGCAGAAATACTTTTCCGGAACAATAGTTCTTTCCGCTTGCAGCCGTCTCTTTCTCTCTCTCTCTCTCTCTCTTTTAGTTACTCTCGCACATTTTTTGCTCGCGCAATTTTTTATTGTTTGTCTTTGGCCGCCGGCTCCGCAATTTGTAGGAAAAGGCGCGAACGGCGAGGAGGACCTGCGCCCGGGGGCGGAGGCTGGGAGGCTGGGAGGCGTGGCAGGAGTCATGGACTTAGATATCTGGCTCACAGTTGTCGACGTCGGCATCTTGTTGTTCATCTAACAAATTAACGAGTGCCTCAAGTCTGCTTCTCTCTCTTTCTCTCTCTCTCTCTCTGTCTCTCATTCTGTCTCTGTTTTTAACTCCTCCTTTGGCGAAAAACTTTGAAGTGTTAATGAATTGCAATGGGTGTGGGCGTGGCACGGCCTCTTCGCAGCTCCTGGGCATTGCGGTGTAATGACCGTTAGGTTTCTGTGGTTAATTTAGCCGCATGTAATTGAAATTATGATTTAATTGAATTTAGCTGCAACACAGCGAGAGGCGTCGCTGATGGGGCTCAAAGGGTGAGGGGAAGGAGGAAAGGGATATGCTTGGCTCTCTCTCTTAATGGTCAGGTAATACGTCTAAGTGCATCAGCTTCATATTTCACTTTGAGCCTTTACATCGTTTTAATCGCCCAAGTGCCCGATTTTAATTAAGAACTGCATTAAAGCCTGTTTAGCATGCAACTCGGGCTCACAAACTTGTCCACCTGCAATTAATTGCTTAATTGAAATGTAAGAAGAAGAAGAAGAAGAAGCGCTGCAGATGCGGATGGATATCCGATATGCTCTTGACTGAAACTTTTGTCAAAGATGTCGACACTTAATCGATTAACCCTTTGGCTGTGGCTTACATCGAGGGTTCATTTAATTAAGGAAAACTTAATATTCGACTGAACATAAGTTCTTAGCTCAAATCTTTTGATATAATGTTAAGGAATACCCTTTATGTTCTGGTTTATTTAACTGAACTGCAATTTACATTGATATTGATTCGTATGCTAGCATTGCTCAAGGGAATACCCTAACTTATTTGAAAAAGGAATATCCCCTAACTTAATGATTAGGCTTCTCATTTAGTTCGATTTATTTATCATCTAGTTTAGCTAAGGAATACCCCTAATGTTAAACACATTCTCATTGCTTCAAACTATTTTGCATTCGAATTACATTTCGCTCGTCCATAATACTCCCATACGTTATTTTCAAGGGAATACCCCTACGTTTTTGCTTGCCAAACACTCGAAAAGGCGTGGCACAATCGTAAGTCTCTCGAATTCGTAATGAATGCACATTCGAGGCATTAGCAGAAGGTGACGAGAGTTGTGAGAGAACAATTGAAGTGTGATTAGGCGATAGAATTTAATAATTCATTGGAATTATGTGTTTTAGGCGTGATTACAAAACGCTACAAGCCTAATAATCCGTTCAAATGAGCAATTAACAATTAATTAGGAGGCGTTTTGCCAAGTGCTTAGACCACACTCTTAGGCACACACACTCACACATACACTCACACATACACATATATGCATAATTGACGCCTAAGTAGACAAAAAGCGAAAGAAGGAGGGAGAGAGAAAACAGGGTCTTAGCTGCTTTTAGGCAACGGAAACGCAGCCACAAGCCAATTAAATATTTGATTTCAACATTTTCCTTAACTTAACCCCCAACTAGAGAGAGTGAGAGGGAGAGGGCGGGGTGGGGGTTGCTGGGGATAGGGATGGGGCTTACAAGTGTCTCTGGCAAATCCCCTTTGGCATATAAAAAGCATTTAATTTAAATGTTCTGAATATGGAGAAGTTCGCATTGCCGGAACAGCCAATGGACGCAAATTTTAATTACAAAATTCGCACATGTGCCCGTTATGCGACCAGCTAGGCAGGGGCGGCGCCACATGCCAACCAGGAGGGGTTAGCTCTAGAGGGGAGGGGGAGAGCATAGAGTGGGGGTTTATGGTAATTGAAACTTTCAACGCGAAACTGCGCACATTGCAGAAATCAACGTTGCACACGCAAAAGTTAGCCTACTCCCAAGCATGTTCATATGCAGGCCTTAAAGCACGCACACATGTACACAGGCACACACACATGCAGACAGTTTATGGGGCTGCACAGTGGGACCGCATGAAGATTCAAGTGGTTAGTCTTAAATAGACTAACAGCATCAGCCTTCAATTCAATGAATCTTATTCTGATGGAGACCTCAGATATACAGCTTATCAATCATTTGATTGAAAGCATAAGTAACAAAAGAGTGGTTTACTACTTTTTCTCTCTATGGCTAAGGCTGGGATTCTTTACAATTTACAATAATAGCTGTAAGAATCAGAGCTCTCCAGCTCTTATGGTTCAAGCTTTCCAATCTCCATCAATCATTCAATCAGGCAGTCAAGCAATCTATTAAAGTAGATAGACATACATAGATATGGAAATATGTGCTTTAAACTACTTTAATATAATCGAACTGAACTTTTTGTGTGCAATAAAAAGTGTGTTCGTCCCACTGTGCGCATAGGCAATCGCCGAAAGCAATTCACAGTGTCACCGTCGCATTTCCGCATTCCCTTAACTAACAATTAAAATGTTCATTTAGCGAGTTTTCTTTGTTTTACAGCCAGATTGTGTGTGCACATGTGTGTGTGTGTGTGTGTGTGTGTGTAAGTGGCAACCATTTACGCTTGTTTGCCTTTGTGTTTTATTGACATAATTGCTCATTATATGCTATGATAAAAACATATGCGAGTGGGCGCAAAAACGAAAAAGGGGGCGTGGCAAATTGAAATTTAATTAATCGTTGCATACGCTGTGGCGCAGCGAGAGTGAGAGAGACGGAAAGAACGTTTACTAACATGCATTTGAGTAAACTTTGATTGCCATCCATTTAAGTTTATCATTTTGATTGCTTTCCATTTATTAATTGGCAACCGTTTTTTTTTTTTTTTGTTTATTTAACAAATTCTAATTAGTTGTTATGTTTAGTTTTAATATGTTTTATAATATCTTTACCTTTTTCTTTTGTTTCTAGAGCAAATACATTTTCAGCTTTAAATTCTGTCAATTTTCTCTCCTGTTTGCATAAAGGAAAACTTTTTGCTGCAGCATAATAAAAGCAAAAACACTGAGAGAAAAAATGTAAACACATCTTTGACTACGAACTATAAAATAAAAAAATTAATTTTGCAGGCAGAGTATAAAAAATTTATGCTCTAACCGCATAAATAAAGGCAAAGCGGAGAAACAATTCAATTCATTGGCTCTGGCTTTGGCCTGGTCCGGATCTCTTTTGGCCCGGTCAGGTCTGTTATAGTCCTCGTCTCGGCTTCAGCTTGGTCAACGTCGCTGACCAGAAGACAAACTTTGTGCTAACTTGGCCAACAACAGAAGCGAATCGAGGCAAAAAGCTAAAAAGCAATTCTTGCAGATTGTCTTGAAGAGGTTACAAAGGCAATGTGCTGTACTAACAGATACCCTGTAGATAACAATACAGGTTAATAGCTTGTTTAATTTATTGAGGAACTAGTAAAGAGATTAATCTTGAGATTCCTTGCGTTCTAAAATTCATTGTAACACTAAGCCCAACTATATGATACCCTTTGCTAAGCTGTTGCCTAAACCTGCAATCTTACATCTGCAGATACCCTTTTGATCTCAATCTATCTAAGCATACCCTGTAGACAGAACTCAAGAAAATGTATTCAAGTGTAGTTCAAGCTGTCTCTGTGTACAATTTTACAGGGTATTTTACAGGGCGTTGATCATGCAACTCAGAGCTTTTCAATTCAAGTAGAAAATACAACTCTGTGTTGCAGTTGCTGTTGCTTTTGCTGTTTGCCTCTCTGGCTATTTGTTTGTTTGTTTGTTTATGCGGCTGCCCGCAGTCGGCGTCGACGTCGCTGCCGCAGTCACTGCTGCGTTTTTATTAGCTTGAACGCTGGAACAATGCAAAAAGCAGCTCCTTCTAACTGGAGCTTGGCTGACTGTGCGTATAAATAATGAAAACAGAGCGCCAACAGCCACATCCACATCCACATCCACTTGCTCTTGCACTTGCACTTCCACACTCACATCCACATCCAGCTTCAGCTCCACCTCCAGGTTCACATTCACGGCCAGCCTTGCGTAAATAGCTGCGCGTTCTGCTCCTAGAGCCAAGAAGCATTTTAACAGCCGCTCTGAAGTTGGCGGCAAGAAAATAAAATACACGCTAAATACAATAAAAAAGCTAAAGAAAAAACTAGTAGCCGAATAATTAGTACTCTTACTAATAATTAAAATGTGTGGGAAATCTCTAATGTCAAGTGTGCTCGACTAGCAGATACCAACAAATTGATTCTCAATATTTTCTGTTTCTTTAGTTGGAGCTCAATACTTCTTCTTGCGATTCCCGAATTTTGGCTAGATTTGTTTACACATTCGCTGACGTACTTGAGATACCCTTTGATAGTGTATAATGAATAAGGAAAAGTGTGGCTCAACGCTCGCCGCGTAATTTGGTGAAAAACCGCATTTAAAGTTCTGCAATTGGAGCGAAGCAGAGGCAAAACTTTTTGCGCTGCTGTCAGTGTTAAGTGCACCCACACACACACACACACACACACATACAGCCAGTTGCATTGAATGCATCGAAATGTTCATTAATCAAATAAATACACAAAAAAGAGCAAAGAGGAAAAGTGGAAAATGCAATGAAAAAAAGAGAGAAGAGAGAAGAGAGTGAAAAGCACAACTCGAGACCCGAGCGGAAAACTTTCGTTGGCTTCTGTCATTTCAATTCATTAGTAGCAACAATTTTATACATTATGCAAATGCAAATACAAATGCAAATAGCAATTCGAATGCGAATTCGAATGCGAATTCGAGTTCATTTTTTGCAGCTCTGAATATATTTATTATTCAGTTAATACATGATTGAAATCAGACACACAAACTTTTATAATTAGGTGGGTTGTCACCCACGCAATTAGTGTATATGCATCAATTTTAAAGGGTATTTGAGGGACAGCATACTCTAGCTTTGTTAGCTGTCTTCTTAAATTATCATCTGATTAACAAGTGACCACTCTTGGATCTGCCTACAGGGTATCTGCCAGTCTGAACATCGCTTACAGGTAAGATCATTTTTATTTAGCTTTTAATTGGCCAACAGCTAGCCGGCTAAAACTTAACAATTTAGCCATTTAACTTTTCTAGTGTTTCATTGCTGGAATTATTTTAAAGGCGATCTTAAAAGATGTTCCGCTGCTGTTCTGCGTAAATCCTTGCAGCCTTTCCATGATTAACTAAACAACGCGAGAGCCTTGGCATGTGATGTCTCTGCCAGCTGACGAGGGCTGTTTAATAAGTTTGGAGTAATTGTATTGGGAAGAGACTTAGTGTTATGATTGTCATGTACTGAAGCATTTGCTTTATTATATCATTAGCATTAGAACTCACATTATTATCGACTTAAGCATTATCATTATGACTTTAATTTTGATTAGTGTACTAATACTAATATCATTCTTACTATCATTATCTTAAGCAAATGCATTTTTTTTTTAATTAATTACTATCATTCACATTAGCATTAGTATTATCATTGCTATAAGCATTCTCATAAGCATTAGCATTATCATTATCATTATCATTAGCAACACTTTCCCTATGATAATTATTATAATAACTTTATTATCATTATCATTAGCAATACTTTCACTATGGTAATTATTATTATAACTTTATTATCATTATCATTATCAATATTATACATTATTCTCATAACCATTAGCATTAGCATTATCATTATTATTAGCAATACTTTCACTATGGTAATTATTATAACAACTTTATTATCATTATCATTATCAATATTTTATATTTTCATTATCCGTAGCAATACTTTTAATATTGTAATTTTATTATCAATATCAATATTTGCTGCCATGACCTTCGTCTAATATAATACCACACACACATACACACACACACACACACACATTTGTTATCCTTTAAGAACTGCATCAGAAATGTTTTGTTTTGCAAAAGTAGATTTACGAATTGTAAAATTCGGAGCTGCTCGACAACAATTTTGCGCTCCCTCCGCTAATTTATGGCATATACAATAGAGAAGTTATTTATTTTGGCCAAGCTTATCGCGCAGCCCTGGCAACAACAACAACAACAACAACAACAATAACCACAGCAACAACAAGAATGTTGTTGCAGGATTGCTGGAGGCGCACGTCAGCGTCCGCGTATCCTTGCCACACATTTTTTTTTATTTTTTTTCGGTTTCATTTTGTCCTTGTGCGCGCATATGCGGAATGTCCTTGCCCGCAACGAATTATAACTTGCACTTACCTCCAGCCGAAGCAGTTACAATGTGTGTGTGTGTGTGTGTGTGTGTGTGTACGCTGGCATATAAATGAGTATATATGAGCACCTGTATGCGTGAGAGTGTGTGTGTGTGTGTGTGTGTATTTGGCATATAGCAATTTATTTCTCGCTTTGATGCTCGACGAAGGTTTCTCTCTCTTGATGTAATTAGCGAAGTTTACTGTTATTTTTATGTGCCACACGCTGTGGCAAGATGGAAGGTGCATGGGGCAAGGGGCAAGGGGCAAGGGGCAGGGGACACGGAGGTGAGATGTCGGCTCAGTTAGTAAAATTTACTTTCATTAGCGTTTTGATTAACGCTCGCAATTTCCCTCCGTTGAGTTTGGCTGGCCCTAAAGGCCATGAATATGCAAGCCAAGTTAGTAAAGGCGAATAAATCAGTTAGTCGACGGCTGGAGGAGGGCGGAAAGTGGGTTAGGTGCTGGAAAAGTGGAAAATTGTATGTCAATTGAATGGCCAGAAATCAGTGTTTAAATTTGCATCCCATTTGCAAAGGCAATCGAGAGCCAAAGGACAAGCTGAGATAACAGAATATCAGCAGGTGTCTGGCAGGTAGCGGTGGGAGCAGGAGTAACTGTAATGGCAACGGTAACGGCAACGGTAACGGTTAACGCGCAATGGCCAGCAAGTGCGGCATGCATAAAACATAAGGATAACGAACGGCAGCAGGACTCAAAGGAGGAAGCGAAGCATTGTATAATTAAAATTGCATTCAAATGCAAATGCAAATGCGAATGTAAGCGGAAAAGCGTTAGGAAAACGCTGCAAGCAACAACACACACACACACAGATAGAGGAACAGCTTAGAAGGGGTTGCTTAGCTGCAGCCTTCATTCATGCAACTGTTTCATTGATGCTCTGCGCACTGCAATCCTATTAGCCCGCCCAGCACATTAGGCCGGCTAGGGTTTTGGCCAAGTTCGAGGCTTAGGCCAGGTTTTGGGCTAATTTGCCAGACAATGGCCACGCATCCGGCTTTGGCCCTAAGACGAGCCAAGGCGATTGCATGTTTGCGCATGGATTCACAGCCTTGCGAGTCCTTTGACAACAAAATTCCATGAATCGAAGCACAACAAATAAATCTGCATGCATATATGTATGTATGTATATATGTGGCATGTAGCATGCGGCAAGGAGCCGAACAATGTGCGGCTCGTGCGAGAGTTTTGCATATTTTTGTGACTCATTTGACACCTTGAAAAAGTAAAAGGCTTAACTAAGTGTTGCACGTGCACGGGGCATGCCACACAGCTGGCAACAGGTACGTCGAACTGCCCGCAGGTCGCGTGGCAGCTAGACACGCGTTTGTCACTTGTAGGCAGCTGCGTCTAACTGCTGCCACGCTTGACTCCGTTGACTGTGCCACATATAGGGGCAAGCTACACTTTTCACATGTGGCGCACGTGCAGCCTGTTGCCAGTTGCAACTTCAGCTAGAGCTGCTGAAGCTGCGGGTTAATTGAAATGCCCTGTTTCGGCCACATGTGGCAAGTATGGAAAGTGTGGCAAGTGTGGCAAGTGTTGCTGCCACATTGGCTAAATTCAATTTGATGAAGCGACACCCGCACACAACTTAATGAACTGCAAATAAGTATTTGCATTTATGTTACTGCTGCCACATCTTACGGCATGCAGCACGTGGCTGGCGTTTCAATATTTGTGGCATGTAAATATCGCACAGTGCTCGCAATGGAGCGCAACAAATCGCAGCTCAACTGCAGCTCCATATCATACTTTGCATATTAATGGCCAAATGCAGTTCTGCTGCCTGCAACACAACTCACGCGGGCGACAGCTCACACAGAGATACCCTGTAAACAGAGCTGACCTGCTCCCCTGCTGCAATCACTCAGAGGTAATGATAAATCTACCTCTGTTAGATGCAAACCGTACCTTTAGTAGGATATACCCGATTTGGACTAGCTACAGGGTATGCACTAACGGTAGTCGTAATGCCAGCAACCGCCAAGGACGAACCGAAGCGTCAAGCGCAGCATTTGCAAAAGAAAATTTCACACAGCGCACGCTGCAAATGAAAAGGAAAAAATTATTTGTTTGCACTCGTCGCCTGCGATGGAAAGCTCAACTAACGGGATTTTTTTACTTATTCCGCTTTCACATTTTTTTAACATTTACGACTCGCTTCGTTTTTTTATGCTCTGCCATCGATGCGGATGCCACAAAAATTGCAATATCAAAGCGAATGCTGAATAAAATGCAAATGAATCGCAGCAAATTGAGAAAATCGTAAAGCAAATCCATGAACCGTCACCCACAATCCGTTGGCACTTATGTAATCCTTTATAGATCATCGCAATGCTCCATAAAGACTTATTAAACATGAACGCAATCCTCTTGCATGAATCTCTTTGCTTGGGTGATTTGTAAAGGGAATCAATTTCGAGAACCGAAATTCGAAATTATTAAAACTGAGTTTCTCTCTTTTGTAAAGATTTCATTAAGTAGATAGAAACTTCAACTATAACTGGAGGAGAAATCATTTTGCTAAACCAACTTGAAGATCTTCTAATCCTCAAAGATCTCAAAGTTCCACCAATTGTTGCAACCCATACATCATTTCTCCAACACTTTGCTATCATAGAATTGTCTTACATAGAATTGGACTTCTAGGAATTACAGTCCAGTCCACAAAAAATTCCTAACTGTTCCTCTTCTCTATAGACAGTCTATCTAAAATAGATAATCCAGATTAATTTCTGCTATAAACCTCTTAAAGTAATGAAGAGAAAAACGTAAATCATATTGATTATTAGTTTGTTTAGTCATTCGAGCTGAGTGTTCGGTCCATTAGGAATTGGCAGATAATTTTCGCTTCACTACAGGAAAATCCACTTAAAAGCGAAACGCAGGAGTTTTCATGCAGAGGTGAGCGAGCGGCCATTACCAGGAGACAAGAGCAATTTGCTTTGGGCCAAAAGCCGGGCTCAATATGGGAACATTTCCGTGCTGCTTTCTTCTTCTTCATTTGCTTCTTTTTTTTCGCAAGTAATAAACGACAATAGAGAAAGGAGTGGCAGGGAAGAGGTGGCGGAAAACAGGCAATGCCAATACTTAATGTCAGTCACGTAGCAAGGACACTTTGCGTGCATTTCACATTTGCACTTGCCACAGCGCCTTGCCCCCGCAACGTGTGGCAAGTATCCGTGTCCGTGTCCGTGTCTGTGTCCGTGTCCTCGTCCATGTCCATGTCCTCGTCCGTGTCCTGGCATAACGGTAAGGTTCGGTATGCAAAATGCATCATGCTTCAGTCAAAGCAGAGCTTTAGATATTTCAGTTTTGCTTTTCTATTTTCCAGCTGCCATTTTCCAATCGATTTGGCGTTGAGAGTCGAAGTTAGTTTCATGGGTTTATCATTTAGGGCAGTCGCTGTAATTGGCCGTAATTTGATAAGCTTGGCTCAAATGGCAATGGCCCAAATGACTCGATACACTTTAAATAGTTTTTCCAGTTTTTCGGGTCTTGCCAAGTTTCGAAAACTTTTCGCAACATCTTCACAAAGTTTTAGATAAACAACAGCAAAGGGAGTATTAGAGCTGTAAGCAGATGCTACACTCAGAGAAATAGTGGAGTACTCTTTGCTGTAATCAATAACAAGTGTTATTAGAGTCCGGATAGGCTTGAAGCTCCTTCAAAGGACCTTTTTTTAGCTCTCAAGTCCAAACATAAGAATGTTTTGGGTAGTGTTTTCTCTGAGTGCAGGAGCGGAAGTCAAAGCCAAAGTGTTGACAGCTTGTTGTAGCACACACTCGCACTCACACACACACTCACACACATACACCCATGTGGAGCTGGGAAAACTTTTGGACAGCTCAAATGTATTGTATACAAATGCACTTTCAACGACTGTAAAGGTCTAAAACTGAAAAGCACTCTCGCTCTCACTCTTCCTCTTCCTCTCATCCTCACTCTCTTTCTCTCTCTCTCTCCCACTCATTCTCTCACTGTCTTGGCCAAGTTTTTGCCTTTCAATACGAACTTCTGCTGACAAAGGAGCCCAAAAAAAAAAAATAAAAGAAGTCCACGTGCAAAAGTTTTGGGCACAAAGCAAAGCATTGCCAAAAGTTATGCCGGGCATTATTAGAAATTGAATTAGATTGCATTTGCCATCTACACTATGCATGCAAATGCACTGCCAGTGTCAACTAGCCCACCCCCTACCCCCTTCCTTCACTTGCTACTATCCCCCATTCCCCCTCTAAACTGTCACAATCACACACAATCGAAAACTCATGGAATTGAAGGCTGGCAGCAGGTCGATTGGCAGATCATAAGATGCTTTGCTTGGTCGCAGCTTCGGCTTGTGATTCGCTTCCTTAACATGTGTCCAGCACACAGTCTGATAGCTTGCATACCCTGTAAATATGGCATTGGATAAATGTTGTTGATGTGGCCTAAGAGAGATGAGAGCGAGAGAGAGAGGAGAATGTCCTATAGAGCTAAATATTCAATGCATACTAGTTGAAAATTTTTATTTTAATTTATTTGCCTAATTTGCAAGTTGGGAATTACAAATAAAAACGATTTTGTCTTCAAGCACGGATAAAGCTTACGAAATATTCCTAAATATTTATTAGTTGAGAATTATAAATGAATTTTTGAATTGAGATGCGTAAAAAGAAATTAAGAATTATAAATGAAGAATCATTGAGTGCAAGTAAAAGCAGAACACTGAGAGAGAGAGAGAGTGAGAATGTTATGTATCTAAATAATGCAGGAATTCTTGTTATTACATTTCCGGAAAAACTTTGCCCTTGCCAACTTTTCCGAAAAAGTGTCATCTGGTTTTCATTTGTGATTTTTGGCAATATCATTTGTGAATCTTGCGCTTCCGTCAACACACGCTTTTCTTCCTTTTTTATTTTTGCCAAGTATTTCATCAAAAGTTTCAATCAAAAAGTTTGCAGTAAACAGGAAAAATTTACCTTGCGATTTGTATATAAAGTAGCTTCATATACTTCCCGCACTCCAGCCGATTAATCCTTTTAATTTTCAAAGTTTTTGCACAGAATTATATGTATATGCAAATATATATAAAATAAAACAATAAAAAAAAATAAAAATGGAAATAAGAGAAGGCAAACATGCGACTCTCGCTTTACAAAATAAACTTTTTTAATAACATGCCCAAAGAGCTGAAGACAGTGCGCGACCCGACCAACTTATCAACTTGGCCAAGTAATGGGAATAAATTTCAGCATTTCTGCACGTACTCTGCATACATATCTGCACTTGGTCAACAACAGCAACAACAACTGGATGAGGAGGAGAAAAAGCCGGAGTCACTTCTTGGCCCGCATTTTGGACAAGTCTGGCAAAACTTTAGCTTCAACTGCGCCTGGAGGGCTGCTCGTTCCGTTCCTCTTGGACAGCTCGACAGCAAATACGAGTTATAATAATTTCTTTTCAATTTCCTCAAAGCAAATAGCACAAGTCAAAAGAGAGGGAGAGAGAGTGGGAGACGGAGAGGGAGAGGGAGAGGGCGATGAGCTGCGTTGAGAGCGAAAATTTGGAATGCAACGAACGTTGATTCCGGCACAGGATTAGAAACGGGCTCCAAGTCTTGGGTGGCAGCTGTGTAAATAGCATATAAATCCTTGACTTGACGTCTTGGCCGAAAAGGCAACTCATTTTCTTTTTGGCCAACGTCATTTTTGCAAAATATCTGACTGGCATTTGCATAATTCCAAGCAAACAAGCAATTTGTTGCCATTTCAGCCATTTTACTGACGCCCACTTCAGCTACTCAACAGTCGCAGTCGGAGTCGCAGTCACAGCCACAGTCGCAGTCGCAGTCACAGTCACAGTTACAGTTACAGTTACAGCTGCACTTCTAGTTAGATACAATAGATGCTTGACTGGCTTCCTTAGAAATTTGATCTTATCGCAGCCATCTGGCTGCCATGATAAGAAGGACATCTCAACTAGCCTTAGCTAATTTGATTAAAATGGCAAATGGCAAATGGCAAATGGAAAATGAAAATAGAAAACAGCAAATTGAAAAACAAGCCGGACAATTCTAAATGCCAGCAAAAGTGCTCGAACAAAATGAAAACTTAAATGGAAATAAATTGAGCGACGGCAATTAAATTTCAGAACAGTTTTTCAAGCAAAGCGAAAATTAGATGGAAAACACTTTGTAAATAACAAAATATTGTATAAATAATAAAGCTTGGACAAGGATATTTATTCAATAGAGACTGAAAGCGAGAGAGACCAAGAGATTGCCTGAATACAAACTTAAGCATAAAATATCTATCGTATATAAAAGCAAACCCATCAAAAGTTAAAGTTAATAAACAAAAACGCATTTTTCTCAGTTTCGTGTTCAAAAATGCATTGCGAATCAATTGTTTGGGTACTCGCTTAAAGCAATGGACTCGTTTTTGGAAGGCAAAGGTGAGTCCATGGAGCGAATACGTGAATAATGACCAAAAAGTTGCGGGTTGTTGGCATAATTCAGAAACTTATTGCACACAGCTGTTAACTTGGCTAGCAGAAGTTTGCAGCGATAAGACTGCACAACACGCTGGAGTGTGGGACTTATCGATACCCTCACTGCCAGACATTCTGACTAGGGTATATGCAAGCCGCTATTTAATAGTATCGAGATAAAGAAAGAAAATCATGAGTCAGAAAAACAAACACATTCAAAGTACGAATACACCCCAAATATTTGGGCAGAGCACTGCTTGTTATCTGCAGAACCAATACACCCCTTGTGCACAGTTTCTAGGGTATACCAATGTTTGTCCTGTACAATAATTTGCAATGGGTTTTCAGTTTTCAGTTTTCAGCTTTCAGTTGTGCCTGTTGCAAATGCAGACACACTGCGCAAAAAGCTGGCCAGCAAATATAATAAATTCAATATTAAGTTGTGCCTATGCTAAGCAGCGCACACACACACACGCACGCACACGCACAGACACTGTGCCTAGGGGTGTGTGTAAACACACGCACTCCACAATATTTGTGCTTCGCAAGTCAAAAGTTATCGCCAGGCAAACAGGCAAACAGGCCAGCCAGCCAGCCAGCCAGCAAAAACTTGATGCGAGAAAACCCAGAGGCAGATGCCACACCCCCAATAGTCTGCCCTTAAAAGTGGGCGTGTGCAACTGGCCTGCAACAGGCGCCTACCCCTCCCCTCTCCCCCATCTCACTCTCCTCTCACACTCTCAATCTCTGCAGCCTGCGTGTGCTGCTGTTTATGACTTGCTTGCGCACCCATAAATAAACTTACGCTGGCAGGTAATCATTTTCCTCCACCCCCCTCCCCATCCCCCTTCCACACGCTCCTTTACTTTCATCTCTCTACAGTCCCGCTCGCTTAGCTTTCTCTGATGTTCTAGAGCGAAATTTCTGTTCTCTACTTTTTGGTTTTTTGTTGTGTGTTGTTTGTTGTTCGTTGTTTTTGTTTGTTGTTTTTGTTCGTTGTTTACACAGTGTGGTTTCAATTTAATTACTGCACAGCAGTTATATTGACGTCGCCTCATTAAACCTCTTCCATACACACACACACACACACACACACACACACACATACACAACCACCTGTTCATAACCTTAAGCCTGTCAATTGCAAAGCGTTTGCTGCGGCTTTTCTAGCACACACACTCAGCTAGTGTGCAAGTGTGTGTGTGTGTGTGTAAGTATGTGTGTTAGTGTGTGTGCCTGATTCCCTTTAACCGCAACAAACAATCTGGTGCTTCTTCTTGATTAACATCGGTTTGTTTGTTAGTGAAAATCGAGGTTTCCATTTCAAAAATAATCCAGAGAAAATATTGCGGCAAATAGCAGTATTTTACCTTTACAGTGTTGTAAAGTGCCTCCGTGCTTGTGTAAAGATTTAAGCTAATGGAAATCGTGTTAAATTCTGAGTTTTCGTGGAAGCCAGAAGTTGAGTGAATTGAGCGCTTCGATTATTGGTTATACATTAAGTACTGCTATCTAGTATATTAAAATGTGTTGCATACTTTTGGGATTAAGCTGTTTAAATCGAATAACGCTTGCATTTAGTATTTACTTTGTTTTCCCAAGTTCTCAGATCAGCTTATATTAATCCATAGTCCTTTTACCACACAAAATCAGCTTTTCTTTTTGCCTTTTAAAGCTTCGTTAGATCAAACAGTTGATTATTTTATAGACTCGCTCGCAAATCCCAATGTAATTTGAGTTTGGTTTTGCACGACTCAAAACTTTTAATGGGCTTTCTAATACATTTCAGACAATACACACACACACATGCAGAGAGACTCTGAACTGTTGCCTGTGCACGTATAATTACATGGCAACAACATTCAGTATTTGGCTTCAGCTTATGGCCAAATAGGCCGGGCCAACTCATATTTCACAAAAACATGCATTATGACTATTTTATGAAGCACGCGTCCGCAAACTTTGGCAGCAGGGATGCAGCCAGGAGCAAAGCAACAGGACTCTCGCCTTTTGTGCATTGCGTTGTCAGGTATTTATTTAAGTTGCTGCCAGGCTGTTGCCTTCGTCCTGTCCTGCACATCCTGGAAATCTGTGTGAGTTCGTGTGCATGTGTGTGTGTTCTCCATTGTTATCGCATCTGGTTTATGGCTGGACTAAAAGTCTTAAATTCATGAGCTCACTAAATGGCTCACTTTGGGGCAACAAACTTCAAAGCCTATGCAACAGCATGGCCCATTCAATAACTCCGCATGTGTTTGTGTTTGTGCTTGCTTTCGTATGTGTGTGTGTATGGGTGTGTGTCCCTTCTTGTTAGCCTTCAAATGCATATTATCAGACATTCAGCTGGCCATAAACTACAGGCGAACTTCCATTCAGCTTTGAGCCACCATTGATATCGCTCGCAGTGCCATCAAATGTGCTTTCAGTTGGTCAAAGGACCAAACGACTAAAGGACCTAATCGCTGTGAACTAATTCAATAGCAGATTGTTCATTGATTTACTACACAGCACGAAATTTCGATTCACTTAACTTTCAATTCATTAGGGATATTCATCAGACAGTTTAGTTAAATGCAAATGTGTATATTTAATCTTTAATCCCTTCAACTAAACGTAAACATAAGATCGGATTACTTTCATTTTGAAATTGTTCGCTCTTTGCAGATCTCTCCCTGTCCTGCTTTGTCGCATTAGGAGCTTAACAGCTAGGCAAGTCTCTCAAATATGAATGATGTCTTCCACTCTCTCTCTCTTTCTATCGTCTTATTTCAGCAATAAAGTTTATCCTCTCTTTGCAATCAGTCACTCTCTGTCTCGCTCTTTCGCATAAGCTATGCTTTTAGGGTACTGAGTAAAAGCGGATCAGAGGCGAGGCTCGTGTCTGGGAATCGACTTATCCCCGGTTCGAATCACATCTCATCTCATTTGTTTAACACAAAAGCTTTTCTTGATAGTTTATATATTTTTTTTATTTAATAGCAAATGTAGATATTTAAATATAATTTTGTTGCTTTTGCATAATAGGCTTTGAAAGCACTCTCTGATTTCCGGCATCAATTTGAAGCACTCGCTGCAGTCACTAACATCTACTCACATACACCCACTATTGGCCCACCATGCTGTTCGACTGGGTTAGATTGGCCCGAGACAACGTGTTGGTCTATGCGGACGCAGTTATGGCCTATGCCTATGAGTCGAACCATGTTATGGCTCTCATTAGCTGCATCATGGCCCTGGTGTTCATAGTGCATGTGAAGACGGCCACAATAATACTGATCGATCTGTGTGTGCCCAAGCCGCCCAGAACCCTCGTTGAGCGCCACCCCTCGCCCATCAATATCCTGCGTCGGAGAGTCTGCAAGCTGGAGCACATGGAGGCGTTGCATTGGTGCTGCTACAACGAGCTCCCGCCCGCCGTTCTGCTGGAGAACAATGGCAGCACCGTAGTAATGCGCATCTCGTGCGCTCCGGACTGTACGCCTTACATTTGTGGCGGCAATCTGCCGGGAAATTTTTACTTTGTGGAGGCCACTTTTAAGTGGGGCAGCTCGGAGCACGCGATAGACTCGCACAGCTATGCGATGGAGCTGCAGGTGCTGCATGCCACCAACCTGCGAGATGTCGCATTCGAGTATCTCACCATCTCCTACATGTTCGCGGTGGTGCCCGAGAAGAACCAATTCCTCGAGCAAGTGGTCGAGAATCTGTGGGCCATTCGGCGTCCCAATTCGGTCATCGAGCTGCCGCCCTTCGACCTTGGCACATTGATGCATTCCTTCAGCCAGGACTACTACAGCTATCGCGGCACCTACGCCAACGGAAACACCCTCCTGCCCAGCCAGTGGGTCATCTGCCCGCGCATCTTCTACATTGGATCCGAGCAGTTGTCCCAGTTTACGGGTCTCTACGACGCGACCGGCCGCAGAATCGCGTTGAATGCGAGAGCGAAGCAACCCATCGGCGATCGCTTTGTGGTATTAAATTGTTAGCTTCTCCTTATTTTAATAGACATATGCATTTGCCTCTCTTATTTTCTTGTTGGCGCATTAACAATATATTTTCCTTATTCTTTGCATTGCGTGCGTTACCGTTTGTCTATATCTGTAGAAAATTATATTTCTGCTTGATCTGTTCCACCAATAAAAAGAGTTCTTCAACCCTGACTATTCACTCTCCCATGCTCTGTGTCCCTCTCGCACTTAAGAAGCTTAACTGCTGACATGCTCAGCAGTTGCAGCAGAATGGCAAGGCTCAGGCCTGGTAAGCGAGCGACCCCCGGTTCGATTCCAGCGCCATGCAAATAACATAAAGTTCTTTTCACAATTATTAAATTATTTTTCCTATTTCTGCTTAAGAAAAAACTTGTATTTGATACGTCAAAGCTGTTGAAGCTTAAGCTGCAAGAAATTGAAATCGCATTTTGTAAGTTCTTGCGGTATAATAGGCTTAGAAAGCACTCCGATTTTTACAATCCGTCAAAAGCAGTCGCTGCATTCAATAACCAATCGTGCTGTACGACTTCTGTTAACTGTTAACTGTAAGCTGTTAGAAATTCAACCCAAAACTTGGCATTTACCCACCCGTGTAGATTCAGCCCTGTGTTTAAGTTGAATGAAAGTTAAATTTATATTTTGTTACAGTTATATTTTACTGCCAATTTGTTGAGGAAATCAGAGGTTTAATTTAAAGATCTTTGCGGCACTTCTAGCCCGTGAATATGCCCTGCGCATTACCCGTCTGTATCAAGAGCGTGCCCTGAGCTGTAAATTGAGAGTAGAGAGTTATAATAGCACTGCTTATACCCCGTACTTAACGGTTGCTGGGTGTACTTACGTTCAGGCTCAGCGCTGGCCAAAGCCGCAATCATAGCTAAGACAAAGCCGCAGATCTTGATGAATTGCATGTTGATTGTTGTTGTTGAGAGTGCTGTAACAGTGTTTGTTGAACTGTGCTGTAGGAGAAGTGCAGCAGCTGCTTTTTATAGCGGCAAATGCGACGAAGGCAGCGACGCAAGCAGCGGTAAAAGCAGCGGTAAAAACAGCGGCAAAAGCAAAGGCATATTTAACAGCAAAAGCAACAACAAAGCAGATCCAAAGGCAGAAAAGCAGAGACGAAAGTAAAAGCAGATGCAAAGTCAAAAGCACCAACAAAAGCAGCGCCAAATGCAGAGCCAAAGGCAGCGACAAAAGCAGCGACATATTCCATAGTAAAAGCAGCGACAGAAGCAGCGGCGAAGCAGAGACAAAAGGTGCGACAGAGCAAATGCAAAAGCAAAAGCAAAGGCAGAGACAAAAGCAATTGCAGCTCAGTTTGGGCTTTGCCCGCAGCTGGAGTAAAAACCCAGACAAATGAAATCTTGGAAGGTTCTGTCGAGTAGGTCGACGGCTGTGCAAGTGAATTTGGATTCGTGATTTGGCAGCTGGGAAGGTGGGCCTACATTTGAGTGAATGTCTAGGAATGCAATCGAGCACATAGTCAAAGTCCGTAAGGATTCCAATTGCAGCAGATAAAGCAATGAAACGAATCGCCGGGGAATTTGTGTTGGCCCACAAAAAAAAAAAAATCCGTTTGATATGCTTCTGACCCGGTCTAAATTAATTTCGAATAAACGCTTGTGAGCGTGGGAGGCTGTGTGGGCGTGTGGGCGTGCCGGCTGCCGTTTTGCCTTGCTGATTACATTTGGCTAACGGTTTCGATTCGACTTTCTGCATCATAATTCCCGTGGCCGCAAAATTCACTTTGAATCGAGAGATGAAAGCGGAGCCCGATTGGCCGCTGGCGCAAACGTTGCAAATTCCACGAGCAGTCAAGCCTGGCTATATTGAGTGCCACGCTCACACGCACAGACGCACACACACACACACACACACACACACACATACGTATTACCGTTGTTAGCCTGGCTTAAGGGTTGGGGCACATAAATTGTTGTTAGCCGGAATTTGTGCAGTTGAAAATCAAAAGGATTAGCCTGAGTCCTGGCTGCTCGCTTTTGGCTGCTGGCTGCTGCTGCTGCTGCTGCGGCTGCCTGTTGCCTGGGCTAAGAAATTGGCAGCCAGTGGGCAGCCATAAAGTGGAAAAGTCGCCGACAGTCATACGAGCTGTTAACCAAGGCAACTTCTATTACAATTTATTTCAGACGTAAAACCAGCCAAGGAAATATTTGCGGTAAAAGTTTCAAATAATTGTTGATGTAACGAACCATGCAAAGTGCGTGGGGGTGGGCGTGGGCGTGGGCGTGGTGGCGGAGGAGGTGGGCGAAAGGGGTGTGGTCGACTCCTCAAAGCGAAACAATGGAAAGTGGAGAGTGGCAGCAGGACAACCAAAATAGTTTTCGCTTTTTGGCCAAAAATTGTTGAAAGTTTTGCCATACAAATATGGGGTTTGAACCAAGTGCCAGATCTCAGCTAGTGTATCCTTCCTTATAGCCAGCGGCGCTTCCCAAGCCAACCAATTAAAACTAACTCGCAACTTTTCATATTTCCATTACAGGGCATAAATACAGATAGTATACATAGTATACGGTTATATAGTATATATCCATATATATATTCTGTTGTCTAGAGTGGACTTTATTATGCATGTTGCTCAGTCGCTGGCAATTTTCAGCTTTATTTACTATCAAATCAAATCAAATCAAATCAAATTCAATGACAACAACAACAAAAGCAGCAACAACAACGCAATGCCAGCTGAGATGATAACAAGTCGATGCGAAAACCAGTTCCCAGCATCAATCTTAACTACGTATTAGTAAATCGCCTTATAAGGTAGTCACGAGTAGGAAATACCCTACAGCAAATCTACAATGAAAATTACAATATATAAATCAAGCATAACTGATAATTATATTGCATTGTTTAATGTTCCACAAAGACAAGACTATATATTATGCAAAACGAGAGTAGCTCAACTAAGCAATACTCTATAAAGCGTTGTTCTTCACATGTATAGGAAAGAGTGTCAAGAATACATACACAATCAAAGTCCATGTGAAGAGATCCTGCAGTACGGCGTAAATATAATGTATCTTGAATAAGGAAAATCATAAAAATAGCTACGTTTATATCTTAACAATCATAGTTGATTATCTTGACATATCTTTTTACATTGAATTCTATTTTGCATTTGTTTCGTTTCTCGGAATGCATTGAAAAAAACTTGGAACTGGTTTTCATAAAACATATTCCAGGAAATCTAATACGAATAAAATAGTAAAAGCTCTTCTCGTTAATTGTTAACAATCGTTGCATATCATTAGGGCATACCCTTACTTTGATTGATTACTTTAAAAATGTTAACCATTGTGCCTCTTGGAGAAAAAACAAACATACATATACATATGTATGTACAATGTAGGTATATATATTTATATTTTAATCATTTTTACTTGGCATTATATATAATATAATATACATATATACATACTTATATACTATCTGCTTATCTACCCAATGGATGGAATTTGTTCTTCTTGTTCTTCGTATCTATTCTCGTTTAGAGTCTTCCTAATTCGTGTGCAAAAACACATAATAATATAATATATAATTTGTTTATCAAAAAAGCTCTCTATAAGATACTTGAGTTTCTTCTTCTTCTCCGCTATATGCACTTATAGAGAGTTCAATATTCGCTGTGCTGCAAATAATATTCCTACTTGTTGATTTTTAGCCTCAAATTCGATTTTAAAATGCAATTTAATACACTTTTGAAAGAGGGAAACATTTCATGCATATCCTGTGAATAAAACACCCTTTTTTGCAAGCAAACAAATACAAATAGAAAACAATGTTTAGTTTAGTTTAACATTTCCGTTTATTTAGAGGCAACTTCATTCAATTTTCATTCAATTTTCAATTTTCAGGCAGTTTTCGATCTCAAAAGTTAACCCGTGCGAATGTATTGAACGTTGTCGGTCTGAACCAGAACGGTGCCAGCTGCAAAGAGAGAATTGATTGATGTGAATTGATTGGTATTGATTGAGTTGATATACTAGTAGGCTAATTAAAGGTGTGTTAATCAGCATTCAACTCACGTTTGGGCACAGGCTCGCCGCTGGCGAGAGCCGCGACAAGGGCCAGGAGAAGGGCTGCAGCTTGGAAGAGTTTCATATTGATTGAGTTGGCTTTGTATGTGATTGATACTGATCCAAACCGAGCGCTGAACCGATCTTTTATAGCAACAAATGCTGCTTCTGCTGCGACTGCGTTTCAGCTGGGAATTTCCTATCAGCGTGGAATTACACAGGTTAAAAGATCGAGTATTACTGCTATAATATATACCTATCAGCAACTTGTTGACATTTAGCAAGAAAGAAATACTGGATGGGCTGGAAATAATAGATAGCCAGTAGCACCATAAGTAATGCCCATTAAAATAATTAGGGTCAAACCTTAGGTTGTACAGCGAAAGCGGAGAGAACCTTGAAGGAGGGTAAAAAGTGGAATCTGTTCTTTATTCTCAGAACTGGGTCAACAACTTTTGTAATCTGTATCAAAACAATCAATCAGTGCTATTTACGCTATTTCAGGAATATATAGGGTATCTATGTATTAATATAGCTCCAATGCTTGCTCTTATTATAGATTTTTACTTAAATATAAAAGTGTTTGAGGTCGGAATTAGACTTTTTTTAAATAAGCTTACACTTCTGTTTTTCATCCAACGGTATTTCATAGTCTAGTTCTTTAAAATAGTATTAAATATAATGCGTATATAGATTGGTTATCTATCTGCTTTATGTTTGACCGATTGCACCAGACAGTGCAACAGATATAGCATATACAGTATATACATATATATATGTACATCTACATATATTTATTTGCATACATCATTAAAGAGCCTCAATTAGAACATGCATTAATTCGAGTTATCAGCGCCGTTGTTTTCGTTGAGCCCCGTTGGTTATTTTTTCTACGTACTGCAAATAAAAGTGATTCGATAGACCCTGGAATTTCCAGCTAAGCGGCTCTCTCGACCGCTGGGTATAAAAGCGCAGTCCGCTGCGATCGGCTGGCATATATTCACAATTAATCAGTTAGGAATCAACATGAACTGTCTCAAGATCTGCGGCTTTGTTTTTGCGCTGATTGCGGCTCTGGCTAGCGCCCATGCAGGTAATATACATACATACATATATGCATATATAGTATACGGTTATATGATTTTAAATCTAAATATTCATTTCAATAGACACGCAGGTAATTCATGCGGGCGGCCACACGCTGATACAAACGGACCGAGGCCAATACATACGCAAAAACTGAACTAAAAGTAAAATAAATTAAATAAAAAATGAATTGAAATGCAGATTGTTTATTTTTATTTAAAAAGTGCGCATTCTGAAGCTAGGCGAGGGCTGGTCACACTTGCAACCACTTGGTATTTCAGCTTGATCGATTATCGACCGACCGCCACAAACAGCTGGCGCTTCACTCCCGCAGGCTGGTCACACTGCTGAGTGCAGTTTTTGTGATCTTTTGTTTTGTTTTGCTAGCTGCCGTTATTAATTCGTTTCTTTCGTAAATATTTAACTATGGCGTATATGAATTTGAGTCCCGTTTAATTAAAGTTGCTTTCAGAGTACAATTTCTGTATAAACAAGTGCAATTTGCCTTGCAAGTGGATTATCTTATCGCAGGCTCCCGGCAGCAGCAACAACAAAGTTCAACGAAACGTGCCAAGCGGCTGTCAGAGGGCAGCAGCAACAACAACAGCAACAACGAGAGGAACGAGAGCAACGGGGGGCTAAAAATAACAACAAAATAACCACAAAAGTCCAACCGCAACAAGCCACAATCGGCGAAAATCATCAACACTGGCGCGACAGTGGGCGTCCGGCTGGCCAGCGGGCATAGACTTCATCCGTGTCAGTTGCATTTTGACAACGCCAACGAACCGCAAACACCCGCGCAAAAGTCATGACAACTCGGATTCCAGGGCAGTCTCCCTCTCCCTCTCTACCTCCACCTCCGGCCCCGCCCCCGCCCCCGCCGCTGCCATCGCCAGCAGCTAAGACTCTAAACGCGCTGCTGCACATGCCCGCAGAGATGGAGATGAGCCAAATTGAGTTGATCTATCGGGCGGAGGGTAATGCAAATTTGGTGCTGGCGTTGCCGCAATTTAAAAAAGTTTTACGTTTGCCAAAAATGATATCCAGCAGCAGTGGCAGCGGCAGCGGCAGCGGCAGCGGCAGCGGCAGCGGCAGCGGCAGCGGCAGCGGCAGTAGCAGCAGCAGAGGCAGTCGGCAGACCCAAAACAGTTGCCAGCCGACCGTCGAAGCCAGGCCGGAAGGACAGCCCAGCGTTTCCGACCCAACGAAAGCATCAAGCGCAAAAGGTTGAATGCTGCACAATATACAGTATATGTATATATAGTATAAGATATGGCTATATGCTGGCTTGTTATTGTTGTTACTTTTGGACAGGAAATGGTTGCGTGCAACTTCAAACACCCTGGCAAAAGCAACAGCAACAGCAACAGCAACAAGCGCAGTTCGACGGAACGAAGTTTGAATACTCTTTGCAGCAGATGTGATATATAGTTGAGCTATACTGATCTGTTTGCTAACCATTTCAATTGTTAGGCATAACCAAATACCCTAAGCATTCATAAAGATAGATATGTTTAGGCATCCGATTTGTGATACTTCTTGCTTTTACTTTAACTTCAATAGAAGTGCATAGCAATAGATATATCTACTTACTAGTCTGTATGCTATATTGATCTGTTTGCTAACAAATTCAACTGTTAGGCATAACCGATAAGTTTCAAGTTTCTATAGCTTGCTATATGTCCGATTTGTCACACTACTTGCTCATACCTTAGCTACAATAGAAATACATATCAATATAAACAGATTGCACAAGTTTGATAGACTTGTCTGTAAGCCCTTCTCCACTCATACATATACGAGTATATATGTTCTTTATAATAGTATCTGTGTACTTAGATGTCTGGTTGGTGCTTTTAATGCACTGCTGCTAGGGTATAACAACAGTTTCCTATTTCTGCAAGTCGTGGCCGAAAGCAAAAGCAAACTCAGTTGCTTTTGGCCAATTTGTGTATTGTGCGATGCTTATTGCCCGCTTGGCTGGCTTTATACGTACTTCTATAGCCGCATAAAATTGCACAAGTATATAAGTATATGTAATTCCATAGATGTGTGTGTATGTATAGCTTTGGCCCTAGTTGTATCTGTTTTTGTGGCTGGCTGTGCATCTTGGCCATTGCCATTGCATCAGATGTGTTTATTTCATTTATCTTATTTCTTGCTTTTGCCTTTGCCTTTGCGCACTCTTTCTCCTCTTTTCAGCTGGCGTCTTGACAATGCCGGATTTTATGGCTTATATCGAGATAATGCGCCGTCTATTAGGAAATGAGTTTGTCTGTGCAGCGGATATTGTTGCCATACCAAAGGAAAGCGATAGATGCTGGATAAACGAGCACATACGCGCCCACAGGCCGGGTGAGTCTCAGCTCCACATGACTTCATCTCGGAGGCAGACAGACAGACAGACAGGCAGACAGGATGGGCCTGGCCAGATGGTGTTTGTATTTTTGTGCCATCGTCACGGCTACATTTTGTATTTGATCTGCGCTGCACTCGCTCCGCCTTGGCCTGCGTCCAAATGCCGGCACAGCAATCAATCATAAACGAGCTTTTTACAGCTCCTCCAACTGCTCGCTGCTCCAGTTTCTAAATTGTGCATCAAAGCGGAGCCACATGGGACTGATTAGTGGTGCCGGCCAATAGTCGCAGCCATATATCAAAATTCGGTTTATATTGCAGCTAGTTGAGGCTTTGGCTGGCAGCAACAGGCTGCAGCTCGGAGCTAACAATTTATCATTGCCACCGCGCGCTAACCCAGCGGCGTCTCTCCACTATATATCAATATATCCCGGCTGGTTGGACTGCACTTTACATTCATGTTCCGCTCCTTTCCACTTTCAGTTGCGCGTCTGGATAAGGAATTTGTGGGGCCATTCGGTCTGCTGCTGCCAGATGTGACCCAATTGCCTGCCACATTCGATGTTTTACTTGCCAATTTACAGGTGAGTCTCCCTCTCTTTCTCTCTCTCTCTCTCTCTTTCAGTCTCTCTCTCTCTCGCTCGGATATCGGGGTATTGGCTCTCGAATATATTGTATATTTTGTACAAGGACAATATTGGCATTTTTTCAGCCATATGCGCTGCTGCGGTTTAACTTGCTTTTGTCCAGTCAAAAAGGAAAAAAATAAAGCGAGAAGGAAAAACAAATATTTTGTAGCCAAAAACCTAAACTGGGAGCCAGCCGAGCACATGGATGTGGACATGGCTGCTGCTGCTGCTGTTGCTGCTGCTGCTGCAGCTAAGGCAACATAAATCAACGGTTCTTTGTTTTGAATTAAAGTGGGCAACAGTGTAAACACATTGTTGTTGTTGTTACTAACATTTGTTGTTGCCTTGGCCAGCAGCAATGGCAGCCAAAAGCTGAAGCCTCGCCTGGATCCGTTGGCCGTTTCGGTTTGTGCGGTTATAAAGGACGCCGAAATTGCTTTGAAAGTGCCGCCAAAGCCACTAGTTCAACATACCCTATAATTATAGGTGCAAGAAGTGGGTGGATTCCTTTGTAAAAAAATTGTTTATCAAAGCAAGAATTCAAATTCTTTCAGTCACAATTTTCAAAAATGTTTTTAAGTGTAGGAGAAGAAAACAAAAAAAGCGACATCTAGCGTTAGATGAGCAAAGAACCGCTAGATGGCGCCGATTTGTGTTTAACTGGACACAGGATATCTCTAGAGTCGAGTTGAGGGCGGCCTTTAAGCCACATTCTGTGCGCGATGGTTATATATTCAATTTATGGCTTTGGTGCCAAAGCATTGACCGAAATAAAATTGCAAGAAGTAACGGGAAAAAACAGCAACAATAACAACAATAGTTACGATGCCATAACTAACGCCATATTGTGCGCCGCCAAGGATGTGAGCAGGCCAGAGCCGGAGCCGGAGCCGGAGCCAGCAGCTGGAAGAGGAGCAGGAGCAGCTGTCCGGAATTCTGTGCCGCTTTTAATTGTGGCTTTAAATGTTAATTTTCAATTTCAAGTTGAGGGACACGTCTGGACATCGCTCCATCGTTGACCTGCTGGCACTCACCTACATATACATATATATGTATATATATATATGTGTGTGTTTGTGTGTATTTGTGTGTATTTCACCTGTGCCATAACTCATCATACAATCAGCGAGCCAAACAAGAACTTTTCTTTTATGTGGCAACAACAACAGCAAACAGGACAACAGCCAGGACAATGGCAGGCGGTTACAGTTCATGTTCGGGCCTGCAGCGATAGCCGGCCCGGCCTCCTCTTACGCCCCTCTTTCTCTCTTTTTGCCAGCGTGTTGTTTGTGTCGCACTCAACTCCACTTCGCTAGTCGTTCGCATTTTCAAGTCAAAATGGCGTCAACGCGAGCTCCGCTCTGCCTGCTCCAACTCCATTTCCCATGCAGCAGAAAAACCATAAAAAACAAGAGTTTCCAAGAGGGGTATGCCCGATCCAGAGATATCCTGTACCTTACTTTGTTAAATGCTAAATGAAAGCTTGTGGAGCTGCCTTACAAAATTCATTATTACTTCTAAAAGAAGAATTGCTTGGTAGGGTATATCCGCTGCACACATATCCTGTAGTTAATGGTGTATGTTGGGAAAGGTTAAAAATAGGTGTCTAAGTTTTATCCTCACTCGCTAGGAGTAAAAACCAATTTGAATACATATATTGAGAGTAATACAAGCAGGCAGCTTTTGTCCAGATCAACTGAACCCTTTTTCAAAATACAATTAAGTGCAACCTATATCACTATATACCCGCTTACAACCATTTTTAGTTGCATTCAGAGCATAAAAAGAAAACCAAATAAGCCAAACGAAATAATTTGTAGGCAAAGGACATGGACATGGACACGGACATGGATGCGGACATCTGCAGGAGTAGCAGCAGCAGCAGTAGCAGCAGCGGTAGCAGGAGCAAGAGGAGGAGGAGGAGCTCTGGAATAACCCGTCTCGGCCATACATATGCCATCGAAATAAAACCCAAACAGGGTTGGCTCCAGTTGCCAAGTGATGTCAGCGATTTATTTGATTTAATGCCAACAGGCGCCGGCACAATGGACACGACCTCCGAACCCGCACCCGCACCCCAACTCGAGCCCGAACTCGATCCAGATCCAGAACCTGAACCAGAAACCAAGGTGCGGCCAACAGTTCAGTCGATGTTAAAGCCAGACAAATGCAGGTGTCGCTATTGCAGCATGCAGGTGGTTAAGGTGAGTGTGAGGATTTGTGTGTGTGTGTGTGTGAGGTGTGTGTTGTGCTACTTGTTATTTGATTTACAAACATTGTGAACTTGTTTTCTCCGCAGCTGCAGACAAATAAAATCAAACGTTTGGGCGAGTATTGTCCATTGGAGCTCTTCTCCGGGTAAGTTCTCCGGCTGTAGGCCCGGCCCACACGCCTTTAAGTCATAAATTTTAACGTGCTCCATTTGCGTGTCCTGTCGTGCTTCATAATTCCAACACCTTTAACAGGAGCTCCTGCTCCTGCTCCTGTGGCTTGTTTTACCTGCAGGCACTTGGATGCCACTTTTTGCTGTGCCCTGTTTCCGGCTCGAACCATTATAACATAGCTCGAGCTTTTTTCTTTTTTCTTTTTGTATACCTCCTATCTATTGGCCGTGGGCTACAGGCTGTATTGACTCGTTTGATTCGCAAGATCATAAAATGGATTAGTCGATTTAGAACTCTGCTTTGCCACCGATAAATATCGAATTTGGTTCATGCTTTTTAGACATAGCTGGACTATTTGAAAGAAAGATCTCAAGTTTGGTAGATAGACATGCATTAAGTGAGTATCTTCTTTCTTTTTAAAGGTCTGCTTTCCCAAGAATTATTCTAATGCTTTGTTTGAATAAGCAAAACTCGAAGACAATTAGAAATAAAGATCTCATATTTCGCATGTAGGTTCTCGTTGAGTAACTATTGAGAACCTAGAATTGAATATTTAGATATCTATTCCCTGAAATTGGAGAACAAACGTGATCAATCCAAGGGCTTGATCTTGCAGAACATTTAAAGTACAGAGTGCAGAGTATCTGCTAGTCGTTGACACCCCACTTGTCGCCGCTTACTTATTCTGTTGTGTTTCGGGTGTGTGGAATCCCGCGGCTCATTCGTTTATTTGCGGCCCGCTGTTTTAAGTCATGCGTGCATCCGTGCACGAAATTCAATTTGCTTGCGCTTTCATTCCGGTTTACCGCCTGCTTCGCATCCACTTTCATTGCCTTTTATTTCTTTCGTTTTCGTTACGGGTCGGCTTTTTACGGACTTGGCTTTGCCGCTCAGCGCACAAAATTGTTGCCCCTCCAGTTCCCTCTCCCACACGCCCACACACCCGCACATATATTTATGTTTTAATAGTGTTATTTTATATATATACAATATATATTTTTTCCTCCTTCTGGGTTTTTTAGTACGCCGGGTCGTATGCTCGATGCCTTGAATGCACTTTTCGCTTGTCCGCAAAATAATTTACGTGTATTTCAGAGCGGGAATTTAATTTATGGCGATCACGCGACTTCGATTTCCTGCGAGGAGCTGCACTCTCGACTTTTTCCAGGGTAAGCGCCAAATTGTTTTCATTTTTATCAATATTATTCGCAGATTTATACGTATATAATATAACTCGATTTATCAGCTTAATGCGAATCAATCTTTGCAAACTGAAATGTTTTGTGCGGATAAATTCTCATTGTACTGTCGAATATTTGTTATAAAAATGTTATAGAGGATGAATGCTAAGCAAAAGTTCTGTTACTGTTAAGTTAACAGTTGACTTCCCGAGCTTCACACTTACTTTAAGCAGTCTATTTGTTCGTCGAACTTGTTGTGTTCGACAAATTTTCGCAATGTTCGACAAACTTTTGTGATCCAAATGGATGCAATTTATTTATTTATTTATTTATTTATTGAAAGTTAACAATGAATTATTAACCTACATGTCGATGAGCACTAGCTGCCAGGGCTATCAGCTGCATTTGTTGCATATTTGTATTAAATGATTGGCAAACAATGTTCGTCTAGTTAATCGCAAACAGAGGTGTGTTCGACGTACAAATTCTTCTGTGAATGCAATGTTAAAGCTACAACTTCTCTTACTGTTAAGTTAACAGTTCCTTTTGCTGTTGATAGCAGTGAGTGCTGTTAATGTAACAGCGTCGTTTTAAATGTTAAAGTAAAAAGCCAGCTGAAATATGTTTATACGCTGGATAATATAATATAATAAAAAATTATAAAGATAAAGTATAGATAAAGTATACAGATTGCGGAGCCTCTTGTCAATACAATATTTCGATTCAATTAAAGCAAAATAATCAAGTAAACGTGTTGAGTTTGCATCAAAAAGTGAATTCAACGAATTCGTTATGAATATTTAAATGTATTTCTATAAAAACTTTTGGCTTTCGCTTCAAATAGATTGTAAGGATTATAATATTTATAAGCAAAAAGTTCGCATTGAGTGCAGCAGCATAAAAAAATATATATGTTTATAAAGAATAAAGTAAAAATCTCAAAGCAATTGTTCGACACGCAAATATTCAATAAATAATGCCCAAACAGCAGCCAAACACACGAATTCTCAATGCTCCAACCGCTAACACAGCCATTTATCTCTTTCTCCCACTCTCCCTCTCTCTTTCTCTGTTCAATTCGGTTTTATGTGTTGTTCACTCATTTCAACACCTTGACAACAAAATTGGAATGTGCATTGAAAATGCTAACAAACAAAATTTCGGAAAACTCAAACTCAAACCCAATGTCCAATGGCCAATGGCCAATGCCCAATGCCAAACGCCGTGGTCATAAAATCTGTGAAATTCTCCAGCGAAATGATGGCGCTTATAAAACATTTGCTGGTTGCCTGCCTGCTCAGGGAATACAGCAAGGAGCAGGATTGCGAGGCGGCGGCGAGTGGAAGCCGCAGCCACGTGGCAGGCACCGCAGCTGCATTTGGGGAATCGACATTCAAGCGTTGTGGCACGGAGACAAAGCCAACAGAAACTACACAAGAGGTCGAGCAGGAGGAGGAGAAGGAAGAGGAGGAGCAGCAGGTAGAGGCCGGCATACCTGAGTTAGTCAAAGCTGCTGCTGGGCAGCCGCAGCGTCGGCCAGCTGCTGAAACGGCGAGCCCAAGGTACACAAAGCGTACCAAAAAGGCAACAACAACAAACCGAATAACAACGCAAACAACAACAAGCTGGTTGTCAACGAATGTGGCAATGGCTGAAAGTCGAAAGGAAATGGAAACGGAAACGGAAACACTGGCGACGTCCACTCCGAGCCCGAAGCCGAACCCTTTTCCTGCTCCAACTCGGACTGCGTCTCCGTGTACGTCTCCGTCTCCGTCTCCGAATCCGAATCCGTGTGAGACTGAAACGCGGATCAGCAAAGCGGAAATATTTCACTTACCCAAAAATTGTGTGCTGCAAAAAATTTTGCATTTGCAATTGTTGGTAAAGGTAAGTGGCAGGAGGAAACACTTGGCCATCATCGCTTTTGTTTACTTTTATTGGGTGGCGGTGGGCGTGGCTAAACTGCGCGTTGCCCCAGTAGATTTGATGGCCATCAGTTGATGTTTTTACCCAATTTGATACCCTCGCAAATTGTTTCATCAATTGGGGTATTATAAAGAGTTTAGCGAAAGTTTGAAATCGGGATTAAGCAAACAAATAGATAAAACAAGTTGTGGTACCTAAGCAGGGTGTGCTCGACTAGCAGATACGACGCATTTATGCAATTAAAAAAGTGTTTAAAGCAATATTTTAGCCAAGTTTCAAACCATAAGTCAACACTTAATTGAGTTTATTTTTCATTCACATTGTGATTAAACTATAATATAGGTCTGCTTGCAGGGTATAAGAAAGTCCATCAATCTTGCTTTATTGCTCCTCTGTCTTTCATATGGTCAGATAAGATTAATTTTTCATAAATGAAAACAAATTAAGAGTTAAAGTTTGAAAGTTAAAAGGTGTTTTTTATTCCCTTGTTTTCTTCTAGACGTTGAGAGTTGAAGATCTAGTTACAGGGCATTAGATAGTCGATCATTTCGCGCCTGTCGCACTTTTCTTTTTTATTTATTTGGCCGCTGGTGGTTCTCAAGTGCAGCAGCTGTGCAACAAAGGCAACTGTATTGAGCTCCACCTGCCTGCGGCTTCAACAATGCTTCAGGCGAGTGCTAAAAGGGAAAGAATTGAAAGGCCAGCCAAAGGGACAACCAGACGGAGACTGGACAGTGGACAGCTGCGAGAAGAGCGTCTGTGGAGCAGTGGGAATTGCTCTGGACGCTCACTTGGCCGGCAGCCAAGTGGCTGAAAGGAAGATTTTTTGGGCGGCTGTCGTTAACTTTTTCGCCAACGTTTTCTTTGCCAATTGCAGCGCCACTTTCAATACATGTGGCAGCAGGGATACGCCCGTCATGCCACGCCCACTTATAAGGCGCTGCGCGGCCTGCTCAGCTGTCAGTCGGATAAAGTCGACGAAATAGAGGCGGAGCAGGCTTACATGCTGGGAGCCACAGCTCTCGATTGCTCCATAATGCTGACCTTTCAGGAAATACGCTGCGAGGCCAAACACAACAGGTAAGCCTCTCACTCACACACACACACACACACACACACACATACACTTAGGTAATCAATGTTCACTTTTATCCGCAGCGCTTTGCAGCCTTGGCTCGTATCCTTGCAGGGTCGTCAATTCCTGACAAAGTTGTGCGTCCTCGATCTGGACCCGAAGCCCGATAGTCACTTTCATAAATTCATAAAGCACACTCGCGAAATTGAAAAGTGTTGCCTAGCATTAAATTAATTAATTAATAAATTCACAAGGCGAAACTAAAAAAGACTTCAACGAATTTGCAGCCCACAAAACTGTGCTACACTTTTTGTTTCTTCTTTGTTTTTCTAAGCGTAAATGTTTCGCTGCTCTCCACCAATGGGGTATTCTAATTACGGCAGCTGTTGTGTAACGGTTCGTATAGCCATAAGGTGGACATCTACATTATATCTGTCACTGATGATCCTCACTTTAATACCGCTTAATTTATTGCCGCTTAATTAATTCGCATGTGTGGCTGAAATGTTAACAGGGTATTCAATAGTCAACTGTTCTAAACGGATGTTGTTCTTATTAGGTTTTTGCCACGCCCCTCGCTAACGGTTCTGGCCGCTGCCATTTTCGCTGTCAAGCAAACCACAGGCAAAAGCGAGAGGCGCGGCGATTCAGCAACAAGGGCAACAACAAAAGCAACAGCAAAAAATGTAGCTGGCACACCGTGAACACTCCTTAATTAATTTCCATGCGAATGCGGCCAGGACAAGCTGGAGCCACACGCTGTCGCAGCAAAAGGCGCCGCAGGACATGGCCAGAACCGTGGGTTGGGCCCTGATCCTAGTTTGCGTTGTTCTATGCAAAGTTGAATGTTCGCCTTGCTGTTTTGTCAGTCGCGCACCGTTTGCAGACCCCAGCAGTTGCTTTTTGGCCGCGTTATCCTTGCGCCGGGACCTGCATAAACACAAACACAAACACAAACAACCGACGCGCACACACAGAAGTGATGGGCAACAAAATTGTGACATTCACCGAACAGCAATTGGACGACTATCAGGTGCGTAACCCTCAGTGTGCCATAAGCCCAATTTTCCACTTTAAATTTTGCCGTTCTTTAATCAAGGACTGCACGTTCTTCACACGCAAGGAGATATTACGGTGCGTATGTGTATGACAGCCACACGGGGCGTATACGCAATTTCTCTTCGCTGTTGTGTATTAATATAATAAGCGAGAACTATTTTTGCGTTCATGCGATGCTCGACCCCATTGTTTGGCCGAAGCCTTTTGTCCAGCACACACACACACACACACACACTCACAGAGAGAGAAATTATCAAATATATTTCACTTTATTTAAGTATAAATAGTATTTAAAGTGGATGAGTGCCCAATTGCCTCACAATTCAGTGAAAACTACATTTTTACATGAAGAACTTTTTATAATCTAAAAAAGTACCATTTTGTTTGTGACATTGATAGCGTATCTGTACCATGGCCTTAATAGTGCATATTTGGTACATTTGTACCACAAGCAGTTCTTGACTGATGTCTGAAAAAATGATACCAATGTACCATTACGTAAATAGTGTACCACCTTAGGTACATGTGTTCCACAAGCAGTCTTCGCTAATGTCCATAATCAACATTTAACACTGTAAGCAAAAGGTACCATTGTACCATGCTTAAATAATGCTCTATTTTTGGTAAATTTGTGACCCCTATATACGAAAGATCTAGCCATAAACCATTCGCACGGCATTTCGATTAAAGTGAGAATTTCGATTCTCATTGCAAGACATTTTGTACCTAAAACCATTTTAATGTAATTTGTACTTAAATGAGGCAATAAATTCTGAATGATTTCTCTGTGTGCACACACACACACAAACACACACAAAGCCTTTCATCAGGCGCTCCATTTGCTGGCGCCCCGTTCGTCCTTCATCCTTTGCGTCCTTTTCACAGTGTGCATAAACGATTCCGTGAGCTGAGGCCGGACTTGGTGCCACGCCAAATGACCGAGGGTCAAGCCTCGAGTGTCAAGGTTCCACGCGAGTGCATTGAGAAGATGCCCGAGTTGCGTGAGAATCCCTTTCGGCGACGTATCTGTAAGTACAACAACAACAACAACATAACAGTAACATAAACAACAAACAACAAACAACAATGCAGCATTCATAAGCAAACGTATTTTGTTTTGTTTTGTTTCGCTTTCCTTTCCATATTTTTGGTAAACGCCCAACTATTGCGTCTTCGTCCCTGCCACGCCCACCTGCCCTCTGCCCCCTGTCCACATGCCAGGCGAAGCCTTCTCACGCGATGGCCTGGGCAATTTATCCTTTGAGGACTTCTTGGATGCTTTATCCGTGTTCAGCGAGCAGGCGCCCAGAGATATTAAAGTATTCTATGCCTTTAAAATTTATGGTAAGTTCTTCACATACCCTGTAACTGCAACAATCGGGGAATACTTGCTTTGGTCTACATTTATGAAAGAGGTATTTGCATTCCTCTTTTTTATTCTCATTATATACATATCTATTAGTATGTCAGAGGTGAGGTTTAGATATATCTCGAACCAGAAGATATATCTAGTAATATCTCACTTATCATCTTTATCAAATGTACTTTAAATACCCGCTTGTTGCTGTCTCTAGGGTATCGACTTGCTTAAGTTCTTCATGTGGCTCGAGTTGTTGCGGTGCACGCTTTTGGCCACGTTGTTGGCCAACATTTGCGGGTTCTGTTTATGCATTTGCTGGTTTCCTCTTCCTCTCTCCCTCTCTCTCTCACTCTCTCTCTCTCTCCCTCTCTCTCACTCTCTCTCTCTCTCTCTTTATCTCTCTGTCTCTTTCTCTCTGGTATTTATATGGAATAGTAATGTTTTGCCTAGTCGCGCGCCTCAGTTATTTGTGGCCCAGCTCCAAACTTTCGGACTGCAACTAACTCGTTGTTTTAGCTGTTGTTGCTTTTGGCCGAGTTCAAGGCCAGTCATAAATTCTAATAAGCATTTTAATTGAAATTTAAATTAGAATGCGGAATAATGTCGCGCTTTCTGGCATCCAAATTGATTTTACAACTTTTGTGGATTTACGATTTACAAAGCGGACAAATAAACTGGCCGGCAATTAAGTGCGTACTGTACAGTGTGTACACACTGTGGATAACAAGTAAATATATATTAGTTTTCCATATGCTGGCAGTAAATTGAATTGGGAATTGAATCAACAGAGCTCAAAGCAATGCAAAACAGAGCTGAGCAACAATAACAACAACAACAACAACAACAAGAAAAACATAAACAAATTGAATAAAAACCACTAAATAATTGCATAAAACAGAGCATTCAAATGCATTTGAAATGAATAATTGTTTCGAATAAGCAACTTCTCCGATAGATTGAATCAAATTGAATTAGTTGCGGTTCATAGTTTCATTAAAACTAGAAAAACGTATTAAGAAGTAAATGCCGGAGCTTAATGGACGGCAATTGCGGAGGTGAAAGTTGTGGCAAGTTGAAATTCGACTTGAAATTTGGCTAATGAAACTTTTCTTTACAATCTTGAAAATTCTTGTGGCAATCTATATATAGAATAAATTAAATATAACCAAGATTACAGTCACAAAGTAAAATTATCTTGATGTTTTCTATTAGGTTAAAACTTTAATGACTAAGATTTTAGTGAATGATTAGATTGGAAATCGAATACTAATTAAAAATGGGTAAATGTATGTAACAAGCAGAAGAAAATGTGGCCATGAAGTATATTTGTTCTTGATCAGTATCCAAAGTCATTCGAATTAAAAACTGATTTAGCTCTGTCCGTATGTGTGAAGGCGTCGATCTCAGGATCTTTAAAACCTAGAAACATGCAATTTAATATGTAGGTTCTCTTATAGCACGCGCACACCGTGTTTCTTTTCGATAATCGATAACTCTTTCTGTTTGCTTGTTATCGATATCAATAACTCTTTCTGTTTGCTTGTTATCGATATCATCAAGCTTACTACATATATTAATTTAAGGACGAGACACACATTGTATAGGCCTAAAACTCAGCCCAATGTTTAAGTCAGCCTTAAATATTTGTCTAATCTACTATTTATTTATTTATTTATGTTTATGTTTGCATATAAGACGTATTATTAGCTTAAGCATTTGTGTACAAGGGTTATCCTGCAAATCCTTTGGCTTGTCGAAGTCGGATTAAAGTAACTTTTTTGCTTCGGCTGCTCTGCAATACATATGAAAATAGAAAATATATTTTAGAAAACAGAACACAAAACACGGAGCTTGACTCTTGTCTCGAATGTGCATTATTAGATTGACACAAATTGAGGCATGCAGCACACACATCCATATATGTACATACACATGTATGTCTGTGTGTGTGTGTGTGTGTGTGTGTGTGTGTGTTTGCTCGTAACTTAGTTTTGCACACATCAGTTGACTTTTATGCATGAATATGTCAGCTATGATAAGAAGTAGTGTGTCTTTCCACACACCCACTCACACACTCACACACACACACACACACACATATCCAGACTCACATTTATTTATATTTGCATATATTTGTCTGCTGCGGTACTTATATGCATGTGCTGGGCGATGACTTTGCAGATTTCGATCAGGACGGCTTCATCGGACACGCCGACCTCATGTCCTGCCTGACAACAATGACCAAAAACGAGCTCAGTCCGGAGGAGCATCAACAGATTGCCGACAAGGTTATCGAGGAGGCGGACGTCGATGGAGACAACAAGCTGTCCATACTCGAGTTCGAGCATGTTATCCTGCGGGCGCCGGACTTTCTCTCCACCTTCCACATTCGCATCTAGAATGTAGTTTTTATTATTATTGAATTGCCGCAAGAAGTTGTTGCCAGTTGCCAGCTGCCAGTTGTAGTTGCACACTGCACGTTGCAAGTTGCAAGTTGCAAGTTGCAAGTTGCTGCCACATCACATAAAAATGCCATCAGCGTGATTAAGTCTGGCCAATTGTCGTGACAATGTGCATGTCAAATGTCACACAGGCTGCAGTTGTTATAATATTTATAAGCCGACTCTGTGCATATACGCAACTGGCTGCAATCGAAGGGTGTGCACGTGCGAGATACCCTGTAAACAGCTGCAGCTTGAGCTTTGATTTTAATTAGTTGTCAAACTGCTTTTAAATAATAATAAAATGAATTGTAGGAATTCAATTTGAAATTTTCTTTCATAGGACAGTTCACTGTACCGCGTATTTACTGTATGAGTGTGAAACGTAAGTATTATAAAGAGCAAGAGCAAGCATTTGAATAAGAAATTTAAGCTGCATCGCATAGTGAAGGCATTATACAATATACCTTGTTGAGCTTGCGACTTTACAGGGTATAAACGATGCAACCACAGTGGCCGTTAAATGTTGTTGTTGTTGCTGCTGTCGCTGCAGTTGACCCCAATAATGGGAAGCAGTCAATAGCAACGAAATGGAGATTTGGTCAACAGCAAATTGCATTCGCATGTGTGTGTGTAAATGTGTGTGTGTGTGTGTGTGTCAATGTGTGTGTGTGTGTATGCGTTGTCAAAGTTTTATCAATTTGCCAATTTGCGCTTCAAGAGTTGTTTGTGGTGCAAACGCGTGTTGGCCTCCGCTTTTTATTAGCCTGGCCAAAAAGCTGGCTCACACGCAATTATTGTAATTGGGTTTTTGTTGCAGCAGCTAACGGTAAACTGATTGCAACCGTTAGCTAATTGCATTTGCAGCATATTAATGAAAATTCATAAAAAAAAAATATATACATACATATACATATATGCAATATATATCCGATTATTAAGTTAGGCTAATGTATTTACACGCAAATCAGATTTATTTTGACTGTTATTTAAATCACGTTCAATTCGTATTTAATTTAGTTTTCTATTTAATAATACGCATAATTTTACATACATTGTGTTTTACATATATCATTATTATTATTATTATATATTTTTTTGCTTTTGTTTTTTGTTTTTTTTTTTTTTGCAGGCTTAAACATTAGAAGAAAGTCTATTACAAGTATTCCATAATTGTATTTATGTATATATATATGTATATAGATATATATCTATTAATGGACTCGTATTACGTATATTCCAGAAATGAATCCATTTGATGTCATCTAAATTGTTATAAGTGTGCATGTTAAACTGTACGGTTTGACTGACATTGAACTAGACGTATTGTTATAGCTGCTATTGCGTTTCGATCTAAACAATAGTTATGTATACGTATATGTATATATATATATATATATATATATATATGTATGTCTATAAGCAAGTACTCTCTATAGTTGGGTAGATGGAACTAAACAGAGAAATGTGGGAGCTATACACAAAAACAACAACACTTAAGTTTACATCTACTAAGCTTACAATTTAAGATATATATATATATATATAAGTTTGTATATATATATATATGTATATGTATAGGTGTATATGTTATATATAAAGCTGCTCGGAATCAAGCAAAAATTATTGTGAGCCTTAAAGTTCTTTCATTTTTGTTTTTACACTTTTTTCGTATACTTTATGTTTTCTTCTTCTTGAATATTTATTATATATTTTCTTTTGTATTCAATTGCTAAATAATTAATTCGTTGAGTTCCAGTTGAACTTCTACTTTTTCTTTTCATTTTTTATGTCTTACATTTAATTCAATATTTTTAATACATTTAGGGGTTGTTTTTTTTTAATATATGGTTATGTTAAATTAGCTCAAGTTTCTCTCTCGTATACATGGTTTTCATTTCGTTATAGTCTTTGTGTTTTTTTCGTTAGTTTAAAAAAGAACTGAAAAGTGAAAACAAAAACAAAACAAAATGTGAACTGAGAAATTGTACAATTGGGTTGCAAAACTTATGGCTAAAACTGTTGGCTGTCGAACTGTAAATGTGTGTTTGTGTGTGTACAGTTGCTTCAAAAGTCGTGGGAGCCGCAATTGGAAAAACCGTAATCCGAAAAGCTTTCAAAGCTTTTCAACAAATTTCAGTAGACCGAATTGTGATGCTCGTAATTGTTGTGGGCGGCCGCTGCATGGTGCAAGTACGAGGGAATCGCAGTGGCGTTTAGTTCGGAGGCTCGCCGCCGCAGCGCCGCAATGCTGTGGCCGCGCCATACGTCTTCGTCGGTGGCGCCATCTGGCGACTGCATGGCCTGGTGACAGTGCGGCAGCAGATTTCCGCTGTCTTGCTGCTGCTGCTGCTGTTGTTGCTGTTGCTGCTGCTGCTGTTGCTGTTGTTGCTGATGTTGCTGTTGCTGCTGCTGTTGCTGCTGCTGCTGCTGTTGTGTTGGTGTACCCGACTGTTGCTGGTGCGTCAGACTTTGTTGGTGTGCCTGTTGCTGTTGGGGTTGGTGTGCCTGCTGTTGCTGCTGTTGGTGGTGTGGCTGAAATAGTTAACGAATGTTAAGCTTAACAGTGCTGTTAGCAGGGTGTGTGTCTCGGCTTACCATCGGTTCGCCGTTGAGTTCGTTCTGGTTGGGCTGCGCTGCCAGCGGCGGCGGCGGCGTCACGGACGAGCAGCTGTTCATGTTGGGCGGCGTGGTGGCGCTCGGGGAGCCGCCCGGTCCACAGCCAACCCCCCCGCCCACGCTGTGCTGATACATCATCGAGTCGCCTAAGCAAAGAGAGATAGGGAGAGAGAGAGAGAGAAAGAGAAGCTCAATTAAGGACACAGAAAAGCAGAAAAATCAAGACACGAAAATGACTTTAAGAAAAAAAAACAAATTGTAACAATGAAAACCTGTCTCCAAAATATCAATTAGCACAACTATACGAAATCAAATAAAACTCAAACCGAACAAGAAGAAGAAGATGAAGAAGAAGAAGACGTGCCTTTGGGTATTCCTGAAAATTAAACGCCTGCCTGTTAATTAGCCAAGTAAATAAACCAAAAAGCCAGAGCTCTATAAATTATACGTATGTTGCTTTATTTATTTATGTGCTACCGAAAACAACAAAACAGAAAACAACAAGAAAAAAAGGAAGAAGCAGCAGAAGTGTGATCGAGTTCAAAGAAATGAAAACGTTGTCGTGTTTGGGCAATTGTCAAAAAAACTGGATTATATCGAAAGCCAAGCAAATAAAGCAGCAAAAAATATGAAACCGAAAAAAATGTCAACGCTTTACGAATGGAAAGTTTTGAACTTATTTTTCAGCAGCATGTGATAACAATTAGGGGTGGATGTGCAGAGAGGGTAGCTGGAGGCAACACCTACCCAAAGCATTGAGGCCGTAGTGCTGATAGGTGCCGGCACCCAGGGCGGAGCCCATGTTTAGGCCCGAATTGAGGCCGCTATTCAGGCTGGACGATTGATTCAGCTGGCCAAAGCCTTAATGCATAGTATTATATAGAGATACAGTTAGTTAGTTAGTTGACCATCATCATAATCATCATCATCATCATCATCATCATCATCGTCATCGTCGTCAGTAGGTTGGGATGCACTCACCTGCCGTCATGGGATTGACGCCCACGCTCCAGCGATCGCCGCCAAACATTCCCGTGCCGCAGAGTCCGTCGCCCATCGCGATGTTCGTGATGTTTGCCCCAAATGGAGGCAAGCCGTGCGAGGGTAGCAGCGCACCCGGGGTGCGGAACACATTCGTGGTCTTCTTGCGCTTCTTCCACTTGGCGCGACGGTTCTGGAACCAGACCTGGAGATGATAGAAAGAGAGAGAGACGGAAATGATTACGAGTCCATTTTGTGGCGAGGAAATCTTAAGGAAAGAAATAAGTGGAGTATCTTAATAAAGCCTTATATATGTACACATTGCTATTATAGGTCCACAGTATAAAGATATAGAAAAAGGAAGGCAGGAGTTGGTTTGGATTTAAAAAGCCAATATTCCCGCTTTCACTTGTTAAACAGAGCCAATCATTCGCCGAAAATAAAACACTTTGATTTTACGTGCGAAAACCCCATTTTCGACTTTAGGCAAGCGAAGCCAATTAAAGATGATTCCGCTTAAAGCCTTAAGGCCACGGCTCGGGCATATGTATATATGTATACATGTATATTTGTGTATGCGTATGTGTGCGTGTGTGTGTACATGTGTTGTCGGCTTGTTAAGCGACTTCTCGTACATGGTCTTAATCGAGATCAATTACCGTCGTGACAGTCAAAACATGTCTCGACGCACACACCTACACACACCCACGCACACATACACACACACGCACATGCATAATTTCCATATGTAAATTCTTTATCTATATAGACGTAGTTACAGACAAGGCAACATTTTGGCAGCAGCTGCCACAGCCCCAACGCATCTTTTGGTCAGCCGAAATGCTTTTGTCTTATCGGCAGCTGCTGGTTTGTTGCCTTGGCCCCAAGCAGGGGGCGTGGCATAGAGGGCGGCAGTCGGAGACAGCGGTCGAGGGCCCTGTCGGATGTGTAGGATGTTTGGAAATTGGCATTTCCATATGTGTGTGCATAAGAATCAGGCAGCAGGACAATCAGGAAGCTGTGTAGACATGTTGAGGTTTTGACATTTACAAGCAGCGCACATACACACACACTCATACACAGGTACACACTTGCTTGCATTGAGTAGCGAAGAGTGTTGCCTGCTTTTGGGGGCCGCAACTGCAGCTTGCTTTTTGTCATTTTTTTCGATGGTTTCTCAGAAAAGAGAAAATTTGGTAACTTAATGAAGCTTCACTGTGAATGACTTGTGACATGGAAACGATTTTTCCGCCGTACATAACAAAAGACGGCGACACAATCCGCTAGCGAATCCACATCACGCGGCGGGTTGACAACTTAACTTAACCGTTACCTGTCCCTGACGTTGACGTCGACGTCGACGTCGCTGTCGCTGTTGCTGTCGACGGTGGCGTCGCGCATTTATAAATGCTGCCATCGGCTGAAATCTTGAGCTGTCACCGCGTCGCGCTGTCGACTGCCAGTCAAAGCCACCAGCCACCAGCCACCAGCCACAACTAATGGCCAAGAAAAGCACAACAACAACAAACATAACAAACACAACAAACATTGGCACAAAGCAGCCAAAAGCCAGCCAGAAGAAAAAAGGTTAGAAGCGGCAGGTCGCAGTTTAAATACCCTTTCTTATGGAATCTATTTTCATAAATTCAATTTACTTTTGATTCAAATAGAGTCTAGCCAGCGTCAATAAAATTGGCCGGTCGAATATTTAATACTCTTTCCATAGGCTAAACTAAATATTTAATGCTGATTTAATGCTGCTAATTTATCTATCAAATATGTATATTACACATCATATATCATGCATAGCTACCCTCGAAACCTTAATAGTCGCTCGTGTTAGGGTATTCAAAAGGCAGAGTCGTGAAAAGCTGAAGCTGAAGCTGAAGAAAGAAAAATGGCAACTTTTGTGCAAAGTAACTTTGCTTGTATCGCTGATGGTCCCCAGCGTATTTGTCATATGTCGGCCAGCAGTCAGACGCGCAGAGAGGGGTAGCGAAAGAGAAAGAGAAAGAATAAGAGAGAGATTTAGAAAGAGAGGGAGAGACTCTGACGAACTATTCGAGCAGCAACTGTCGATCCAGCGTTTCGCTAAGTAAATGCGAAATGTTCCACCAGAGACACAAAATGTGCTGCAGGGCGGGAGTGGCAGGCAGTACAGCTGACGTTGACTGCGACGCAAGCAGCGACTACGACGGCGACGGCGACGGCGACGGCGACTGCGATGGCAGCGACCTTGACTTGTTTATGCTTTTTACGTGTTTATGCGTCGCTCTATTCATTAACTTTTAATTTAATAATTTAAGACAATGTCTGACAGTCTGGCTAGCACACTCTCTTCCTCTCTTTCGCACGCTCTCTCGTTGTCTCTTTCGCTCACTGGCGGTCTGACAATTAAATTTGGGCGCTTCTTTTATTTTGCTTCGCTCGTTCGCTTTGCCTTTTTATGTTTTGTTCGCTTTTGTTCGCTTTTGTTTATTCAAGCTGCTTCTTCTTTCTACTGCTTCCTGTGCTAAAGAAAAAGTCATTGCCTAGCCGTAGGCGCTGAGGCAGACCCTTAAATTGGCAGAACGTGTTTAACGTGTTGGGCACGCAAATAGGCGTTAAAATGTCGGTTAAACAAAACATTTATTTTTTATGCACACCAACACGTAAGCCATGTGTGTGTGTGTGTATGTGTGCGTATCTGTGTGGGGTGTGCGTGCGCCAGACACTGTGCATGTCATCTCCCTCCCTCTCTTTCGCTGCTCGTGACGCTCCTTTAGCCGCGTTAAATTGTGTTTTGACGGTAATTTTTTAAGCTTCGCCCTTATGCATAAATTATCAGACGTTCTGAGTGTTGGCAGAGTGGGCGTGGCACACACATTTGCCTTGCCTTCCAATAAATACGAGATTTGATTTGTTTTGGATTACAAAATAAAAATAAAAACAAAAATAGAGCTATAAAGAGGTCAGAGCTAAATGACATATTTTGTATGTATATGTATATATATTTATACTTCTATTCATATCGTGAGAAATAAAATAGAGATAAATACAAGTTTAAGGTTCTCACATAGTTTACTCCAAAATGTACTCCATTAGCGCTAATGGAGTTCCAACGAATACTATTATATATTGGAAGATTTATCTCAAGAAATTTAATAGCGATGAATACAAGCTTGAATAAATTTCTGATATTCCTTTTTAAAGTTCTCTCACAGAGTTAACTTGAAATTCACAATAAAAAATTCTCTCCATTCACATTCCTTGACTTTCCAGCTGAAAATGCAATTTCAGAGAAAGAAAAATGTTGCAAAAGTTTTCAGTTTGCAGTTGAGAAGAAAATCCCCAACCACTTTCCACTCGGTGGCTGCAGCCAATGGAGCTGAACGCAATCAAAGCAAAAGAGGGCTAAAGCAAAAACCAGATTTTCGAACATTTTTTGGCCATATGCTGCGAACCAAAAGCATTTTCATGTTTGGACTTTTAATTTTCACTTGCGAACTGACAACAACAACAGCAACAACAACAATAACAGCAGCAGCAACAACAAAAAAGAAAAAAGGAAACAAAAAGACACCACCAGGAGCACAAAAGGCCAGACAGGCGGACAGACAGACAGACAAAAGGTGTGAGTACAACAACAATAACAACAACAATGAGAGCAAAGAAGAAGCAGTCCGGAAACTGTTGCAAATAATAAATGAGTCAAGTTCATGAAAAAGCAATTTCTTGCGGCAGGCCACAAATATTAGCACCAGCTACAACAACAGCAACAACAACAACAACAACAGCAACAACAACAACAGCAATAATAACCCGTAGCAGCACCCAGAAATGTGTTGATCCGGCACACCCAGCCCCGTACCCGAGACCCGAGACCCGTAGCTGTAGCCGTGCCCAACCCTCGAGGGGTTGCAGGCCAGAGAAGTCAGAAATTAAGTAGCTGCCAAATGACATGCGGCGTCAGGGGAAGTTGGCAGTGAAACTGAGCCAAATGGGCTTTGGCAATGGGATAACAAGTGATTTGCTTTGATTTTATGACTGCCGACTGTCGACTGTCGACTGGTGGGATGGTGAGTTGGTGGTTGTTCTGTTTCAAAGACCCAATGGTATTTTTATTATGAACGAGGAACCTGTTAACTCGGTCCATGTGATTGCCAGCCATTTATAATGGTCTGTCATATGGCGAATCTGTGTCTCAGCGCGGCTCGTTATGCAACATTAATTGCACATTATGGCTAATAAACAGCTGTCGCACTCTCTGCTTGTATAAATCCGCATCGCATACATATATGCGAGAATTTGACCTATCTGACCGTCTGATTAATCAATGAACAGCCTAAACGCTTTCGGCTAGGTAATTGAACTTTTCTTTAAATTGGGCTAAATTAAATTATTAAAAGAATTCAACTGAAATGCTGACTAATACATATGTACGTGTGCTTCTGCTACAGCCTACATCGCTTAACCGTTAAAGAGTTGCAGTTTTTTTATAATGCAGTGAGTCAAAGGTTCGATGTTGTTGTTTTTAGCACTTCAGTGTGTGTGCCGAGCCTGGTTCGAGTCCCCGCTATAGACTTTTTTAAAATTCATTTAGTCGCTCAGCTAAATATTCCTTTGCAGTCGCAGGGAACTGAGTGCCAAATCAAAATGTGATAGACAATCGAGAGTACGAATCCAATCGAGAATTTTATGTTCTAGTTTCACTTTTTTTTTTAAATTTTAGTTTCAAAAATATAAATTGCAAACCAGTTATTTTTCTATAGAACAGCAAACAGCAAATAATTTTGTTGCCCGCCTTTTCAAGTTTATGAAATCGGAGCCGCTTAGTGGCTTAATTTCTTTTAATAGTCCATGCGAATGTTTATATTGATACAGAGAGAGCTGCCTCTCATATTTGCATATGCCGCAGACAGTAAGTGGCAAGTGGCAAGTGGCATGTGGCATGTGGCAAGTGGTTGTGCCCAGTTGTTGCGCTCTACACAGAAATGCACTTTGGCCACTTGAAAAAAGTCAATTTCGGAAAATATCAATCACAATCGAGAGCCAGAGAATCGCGTTGCCAACTATCCAAACAGTAGCAACGATATCAATAACAGCAACAACAACAAAGAGTCGGCACAAATTGCAATCAAAATTCGATTAGCTGCAAAATGCAAATATTATTTATTAAGCCTGCAAATGTCATAGTTGGCCAGAACGAGCAGCCAGCAAACAGCCAACTCCTTCCCCTTGCCCCGTTTGTATTAATAAACATTTGATTGGCAAAGAGAAAGAGAGGGAAGCAGGTGGAGCGAAAGAGCCATGCAATAATATTTGGCTTGTTTTTATTGACAATTTTTGCTGGTAAGGCTTGCACTTATGCCCGTTTGTTATTGCTGCTGCTGTTGTTGTTGCTGTTGTTGTTGTTGTTTTTGTTCCTTGCTGCATAATCAAAAATCAATTGGCCAGGATATTGCAATCTTCTTTGAAGCGAACTCGTGGCCTGGCAACCACATGAAAAAGCCACTTCACAAGTTGCCAACTCGGGCTTCAATCGGCTTCTGCCAATTGGCATTATGATTGTGCTTGTCCTCCTTTGGAGTCCTTTTGCTCTTGTCTTCCAGCTACAATTCGAGCAGCTTTTTATTGGACGGACAAGAGGACTGACGGACAGCGGGGGAAGGGAGGGGCTTGACTGTTCGCTGAGTGGTTTATGGAAATCGCTTTTCGGCCAATATCTTTTCATTCGTGCGCATATAAAAACTGCGTATAAATTCATAAAGCGACGCACACACACACATACACACACACACACACAGAGAGAAGTTGTTGTTGCACACAAATGGAGTCGATTTATTTTATGTTATCCTTTAAATCCTGCTTTACGAGCGCGCCCAGCGACACTTGCTGAGACGTGGCTCTGCCCCACCCACTCGACTAGCCGTCACCCCGCTCCCAGTTCCCCCTCTAGTCTGTCCTCAGCTTTGCTTCCATCCAACCCGCCTGCTGCCTCTGCTACTATGTCTGTCTCACTCACACTCGCACACGCCCACAGTTCGGGCATTTGGGGGCTGCTGCTGGGGGTTGGCCTGGACCATTGGTCCAGCTGCTTAGGCTTAGACTTTGCGCATTTATGAAATAGTTGAACATTGACTGGCATTAGTTGCAATTTACTTTCGGCGGGCACTGTGCGTCGGTCTTGGCCACTGTGCGGGGGCCGAACTGCAGCTTGCTGCATGTTTGGGCTTGGGGCTCTGATCCACACGCAATGCAACCCCCGAAAATTTTCGGTGCATGCGCAGCTCGTGAAAAGCTAGCGAAATTTTCTGTTGCTATTTGTAAATTTTTTTACGACTTTTTCAGCAATGGACAAGAATGTGAACCTTTTCATTTATCAATAGTCCAACCCGCTGTGCGCTTATCCCACTGCAGAGTGGACACTGTTTGGTAGTCCGACTGGGCTTCAATTCCGTACTGGAGCGGTAGCGGTAGGGGGAGGGGGAGGGGGAGGAGGAGCAGCGGGCAGGACACATTTCCACGCCATTTTCACACAAACATTTCAATGAAAAGTATCAACGAAATTGCTTTGGAAATTGCTTCATATGCCATAAACAGAATGCGTGCCAGATTTTCTTTATGCGCTTTATGTCCATTTTATGCGAGCAGCCTCTCCCTCGTCCTGTCTCCCTCTATCTCCCCATCTCTCTATGCCTTTCTCCCGCTCTCTCGCCCACTCTGTCTATCTCGCTTTGCAGCTAACTTTAAAGTTTGCTGCAGCTTACATTTTGCTGCTGCATATTTTCGTTTTGGTATTTCAATTAAAGTTTAATTAAAACGCGATGCCATGGTTATCAAAGGGGGCGGGGGGATGATTCGCGAAGAGTAAGTGGACTAGTGGGAGGGGGAGGGGGAGGGGAGATTTCTGCGGCTGTCATGCTTTTTCTTTTAGCTAGCTCTCATCTTTTTTTAGTAGCAGCTGTAATTAAATTCGCATATTGACTTGCCAGAGCAACTGACTATCTCATAAATCCTTCGTCCTTCGTCCTTCGTCCTACTTCGCGCCCACAAATCCTACACAGTGGGCCATTATTAGAGGCTCAGCAAATAAATTAGTTGTCTCAACTTGTGGCCATAATTTATCACAGCTCGCCTCTTGGCTTTGGCTTTGGCTCTGGACTGGCTTTGAGTCTCAGACTTTGGCCAATCGATGGAAGTTTTGGCATAAGTTTTTGTTTGGGTTCTGTTTTTGGAGCTCTTTTCGTTGAATATAGATTCTAAAACTGTTCTCGTTAGTTTCTTAAACCTTGAACTGCAAAAAAATATTTTTAATGCATCCATAATAATACCTACAATCTATCTTTTCCCTTTAAAGTTTACCAGGCATGGCTTATGATGAGATATGATATATAGTATATCCGGAATCAATCTATACAATGCGTAATATAGTAATTCGAAGGGAATTCCAGCTCACTTAAACAAGTTTTTTATAGCCCCTCAATAACTGAAGCTTGAGAAATTATCATCTTATGGACGACCGGGTGAGTAATTTTTTATGAATGAATGAAATGAATATCGTATGCCTCATATCCTTTTACAAGTTGCTAATTTGTTGGTGAATCCGTATCCAAAGAATGCGGTAAGCAAAACAGTTTCAAATTTGTGTAAGAGATGAGGATTAAAGAATATCAAAATTAAGAATTTCGTTTAATCAAATAGGAGCTGGAGATACTTTTACTTTTGTGAAGTAGTAACTGACGTTTCTCTCTACAATTGTGTTTCTGGAACAGTTCTCAGAATCATTTCAAGCGTTGCTAGTCAAGGCTTAAGCGAGTGTCCTTTCGAGTGAAGGACTTCCTGCAAAACAATATCAATTTGAAACCCTACTAAACCAACCCTTCAAACTAAGCCAACAAATTATGAATTTAAACAATTTTTAGTGGCTGATTAGCTGGAAAACTTTACCCAAGCCGAGGCACTCAGCACTCAGCACTCAAGAACTGAGCTGCTCGATGCCGAATGTCTGTGTGGCAAGTGCCTCTTGCCTTTGGCCCAACCGGTTGCCAACTACCTTCACTCTTGGCTACCTCTGCTACATGCCACGTGCCACGCCCCCTTTTGCAGTTGCTAGCAGAACGCAGTTGCCAGGCAAATTAATCATGTGAGAAATTCATTTGGTTTGCTGCAGAGTCTTGCGGCACGTGCTGCTGACCCCGTTGCCCCCGTTGCCCACGTTGCCTACGTTGCAACAATTTAATAAACAAAGCAATAAATGCAAAACACATTCCAAACATTGCTTTGACAAAGGCCACAATGCAAAATCATGATAAGTCAATTTGGTGACGAGCCACCCCCCTCTCTTTGCACAGTCTTGCCTCGTTCTCCCACGTGCCACATGCAGTGGCATATTGCCTGCCCGCGGGTGGTGCTAAGACGCTTAGGCCTTAATGCACCACACAAATTGTTCATTTCTAGCTGTGAAACACAAATTAACAATTGCACCACCCGCTGCCAAACACGCTGCCAGCTGCACCGCCTGTCTCTTTCTCTCTTCATCTCTGTTTACAGTTGTTAATGTTCCGTTCTGATATTTGGCTCACTTAGTTGTTGTTTTAGCCACTGCTAAGGTCTTAAGCATCCGGGCTCTAGTGTTTTAATATATGTTTCTTATTTTTAAATAATGGCTAAAAAGTCCCTTATTTCCCTATTTTTGATATTTGACTTCCTGTAACTTGATTAAATTTTGTTTGATTTTGAAAATCTACATCTTTTTGAGCTCTCATTGAAAAGCATTATCGATTGGTACTCCAAAAATAAATCAATAAAAAAATTAAAATTTTGACAATTTTTGAAAAAATTACAAGGGGTAATATCACATTTTTGATCAAAATTGACTTGGTTCTACACTCAGTATTTGATGATTCCATTTCATTCTACTGAGTTTACCGGTTCTAAAATGGTATAACTTTTAAAAATTGTATTATATTTAATCGAGTTATAACAACTTGAAGTTTGTAAATAAGCCCTTACATCTGCCTTACCGGGTGTATCCACAGGCCGATCTCGAAAACTATAAAAGCGAAAGGGTTGAAATTTTAAACATGGTTTTTAGAATATCATGCCTTGCGTATGCAAAAAACTGCGTTTTTGTATATGGTTCAATTTTTAAGTTATAACTAAGAAGCCCCTTTATTTCTTTATTTCTGATACTATACTATCTGTAACTTGATCAAATTTTGTTTGATTTTGAAAATCTACATCTTTTTGAGCTCTCATTGAAGAGCATTATCGATTGGTATTCCAAAAATACATCAATAAAAAAATTAAAATTTTGACAATTTTTGAAAAAATTACAAGGGGTAATATCACATTTTTGATTAAAATGGACTTGGTTCTACAATCGGTGTTAGATGATTCCATTTCATTCTACTGAGTTTCCCGAGTCTAAAATGGTATAACTTTTAAAAATCGTATTATATTTAACCAAGTTATACCAATTTGAAGTTTGTAAATAAGCCCTTACATCTGCCTTACCGGGTGTATCACCAGGCCGATCTCGAAAACTATAAAAGCGACAGGGTTGAAATTTTAAACACGGTTTCTCGAATATCATGCGTTGCGTATGCATAAATTGTGTTTTAATACATGTCTCCATATTCATATTATGGCTAAAAAGTCCCTTTATTTCCCTATTTTTGATGTTTGACTTCCTGTATCTTTGCTTTACTTTGCTATTTCCTCAACTATAACTTTCTACTCTTCAGTGGAGCAGTGCGCTGTGTGTCGGCTTGCACGTAGTGAGGATCCGAGTTCAAGGTCCGTCTTTCGAATAAAATATTTTATTTAGTTGCTTGACTAAGCGGCTCATATTCCAACTATTATGCATATAAGATCCTGTAGCCTGCTGCTGTATGAATATGTCCTGCCACGTCTATTTCAGCTACGTGAGCTTCATAACTAATGCAGGCAATACACACACACACAACAAACATACTCCTTTAGCTTGACTTGATTTTCGTGTTAAGACTCGAACATCCTTTTTTCTTGGCAACCATTTAGGATCTGCGAGTGGGGGCTGTCTTTATGCCGTCATTAGCTGCAAATCCTGGCAGATTGATTTAGGGCCAGACGTGTGTGTGCATAACAAATGTGGGCGCACAGACTCAGTGAAGGCGTGGCACGCATTTTGAGACTTTCAAATAAAATGTGTGTCCACATAAATATGTAATATGTGTGTATGTGTGTGTGTGTGTGTATGGCAAGCGGACTCTACAGTGGGACAAAACAGCAGGAAAACTTAATTTATATGCTAATTTTATTAGCAGCAGAGGACAAGTGAGTGAGTGAGTGAGTGAGCGAGAGAGAGAGGGAGAAAGAGCGTAGGAAGTAGAGGGTGACAGTGGGAGTCGAACAATAAGTCCTTGCTAATCCAAAGGGCTGACATTCCATAAGCCGCAAAAGCCGACGACAACGCAAAAATCAAACATTATAGCGTGTTAATAGCAACAACAACAACAACAACAACAATAACAACTCAGTAGAAAAATTGAGCCCCTGCTGCCCCTCACGCATTGTCCTTGCGACCCCTTCGAGCGGCAGACTCGACCGGATGAGCCAGGATACATTAACAGCCAGACACTGATTCGCAATTATTAAAACAATTTATCAAAGTAGCACAGCCGAAAAAAAAGAGAAAAACGAGGGCGAGTGGGCATGGTCAGCAGCTAATTGTTTAGGCAAAGAGCGAAAGGGAAAGGAGGGCGAGAAAGAAAGAGAGAGTAAGAGGAGGAGGAGAGTATCCCATAAGAAGCCAAACCAGGGCCAACTTTTTGGCATTCATTGAAACCGCAAAACAATCCGATGCATAGTTTTGCACAGCAAGAGAAAGAGAGAGCGAGGGAGAGAGAGAGAGAGAGAGAGAGAGAGAGAGGGAGAGGGCAGGCACTGCAGGAAGCGGAAGCTTAAACACAAATTTAATGAAGCAGTAAATTCGATTGTCGCATAAACAAAAAGCACGCCCGCATGCAAAGGACGAGCCAGGATAACGGCTGCAGCATGGCCAGGGAGCGGCGCCGGCCGCAAAAGGATAATGCTCAATGTGGCTGTATATGTGTGTGTGTGTGTGTGTGTGTGTGTGTGTGTGTGTGTGTGTGTGTGTGTAAGTGTGTGTTGCTTTAGTAAACTTTTGTGCTGGCTGCGGCAGTCATAAGTCGCGCAGGGCAGGGAGAAAGAGATAGAGAGAAAGCGAGCGAGGGAGAGAGCGAAGGAGAGCGTGGGAGAGGGGCAGAGGGGAAGCGCCGTCTAAATGTGACTTTATGTGCTTTAATAAAATATAATTTTGGGCGCTTAAATGGCGCCGCGAGTGCAGCCAAAATGCTCGTAAAACTGCGCAAAATTGTGAATTAAAGCGAGCGCAGAGAGAAAAAAAAGCATTTCAGTTTAAAAAAAGCCAAACATAAACAAAAGGGAATTCCATATATAAAAAATATGGAAAACAAAAGTAAACTAAATGGAAAATTATTAGAAAATGTAAAAGTCTACAATGCATAGGTAGGATATGGATTATTTTATCAGGGTAAACACAGATGTAATAATATTAAATAATCCTTGCCCGATTTCAACAATGCTAGAAAATGTAATAAAAACTATGACTTCAAAGCAAGAGGAAATTCATATAAAAAGCTTGCTAAATAATTTCAATAATTTTTGCCTTTTTCCAGTTAGTTGCAAATTTTTGTCAATTTGGACACATTTCATTTCATATTTGTTTTCGTTTCCACTTCAGCTCAAACAACTCATAAAATTGTGGCTTGAAGCTTTTTATAATTTTGAATCCGTTTTCATACATTTGCTTGCTAATTGTTTGCTAAATAAACAAACAACTTGTTTATGATTTAATTAGTAAAACCATATAAAAGCGCATTGTGCGCAAACTTTTGGAAATAGATGACACAGTTATGAAAAGCAAAGGCAACAACTGACAAATTTTGATATCAAAGGAATTGTGGATGTGAGAATATTTATATAGTGGTAGAGTTCACATCTGCTTCTTTCTCGATGTTCAATTTGGGGTTGAGGTCGGATTCGTTGCCGTGAAAGCGAAGCTCGAACCGCGAATGCATTTTGGTCGCGGCTGCGGTTAAGTGCAATAAACCTGGCCAAATGTCCTGTTGAGCCGAGCGTTAAGTGTCAAAGGGACATGCGGCTGAGGCAGCTGTCAAATGTCGCTAACTGCGAGTCAAATGTGACAGTCGAAAACACCGCAACAAAGCCGCAGAAAGTTTCGAGAGTTGTTCGCGTTGATAGGATAGAGAAAGGGGATAGGGGGTAGTGGGTAAGGGGTAGGGGGAGGGGGTGAACTCACCTGGACACGCGACTCGGTTAGGCCAATCCGCATGGCAATCTCCTCCCGCATAAAGATGTCCGGATAGTGGGTCTTGGAGAAGCAGCGCTCCAGCTCGTTCAATTGGGCAGGTGTGAAGCGCGTGCGATGCCTCTTCTGCTTGTTTTTGTCCAGGTGCTGCAATAACAAGAAGCAGAGGGCGGGTGGGCGTGCCTTTAGTGTGACAGCAGTGACAAGGTACAAGAACAACAGTTAGGAGGAAGAAGAAGTACAAGAGTAGCTACCAAAGCAACTAGCACAAACAAGAAAAAACAACAACTACAAATTAAACAACAAACTAAACTAAACTAAACTAAAAAGAAAGGAAAGTTTTGTTTGCTTGTTTTTTTTTTTTACGTAAAGTACATAGGGAAATAAAATCACACTTACTTTTTTTTATTCATTGCACATAATATTATTTTTTTAACACACACAGAATTTTTACACATTCGCATTTGATTTAACGTTTTGATTTGTTTTTATTTTTTATTTTTTTTTTTGATTCGAATTGGTTTTTATTTTTATGCATAGCAGAGATTTTGATTGAGGAATAAAAACATCGAAAAGAACATGGATTATTAAAAAGTTCAGCGTTTACTTGCTGTTGCCAGAGAGAGAGAGAGAGAGAGGGAGAGAGTAAGAGAGAGAGTGACGCTCTCGCTATCTCTCTTGCGCTCTCGCTCTCACGCACTCGCATGCTCACCTGATCCTGTTGCTGCATGTTGTTGCTGTTGCTGTTGTTGTTGTTGTTGCTGTTATTGTTATTGTTGTTGTTGTGATTGCTTGCACCATTCAGGGCATTGCTATTATCGCATAATCCGCCGGAAACATGCAGCCGCGCAACGCCGGTTACATTCGCACTGCCTCCGCCGCCTCCACCGGCCCCGCCTCCAGGTCCGGCTCCGCCTCCGCCTAAGTCTGCGATATTTGGAGCGAGTGGCAACTGGCCAAAGCTGTTGACTCCGGCGTGCAGAGCGGTAATTGCGGCCTTTGGTAGATCACAATCCTTGGGGCCTGCTCCATGGACAGGGGAGTGTGAGAAGGAGGGTGGGAGAGAGAGAGAGAAAGAGAGTTAGAATAGTGAAGAGTTTGTGCATTTTTTTGAAATACATATTTATTAGGTTTACAAGAGAGAACAAGAGAGAGAGAGAGAGAGAGGGCCAGTGATGGGAATACGGGAGATTAACTTTAAAATATTCATAGTGATAAGCATATCATATTATTTGAATACATTTTGTAGATCTATGGAAATAGTTCGAATTTAGGATTGTATAGGAGAAAAGTATTTAGTTTTCACTCATTCTTAAAAACTAAACTGTTATTAATTCTTCATAAATAAAAAAAAACATTGCACACATTTATTTAGGAACTCGATTAAAAAACTAGTTGCACTTTATTTATTTCGTTTGAGGTTTCATTGCAAATTAAATATAGTTTAATTGAATCTGTTAAACAGCAATTAAAATTTATTTTAAATTAAATGCAAATGAGAACAAAGCACGAATCGAAGGGAAACTCACAATTTGAAAGGCGAGAAAAACCGTCGCGAATATTATTTTTGTTGTTATTTTGGTCCACATAAATTTTCGGCTGTAATTAATTACAAATTGACACTGAATGCAGTTTATATATACATGTATTTGTATGTATTTGCCGTCGCGAGTGGCCGAAGCGAGAGATTCCGACTAGTTGTATGGCTAAAAGCGAACTGTTTGGCCCGATCGAATCGAATTTAATTTTTCAACAACCTGTCATTCAAAAGATGCCAAAAACAGCAGCGGGCAGCGGCTCGGCAGAGGTGCGATACACACACTCACACGCAGACACACAAAGATACATTTGTATCTCTCAGATACATGTGAGAGCTGCGCGCGTAACCCCTTTTCATTTTTACCTTTTGACTACGTAACGCGTCTTCGAAATATCACGAAAGAAACAAAAAAAAAAAAAAATAAGAAAAAAAGTAAAACACGAATCATAGGCAAATACAAATACAAATACAAATACAGTGAGGCTTCGGTGGGGTGGATGAAACCGAGTCGCAGACTTCAGCGTCTGGAATTTTTAACATCTACGTGCGAGGCGCTGCCTGTGACTCTTTCTCTGTGTGTGTGTCTTTTGATATTTCAACTCTGCTACAAGTCAAACATTTACTCATCGCCAGTTGATGCGAACTCTCTTTGTATATATATAGTGTATATATATATATATAACCTTTTGGGCACGACTCTGGCGATGCTGTCATGATTTTCATATAATTATGTATACGGCCAAAGGGAGAGGGTATATAGCGGGAGCGTAGGTGTATGTATGCAGTTTCCATTGAAAGCGAAACATCATGCAAATTGTTCAATATATATCCATTTATAATATGTATATAGATATATATGTACATATGTGCTATATGGTAGCCCATTCCAATTGCTTTCAATTAGCCGACTTTGATCTTCGGGTGCGACGCTCGCAGCTTCAATGATTTTTATTGTTTTCAAATGGACTTGTTAAAATTTCGGCAACTTCAGAAGACGCAGCGCAGGCTGCAGCAACAGGTGTCCAGGTGAGGGGCAGCGAACAACTGGAAGCGGCCACTGGAAGTGCCATTGGAATTGAAAGCCGTTCGGCTGGTAGCGGCCGCTGCTGCTTCTTCTTCAGCTCTGCAAGAGTCGCAGCTCGAAAAGTTCAGCGAGTGCAGCGCCACATAAAAACAGGCCAAAACAAGTGCACTAGTGGGGCTGCTCGACTAGAAGTTACCCTGTATAGTCTTTTGCAATATATGGGCTTCTATAATTAGCCTATAATATGTGTAATCAGATTATCTATATCGCAGCGAAAAGCAAGTGTAGTAGGGAGTGCTCGACTAGCAATTACCCTGCAGATGTATGTATAAATGCATGATGTTATATATAAGACTGAGACAAATGATTAGTCGTACAATATGGACTAAGGCATCGAAAAATTATGATGGAGAGAGAAAGAAAGAGAGAGAGTGAGGGGGTATATACACATTTTTCCGCTAGTACAGTATACCCCACTCACAATGACTTTGGAGCACAAAAGGCGGGAAAGTTTTTGTTTTTGTTTTTGTTTTGGATCGTAATGCGTGTTGTTGCTCTTGGATGGACATAGACTAAAGCGACATTCCCCTAGTTCAGCTTGTTCCTGTTGTTGTTGTAGTTACTTCTTTTGTTGTTGTTGTTGTGCAGTCGCTTTTAAAGCGTTGCCAGCGAAGTGCTAATTTTTACACATACACCCAGCTCGGCTACTGTTCATTAGCGATTTTTGACGCGCCCGATGCTCACGAATATATGACGCAGATACACACACACACACACTTTAGTACAGGTGAGTCTGCCAGCAACTTGCAACATTGACATTTGTCAAATATGCAGAGAGAGCGAGAGAGAGAGATAGGGAGAGAGAAGAAAGCCTTTAAGCTGCTTCCGTGCCCGCTTTGTTGACCAATGCAGCTCATTTACAGTTAACAGCAGTTGGCCAACTGCAACTGTAACAGGGCCAGAAAGCATGGCCAACACGCAGCAGCAGCAGCAGCAGCCGCAACAACTTTTGGAGCTGGTCGAGAGTCGTGATTCGTAAATTTAAGGCGCGGTGTTAGGTGCGATCTCCTCCTCAGCAGCTGCCTTGACCAAACAGTTTACGCTCGAACGGAGCTCAACTTGGCTCAAACTGGGCTCCACTATCGACTTGGCTCAGATCGGAAGAGTCCAAGAAGTGCGACTTTTAGCATTGAAGTGCGCGGCTTCCTTCAGCTATGCCACTCGATCTTGGCCTAAGTTGGAAGTCTGTTAAAATCGCGCCACTTCTTGAAATCGCACTTGGCTGCAGTCTGGGCTTTGGTCCAGCTTTGATTTTGGCCAACATTTACAGTTGTGTCACATAAATATGAAAAGCAAAGCCCACAGCTGCCACTGCAAACGCAACTGCAACAGCTACTGCAACTGTAAATCTGTGTGAGCTTTGAACACTTGCTGCACAAATGTTTGCAGAGTTGCAAGAAAATTTCTTTGGGTGGCAGCATTCGAGGCGAAGCCTGAATGCCAAATGTGTTCAGTTAGCTGATATATATTGCTTATATGGCGAATATTATATAACTTGAGCAAGTTATAATAGAAACATAATGAAAAAGGGACGGCAGTCCATGAGCATTTATATATAAGGCTTAATCTTAGCTCTCGTCTCCCATAGTTGTAGTTGGAATACTCCAAAAACCGGAACTTCAGTCTTTCCAGCAATCTCTTCATTAAATTGTCAGTCAGCCAGTCAGTTAATAAACTCCATAATCAATCATTTAGTTCATCAATCAGTAATGAGATTATAAATCAATCAAGTTGTTCGTCAATCACTTATTCGTTTAGTCAGTCTGTCCAGCATTTAATTAGCCGTAAGTATGTAAGTAAGGAAGGCAATCAGTCAGTTAGTCAATAAGTTTAATAATCAATCATTAAGTTTGTCAATCAGTTATTCGTTCACTCAGTCTATCATACATTCAATTAGCCGTTAGTAAGCTAGAGACTTAGTTAGTTAATTTATCAGTCAGTCGGTCAATTAGTCATTAAGTCAATGAGTCGGTAAGTCAATCATTTAAATCGTCAATCAAGTGTTGTCAGCAAGTAAGTCAGTCGGTCAGCAGTCGGTAATGCAGTCAATACTCGAGTCGACACATAATGATATATATTTGCATATGCTCTATAAGAATGAGGACTAATGGGCCATCAATCATCGATATGCAATGCGAACCCTGACCTCATTTGCTTAGCATTCCTGATCAGTCACTCAGTGCCATATATAGTGCATATATAATGCCTCTGTAAACTGGCCCATATCTGTTCTGTAACTCTGGCCATAATCATGACTAATTGGACATGGAATCAATCATAGATGGTCTCTAATTTGGAATCGCATCGTTGTGACATTAGTTGAATGCTTCGTAATGTGCGCAGCTACAATAAAACTGCATTTGTGTTTGTGTGAGAGTGTGAGTGTGAGTGTGTGTGTGTGTGTGGGTGTGCTGTTCAACTGGCAACTGGGCGGCCATTTTGCTTGGCACGAAAACCGCACAAAGCGATTAATTAATTAAAATTGGCAAACATGAATTTATCGCGCAAGCAATTTGCGCAATCAGTTTAGCGGCTGCTGCAACTGCAACTGCTGCAACTGCAACTGCAACTGCAACTGCAACTGCAAATATCTGCCGCAAAATATATGGGAAAATTGCAGCAAGGACTAGTCCTGGCTGCAGGACTATTTCATCTGCAGCTCTGCTGCACGCACTGTGCATAATTATTGAAATTTGGAAATTCGTGCGGTTGGGCGTTGCTCCTGGTTGTGGGGCAGGGGAGGGGAGTGGAAACCGCAGCAACAGTTGCAGCAGCCGCAAAACATTTCAATACAAATGTTGGCCCAAACAGGGGCTACAAGGGGGGGGCCTCCAAAGGGGGTTCAGAACATATTTCATCAGGCGCAGGCGACCGCAAAAATGCCAACGCACAAGCCAAAGCGAAAAGGGGCTAGGGGGCGTGGCTGGGTGCTTGTTGGTTGGCTGACTGGCTGGTAAATTACAAATGCAATCGTGAAATTAATTTAATTAATCCAGCAGGCGAAAAATGCTCAACACGAGAGTCGCAGTCGAAATGTTTTTGCTAAGTCGCAACGATTTAAGTTTTTCGCGGCACAGACACATTTCCAACTGGCCACGCCCAGCCGCCCACGTTTTCTTTCCGCATGCAAATTGCGCTTAATTGAGCGTAAGGCCTCCGCCTCCACCCCCCACTCCCCTTAACCCCTTTGCCCGGTTCCTGCTGCCAGCCTACGCTGCGAATACGTAATATGCAAATTGTTTGCCGTCTGTTGCTTCACAATGTTGTTGTTGTTTTTATTTTGTTGTTGTTTTTGTTGCGTAGCTTATGAAATTTATTAGGAGCAGCAGCCAGGATTTGCCTTGCTTGTGCATATAAAAAAGGATATTTCGGCGAAGTTGACAACTTATTGAAATTTATAGTTTTTGTTGCGGCTCGAAACGCGCGACGAACAAGCATTAAACTGTAATCTGTAGGGTGCAGAATAGTCGTGTATACCTGTTAGTAGTTAGCATATGTATGTAACATACATATATCTTATAGTATCTATTATCTGCTCCTAAGTGCAAAATTATTACCAATGTAAATAAATATTTATACTTTTCGATCCTGCGAGTCTTAAAACAAGTAAAGAGTACTTTTATAAACAGTTTTCTATAGGTGTGAATAAACTTTACTGCTTACTATATACTATAGCTATCTCTATATACATTCCTATGTCGAAATATATGCTTCGCTCGCTTGGCTATATATCGGCCATATACGATCAACATATAACTGTCATAAAAGCACTTCCCTTCGATTTCGCAATAACTATTTCGATATATGTGTGGCCCATAATTCTTTTATGCAGTGCAAAGAGGAAATAACATAAATTGCGCATACGCCGCGTTTGCCGTTCGGCCAATTGCCAGTTGGCAGTTGGGTAAAAATGGCAATAAATTAATAAAAGTAATTAATTACAGGCAGCTGATCGAGTGGGAGGGAGAGAGGGAAGTAGAGGGGAGGGGCGCAAAGTATTCAATAAAAGCGCGCACATAATTCATTCGAGTGCGAATTGCAGCTGCAACTGCTGCAAGTTGCTGCCACAGTTGCTGCCACAGTTGCTGCTGCAGCTGTCTGCTAGGCTATAAATTTGATTGCCGAAATTGAAAGTGCTTGAAAAAGTGATCAACAATGCGGTTAAAAAATATTTATATACATTTATGCACACATTTATTTATGAGCACACAATATAAACTGTTAATTATGTGCGTGGCGGAGCATATGCAAATGCGATTTAACATTTGTGGCATATTTAAAAGAGCAATTATGCCAATTAACACACACACGCACACACACACACAGTTGTTAACACCCACAACAACAGCAACAACAACAATAAGAGTGAAAGAATGCGAGATAGTTAAATAAAACTTAATTATTGCTAAATGCACGCGACAGATGGCGCCAGCTGTTTAGACGGCTCAATTATTGGCCATTTAGCGGCAGCCGATGGCTCAGACTCGGAAGTAACTGCACACACACACGCACATACACACGTATCATGGAGCGTATGTTTAAGAAATTAGTTTAATTATGGCCATTCGAGCAGTTTAATGCACATATTATTATATATTAGCGCAATTCACTGGCCGATCTTAATTACTATATCATACGCCCCCACCTTCCGATTGATTGATTGATCGGATTACTGCTTCACTTACCCAGCACATTGGCCCCAAGATTGTTCAGCATGCTTGCCGAGAAGTTGCGTATCGATAGAGTCGACAGTTTGTCGCCTTTTCCTTGTCCTTCTTTTGTGCTCGTAGCCAAAAATGAAACTGATTAAAATTAACGGAATTCAATTTAATTGAATTGCAGTTGCAGACGCAGACTCCGGAGAAGTCCGCTCGTATACTCGTCTATCACAGTGCGTTAATTGGAGTGCAACAAATTGTTTTTGCCTTAATTACATTTCAATCGCTCTTGTCGCGGATCTGTGAAGAAGAGCAGGGAATAAAAAGTCATATAGCATATATATACTCATAAAGAGATAAGCTGATAAGACAATAATGATGATTATAAGCTGACAAAGCAAAGAGAGAAAAAGTCTATAACAGTAATTGAGAACTATATAAGCACTGCATGTGAGAGTCCATACAAGTTTAAATCTAGTTTGACGAGCCTTAAGAAATTATAGTAAATGATATTTCTGATGATCAGTTAGAGAGAACTGGAGCTAAGCTTTATAAAAATAAAAGTTATGCTCTTAATTGGAATCAAGGCTGAACTGAATTAAAATAAAATATTTTATAAGAATCACTAGAATATAAGCTATAGATGATAATATAAATATGCAATACAAACTAGAATAGAGTTTAAGGTGGGAATAGAAAAGAAGGCTAAGTAAATCTTTTGTCCAGCTTCTGCTTTGCAAAGGAAAACAATCTACAAATCTAATTTGTAAGCTTGTCAACTTTCATTAGAATGTTTTCTTTGGTTTTTGCCTAGTTTTGCACTCACCTTGCGACCCCGTTATTCGTATTGGTATGTGGGACAGCAGTGGCAAAAGTTAACCGCTGGGGTCAGAGTTCATTCGGGCAGGCAAGACGCTCAAATTGCCATAGTAAAATTAATTAAATGCCTTGACCATAAAAAAAACGCCAAAGAAATTAAATCGAAGTCACTTGGCCGGAAGTTGAAAAGTTTTCTTGCCGCTTACGAGACACGCACATGCACATTAACACTTACACACACTCACAGTCACACACACACAAGCACACACGCACACAGGTCGAAGGTGAGCACGCAGTGTAACGGAAATTGTATCGTTTATTGATGAAATGTTTGACCAACTGACAGCTGGACAACTGTCTGGCGAACCTTCGACAGGCACCGCAATTTGCTAGACTGCGGTTTGTTGTTGTTTAAGTGCGGAACTTAATTGATTTTCAGCAGCTGCATTTTCCGTTTAGCAACACACACACTCTCACTCACACACTCACACACTCGCACACTCAGAGATATTTAATGCAACACTCTTTTTGCACTTTGGCATATTTGATGAGGCGACCAACAGTCAAATTAGTTTGGCCAGCGGGGAGCACTTGGCGGCCACTTCCGGTTTATGTCGCTTTACCCGTATAACTGTAACTCTGATTTTTAGCGACGGCTGCTCGACCAGCAAAGCGGAACGGAACGTAACGGTGCGCGTAACGTTTGCCCAGCGACTCGCTCGCATTTGAGACAAATGCGAAAAAATCAAAACGAATTGACTCGATGATGATAACGTTCGCATCCACGATGGCTGACGCTGCGCACTGCCAACGCCAACGCCGACTACGACGACGACGACGACAATGATTTCAATCGCCACCCACTCACCCCCTCTTCCTACTGGCTTGCCAAACAATCGACAAGCGAAAAGCAAAAAGCGGGTAAGGCGCGTGTTATCTGCTTTTCTATCTGCCAACTGCCTTTACCTCTGCATTGATTTGCAAGGCGTGCGTGCGCTGTGTGCTCGACAGGGATAGCTATAGTGCACAGCTGCCATCTTAGCGCCAGCAGAACAGCCCTCGGCTGGTTGTCTCGCTCTGGCTGCAGCGCCACACGGCTGTGAGAGAGACAACACGCGCTCGCTGTGCGTATTGCAAGCGCCGCCCACAAAAACGTAAGTGCTGAGTGTGGGGAACGACAACCAATTGGGGGTGGGGGAGAAACCGTTTGTGTTGTTGTTCGAGTCGATAAATTGGAATTGTTTTGGCGCCTTGTGCGGCGCCTATCGATAGCCAAGTTCAAAGAAATCGGCGCAGCTGAAGAGCAGCCCCCACCCCCTCTCTCACTCCCTCTCTCTCTCACTCTCTCTCTCTCTCTACGAATTCTGTTGCGCTGGCAACCGCTGCGCACAGCTCAGAGCTCACGGCTCACAGTTATTGCCAAAAGTCAACTCCGGGGGCGGCAAAAGTGGAATTTATATAAAGCATAACTCTGACAGAGATTGAGCCGCGTGCCAGCCGTTCTGCTGGCAGCATTCGAAGCTAAGATGGTTGCTCCTGGCTGCCACGTGTCGAGCGGCCCTTTCATCCATCCCACTCACCTGTTGTAACAGGTGCACCCCCGACCCCCGACCCCCGACCCCCGACCCCCGATCACCGACCCACGCTCTCCGCTTTCCCCAGTCGCTTATTAGTTTTTGCCCCGTCGCAGTTGTCAGGGCGCCTTTTGGCGGAATTTTTTATTTGTGCAGCATGCAAAATGCCGAATTAGCCAACAAAGCCAACAAAGAATGTTGTCAAATGAAACTCGCCATGGCAACCACCACCAGCAGCAGCCCTCAAAGGCGTGCCACGCCCACCCAGAAAAAAACGAAAGAGACTCGACCGTCCCTATCAATTGAAAAGCTGTCCCAGCGCCCAAGCAAACAAATTCGGGCGTTAATTAAAAACTCAAATTCCAACCGCAAGAAGCGCAAATAGAAAAAAAGAGGAAGAACACAAAATATTAAAGTTGCTGCACAAAGAGCCAAATTGAAGTCTGTGGAGGTGTCTATGCCAGAACTCTGCCCACTGCTACAGTAGAACACATTTGGATCTGTCAAATATCACAGACAATTCTCAGATCTGGCTTCGGGGGCTACCTGACAAAGGTAAACAGAACCCAAAAAGCGGTTCAGCTGGAGACTCGATTGCTATTCCCACAAGTCTCTGGAGAAATCAAAGAGCTGAACATATATCGGAAATTTTAATCAAATTTTATTTAGCTATGGCATATACATATATGTATATATGTAATGTAGATATATATAAAGTGTTGTCTTGTTGTCTTCCCCCATTCAAGGTCTAGTAGTCAGTGCTATTTAATATTAAAATAGAGCTGATAGTTTTATACTTATAAAGCTACATACATACATACATACATATTATACATTCGTACACAAGTTGTTATCCAAAAACAATTTTAGATCAAGCTTAACTCATTTTTTATTCACACCAAATTTAAGCACACATAGACCTCCCCTTTTTGTTGCAGTGTACACCAAATAAATACGCAAAATAATCGTGAACACATCTCAATTCGATGTTGGGCTCGTTTATTAGAGCTTCACTGACTTATTATTATTTTCTGCTGCTGCTGCTGTTGTTGTTGTTGTTGTTGTTGTTATATGTATGCTAGAGTTTTGTTATCAGATATGCTAATTAATCAAAGCCGTTTGGGCTGTTGCGCATCTGATAGACTGGCCAACACACCTATAAATATGTGTGTATGTATGTGTGCATCTGCCCTGCATATTTGCTGACTACTAGTTGAATTTGTTGAGTTTCACAATATTTGCATTGGAAGTTGTCATCAGGGCAGAGCCTCAATTAGAGGCCACTCAAGGAGGCTTCCTTGTGAAAAAAAGGACACTTTGCATTCTGTGCATGGACATGGCATAAATCACTTTGCTGGATATTGGCCGGAGTTGAGTTGCTGAGCTGCACATGGATGTGCCCGTTGGCATACTAAGCCCCAGTCAGAGGAGGTGGCGGAGTGGGGGGAGGGGGATTGGGAGCTTCCTCTGTCTGCTTCGCACTTGGCATGTGCTGCGCATTTTTGACTTTGTGTCAAAGAATCGCTTAAGCCTCGAACGGGCGACGGCTATGGCGGGGGGCGGGGGAGTACGTGCAGAGGATGCAGCGGGAGCTGTTGCCAAAATGCGTCCAGTTAGCAGCGCCTTTCCGCTCACATCAATTGGCTTTTAAGCCAGAGCATAAATCAAGCGCGAGATTTACGCTACACAAAAGACCAAAAACAGAAGAAACAACAAAACGAATGCGAGAAATCGAGTGCAGGGATTTTTATTTCGTTTTTATTTTGTTTTGTTTTTGTTGTTTGCTTTTGTTTTTGGGGGCCTTGGCGTTTATTGAAAGGATAATCGATGGCAGCGCAAAATGCATTAAAGGATTTGCGTGGGCAAAACCTTTAAAACTTCCACTCAAAGTCCGAAGATGTCGACGATGTCGACGAACTCGTAACTTTGAAATGCGGCTCTGCGGTCAATTTAATTGAATGATGAATTGCCTTGGACATGCCTCAGTGGGCGGGTGGGCGTGGGCGGGGCTTGGGGTAGGGCTGCACACACAACCCACACAAGAAGAAGAGCGCGGAGCAAAGCGCAGAAATTTCTTTAGTTGTCACAAAAAAGGATGCCAAAGGATGCGAACGAAGGGTCGGGGAGGGGGAGGGGGAGGGTTGTGGAGGAGAGGGGAAGCAGAAGAGCGGAGGGGCTGGCGGTAAACAGGGACATCGGCTCCTTGGGGCACTGCACGACAAAGACGAATTCGCATAATCAGTCAAAATTTATGACAAGCAGACCAGAAACTCAGCTTAAGCATTTAATTGGTACCCAATTGTTGTTGTTGTTGTTGCTGCTGCTGCTGCTGTATACCCTGGCCGGGGCCGGAGTGCTTGACTAATTAGCTACGGCATATGGCTCCATTTGGGCCACACAACTGACATTCATTCACATTTTTGCGCCTTTGCTAGACCCAAAATGTGTGTTTTTTTTCTTTTGCTTTTGGCCCCTTGGAGGATCCCGTGTCCTGTGTCCTGTGTCCTATTTGTTGTCCCCTTCGGCTGACTGATGGCTCCAGCTGCAGGCGCTGCTCTTTGGTAATTTGTCTAGTGGAGCAGCTAGGCCCAGGTACCCGTTCCTCCCACTCTTTCACTTGAGGCTCCTTCAGATTGAGAGTCCATCCCCTCTCCACCTCTATCTCTCTCTCTCTGTCTCTTTATCCCTCCTTTGCTTGTGCGTCGCCTTTGTAATGCAGCCTGACGCACAAAAAGGCTAAAAAGGAATTCGCCTGCGAAGGCAGCCAAAAATGTTGTGTTTAGTGCAGTTCCATGTAACGCATTATTCTTGCTTAGTGTCTGTCTCTATCTGTGTCTCCGTCTCTGTCTCTGTCTCTATTCCTGCCTCAGTCTCTGCGTCAGCGTCAGTTTTCACTTTGTTTTCTTGCGTCAGGCAGGCTCTTCAAAAAGCGTTCTCAACTTAAAAAGTCATTCAAATGTTATGTAAGCAAAACTATTAATTTATTTCTTAAATGTGAAAGAAAAGTTGCGAATGTTCCTTTCTTTAAGAATCTTTCTCATATCTTATTCTAAGTTTTAATATCTGGCACACACAACGGAATCTTATTTTTAGGAGCTAAGGTTTTCATTATAACGAAACACTTGATATAAAAGATATTTGGAAAACAAACAACAACAAACAACATACATACGTGTGTGTTTGTCAATGCATAAGTGTGAGTATGTGCTTGTGTTTATATTGCGGTGGTTAGAAACTAGTGACAGGGTATCTTTTACGCGACCACATCTTAATTTTCCATTTTCTTAAGTTGCATAAAAAAATAAAATTAAATTAAATTTTTATTCTTGCTTTTAAAAAGTATTTGTTATCCTGTTCACAAACCAAGCTGTTAATTTTGCCGAAGGACTAAATTTAAGCAGAAATGTTATTATCCAAGTTACTTACCCCGGTCTGCTTTAGTTTTCTATTCTCAACAACGAATTTTAGTTGAGACCACTCCTGAGGTGCAAGTCCATGAGAAATGTGGAACTTATTTGTTTAAAAGAGTTCCACATGCAGTAACGACAGCTCGCGGAACGCGATATCCGAGATACACACCTTGGTGCGAAACTTGGCTTGATGTATAGTGTGTTTTGTGTTCACAACAGTTGAGTTTTTTTTATTGAAATTAAAATTAATTGCTTCGAAAATATTTCACTATATACATATTTACGTATATATGTATATTTTTTTTATAAATAAGTAATACATTTTATGTAGTAAGCTGATTCATATATAAGGAATATACATGTGTATATATGTATATGTATGTATGTATGTATGTATGTTTGTAAATGAATCAATTATAATATGTAAATTCCCTAAAAAAATCTTCTTTACAGTAAGCCCCACTTAAATGTTTCTTAACTATGGGAATGTATTACAACTCGCCCTTAAAAATAGATGCATACATTTGCTTTTGAAACATAAAGTAGGCGTTTTTGTTGTTGCAAACAGTCTCGGATATGCCAATGATACCCTATAATAGTTGTTCTTAATGGCACGGCGTGGCAGACGGCTCGCCTTTGTGTCAAAGGAAACAACAAACAGGACTCTGCGGTTAGGGGAAGTAAACACTTTCGAGCGTCTTCAAATTCGACGCATAATGAGGCCAAGTAACAACATTGTAAGCAAAACAACAGGACGAACACGTCAACGCCCCTAAGAGCTGCTAATGAAGCCGAGCACTCGCACTCGCATTCGCACTGGCACTTACACAAAGGACAAAGGACATAGGCTCACAAAGGTCGCATGCTGCGATAGGGATCGCGATTACATGCTCGACAGGCAGCTGAGTGGCAAATGGAGCTACAGTAGCCGAAATGTCCTAGTTACAAGCAAGGATAGCAGACGAAGAATGCGAGAAGTCGAGCAAATGGCGGTTTTTGCGGCGGTTAAGGAACTGTTAAGTAGTCAGGACAATCGGTCAGGTAGGCAGGCGATTCCTCGACGCATCCTTGCTGTTCATTTAACAATCGCACTCGGCTTCTAAAGCCATAATCCTGCTCTTCATATACACACACACACACACACACACACATTCACACACACATGCTCACTCAGTAAGCGGATTGGCCAAAACAAAGTTGAGTTTTGTGTTTGATGTCCTGCGGCGCATATTAACATTATCAGCTGTGCAAAGACAATTGAAAAACAAGGACAATGTTATCGGAGCGTTCTAATTGTGTGTCCTGCTTGGCATACAAATAATGTGTGAAATTTTACGCCTGACGAAAGGCGCCCGCTGCGCAGGACTCTCCATCATCGGAAGATAGAGCGCGGGGGAGGGGCGGGGGAGTTGCAGGGGTCGCCTCATTGGTCTAATCAGTAAATGCGTTTAACTGATTTATAAGGATTTTATAAGGATATACTCGCTTACTGCCCGTAAGCAGCTATCCAAATCGAATTCCTTGCCGCAATGAGACAAACTTGTTTAGCCACTCGAGTCCTTATCGACTGCACAGGAGTCCTTATCCTGCCCAACAGTGCTGTCATTATTCGACGATTGCAGTTCCTTCTCTCTCACCCGCGCTGTGATTGTTTTTTCCTTTAGCCGTACAGCCTGACCCATTGGAAATACGTGAGTGGGGTATAATGGTTCACAGGGGCAATTTTATATTTCAGAGAGAGTGAGAAAGAGAGAGATTTGATTTTATAAATCAGTTATATATACACTTAATATGGCAATAAGTTTTGCCTGTACAGTAAATAAAAATTCGATATAGAAGGAAGTCTGAATCCTTGCGACAACAGTTTTAATTCTCTACTACTACGCTACTGATCAAAGTATCTCCTAGTCAGTCCTTTCAGCAATTCCTTATCACGGCATAACCTATTAAGCTTAACCTCTTAACGAAGGTATCTAGTACTAAACCTAGTTCCTGAATCCTAATCAAGGTATCTCCTAGTCAAGTTATCTCCTAGTCAGGCTATCTCCCAGTCAACGTTTCTCCTAGTTAGGGTATCCGCTGGTTAGGCACTCCCCTCCCAAGCACTTGTGCATGTTTTGCGCTCAGCTTTCCGCGCAACGCTTTCAATTGAATTCGCGTCAGTTTTAACGAGGTTTTCGAGCGGAAACGGAAATTTCTTTCGCATGTTTGTGAGGCGTCAATTTGTTTGACTCCAGTCGAGTCGAGTTGAGAGTCGAGTCGAGCCGAGGTGCAGTTAAGTGAGTTGTCAGCATGCTAACTGAGAAAATACATCAAGCATAGTACCTATATATATATGTGTACTTTATTTGTTCCAGTTTTAAGTAGAGCTCTCGTTTCTGGCCATCGCCTCCAGGCTGGTGTATAATTGGAAGACATAGTAATAAATTTTAACGAATCCCGGCCGTTTTCTTCGCATAAACTTCACAAAGTTGCCATCAAAGGTGGCGCCCAAGGTTTTGCCAACGGTTTCGACGTATCTGAGAGTCTCGACGAAGTTTTTACACTTCAGGTACTTCTCGTTAATCAGAGTCGGCTGATAGGAGTGTATGAAGGCGCAGAAGGCGTGGCCAGTGCTCCAGGATGTGGAGAACTCGTACATGGGTATGCCGTAGGGTTTCATTATCTTCTGGCACAGGATGAGCAATTCGTTATGCCGATTGCCGAAGGTCTTGCCATCGAGTGTAGTTGTGAAACCCTTCTTCGAAGAAGTGGACGTTGCAGATGGCTTAGCCCTAACCTCCTTCCTGACTTCCGGTGAAGTTGCGGGCTTGTGGCCTTCTCCCTTCCACTTTAGATCTTTCTTGACCGCCAGCGCAGAGTTTTCGCTTTTGACTTTGCAGTCATTTTCAATCTCCAGCGAAGTTATAGAGTTCTTCCTCACTCTTTTGACCTTAACCTCCAGCGATGTTGTGGAGCTAATATTTTCAGTCTTCCCATTGACAATTTTCCCCAGCGAAGTTGTGGGGTTAGTTCTTCTACTCTTGACCTTAACCTCTTCCTTGAGCTCCATTGAAGATGCCGAGCCTTGTTGTCCACTCTTGGCCTTATTCTCATTCTTGACCTTTAGCGAAGTTATAGAATTGGGGTTGTCACTCTTGCCCTTAGCCTCTTTCTTGCCCATTAGCGAAATTGTGGAGTTGTGGTTCTCTTTTGTAACCCTGGCCTCTTTCCTGACTTCCAGAGTATTTAAAGGATTGTGGACCTCTTTTTTGACCCCAATCGAAGCTGTGGGGCCATTGCTTTTACTTTTCTCGTCAATCTCACTTTTGACTCGAACCTCTTTCTTCACAGAAGTTGTGGAGTTCAGGTTCTCTTTCCTAACCTTAACCGCCATCCCGACGTCCTGCGAAGTTCCCAAGTTGGGGCTCTCACTCTTGTCCTCAAGCGAAGGTTTTGACTCACGGCTCTTAGTGTTGACCATTAACTCTTGCTTTACCCTCAGCGAAGTTGAGGAATTGTGGCTTTCACTCTTGGCCTTATCCTCTGACTTGAGCTCCAATGAAGTCGTGGGTTTAAGGCTCCTATTCCTGACCCCTAGTAAAGTTCTAGAACTGTGGTTCTCTCTCTTAACCTTATCCTCTTTCCTGACTTCCAGCGAGGATGGGGATTTCAGGCTTCCACTCTTCACATGTTCTTCTTTCATAGCTTCCAGCGAAGGTGCGAAGTTGAGGCGCCCGCCGTGGACTTCGTGCTTAACCTCCATCGAAGTTATGGACGAGGTTTCGCTCTCGTACTCCGGACTGAAGTCTAATAGGGTATCTGAGTCGGAATACTCATCTTTCTGCTCAGGCAGCGTATTCTTAAGATCCCTTACGAGCAGGTCCTTTAAGACTCCATTCAAGCTGTCCGACAGGTTGATATTCAGTTCGAGCTCCCTCTTCAGCTTGTCTTCAGCCAACTTCTTAGCCAAGTTGGCTCGTCGGCTAGAGGCTTGCTCCTTGGCCAACAGCATACTCTGACAGATGAGCTTCAAGTCGCGTATTGCCTCCTTGTTTGAAAAACTCAATATGGACATATACTCCTCATCTGGTGGTTCTTGCATAGTCTGGGACTGAGACATTTTGAAATTGATTCCAGATTTAAAAATGTAAAAATGTAGAAATGTAGAAATGTAAAAATGTGTGTTTGAGTAAACTTAAACGAATAGTTAAGAAAATAAGAATGAGTGAGGCTCAGATCGAATTTGATTTGCAATGCAAAGGCATCTGGTCTTCGATCGTATATAGTGAGATCTGGGGTATGTCTGATTCGATCTTATGTACATTGTACACATGTGTATATAGATAAATAGTTTCAGATAGTGTTTGATTTCTGACGCAAAGGCAACTGTCCTTCGATCCAATAAGCATTACTAATTGAATCTGTTTGTATTATTCAGAGCTTCTCTCGAGAGCGGAACTTAATTAACCCCTAAATGACCGAAATCTTTGATGGAAAATCTAAACAACTGCCTCGAGGCATGTTCGCATTATTCTTGCATTATTATTATTATTATTTTTATTATTATTGTTATTGACAGCCCGGGGCTTGGGTTTAAATATAACGATGTTAGTGTTTCGTTTATGCCACATGCTTACCCGGCAATTTGCGTGCAACAAATCGCCCGGGGGCAGCGACAACAACAGCAACAACAATAGCTACAACAACAGTAACAACATCAACAATGCGAAGTCAAACATGGCAACAACATTCGCAACATTTGGTGGCAGGCAACGCCCAGCTGCCACAGCCGCAAGTGCAGAAAGTCGAATGGGATCGAATCAGGGCAACAATTTGATAAAAATGTTCTAATTGAATCAAACTCGAAGAGTCCTGCAGAGCGAAAAGAGGGCGGGGGAGGCAGTGCGTGCGTCCTGCAACTCAAGCCTCCACCATTGAGTGCCATCCAGTGGGCGTGGTCCTGGGCGTTGGCCTCTACTTTGATTGCTTTTCGTAACTTTATGCTAATCGCAGATCTTGCAAAGTGTCAAATTTCACGGAAATTTCGCTGGACAAACTCATTAAAATACAAAATATACATACATATAGATATACATGTATATAGTTGTGTGTATAGATAATATTTATACAAAAGTTGAAGTAGCTGGAAAATAATTTCCGCTTTTAATGCTCATTTCGCATTTTGTATACACAAACTAATTAATATCCTTGCGAGCCAACCAAAAATGCAGCGCAGCAGCAGCAGCAGCAGCAGCGGCAGCGGCAGCGCAGGATATTTGTGCAAGTAATTTCCGACTCTGAAGAGTTGTTCGCGTAATTAATTTATGCTAAATATTCAACAACAACAACAGCAACAACAACGGCTGAATTTGCAACTGACAAAAATGCGAAATAAATTGCAAAGTGCGCAAATTTGTTTTTCAAAATAATTAACTTTTCAGCAGCGAATTTGTTGGTTGTTGGCGTGTTGTTTAGTTAGTTTTTCAGACTAAATATCGGAATTATTTCAATATTTGTTAGAGTACGTTTTCTTTGCTACTGCTGCTGACTATATCTATTGCCGACCTTCTCTACTAATAGATTCATTCTATAACCTCTTTCTTTTCTTTTATATATACATATATAAAGCTCCAATATATGTATATATAGAAATCCAACAGACTTGGACATTCATGTCAAGAATGCATCTAGTTGGCTTTGCTATATTTAAAATGTCCCAAAGCTTAATCTACATATATATATATCTGTATCTATCTATCTGTTTATCTATCTACATATATAATATAGAATGGGCGCCAGCTTTAGCGCTGCATTCAACAGCCTTCTGAACTGGCTGCGTGAGCTTTATGGCCAGTCGATAGTTACCCACTGGTACATCTTAATCTGGGCCGTCAGCGGTGCGATTGTGGTTATCTACAACTTCCAGTCGGGCATCTGCCTGGTGGAGCTGTTCGCGGACTGCGGCCGAACTGTGGAGGAGAATGCAGTTCGTGCAGCTCCTGGATCTCTTGCAATTCGAACAGCTCCGGCAGCTCCTGCAGCTCCTGCAGCTCCTGCAGCTCCGGCAGCTCCTGTAGCTCCTGTGGCTCGTGCGGCTGTTGCAGCTCCTCCAGCTCCTGCAGCTCCTTCTGCTCCTGCAGTTTCTACAGTTTCCACAGCGTCTGTCCACGCAAGTCCAAGCCAGGGCGCGGACTATGAAGCCAGGACTGGGCCCCACACTTGGCACACGGCCGAGAACAATCAGAGTCCGATCAACATCGACAGCGCGAGTGCGGAACTCTTCTGCATCGCCATGTCCTTGATGTGGGTCGGGTATGATGAGCTGCCGGTCGGGATACGGCTGGAGAACAACGGCCACACCCTGCTGCTGCGGGCGGCCTTCGAGAACGAGACGCCTTCGATTGACGGAGTGGATCTGTTGAGCAGCTTCCGATTCCATGAGATCAGCTTCCGCTGGAGCTGGCACGGCATCGCAAATGGCTCGGAGCACACGCTGGACAACGAGCACTTCCCGCTGGAGATGCAGTGCCTCCACACGGATGCCATTGACAGTGCCCACGCCTCCAGCCAGGGCGTGCTTGTGATCTCCTACATGTTCTCCGTGTCCGCGGAGAATCCCTACCTGGACGTGATTGTCCGCTATCTCGTGGCGGTGCAGCTGGCGGGCCAATGTGTGGAGATTCCCCCCTTTCCCCTCAACTACCTCATGCCCGCCTTCTACACCGAGTTCTACAGCTATCACGGATCCCTCACGGAGCCGCCCTGCCACCGGGGCGCCGAGTGGTTCATCAATCCGCTGCCCCTGGCCATCAGCGAGCGCCAACTGCACGAGTTCCACAAGCTGCGCAGTCGCAGCGGCGCTCGCATCGGCCGCAATTCTCGGCCTGTCCAGGAGCTGGGCGATCGCGTGGTCAAATTCAACTGCTATCGGAGAGCTGAATAGGGGCTGACATAAGGGAAAGTTGAGTTTATAAGTTGAGTGTTTTTTTACTATATCGTACATATATATATATATATTTAATACGCTAATCGCTAAACTATTGAATATGTTTCTTTTATCGCGTGGAGAGATTCTCCGCCTGTTGGTCCAAGAGAGAAAAAGATTTTGCGTTCAGCATAGTTTTCTATATTCATAGCTAACTCCATATATATACATATATACACAATTTACATACGCTTACAAATTCAAATATGGTTCTCACTCTCATCATGCTAATCTATTTAAATTATTTATATATTTTTTTTCCCTCCAAGAGAGTTACGAGATACTTCATATCTATCCAAATAGCAGCTATGTTTATCATTTCAAAAGTAATTCATGTTTGTTCATATCTATTACAAAGTCTTCGAAATTCCTCCAAGTAAAACATTCTGAATATAGTTATTGAATAATTTGTAATAATTGCAATTAACGTCATGCAAATGGATTTGTTTACATGCCTGGTAATTGGGTTTCGGTAAGGAGGCTGATGCCCCACCCCAGGCGCTAATTAGAGAGCAAATCTTCCGCACAATTTGATCGAATGGAGTGGGACGAAGGATGAAGGACGAAGGACGATGGACTCGCAGCTTGCGTTGTGTTCTAATCCACTAATTAGACGTTCAAAGAGCATTTAGGCAGCGCTGCCGACGTCGCTGTCGAGCAACCTTTTGGTCCTGTTGGGGCAGCGGCTGCGCCGCAGGACACGGCTCGGCTCGGCCTCCACTCATCCATGTGTTAGAATTTGTAGCTGTGTGTGTGTGTGTGTGTGTATGTGTGCGTACGTCTGCGTCTATAATTTCGTTAGTGCAGCGGAAACTGTTGCGGACATGTTGCCAGCCCGGAATGGCAATGCGATTGGCATTGGCAATGTGTCCGTTAACTGGGCCTGCGACTGCGACTGCGATTGCGATTGGGATTGGGATTGGGATTGCGTTCGGCATTGGGATCGGGATTGGGATTGGGATTGGGATTGGGCCTCCTGCGGTGACGCACCCTCATCTCTAGCTACACACTCGCTCTGCCTCTCTCTCTCTCTTCCCCCTCTCTCTGCTTCTCTCTTTCTCAATCGCTGTTGGCAAGGCACAGTCAAATTATACACACACACACGCAGCTGTGTGTTGACTGTGTGCCCTGTTGTAGCTTCTAATTATCAGTTGGTCCTGAAGTTGTTACAGACGCGAGTGCACTGAGAGAAAATCGGGGCTTTACAGATAATTGAAGTGCGACACTTTGATTAAGTGCTGAAGACTAGAGAAGGGAAATATATTGATTAAAGAATCATATAAGGAGATCAGATTAAATCACTTGACTAGCAACTGAGACTCGAGACTGGAGGCTGCCTCTCAAGGGTGGAGAGACAATAAATCTCTCTCTCTCTGTCTCTGCACTTAAAATGCGTTGCTCTTCGTATTTTTGCCCAGTGTACATATTTCCGCATACCAGTACAGTTCATTCCATGTAGAAGCAGAGTAATTACGGTTCACGGGGTCGTCGGGCGGGTCGGGTTTGATTTACTATTTGCTTCAGACAGACCTAAAATGCGAATGCGTGTTGGATTTGATGCATACATCAAATATATAGATGTTGGGTCTGTGTACTATTCCAATATATAAATATATATATATAGAAGTCGGATATATAATCAGGTGCAGACGGACGAAGGCTGCTGCAAATGCGATTGCGATTGCATTTGCTGCAAATCAACGCTAATGAAATTATACAAACAACTTTCGGTTGTTTTTGTTGTTGTTGTTGTTGGCACGTTTGTCCATTTGGCCATTAGAGCAGTCGTACAGTTGTCCATTTGGCCATTTGCGGCATTTGGGCGACGCAATTTGCTTGTTTTGGCAACTTAATTGAATTGCAATTTCACAAATAAAGCTTAATTTTTGGTCGCGCAATCGATTCAATTCTATTCGATTTGAAATTTAATTCTTTCGGCTAAATAATTATTTTAATTTCGTGGAAAAGGCAAAGGCGTATTTTCCATGTTTCATTTTCAGAAAAGTTCCATAGAAAATTTGCCAAATTGCAATTAAAACGCATAATTGAATTCATTAATGCAAATAGTCGAATATTCTTTTTGAGCGAAATGCAAATTTTCCGGCTTGGGGAAAACTCTGCAATAAAAGGCAATAAATATGAAAATGTTTTTATTTTCGCCAGAGAATAGCAATAATTAATATCATTTGTATATTGTTGTATGCGAATACAAAATAATGTGCATAATTAATAATAGTTTCTAATCAATAAACGATGCCTAAATATTCCAATTTTGTTGCATAATAACAAATTGTTTAAGCTAAATTGAAAACATATTAAGCGGAAAGTTTAGTTTAAAATTAAATATCAAAAAAATTAGGCATAGACTGTATCTTTATTCTAACATATGTTAAGTAACAGTGAAGCTACTCGTTAAATAAATAATAGCTGTTAACTGATTTACTTAGATTTACTTTTACATATGTTAAATTAGTCTACACTGCAATGTGAACAACACTGTTAACTAGTGTTAACTATTCTTTAACGTACGTAAGCCCGCTGTTAAGTGCTTAATGTTAGCTTTACTTGAATTTATGTTACTTTACTCTTAAAGCCACAATGTGAGCTCAAGTTAGATATATGCTGAGTTTCTTCTAACCACAATATCTTAATATTATTCTTAGACAAAAGACAAAAGACAAAATAAGCTCTGCAAACTCATCCTTGTTAGCTTTAGTTTAAGACGTACGCAACAACTTTCTTTGTATATGTAAATATTCTTTTGTAATGCAAAAATCTTACTGTTTATTTTGGCTGAAGTCAACGACAATTCAATTGAATCCTGTCGGAATCCTGGCAGTCGCAGTTAGACAAACATATCAATCAACATTCTAATTGAATGTAATTAGAAAAACGCATGAGCTGCCAAATCTTAAGAGCCAGTAGCTGAAAAGGAGGCAGAGGGAAGCAGAGGGAGGCTACTAAGAGCAAGCTGCAAAGGATGCGCCACGTAGTTCGCTCTCAGCGAGGCAAATGCCAAGAAAATGAAATTAGACGAATAGAATGACGATGTAAGTGCCATGAAAAGACGTTAAGACGCTCTAAACGGGGCTGAGAAGCAGCCAAGCGAGTGGCTGGAAGCAGGAGCTGCTCGAGATGAGTTTGTGGCTGGCTGGAGCCGTAGTTGGTTGCTAAAATTGAGGTGAATTGCATTTAAGTGTTGCCTCTTTCATTTAGCTGCATGAATATGTATAGAGGAGAGCTTCGAGCTTCGAGCGTCGAGCTGCGAGCTGCGAGCAGCGATGGATGCGGCTTTTGTGGCTTGAAAATTGAATGAATAATTGAGAAAACGAGCGCATGATGGCATTAGTGTGTGATTGTGATTGTGTGTGTGTGCCTGTGTGTGTGTGCGTGTGCAGCTAATGAATTTTAATTGGTTTTATTAAGGCAGAAAGCAACTGCAGCTGCCGCTGCCGCTGCCGCTGCTGCAGCTACAAAGAGTTGGCATCAAAAATCGCAGTATTTTTTTCTTTATTTGTTAATTGGCAATTGTTAATTGTTAATCATTAAATATTGTTGCAGCAAAATCAATATGGCGGCTGACGATTAATTAACGCCATTCTGTAATTATCTGCGCATTTTTAATCCAATTAACTTTAAATGCAAAAAAGAAATGCATCAAAAGCACACAAATTGAACAAAAATAAAAATAAATAAAAAACCTCCTCTTGGGCTGTCTGTCAATTAAAATATGAATGCAAGCAAATAGCGGTAATTGCAAATTGTTATTGCAAAAGTAACCGCACTTAAAAAAATGGCGTAAAACTTAAAATAAATTGTGCTGCACAGCGAAAACTGGCTACAACGAACCCACACTCTGTGCGCTCTGCAGGCTTGGTCCTTGCTCGTCCTCTCGTCCTTTCATCCTCTCGCCCTTGGCGCACTTCCTTTTTCAATTAAACGCCACCATTTTCCATTAACGAATTTGCATGCATGTCTATGCATGTGAGTCTGTGTGTGTGTATGTGTGTGTGTGTCTGTTACACACACACTTAGTCGCCTCCCGCTCACACTCACACACAAACACACATACACATTCGCCTGTATTTCTATAATAAAATTAAATTAGAAGACCAGAAAATTAAATCATCAAAGCTTGACGTCTGGCGGCGGCTGCTGCTGCCGTTGCCTCCTGTGTGTGTAGTCGTCGTCCTCTCCCTCTCTCTCTCTCTCTCTCTCTCTCTCATATGTGTGCGCATAAAATGGCGAGGCACATACACACATACACACACATGCACATGCGGCAGAGCCGACCCAATTTGCAAAGCGACAGTTACGAGTTCATTAATTTCTCAGCCTTTTTTCGCCTCGACGTCTGCACTTGTGCTCGCTGCGGTTGGAGCCATGCCCACCACTCACCCGCCCTTTCTTCCTCTCTCTCTCTCTCTCTCTTCTTCTGTCTCTCTGTCTGGTTTGGGGGTGTGAGCAGCATCATAAATTAAATTCTTCATCAACTCAAACTCGTTAAGCGCCAATAAAGTGACAGAGAGTTATTTTCATCACTTTTTCAATGGTCTACCACAAGGCGTACTCGTATGCGTGCGTATGTGTGTGTGTGTGTGTGTGTGTGTATGTGTGTGTGTGTGTGTGTGTTTCATGCGATGCGCCGAAGCGCTCTCCGGCTGAGTGCGCTCTCTCGCTGTCGCTCTCTGTCTCTCTCTCTCTCTCTCTCCCACACGCTGACTCGCCTAGGCCACGCCTCTGCTGCAAGAGCACAGCTGTACACCGAGTGAGTGGGAGAGGGAGAGGAAGAGGGAGCTGGGTGCGTAGCGAGTGTGAGCGAGAGGGCGTGCAAAACTGGTTCGTCTGTGCGCTGGCGCAGCGCGCTTTGATTCGATGCTCGAGATAAGCTAAGTGCAGGCCACAAGCACGTCAAAGCCGACCGCTTGTCGAGCAGCCTGCAGATCGTAATCCATGGATTGCTATATGGAATTAAAATTATGCATTCAATTATTGTTAACTGGTAGGAGAAGAAGGAGGAGGAGGAGGAGCGGGGGGTTAGGTAGAGCGACTGATGCGGCATTAGAAGGAGCAGACAGATGCAGAGCAGAAGGTAGATGAAGAGGAAGAGAATATAAAACTAAGGAGCAGCAGGAGGGGGAAAAGGAGAGTTAAAGGAAGCAGTAGAAGACAGAAATGAACGAAGAGAAGTTGTCACACTCATTGCATCGTAGTATAAAAAGAACAACAATAAGCAAATGAAGAAGAAAATAGACCACAAGCAAGAGGAAGAGCCTCGGCCAATGCGACGTATACGGATATCCCTAAAGAAGTTGACTGGGAGAGCAAATAGACGGAAATTTGAGGACGTTCCGTTGCCAAAAGCCGTTAACAGCTTAACGATAAAAGCAAACTAATTAAAAGTACGAAGCAGGAGAAATTGCCACATAATAAAGCAAATTAAAAGCAAATTAATTTAAAACAGCAAAAACAACAAGCAGCAGAGAAGCGGAGCAGAGCGAAGCGAAACGAAACGAAGCGGATGCAACGCAAATGAAAATGAGGCAAGGCGGTTGCCTCACACACTCTCACACACACACACACACATACACAGGTAGGTAGTAGGTATAGCCACCCAGTCGACCTCCAGTGCAATTAAGCAGCGCGCCAACATGGCAGCCTCTCACACACACAAACACACACGCACGCACACACTGCTCTCTCTCTCACACATACACTTACACACACACACACACACAGACACTAGCAGCAGATAATTACGTTTGGCAAGCTCGTTATGCGTAAGAATAAACGCACATTAAGAGCTCATTAGTTGGCACAAATCGAATCGCTGGCTAAAGGAAACCCCGTGACAGGCCAGGATAACAGCCTGGCTGCCTGACTGCCTGGCTGCCTGTCTGCTCCTCCCTCCTGTCGCTGCATCCCTCGCTCCCATCCCCTGGTCTGACATTTTCATTTAACGTGTAATGGAAGATAGCGTAAACGAGTAAATGAGTCAAGTGAAGGGAATTGAATTGAATTTGAGCCGGGCTGAGCCGAGCAGCAAAAAACCGCAACTCATGCCAACAGGTATGTAAAGGTGGGAATTGTGCACACAATTCGACAAGCAGTCGAAAGTAACTGCTAACTGCTAACTGCTAACTGTTAACTGTTAACTGCTGGCTGCTGACTACTTTGGTAGCTGTTAAACAAGTTGGCTAACTCGAGCTTTTGCATTTCAGTTGGTTTCCCTCTCAGCCTCGCAAATTTGTAACAATAGCAGGATATTAACAAAATCCACTTAACTGCCGGCAGAAGGAGGGGCGTGGCAGCCGCTACTACTATCGGCTAACACAGTTGTTGGCCATCTTTGAGCACTTCTCGTTCATAATTTGTTGCATATTGCGAGAGCAGTTGTATTAAAAGCGAACAAAGCAGCTGCCAAACAAAAGTTGTCGCCATTCAAAAGGCAACACTTTCCACACACACACACACACATATACACATGCACGGTAGTTACAACAATGGTCCACAGCACGCGTGCTGCTCAGACAGAGCGACAGACTTGGGGACGGACGGACGAGCGAGCAGATGAGCCGAGTCTTTGGGCTCTGCAGCAACCCGCTTTGAAAGCGCATGCGCATGCGCTGCTCTCCCTCTCTCTCTCTCTCTCGCTCGCTCGTACGCTCGTTCGCTCTCTTGTCCTGCGCAAGCTCCGCCCCTCACACGCACACACACTATCGCGCAACCGGTTTCCAATTCGACTGCGAGCTGGCAGCGTCTGCTGGCCGCGGCGACTTGTTTATTGCCAACTCTGACTTGGCAGCGTGCGCAACGTTTCGGTATCGGTTGGGCAACTTTTTGCAGTTGGTATTTAAGACACGGCTCACAGTCGAAAGCCGTCGCTAAACTCTTGTCAATTCCTGCGTGCGTGTGTGTGTGTGATTGAGTGTGTGTGTATATTTGATAAGAAATATATATATAACAATATAAACGAAACTAAAGCAAACTAAAGCAAGCACTATGGATATAAAGACCACAGCTGCATCGCCGCCAATGCCAGCAGCTGCTGTGGAGGCTGGCTCGACGGCTGGCAGTGGGGGTCTAACGGCCGCCAGCCTGGAGCAACTGCAGCACAAGCAGACCTTCCAGCACATCTTCGAGCAGCTGGCCCAGCAGAGCGGCGGCCACCACAAGCTGGCGCCCAAGCAGCTGGAGCATCTGCGCCACTTGCTGGCCAATGTGCGGGACGCCAAGAATCTGCAGCTCATTGTCGAGAAGTTCAAGAATCTCGAACAGTTCCAGGAGCATTACCTGCAGCTGGGCAACAGCAGCAGCAACAGCAGCAGCAACAGCAGCAGCAACAACAACAACAACAACAACACTGTGATCACAGAGGGTAAGTCCGCCGTAGTTTAGTTTGCCGGAAAGCGGCTGCCATTACGGATTACCGACTTAATTAACACACAAATTGTCGCCGCACATGAAAGCGAGTGCACATATTGACAGCAGGCACTGTGCGCCCCAAGTGCGTGTTCGCGGACTTGTTTTGCATTTTGGGCCGCGATTTTCGCTTTTCGCTTTTCGCTTATTAACATGCACCCAGGCCGGCATTTAAAATAATTTGCAAATTATAAACTAATTGCTGAGGCATGCGACCGAACATATAAAGGGAAAAAAGCTGTATGAAAACATTTCCAGTTAACGTTTTAAATTCGTTAAAAATACATAAATTAAATGATCGACGGCAGCAGCTGGAAAAATATTTAGCAGCAGAAAAAACTGTTGCCTACTTTTCAGCGCCGATTGGCATGACAAACGCTCATTAGACGCACACACACACGTGTAGCTTGCGAGCATATGTCGCTTAGTTGCAATTACAGTTTTTAGCTCGTTAAAACTGTAAATAAAGTCCTGTCCCATCTGTGTGTGTGTGTGAGTGTGTGTAGTGCATTTTTAAACATTCAAAATAGCTGACAATATTTGCATGCACTCAGAGAAAAGAAGTTAGCTTTCGCCTTAAAATTCTTGAATTATTAAAAACTCTAGCCTTATAACCCTAAGCAGAATCTAAATATGTATAAAGCTTTGAGTTTGATTTCACGATTTTCTATGGGCTTGCGGCATTTTTTTCTCTGAGTGTAGCTGCTGCTGTTGCTGTCGCTGTCGCTGCTATCGTGCGCCTAATTGACTTTCCAAACTGTTGGCAAACAGGCTTTTAATTCTCATGCATGCCAGTCAAAGCTAACTGCGTCCCACATCCTTTTTTTTTTTTTTTGCAGACAGCGAAATGTCGCTCAAGGACAACGCCCGCAAATTCGGAGCTGGCGGTCAGACGCTGACGCCTCGACACACAATCGACGCCATCCTCGGACTGAAGAATCGCAATGGACAGGTGCAGAGTCAGCTCCAGGCAGCAGCCGAGGGCAGCAGCGATGGTGAGTCTTCTCCCCACGAACAGTGTTGCAAAGTGACAAATCTTATCCGAATGCAGGCTGGAAGCAACAGCGTTTACAGTTGCTTACTCCTAGCCCATGAATCGGTTGCAAAACTGAATAATATAAGAGCGCTAGCTGAGAAATGCCAAGAGCAGTGTTGTAAAAGTTGTGAATATAATCTGAATGACAAGCAGGCGAGGCCAGGAGTGATTACTCTCTTTTAGAGTTCAATGCAGGTGGATATTTGTTAACCATTATTAACTAGAGATTTAACTAGCAGAGAACAGTGCTGTAAAAGTTCCGAATACAATGTAAATTCCTCTAAGCAATCAGTTGGAGACAGCAGCAATCATCTGGGATTCAATATTATCAATGCATTAGCAAAGAAATGCTAAGAGCAGTGTTGTAAAAGTTTCGGAATATAAGCTGAGTGCAGTAGATGTCAGATGCAGATGTGTTAACCATTATTAACGCATTATCAGCGAAATGTCAAGAACGGTGTTGTATAAGTGCCGTTTGTAATCGGAATGCCGATAAGCGATAAGCGATAAGCGATAAGCACAATGCAAATCGATTTCAATTACAGTGGAGCGCAGTGCGAAATCAACAAACACAATCGCAAAATTATATTAGCATTTATTTCGCTGTTTCTTTTGCTCGACAATCGCGTGGCCTGCAAGTCGTTTGACTTGTTCTAACTGGTGCCACCCTCACCTGGGCCTCACCTGGGCCTCACCTGCACTCTTCGAACTGCCATTTGGCGTCTGGGGCTGCACCTTAGCGCCGCCTCGCAGATGCACGACAGCTGATAAGGGGAAATCAGTCAACGGTAATCGTTTACATGGCCAAGCGGGATTAGAACTCAAGTTGTGGCAGCGTGGGCGTCTACCTGCCTTTTCTTCTTCTTGCTCTTGCTTTTATGGCATTTGCTTTTTGGCCAATTTAAAAGTTTTATTATATATTCGTTCAGTTAGTCGCTAGTCGCTAGTCGCTAGTCGTTACTTTGAAGGCTTTTTAACTGGATTATAGTGGGATTTATGTCGAAGTCGGTGCCAGTCGCCGATGCGAACCCGCTCCCAAAATGGGCTTAAATGGGCTTCTTCTTCTACTCCTTTTGTGTGTGTGTTAGCTTTAGCACGTCGTTAAAAATGTATTTCATTTTTTGTGTTTTGATTGCCGACGAGCGATTGTCGCAAACCCAAAGGGGAAAAAACAAATGGAATTTTCGAGTTGTGAAAAATGGGCGGCTAAGTGAGTTTCTTTTCACCTCAAAGCTGTTATTTTTGTGTGACGGTTGATATACGAAGCGTCAGCGAAGAGATAATACCACAAAAGAACGTAGCTCAAAGCCAGTTATGGATCCGTTCCGCTAACAACGTCTATAATTTAGTATGTTCTCTAATCTAGTATTGTTTCAGTGATAAGTCAAAGACTAGCTAACTAAATGTGCACAGAAATGGCAACAGAGTAATTTTTTCTATCAGTGTATATACCATATAAGAACTTACATATCAAATTTGAGCTCTCTAGTTCTTATAGTTCTCGAGTTATGCTTAAAAAACTAGGGAATTCGGTAAGGATTATATATTTATTTGTATTGATAGTCTAGATATTATGGTTTACCAAAATCGACAATTTAGGCAAATGAACATACGAAACATTTCGCAAAAGTCAATTATCTATTAGAGTTGTATTTCACATAATATTTGATCTTCAACCGACCTTCGACTAGTTGCAGCATCAAAGTAAAAAGTTAACTCAAACCAATAATTACGCTCATAACACATTTTTATAATGTGATGATTACAATGTCAGAGCTATATACATATACATTAAATATTCAATAAATTGCGAATATAATTTAATCAAAGTTCAATGTGAGTGAGCTAAGAGCCATTGTCTTCGATTTTGGGGCTGAACGCTGGGCATTTCCTGCTTGTCATTGATCGATGTTAAAGAGTGGCAAAGCACAGACAAGACGAAGGTGAAATCAATTAAAGACGTTGCAATTAATTTAATTAAGGCATTGCGGTTGGCGTGGCTGATGAGAAGCGCCGAGAGAGGCGTTGCGACTGACAGCAGCAAATAGCAAAACGAGTTGTGCAAACAAAATGGTGTTGTGCAAAAAGCTAACGACAAAAGCGCAGGTTAAATGGCCGCAAATTAATTAAAAGCCATCAAGCTGGCTAATAAAAGCGAGGGGTGGGGGCAGCTAGATAGGACGAGAAGGAGGGAGGGGCACGGGTCTTTAAAGCGGAGTGAAACTCGTAAGTCATAAGCATAATTGAAGTGTGGCTAGACGCAAGCTGTCAAAAAGCATTTAAACTGACAGCGCGCTGTGGTGGCGTCACAGAGCGAAAGAGACAGCAGTAGACCATGAAAGAGAGAGAGAGAGTGAGAGAGAGTGAGAGAGAGAGAGAAAGAGAGAGAGGGAGAGCCAGAGTGGGGGATGGAGAGGGGGAGCTGCTGCACAAGTGCATTAATGCGAACTGAAGCAAGTCAGATCAAGATAAACAGCAAAGCAGCTGAGCTGTCGATCGATACACACGCACACACACACACACACTCACACACACACATTCACATACACACACTCAGTCACCTTTTCATTGAGTTGATGCGGCATTAAATTGAGCATTAAGTCACTTTAATGATCTTAATGCGTGTCCGAGAAGCGAGCTAAACGCGCGTCGGTGTTTGCGGCTTATTAACTGCTTTCTTGCTGCCACAGCAACAACAACAGCTACAACAACAACACCAACAACAAGAGCACTTCACTTCAGTTGAAACACAATTTGATTGACAGTTTTGTTTATGGCTCGTTTGATTTTTTGATATGCGCTCGATATCTGAGTAACTTGTATTTTGTATCTTGTATCTGAGTATCTCGTAGCTTGTAGCTTGTAGCTTGTAGCTTGTATCTTGTATATGCGCCTGCGCCGGAAGATTCATTTGTGCATTTCCCTTTGTTGGGCCTGTCTCTACCTGTTGCCAATGACTTTTCGAAATTCGTGGGCTAATAACATTTCAATTAGGCCGCCTAATGGCCAAGTTTGTTTGTTGTTTCTGTCAAATCATTCGCTTGACGCGATTAACGTCATGTTTGTTAGCGTCCCATACAGTAAACGTTCGCTTTGATGGCTAAACTGGAGCAAACTAGGCTTCACTGTACCTCAGTGCAGCAGCAGCAGCAGCAGCAGCAGCAGCAGCAGTAGAGGGCGGACAACTTTGGCTGCGTCTTTTTGCTCAGTAGCCGACTTAATTTGAACCTTTTAACATTTCAACTTTACCTTTTTTCCACTCTTTTTATTATTCATAGTTAAATTGTTAACAACCCGCAACTTCCAGCTGCCAAGTTTAATTGCCACGGCTAATGGCCCAGAGCCGAGAGCCAACTGTCAAGGCGGGAATTATGAAAAAATCAAAATCATTTCTTAATTGAAGTGTCGATCAGGCAATTTGCTCCGAGATTCTCTGAATCAATGAATGAATACTGAGTACTCAATATATTGAATAGAGAATAGTCAATACTGAATAGTGATCGATTTACCTTGAACTACAGCTTTTGTAATATTCAAATGAATCTTTTTAAACAAAAGTTTATTCACGATCAATCGGTTTTAACCACAAATTTGATCATCAATTGAACCTTGAACCGGATCTTGAATAAATATGAACTAGTTCAACTGAAACAAAGATCTTGATTAGAAGATGTAGCAAATAATAAGATTATCATATCTGTACATCATGAAATTTGTTTGATTGAAACTAAGTCTTTGGCAAAATATGATGAACCAAGCTACAAAACTTGGTTTACAAACCTCGCCTTAACCTACATCAAAAGGTGTTTTTGATTTAAGGGAATCGGTATTCAAATTCTGAAATAGGCACGTGTGAACTAAACTTTACGCAAGTTTAGCAATATTTATGGCTGAGGGTTTTGATTACGCAGTCGTGTGTGTAAATCGCGTCGATCGCCATTCATTCAGCTCGAATTTTCGTTGGTCTTTTTTGGTCTGAAGCACACGCAATTAACGCACGCACTCGGTGTGGCCCACAATGGTTCCCTCGATGGACTGGACATGGTTTTTGGGTCTGGGCTTGAGCTTGGGCTCGGGTCTGGGTCTCGGTCTGGGTTCGAGATTGCGGCTACTGGCGCTGCGGCACCTCATGTGGTGTTCACGCCTTTTGTAAATGCTGTTTTCTATTATTACATATTTATATTTTATTATTATTATATTAATTGTTGTTGTTGTTGTTGTTGTTGTTGCTGCTATTGTTGTTGCCTGTGCGTGTGTTGGCCTTTTGTGCTACCGCATTTGGTTTTGAGATTCTCGCTTTTTGTTTTTCCCGTGTTCAGCATTTTTAATTTCTTTCGATCAGTTTTTGTTAATTTCATTAACTACAAAAAAATCGCATGCGGTGCGTGTAAATTTCGATTGATTGGTGAAAACGCAACGGAGGTTAATTCGGGCCATTTGTGGCCCTGTTTGTGGTTAATTAGCCAAAAAGCATTTGACCCAAATGCGAGGCTGAGAAAAGTGAGAAAAAGCACTCGGGAAAATCAATCGATGAGCGCTAATTATTGCACTTAATTACATTAGACAATCATCAGAGCCTCATGTAATCGAAGCCAGTTACATGCGAATTAAAAGTGATGTATGTGCATGTACATCGAAAAGCAATTACGCAAAAGACTATCGAATAATTACGGATGGATTCGAGTGGGTAATTGGATTTCAGTTTTTGAAAAGCCAATTTGAACACAGAAATTGAATTTGCTTACACAAACCAACTGGAAAAGTCACCCACAGCGGCCTTCTCTGCGATTCTCACACTATTCAATTCGCTCGGCGACAACTAATGACTTCCTTGCATGTCACGTGATATGTTTTAGCGGCAGCCAGAACGCCCATTAGAGCCACCGACCTCGTCCCTATTGCAGCACCCACCCACGCAGCACTCTATGTGGCTTGGCCTTCGGCATTTCGGGCCTTCTGAGAATTTTTATTGCCTCACATTGTAAATACGAGGCGACTAATTGAAAGCCGTTTATTAATGGGCTGCCCAACAGGTGAGGGTAACCAGGTGGTTGAGCGAGTGGGTGGTTGGGTGGTTCGGCGAGTGGGTGGTGCGAGTGCTTGCTCGCAACCCAATATTAAATAACACATTGTTATTAGCGCGTCAGGCTTTTAACCACAGGGGCAGCGACAGCTTTATGACTTGGCCAACTGTCCGCCAGCCCTCAAAGGCTAATTAAAATCCAATCAGCCCAAATGCTAGAGTAATACCTATAAAGAAACTGAGCCCTGGGTACAACACGATTTAATTTAGATTCCCGGGAAGTGAAGCACGGTACATCAAATGATGATTAGATTTGTTCAGCTTTATTTGTTATCAAATATCAGACAACCTAATAATACATTATAATACTAAATCGGGTACTCAGAAGCTCTGATGGAAGGTGTATTACCTATAAAAAAGAGTTTGATAATAGTTGTGAGTTGTTGAGAGTAGAGAAATGAAAGGAAGGAACTGAAAAGTGTTTCGAAAGTTTAATGAAAAGCGCGTAAATAGGCTAAGTCGAAAGAAACGGAAGAGAAAGGCTGATATACATAAAATAATAAAGTGGAGCAGAAACAGGTTACATATAGCTAAGCTGGCAGTCAACTTCTAGACGGGACTAGATGGGAAAGAAACCCATTTGCTCACAGCTGAGATGGCTGGTAGATGCCCTGAGTTAGGATATTAGACAAATAGATACCCTATGCAAACTGTATCAGCTTAAAGTCTCTCTAGAGTATGGAACAATTATGCTACAATCAATATACCCTACACTCACATACAATTCTCTACCCTGTTGCTCTCAGGCGACGGCGATGCCTCGATGGCCGAGGAGGATGCCACCGATCTGCGCTGCAGCATGTCGCTGACCCAGCTGAGGCACATGGACAGCCACATGGCCAACATGCTGCAGCAGCACGCCAAGCATGCCAACGGACTCAGCTATGGGCCGCCGACTCCGCCAGCGCCGCCGCCGTCGCAGCAGGCGCCGCCGCCGACGCATCATCACGGCGCCATGGTGGGCGCCGGACACGCCCCCTTTGGCTACCACAATGCCTTCGGCTTTGGCCAGAGCCATGGCCACAATCACAGTCACACTCACAGTCACAGTCATGGAGCACACTTTGGTCACCAGGAGGATGCGGCGGGCAATTACCTCAACTCGATGCACCAAATGGTGGAGGCCAATCAATTGCAGCCGCCACCAGGTCCGGTGCAGGGTCAAGGCCAGGGCCAGGGCCAGGGCCAGGGTCCAGCTCAGCCGTCGACCCCCGCCGGCGCCTATGGGAGCCATCAGCAGCACTTGGCGGCGCTCGCTGCGCATGCGCAGGAGCAGCACAACAGCAAATATGCGAAGTCATCGTCGCCAGCCTCCACAGCTGGCGGCTACTTTGTGGCAGATGGATCGGGAGTCGGGGCAGCAGCGGGCGGCGCAGCACGCGACTACGAGGAGCGTTCAATGTCCTCGGCCAGCGAGCTGGAGGAGGAGGAGGATGATGCTGCAAAGCTGCAGCACGATCCCAACAGCGTCAACATTGACGTAACTTCGCCGCCCACACCCCGACCCATGACCAACAACAACAACACCAACAACAACAATAAGCGTAAGTCCAACTCTGCCTACTGCGAGGAAAATGAGGCCAAATTAGCCAATGGCCAACAGCTGGGCAATTACGGCATTCGCGCGCGCAGCCTGGACGAGGTGCAGCAACAACAGCAGCAACAACAGCAGCAGCAGCAGCAGCAACAGCAGCAGCAGCAACAACAACCACAACACTTTCAGCATGAATACCGCAACAGCAGCAGCAACAACGGCGGGCAAGTGGAGCAAGTGGAGGACAGCTTGGTGAATGGCAGCTGCGCCTCCAGCGAGGATCTCAACCAGACGAACAGCAGCGAGCAGGGCGAGAAAATCACTTCCGGCAGCGACGATGAAGGTAACCCATCTAGCTCGCTCTTCCTCACTCCCACTCCCACTCTCTCTCTCTCTCTCCCCCTTTCGCTCTCTCTTTCTTGCAGGCCAGGACGATAACTGCGCCAAGAAGAAGCATCGCCGCAATCGCACCACCTTCACCACCTATCAGCTGCACGAGCTGGAGCGCGCCTTCGAGAAGTCGCACTATCCGGACGTTTACTCGCGCGAGGAGCTGGCCATGAAGGTGAATCTGCCCGAAGTGCGTGTCCAGGTGAGTTATCAGCTACCAGCCACCATTTAGAAGATACCACTAGGCCGGCTTTATTTACGGGCTGTTTTTGCTAATTGTGCAATCAACATTTCTGCTCAGCCAGCGGCGGAAATTAAACAATTTCCGTTTGCAATTTATTTTAACGAAATTAAGTTGTGCCTGCCAGACACCTTTCCGAGCACCGCCACGAACACCTGTCCGGACAGATCCTGGCCATATGTTTGCTTCGGCCTGACAGGGATTTATGCCTGCAATCAGGAGCTGCAGCCAACATTTCCCTCTGGTAAATGGGCTACATGATATAGTTTACCACCTCCTACATAGAGCTTTGAAGGTGTGTTTGAAGCCGATCGAACAAGTGGAAGAGGCATACTTACTTTCTACGGGAATTTCTTAACTATTCGTCTTTCTATCTGTAACACATTCATCAATCATCAATCAATCAATTTTTGAATTAGTCGTAATTCTATTAGCTTTGGCTGCTCTCTAATTCTGCAAAGTTTACTTGCTCTACCAGATTTCCACTATTCATAGATCTTTAATACCATTAAAAAGCCCCCGCCCCACCTCCTTTTGATTGATACCTTCAACCCTTTGTCTGCTTCGAAAGGAGTAACTTTTTCGCAGCACACAAAAGTTGCGCAACTTTCTTTCAGTGCATATTAAAATTTATGTCTCAATTGCGAAATGACAATGCAAATGACAAGGCCCGTGGTCCCAACTCTCGGGCTACCCAACTACCGAGCAATCCATTTATGCTGAAGGAATTATGCACTTTATGAGGATATGCGCCTTTTGCTTTATGCTCGAAGGATTCGTGTCTGGCAGCCATTCGTTTCGGGTGGCAAATTGCGACATTAACGGGCGGGGCGCCTCGTAAATTCCTTTCACAGTGGTGTAGCATAAAAGACGCCCGACGAGCAATCGGAGAACCTCCAAAAGAAACCAAATAACCGTGATTCACTTGGCAGCTCCTGACTCAGAGATACTCCAAGTCGATATATTATTATACATTTATGATTGCGGATATCCAAAATGTATAATATTCTCTTCCCACATACCTAATTTGATGTATCCAGCTCTTATAGATCTCGAGCTACTCTTAATTAACTATTGAGTGAGAGCACATATCCAAAAAATAATATATTTTTAATTAAGTATTAGCAAAAATCCACATATCAAATTTGATGCTTATAATTCTTTTAGTTCGCGAAATGCTTAAGATCTTGAAGATCAAGAACATATTGTTCGCGACAAGTCTCTCCATAAAACCTATATACCCTTTGAATCTATTTCCAATAACCTTAGGGCACAGAAAGAGTTGATAAATCAAAGGGGTTCGAGTGGCATTCCACATGTATAAGAATATATCTACATATATTTTTATATCTGTGTAAGATTTGAGCCGTGGCTGTTTTTGGGGCCATCTAATTGCATAGCTGTACAGTGGACTGCAATCTAAGCAACTGTCTGGCCTGTGGCATAGTTTTATGTGTTATTCTAAGCCATAAACTGTGGGTAGCTAAGCGCAGGTCCTGGCTGCAGGCGACAGGCGACAGGCACAGGAGACAGGAGACAGGCGACAGGTAAAGGACATATCAAATTTCATGAATTCGTTTACTCAGACGACAAATCATTTTTATTGACTAAACATTATCGTGCCACAACTCTCTCTCTCTCTCTCTCTCTCTCTCTCTCTCTTTATCTCTCTCGCTTTCTTTTGTGCTCTCTCTCTCTTTCTCTTTCTCTCTCTGCCTGGCAACACAAATGTATGCACATAAATAAATAAACAAATTCGAAAAAGAAAATGTATATAAACGAAATACAAAAGTAATGAACGAAAATCGCATAAAAATTTCTTTGCCGCGATTTATCCGCGTTTCTCTAGATGGTTGCGCACGGCCCTCATGTGTCACTTTGTCAAATTGACACGAATTCAAATTATGCCAGTCGAAGCCCCCCCCCCCCTTCCCCTCTTCGACTGCCTTAACCCCTGCAGTACCCCTGCTTTTACCCTTAACCCTTGGCTGCTCTTGGTGTACGAGTCGGTCGCGTCCCCAAGTTCAACTTCTTTTTTTTATTTCTTTTCGATTTAGTGGGCACATTTTTGTATGTGTATGTGTGTGTGTGTGTGTGTGTGAGTGTAATCGCATTTGCGGTTAGTTTGCATGAAGTTCTAGTTATCGTTACGGCTGGGAAATTGCTTGGTGTGCAACTCGTTGAAGGTGGAAATTTGTTTTGATTAAGTTTGCGCACACACAAAAAAGAAAAAGATATAAAAGAGAAAAACAGAAAGCAAAAAGCAAAAAGCGAAGAGAAAACTGAACTATGAAACGGAACGTAACGAAACTGTGGGACCGAATTGTTACTCAAAACGGGGCTCGAACCCCTCACCCACGCCCATTCTCTGCCTCAATCAGTGGGGCAATATTCGGTTCAATTTCTCGTTTAGATGAGTTCATTTTGGAGCTCCACAAACGGAGTTGAGGGCGGTGGAGGAGTGGGAGGGGTGGAGGGGGGCGTGAGGATTTTGTTGGGGACATGTATTGTAATAGATTTGCTAAATGTTTGTTTAAAAAGTTTGATTGGATTTTGCATTTGCTGCATTGTGTTACTGTTCTTCTTCTTCTTCTACTTTTTGTTGCTGCTGTTGCTTTTGCTGTTGCTGTTGTTGTTGTTGTTGTTGTGTGAATTTTTGTGGCTTGTTTGATTGTTGTTTAAATGGCCAATATTGCCTGGCACTCGTTTACATTGTAATGGAGCAGCGAGCAGTTCCCCAATGCAATGCAAAAGCAAGCAAAACATAAACAAAATTCAAATCAAATTGAAATTGTGTCATTTGCGGTTGATCTACCAAAGCAATTAATATGCCAACCACAAAGCAGACAAAGATAGAGAGAGAGAGAAAACCCCTCCTTATAGATGAGGGCTAAGTCGGGGCTTATCTCAGATGGTAACCAAAACAGAGCGCGTTAAGCCGCCAAATTAAACAACAGATTAACGAGCTAAGCAAGCGGAACACGCAGACACATCATTAGGATTGCAAAAACAGAGACGAGTCCTTCAGCTGGCAGCCGTCGAGTCCTTCGCTCCTTTACGATGTGAGCTCGAACATATGGCTCGAAAGAAAGTGCCGCTTTTCATAGATGACAATTATTTTATTTGGATTACACGCTGACAGCTCACAAATTCGTTTCGAGGGTTCGACGGAGACGCATTTACCGTTATTTTAAGGGTTAAACGTTCCGCAATCATACGCCGTATTAAACACAGTCGAGCGAAATAGTTATAGAAGGGAAAAAAAGAGTTTAATTAAAACCTAATTTAGCATGCCAAAGCAAAGCAAATTGCAGAACTCTTTTTTGAGGGCTTTGATCGATGGTCTTAACTGAGCTGAATGTCTGTTAACATAAGTAAATATCTGGCTTAGAGCTGAGACAATTGACTAACTAATTGAGTTGAGGAAAGTATTTCAAGACTGATGAGTAAGCTAATTAAAAGAAAGAATGTAATGCTGTATATATATACATATAAGCCATAAGAGTATCTATATACCAAAATTGAAGTCTCTTGTTCTTATACTTCTCGAGCTAAAGTTAATAAAGTATGTCTCAAGACCAATTTCTATCGATACTAAAGGCATTGACAGAGATATCGATAGGAAATGGAGAGCATATAAACAGATCTAGATCCACCTAACTCTTGTGCCAAATCAAATAAATATATAATATATAATATATCTTCATCAACTCCTACATACATACGAAGGTATCCTTGCAGGAGCCTTGCGTGCCGTATCCTGTTTGGTCGCCTGCTTGGCTTAGGTAAATCATATGCAGAGGCAAACACAAAAATTTATTTATATATTATTTTAGCTAACATGCGTTCATCAAATAGTCAAGAATAACCAATTTTTATTATTAATATTATTATTATTATAAACAGAAGAAGAGAAACAAAATGCAGAAGCAAACAAATGAAAAAATGGCTGTCAATTATTTTGCATGGACAAATGATTAAATATCGTAAAACTGTCGAAAAAATATGCCAAGTACAAAGGGAAGCATTTAATGGAATGTTTATTTATATGCACATTGCGCATACGACGTGTGTGTGTGTGTGTGTGTGTGTGTGTGTGTACATAAAAAGCAAACAAATAAAAATGTCATTTCACTAACAAATAAAATAGATTTTTATTGCATTCCACTTGCCATGGCTCGAGCTCCCTTCGAGGGACATTTATATAGTATGTTTATTTCTTGACTACCTTCCATATATGTCTGTCTGACTGTCTGTCTGGCAGTCTGGCTGTGTGTCTGTCTATCGACAATTCGATTCGATTCGATTCGCTTTCGCTTTCGCTTTCGTTTTCACATGTCATAATAATAATAATGCATATTAGGTTCATTTGTGGACCTTTTTTTATTGAAATCCTATACAAATCTAATAATGAAAATAATCAGAGGGCAAACAAGAACCGAACCGAACCGTAAACGAGAACAACTGCAAAGTTACGCCGTAAAACAGTTCTCAATATCAAGCGGAATGCTCCAAATTGAACTGCCGACAATTGCATAAATGAGCTCATTTCCCTCTTCTCCCTCTCTCCCTCTCTCTTTCTCTCTGGGGAGCAGAGTTTTCAGCATTTTCGCCGTTTACTTTTGCTCTGTGGGGAAATGTTTACAAGGCAGACAATTGGGCACTGTCTGAGATTTGTCCAACGCCTAAGTGACCTCCTTGTGACCTGTAACCCCTGAGCTGTGTGCCTGGCCAGCCAATAGATTAGATTCCATTTCTTTTTCTATTTATGTAATTGATGCGAAGACCGAACAATAAGCGAGCGAGCGAGCGAGCGACAGCTGTATTAAACTGCTCAAGTGCCGTTATTAATGCGTGGGCGGGGAACAATTAACACATTATGCCACCTTTGACACACTCACTCACACACACACACACACAATAAAAGTGTATCCACAACAAAGCAGCCGCAAGGGTAAATAACAATAAATATAAATAAAAAGCAGGCGAGTAGACTTTGAGGGTTGCCCAAAGGTGTGTATGTGTGTGTGTGTGTGTGAGTGCTGCACATCTGCTGCTTATGAAATTATGCTGAAATAAACTGTCCAATAAAACAAAGAGCCAACACTTGAGCTCTTGAGCTGACTAATTATGCCAAACAAATATATAAACAAACAAAAAGAAATGAAATATACAAAAATTCCAGTTGTTGTATGCAAAATGGCGATAACGGGCAGCCACAGTGTGACCAGGCTATGGCAAACAAGCGGAAGAACTTGAGTATTAAAGTCTAATCCGGAGTCAGGTGTAAGAGGCAAGATAACTCTAAAGATGGGGATGTCAAATTTTGTTAAAATAGTATATATAGAGTAAAGATAGCTAAAGCATACCTTACAGTGTGACCAGGCTATGGCAAACAAGCGGAAGAACTTTAATATTCTAAAGTCTAAACCGGAGTCAGGTGTAAGAGGCAAGATAACTCTAAAGATGGGGATGTCAAAGTTTGTTAAAGTAGTATATATAGGAAGAACATAGCTGAAGCATACTTTACTTTAAGTATAGATTCTGCATTTCATGATTCGAGTATATCTGCATGATTTCGAGTATATCTGCAGGACTTTAAGATAAACAGTCTTCGAACTTGGAAAGCAAAATCGCAAATCACATCAAAATCAACTCTTTTTATGGATGCCTCCAAAATTGTATTCTTGAAACTTTCTTAGGAAGTTTTTACTCAGTGATAGTTCGACGTGGATTCCTTTGTGGGATCGGTTTTGGTTCTCTGTGTTTACCTGTGAGCTGTGCCGCTTTCAATTAACCCCCATTAGGAGCTCGTCGCACAAAGGATAGAGAGAAACCGCCCAAACGTAGGCGGCTGCTTTATTCTAAAGCTTTACCTGGGATCGGACACGCCTAAACGAATGCGTGTCGCAATTAATTAAGCCCGAATGCTCTACGAAGACGCAGTTCCAAAGCGAGACGGAGAGAGAAAGAGATAGAGAAGGGAGAGGGAGACTGCAAGTCGAGGTCGAGTTGGGAACAAGGACGACGTCGGCGGCATCGTTTGTAAAGGCATTTGTTTGTTTGCCGCAATGGCATCCAATTTCATTCCTTTATACGACTTATTGAGTTTGTCCTGGCTGAGGTCCTGGTCCCGGTCCTGGCCAAAGGGTGACGTCGTCCCAGTCGCTTGTCTCAGCCGCTGGGCACAAACTTTAAAGCAGCCGCCGTTTTATTGAAGCTCCAGTTGCGAGGCAGTGCGACGCATCCTTCAGCCAGGACATCGGCAGCGTGTGCGTAATTTAAGCTGAGAAACGTGTCCTCGGAACTCAATCCGTTTGCCGAGTGCGCTGTGATTGCGCTTTTTGCCCGGCTAATCAAATCAAAGAGCGCAATGTTGCAAGGAGGACGCGTGCTTCGGATTGCTCTGGAGCTAGTGACAGCCACTAGGCAAGGACTGCGTCCTCGTCCTGGCGAACGGTCATAATTTGCTTAGGCTTCATATCGAATTTAGCGTAACCTGTCAACACATTTCAATAAAAGTGTATAAATCAAAAGGAATGAAATTATAAATCATTTTGGCTGCCCTGTCGACAGGCGGCGGTTGCAACCCCTGGCAGCAAGGACTCGCACGAGTGACAGGCACAAACATAACCTCACTTGACATTAGGGGTAACAAAAAGGAGGAAAAAAAGCGAGAAGCGAGAAGCGAAAAGCGAGTAAATAAAGAGGGCAGCAAACATTGCGGTGCATGCGACAACCCCTAAACGCAACCCCAACCCCTCGACCAAAATATGTTTGGCTTAAAGTGAAACAAAATATGATCAAATGTAATCATGCGAATGCAATTACAATTACAATTACAGTTACAATTTTGTCTCATCGAGAGTTTCGGATGGGAGCATTACGGCTGAGCTCCAGCTCTGAGAAAAAGCGCTGAGGAGCAGCTGCTTAGTTTCCTTGCTCTTCCTTTTTTTTTTGTGCCAGAGGTCGAAGTTCAAGCGAAGCACTTCAGACATCGAGTGCATGTCCGAGCTGAAGGACTCTAGAGGGGGTGGCTGCTCCCTCTCCTTCTCCTTCTCCTTCACCCACTCCTCGTTCCACATACACCCCTCGCCGATCCGGGTTTATGAATATTATTCAATTTGTGTGCCTAAATGCTGTGTAATGAGTTGCACATCTGTTCCGCCGAAGGACTCGAACGGGCAGGAGTCAAAAGTTAAAGTTAAAGCGACGGGCAACAGGCAACAGGACACGCCTGCCAGCAGTCGACAGAGAGAGAGAGAGAGAGAGAGTCGAACTCTCCTGCATTATTATTATTATTATTGCATTATGGCACTTGCTTTGATTGTGTTATGTGTCAGATGTCAAGTGAGGCTCGAGTCCCGTTTTAAAATCCTTCACGGCAAATCGAATGAAATCCAAATTGTTTTTCTTTCATAATCTCTTTTTATTATTAACGAGCACAAAATTGCGATATAAATGGGTTCGTTAAGGCCAAAGTTACTTTGTATAGTATGTGTATGTATTCACTATATAAATGAGTGTGTAACTGTACCTCATAAATTGATATTTCACCCCAAAAACTGTTTTAAGAGCTGTTGGTTACAACATCCAAGCTAAATATAATAATATAATATAATAAGCTTAAATGGTTGCCCTTCTATGCAATTCTCATGTGGAAGATTCTAAATTTACAATATGAATGTAGAGATATATAAATGTATTGTATGTATGTATATGCTGGCATGTATATGATAAGAATAATTGTATTATGAGCTAGAAATACATCTTTATCCCGCTCTATCTCCCTCTCTCTCTCTCTATCTCAGTGAAATGCATTTATCATAGATCCTCAATCAGTTATGAATGAATTCCCACAACATCTGGGATTGAGCCACATGCTTGTGGATTCATTCATTCAAATGTATCTTTGGGGCATTCAGAAGAGAGTCAAAGACCGCCGCTCGGCAGAGATACCCCTCGCAGATACCCCTTAAATGTCGTGCGCCTCGGCTGTCAGTTTAAATGAACGTTGGCTTAACTTGTCAAATTAGTGCGGAACAAAACAATTTCAATTTGTGAGAGTCAATCAAAGAAATACACACAAGATACATAAATAAAACGTAAACCAAACCAAACCAAACCAAACCAAATTTCAGGTACTTATGAGCAGTTCCAAAAGGAAAACCGAAAGAAAAGAAAAGAACGATATGTGAAATGTGACTTAATCAGCTTTATATAAATGCTTGTTTTGACAACGAGGCGGAGGAGCAGGCGGCGACTCGGCTTGACAGCTTTTTGGTTGTCAACCCACACACACACACACACACACACACAGACACACACACACACACAGACACACATACGCACACTCTAATTATGTGTGTCACAAGCTGCTTATTATAATTGTGTATATATCGAATTATATATATTCATATATATGCATTCATGCGACATGCTTGAGGCTCCTTTTGATTTCCGCTTTTAATTAATTTTGTGTAACATGCTAATTGGTTTTATGCGTTCTGCTTCAATCATTTGCTTATTATACAATTTCGACTGCCGTTATTGTTGTTCTTGCATAAATCATAAAACACTTAAATAATTTTCCGTGCGCTTTGCCACTTTATTATTATGTGCTAATTAATCACCTAACAAATTTTTCGGCTCGCTCTTTGTTTGGCTTCCTTTTCCTTCCCTTTTATTATTATTTTTTTTTGTTTTTATTTTTGCATTTTTAGCGCACGCAGAAAACAAAATATAATTAAGTTATCAAAGCGGGCAACAACAACAACAACAACAACAAATTAAGCAAGTTGTAGAACTTGAACAAGTTTTAATATATTCAGCAAAGTTTTACTCGCAACGTTGAACTAATTTATTTTGTCATATTCAAATTATTCAAATTATGCGGAGCAATCAGCCAGCGTGGCAGCTCCTCCGCTTCTTAGCCTTTGGAGTCTTGGCCAGGTTTCAGCTTAAATGGCCGCCAGCTACCAAATAATGGGTGCTTAGAAGCGAAGCAACTGCTGCTGAGCGAAGGCAGTTTCAATAATTAGTTGTCCTTTAAGCACAACTATGGAGAGACTTCAGGACTTTCCTTGCTTCAGAAATTATTCTCAGGCGGGGGAAGTTTCAATAGTTAGTTGCCTTTTGCATACACAAGTCGAAGCCAGTTGTGGGTAGAATGAACTTTAGGAGTTTATTTCCTTAGTTCCTGTTGTTAATAGACAGATCTTCAATTTTCTCCTTTGTGGATTATTCTCAGCCGAGGGCGGTTCCAATAGCTCCAATAAAAAAATGCATAAGAGGAAACTTGAAGATGGATTCTTGAATAAATGTGTAATATTATATTCACTATTAAAATGTATAAACATATTAAACTACCCTCGCAGTTAATCAGAGCTTGGCTTGCCACAGTTTCAAATTAAAACTGCGTTCTGCGAGTGTCAACAAAAGCGAGGCAGAACGAGCGAGAAAGAGAGAGACTGAGAGAAAGAAAGGTGGCTAATAGCTGTTTTGCCATGTGAAGCGTGTGACAGGGCAACTACCCACGCCTCCCCCTTACCCCCCCCCCCCTTCCCCTGGCCACGGCGGTCCTTCGTGTGACAGCCCTAATCATTGGATAGCTCGTAGTGCGAAGCTGGTCTTCTATTTGCGAGCCAGCTGCTGGGCATATTTGTCGTCCTTTGTAGCCGATTTAACTGCTTATTAACTGTGCGTGCGTTCGTCCTTTGTGCTCGGCTACTGCTCGGCATGTCAGCGAGTAAATAAATAGCTAATTAAATACAGGGCGACACGTGGCGCAGGCAAACACGCCCCGACAAACAACCCAACGACTAGTCGAATTACCCACCTCCCCCCCACCCAGGCACGGATCACGGCTTCCCACACCCTGTTCGAAAGCCAAGTCAAAGTCGACTCAAGTCGAGCAGAAGAAGCAGAAAAAGGCCACAATTGAAATTTGGAAGGAAATTCGAGCGCGTTGATCGAGTGGGTGTTTAACTAGAGTAGGGGACGAGGCGGCAGGACACTCGTCTTTGACTTTTCACATGCGTTATTTGAGGCGTGGCATTGTGTCTGCGGCTGGCAGCTGAACCCACGAGAAAGAGAAAGAGGAAGAGGAGGAGGAAGAGGCGGGTCGTGTGTCTTGCTTTGTATTACAACGTTTTGAATGCAAGCGAAACTGTTATTAAGGATAATGAGGCAGGACACTTGGCATACACATAACTGAACGCTAAATAAAATCTAAGGGAAAGTTGCTTATAGCCTGAAAGGATACTTAAAACTATCCTATCGATATCAACAATATTGCAATGCAAGTTCTTATGATTGATGCTGTAGGACATTCCTTACAGGATTTATTCTGCTTATATACATCATCCCATTAAGATTTCAATTGAAGCCAACCTCACATATCTGAACGACATGAACAAGATTTCAATTGAAGTCCTTACATGTTGAGCTTTCACAGGACTCGTTAGGAGCGCGGCATCGAGTGTAAGTCAATACGCTTGTCGGCTCCTAAACTAATTAAAACATCTTCTTTTGTGCTGCACGAGCTTTTGTTTAGCTCTAATTTGAGCCGAAACAGGATACGGCAGGGCCTCCGGAGCTCGTGGAGTTCGTGGAGTTCGTGTAGTTTGTGGAGTGGCCGGAACTAAAAGCCAACAAAAGCAGAACATGTCATAAACTAGCGCAAAAAGGACGCCACGCTGTGTCCTTTGTTCGGAGCTCGGGACTTCAATGGACGGGAATTATGACAGGCGCACATTGAGGGCTCGACTGATGTCTGTCTGCCCGAATCCTGGCAGGCATATAATTAGGGTCTGGCCGAGGATCCAGTCAGGGGTTCAGTGTTTTTAATTGAATTAAAGCTTCCACACGGATTCTCGAATCGCATGCAGATGCATTGCCTGGCATTAGCTTAGGCGCCGCTATCAATATCCTTGAACGCAACGGGACTCTTAATTATAGTGCAGCCGATAGCGAGCGCAATTTTTCCATGCAATTAGCTGCCTATCGCTTCAATCAAATTGATTGAATTGCATTGCAGGGCGAGGCAAAGGGATATCCATAATTGCACTCCCAGCGGGTTGTCCAGATCTTAATTTTCTACTTTTTCTATATGATGGCGAGCGATAAGCATGGCGAACGGCGAACGGCGAACGTCGAAGCTAGTTAGCCAAAGAGCACTTAAGCCGGGCCATAAACGTTTTCCAATTTGCTGGCCACAAAAACCGAGACGCAGACCCAAACGGAAGTATTGCTTTGCATATGGATGCAGAGCCTCAACAATGAACGTGTAATGACAAGAAGTGCTCTCCTTTACTCTCTTTCTCTCCCCCTCTCTTTCTATCTCTCTCTGTGCGTAGCAAAAGTTGGCAACAGTTTTATTAAGCTGCTGAACTCTTGTGTGTTAAAAGTCAATTTTCCAATTTGCAAACTGTCAAAAACATTCGAAAAGCAATTTGTGCCACAGCACACACACACACACACACACAGAAACAGAGAGAGAGAGAGAGAGAGAGAGAGAGAGAGAGAAAGAGAGAAAGAGAGTGAGTGCGAGAGAGAGAGAGAGGAAGCGAGGTAGTTGCAAGTACAAGCCAAATTGCGTATACGCCTTGTATGCTTTTTGGGCGACGACACTTTGCGGCAGAAGTTTTCCAATAAAACGGCAAAACTTTGCTGCGAACAAAATTAAAGAAGACGACTAGGAGAAGGAGGAGAAGGGCGGCCGAAGGGCGGGCAGCCACGATGAGCATAACGGTCGCTTGTTTGGGGGATGATGCGCCTCAACGCCGTTTAACAGTGGGCCAATGGGTGCGACGTCGACGTCGACAGCAACGCGGGCAGCGCTGCCGTTTTTTTGAGGGACACGGCGACGCAAATTGTTTGCTGCCAATGTGAAGTTTATGAAAAAGATTAAAGTTGAAAAGTGGTTGACGAGGCGAATGGGCGGGCGGGGCAGCAGGAGGCGTGGCAGCTGTTGCGGCCAGGCGCGTGCTCTCAGCCCCGTCCACAGCTCCAACTGCAACTCCAACTCCAGTTACAGCTGCCAGCAGTCGAGCTTCACATGAATGCCAAATGCCGCAGGCTCCACAACTCGATGGGCGGGCAGCACAAAATGTAGCAAAATTGAAAATGGCTGAAGCGGGTGTGTGTGTGAGTGCGTGTGTTTGTATTTGTGTCTACGGGGTGGAAAATTGAGTTTGGCCGAGCTGCGGGGCTGTGGGTGAAAGTGGCTGAAGGTGGGTGAAGGTGGGTGAAGGTGGGTGAAGGTGGGAGCGAAGCAGCCAAAGATGAAAGCAGACAATTTGCCAAACGCTTGGCTGGGCGGCAATCCTCATCATGATGTTGTTGATGAGCTTGTTGATGGGCGTGCCACACACACACACATACACACCCTCCTTCCCTCTCTCTCTCTCTCGTTCGCTCGCTCGCTTTGTGACGCTTATGACGCACCATGAATGGAAATTACAAAATTGATTTTGATGATTTAATTAAAATGAAGAAGCACAAACTCAAATTATAACAGTCGAACGGCAGCCAAGGCTCCAGCCTCGGCGTCTGCTCCCACTGCCAAATGTCAATATTCATTTAACATTTGAGGCTCTCAGTGCATATATATATATATATATATATATATCTGAGTGTGTGTGTGTGTGTTTGGGCGACTGTGGCCTAAAGCTGCTAACTTTAATTTATTTTCTTCGTACAGATTTGAGCGACAGGAAATTAGTCTTTGAGCTGAAGCTGTGTGCTCCTTGAGCTTTGTTATTTCTGTCGCTCTGCTCTGCTAATTGATCGGCTTTTTCTGCTTCTTCTTATTTTCTAATGTACATATATGCATGTGTACTTCGTTATTCAGAGTAGTATTACTTGCACACAGTTTCAACTTTGGCTAGAGGTATGAAATAGATACGCTTTAGTTTATCTTAAACAGATTTTGGATACTTCTTGAGTTTTGCATAGCCTACTTTTTGGCGCAAAATTAAATAATTGTATGTAAAGCAAAATACTTAGATTATGGATTCAACAGCTAATTACCAATACCTTAATCCTTAATTCCTTAATCTTAGTCGAGTATGCCTGATAAGGAGATACCCCCTGTTTCCCTTGGACCGGCTGCTATATAAGTCTCATTTCACATTTTCAATGCATTCAGCTTACAAAAACAAGAAATTTTCACTTTCTGTTTGCATTCGGCGACAACAACATACCAACAAAAAGCTCAGCCAGACAGCGGCTGCGGCTGCGGCGGCGTCGGCAGCTGCTGCAACACGCTCTGCAAATTTGTAATGCAAATCAGTTTCTGCCTGTGCGTCAAATTGACAACGAAAATAATTTTACGCGCCATTATGTTTAATTAAACAGCCGGAGCAACCAAAGCGCCACACAGAGTACACAGACACACACACACGCACACGCACACACGCACACTGTGCTGCTTGTTTATGTATTTTGTGGCAGCTCTGAGCTCTCGACTAAAAACAGCCACGGCGACAATAACAAGAATAACAACAACAACGGCAACAACGACATAATGGTAATGAAATTTCCATCAGAAATAATTTCTTATTAATTTGCGCAAATTGCATTTAATTACTCTGAGCGCAGCAACAGCGAAGCCGGCGGCATAACGGAAATCCAAAATATGCCAGCCGAAGCATTCGCTCACTCGCACTCGCTCACACGCACGCGCTCGCTCGCTCGCACTCGCCTACTGGCACACTCTCCATCTCTCTGTACTCTTTGGAGCTGCTCTCTTTGCTTTAATTAGACAGACGCTTTGCCTGCGCTCTGGTTGGCAGAGCAGCTTACGCACACACGCGCACACACACGCGCGTACAGAGAGACGTTCATATTGTAACGATAATTCTAATTATAGCTTCGGGCACTAATTGAATTTTATTTCTACAGCATTTGGCGCTTAACAGCTTTGGCCACGTCAATCGCTGTTGTTATTGTTATTGTTATTGTTGCTGTTGCCGATGTCGCTGCCGCTTGCTGCCGTTACGCCATTTTGTTTGCCTAACTGTCTGTCTGCCCTTGCTGCTAATGCCGCTGCCGCTGCCTCTTGATTGGGTTCTCTATCTCGCTCTGGCTTTGTGTGCGGCTGCTTTCATTAACTATTCGGCTGGGCGGCCATTTTGCTTTTTTGTTCGAACTGATGTCTCTCACTCTCTCGCTCATCCTTGCGCGCGTCTGCTGCTCGTCATGGCCGCGTAATTAAGCTCATTCAGTTTTCCAATTATGCTTGATGACCTTCGCTGTTGTTGTTATTGTTGTTGTTGTCGGCTGTTTAGACACTCGCATTTTGCGCCTGATTGAATTAGCGCGCGTCTCCTCTCCGCCTCTCCGTCTCTCGTGCTTTTAATTGCTTTGCTGTTTAATTAACTGACACTTACGCCCACTTTTTTCTCTGCCTTTTTTTAGGTCTGGTTTCAGAATCGACGCGCCAAGTGGCGCCGCCAGGAGAAGTCTGAGAGCCTGCGTCTGGGCCTGACGCACTTTACGCAGCTGCCGCATCGTCTGGGCTGCGGCGCCTCCGGCCTGCCCGTCGATCCGTGGCTCTCGCCGCCGCTGCTGAGCGCGCTGCCAGGTGAGCTTTTGCACACGCACAAATCTTGAGGCCGAAACTCATTTGCATTTTGTTGCCTTCGCAGGCTTTCTGTCGCATCCGCAAACCGTTTATCCCAGCTATCTGACCCCGCCGCTCAGTCTGGCGCCCGGCAGCCTGACCATGAGCAGTCTGGCTGCCATGGGGCATCACCATGGGCCGCCGCCACCGCACGGGCCGCACAGTGGACAGCTGGTGCCGCCGCCACCCACCGGCCCGCAGCCGCCGCCCCCACCCCCACCGCATCCGCATGCACTCGGCGGGCATCACGCGGTGCCGCTGTCTCATCTCTCGCCGCACCTGTCACGCATGTCGCCGCATGCCACTTCGCTGTCGCCCCATCATAATCACGGCCACGCCCCAGTGGCCAACCTAACGCCTCTGCCGCCGGCCGCGACGACCGCGTGCTCGACCACCTCGTCCTCCTCCTCCGCCTCGCTGGAGTGCAGCGGCCCGGACGTGTGCATGTCGCCGCAGAACCTCAGCATTTCGAATGCCGACTCCAACGGGGATCTGCGGGACTGCAGCGACGCGGACGGAGGCAGCAGCAACGGCGCCGGCGGCCTGGAGAAGTGCACCAACGAGCTGCTCGACGTGGGCCGAGAGACTCCTCCGCCGCCCTCCTCGCTGGCCATCAAGCGGACCACTGCTGAAACGCCGCCCTCGGCGGACATGCGCAGCAACTCGATTGCCACGCTGCGCATCAAGGCCAAGGAGCATCTCGATAATCTGAACAAAGGACTCGTCTCCATGGTCTAAGCCTGCCTGGCTCCAGCGTTCCTCCTCGCACAGCAATTCCCATAAGTTTAACTCAAGTGTTAGCCTTAGTTTCTCTCTCACACCCAAGAACCCAATCAAAATCCACTGATGTATACATATATATGTATGAGTATGAGTATGTGTGTGTATGTTCATCGTATTTGTTTAGTTGCGTAACATCGTGAGAGTTTTAGTTTAGAGAATGAATCGTTGTAAACCTTATTTGGAACCAGTGAGCAACAAGTTTCTAATCAAAGCACACAAAACATCAGAACTAAATAGATTTTAATGTGCATAGATCTATTTGTAACATCTGAACAATTCCTAAACATAACAGTATGTATAAAACAATAAAACAATAAAACATCCTAATCCCTAATCTAATGCGTATTAGCACAAAATAAATAAAAACAAGTTTTAGCTCACATCGATTGCGATTTCGTTTTGTTTGGAGGAGAACGTGGGGAAAGGGGAATAGAAAAGTGTAATACTTTCGATTTGTACACCCTGAAGGTATTTAAAATGGGTTAAAAGATCCCCACAAGGTGTACGTATATATTCTTCATCATCGTCAGTACGTCCTTCTTTCTGTCCGTAAGTACGAACGAGTCGATCTCAGAAACCAGAAGAACTAGAGACAATTTTATATGTGGATTCTCGCATATCGAGTTGGCATATCGATAATTGATAATTCCTTCCGTTGCTTGCTATCGATAACACGTTGCAGTTTTTCGAGCATGTCGCGCACACATTTTTGGATACTTCGAATTTTGGATACCCCCTCCAGATCGAACTTTATCAGCTTAGCAAATCCCTTGCCACAGATTTTAGATATAACAAATGTCTAAATGTGACAACTTAATTAGGCCCGATCGCTGGCATTCCAATTGAGTCAGTTATCGGCCATGTTAATCAGCTGTCGAAAGCTCATTAATGACTGAATTAATAATCGAAAGGTGGAGCAGGTGGGCAAGGGACAGGTACTCAAGACGCGAAGCACAGGAAAAACAAATTGAAAAATGCTGACAAGGCGGCAATTAAATGCAATTAAAAAGGACTAAATGCACGACAAACAAAGGCGCATAATGACACATAATTGAGAGGTACGGCTACTACATCGCCGCAAATACCTGAGTGTAAATGTATATATATAGAAAGAGAGGCACATATAGAGGGGGATAGAGGGAAGGAACTGGCCTTTGGCTGTTATAAAATAATGAATAAATTATAATTGATTAACGCCGCGGGCAATTAAAATGCAAGGGGCGTGGCACATATATATATATATATATATATATATATAAAAATATATATATATATATATAGAGAGAGAGAGAGAGACAGATACGTGTGTGTGCTTAGCTACTGTTACAATGGGAAACAGGACTTCGACTCAATCGAGTTTTTGTGCATATGCACAATGATAATTGCCGGCAATTACACTCTGCGAGCTTATCACACGCACAATATCTTATGAAAATCTCGCTGGAAATGCTTTAAATGCGAGCATAAACAAGGCAACTATCTGGGGAAATGAACGAAGTAGGGATAGTGCCTAAAACAATGTAATATCAGGGGTTGCAACTGGGACTTGTTTCGCTTTTTCTTTTTGTATTTGTTTCATGGCAATTGCAAGCGTTGCAATGTAATTTATTTCGTATTTGGTTAATGCATGGGAAATGTGCACTTTTAAGTGGATTCAAATGGACGGCCTTATCGAGCAACCAACTACATTTAATTTTAAAGTTAATGCAATTTCTTTTTCAACAAATTCCCTTTATATAACTTTAAAAATGTAATCTACAACGAAGGCTTCATCTTTTATTATAATTTTCACTCTTCTGGATAATTCATGATGCTTTTATTATTATATTGTTTCTTTAATTTTATTTTCCGTTTAAGAAATTATTTCGAATTCACAAGCACGACAATTTCTTGCTGAGGCGCCATCTATGGGTCGTCACACAGCTGCAAGCGCAATGTAAGCAGTGCTATACGCACTACATTGAAAGCAAGCAGTTCAAAGTATTTAAATAATAACAAATTTCGTTAAAAACCGACTGCTACTCAAAAATTACTGCGACATTATTTTAGACAGTAGAACAAAGAAATCCTTTTATTTATGGTCAATCACACAAATATTTCAGCTGCTTTATAGATTTGTGTAATAAAATTCCAATAAAATGCTTGCAAATATTTGCAGCCTAAAAGTATGCACGCTCTTAGCAATTGCCTCTCCTCCATCCCTTTTAAAATCTAATAAAAAACATCATTCGTTTAAAAATTGCTTAGTTATGATCTTTCTATATAATATTAAGTACATATAACTGGCTTGAATGATTCAGCAAGCAGTGCAGCAAGCAGTAAAAGCTGCAGCATAAAAGCTGACCAAAAATGTCACCTGTTTATAAAGCTTTTCATTTGAATTAATAAACAATATTCAATATCGAGCAGGAAACCCAGCCAGCTGTCAAACTGTAAATGAACTGTGCGAGAGGGGGCGGAGGAGGTCGGGAAGGGGAATGCTGCACTTCAGAAACTAATGTGCACTTATTATTAGCCCGACCGCTGATTGAGTGATGGGAAAATAGAAAAGCGGCGCATGAATCACCAGAGGGGGAGAAAAAGAGATAGGGAGAGAGAGGGAAACTGTTGCGGTTGCCAAGCACCATATAAGGCGAAAATGCGGCAGACCTCAACTAGAGAGAGAGAATGAAAGACATGTGGGAGATGTCTGCGGCCAGAAACAAATTGCAAAGGCGAATGCAATGCAAAGGCAAGGCAAAGTCCAATCGAATTGAACTTGAAAAATGTGACGAATCGAAATTCCTGATTCATTTTGCAAAGCAGCCGCGAATGGGATCGGCTTTTGGGCAGACAGCGCAGACAGCGACAAGTGTTCAAACTCTTGACTCGGCCCCTCTATATATAGCATCTATATAGAAACTGTCAAAAACCAAAAAAAATTACCGATTCCGTATAGAAGTGAGAGCTGCCCCCAAGGCGAAATTCTGTACAGAGAGAGAACTTCCGATGTGACTAGCCGAACGGTCAGCCAACATACCCTGTATATACATATGTAACTGGCATAGTATGCTCGCCTTCCTCTCAATCGCTTACATCTCATATACCCTTTAAGTATCTAATATATAAAACATGGATATATAGAGAAAGTGCTCCACAGTTACTAGCTTAACTTAACAGCTAACATACCCTGTGTATATGTAACTGGCATAGTATGATCGATATCCTCTTTCTAGAGACTCTAACCCATACCCTGTGTATATCAAGTGCATTGTATATTGATATATATTGAAACTGCAATCCATTTGATTTGCTTTCCTCCCTATAGAGAACCTCCGATGCGACTAGTTCGAAATACCCTGCATATTTCTAACTTGAGTAGTCTGTATATGCATTGACAACCAACTGTTGTCTTTACATTTGAGTATATGTTATTGTATGTGTTATTCCCAATAGAGAACTTCCGATTCGTCTATATCTTACATCTGCCATACCCTGTATATATTTAACTTAGCTGTATATAACATTCCACTGCCGTCCATTCGATTCCGTTACTCTTATCTCTTAATGGAGAACTTCCGATAGCAAGTGGTCAGCCATTTCGCTTACACCTTGCATACCCTATACATATCAATCACATATATAATTGTATATATATCTATGTTTTCCATTTGCATCGGCTTCTAGATATATCGCATATTGATGACATACAGCTGATCTGGCCCGTTTGGTCGATGATGAAAGCGTTGGCGGTATTTTTCTTCATATACATATGTATACTCGATCCATCTTCTTCTTCTTCATCCTCTGTTTTTTTCGGTACATTCGTGTGTTTTGTTCTATGCGCTTGCTTTTGTGTATATAAAATAACAATGTTAAAAATAAAAATCTTCAGCACGAAATGAAACCAGCGCCAAAGCAAAACCAACAACAACAACAGCAACAAGAGGAAGAAGAAGACACTACAAATTATTGAACAGCATTTTTGTTTTTTTTTTTTTCAGAAAAATCTGTTTTAGTCCGCACACCATAAATGTCCGCGTCATTTATTTCCATTTGCCTGTAGAGTATATTGAACGAGCAGCCTCTCCATTAGGGTGGACCAGCAATGATGAATGTCTGCTGTGAATATAAGAAAAAAAATATGTTATATATTATTTAAGCAGATTATTACAAAAGAAAAACACCACAAATGAATTTTCCCAAAATGGAGTTGATCTGCAAAATTCAACATTTTTTATTTAATAAAAATAAATGTTATATAGCACCTTATCATTTTTATTAAAAACGAGTCGATTAAGAAAATTAGTAATTTTTGACATTTTTGAAACTTCAAATGATCATAGTTCGTAAAATATTCAACCGATTTGAGAATGAGATACAATTTTTTTATCGCCAGACTCTAGACTATTGATTGACATTCAAATATGAACATTGGAAAAATTGACCATTTTTTTTTTAAAATTTGACATGCCCTCTTATCATTTTTACCAAAATCGGGTTCATTTAAAAATTCAACATTTTTGAAACTTTAAATGATCATAACTCGTAGAATATGCAACCGATTTGAGAATGAAATACAATTTTTTACTCGTCAGAGACTAGACTATTAATTGACATTCAAATCTGAACATTGAAAAAATTTACCATTTTTTGAATATCGGGTTGATTTGGATAGTTTGAAATTTTTGACATTTTTGAAACTTTAAATGATCATAACTCGTAAAATATTCAACCGATTTGAGAATGAGATACACTGTTTTACTCGCCAGATTTAAACTATTGATTGACATTCAAATATGAACATTGAAAAAATTGACTATTTTTTATCATTTTTACCAAAATCGGGTTAATTTAAAAATTCAAAATTTTTGACATTTTTGAAACTTTAAATGATCATAACTCGTAAAATATGCAACCGATTTGAGAATGAAATACAATTTTTTACTCGCCAGAGTCTAGACTATTAATTGACATTCAAATATGAACATTGGAAAAATTGACCATTTTTTGAAAAAAAATTTGATATACCCCCTTATCATTTTTACCAAAATCGGCTTGATCTAGAAAATTCAACATTTTTTTAACTTTGACTGATTATAACTGGAGTATTTTTGATCCGATTTTTTAAAAGCATACCTTTTTGGATTCGCATCAATTCGGAGCAATTTTCCAGGTTGTCAAACTTTTGTTGTAACTCAAATACTTCCATAAATGGGAATTCATATATACAATATTATGTTCCAAAAATCATATAAAAAAATATGTATACATAAAACACAGTATTATTATGAAATATTTATTGAAAATTAAGAATCTTAGGAATGAAATAGTTTTTAATTATTTAAGATACATATATAGATTTGGCAGTGATACAGGTCCACCCTAATCTATAGAGGCATGCATAATCGTATCTATACTGTTTGCCATCAAATTATTTCTAACTTTTGCTGCTTCTGGTTCTCTATAGTTTTTGAATGTTCTCTATTTCGTATTCCGTTCTCTGTTCTTGAATATTTTGTTCACTCTGGAGGCGATATATATCAGATATATATATAAATGTGTGTATATATTCAAATACTATGCGAATTGTGGCGCATATTCGAATGTATTTCGGGCGACTTTCAGATATAGATTAGTTATATAGATGTTTTCATTGGAAGAGTCGAAAATGGGTGTATTCGCATAGCAGGCTTACTTATAGATCTCGAATATAGAATATAGAATATAGAATATAGATCTTGACACTTGTCTGCCTTGGTTTAAATTATTGGAGGCAGCACGTGAATCCAAATATGATTAACTTTTTGTCTCTTTACTCAACCAAGCTGAAACTTGTAAAGAGAATTTGTCTAGCATTGAATGAAATGTGATATATGTTATTCCTATACATAGATGCAATGATTATATATAGCACATATTTTTCTATCAGCTGCGATTTAAAGTCTTTCGATTCCAGTTCAAGTTGCGGCATGTCTTGCATCTGGGTCTATAAATAGGAACCCATTTTTGAGAGGCAGTGCATGCACTCAATTTCCTTTTTCATTTCCACCCCCGACAAAGTTTTTCCAACATTTTCCATGCGCCTCACACATTAACACAAATTAATGCTGGAATTGAATTCGAATACCGATTCGGATCGGGTTTGTGACCTGATTCTCAAAATTAGCTGCCAAATGCCACATTTGAAGATAAACAACGGCAGATGCGGATGCGGATGCGGATACGGATACGGATGCAGATACAGATGATGATGCTGCTGCAGTTGCAGTTGCAATTGCAGTTGCTGCAGCTGGCCAGTGGTCAGAGTAGGGTATTGACAATGGCGATTAGGCCAATTATGGACAATAGGTGATTGCGGTTAACCCTTTCTGGCCGGACAGCCACTTCATCAACAGAAATGTTTGTTCCATTGTTTGTTTCACACGCGCCTTTTAGGGAGTGGGTCCTAAATCCAATAATGCGCTTCATGGCTCGTGGCTCGTGGCAAACTAATTTGAAATTAATTCACACACACTCGCACACACACACACACACACACAGATAAACACACTTTGATGAACTCTGTCAACAAGCCGAAAGTAGCTGCCAAATTGGCAACTTAATAAAAATACCGCAAATGCCGGAGCCCGAGTTCCAAATCAAATGCTCATCATTTAAGGCTTTAGGGCTTGGGCATGGGCGGGCGGCAACTTCATTACGAATGCAGCAACTTCATCATCATCGTCGTCGCAGTCGTCGTCATCTGCGACTGTTGCCTTGGCTCTGGGCGTCGCGTCTGTGTGCATTCCGCTTGGCCTGTCAAATGCGCAGCCTGCTTCGCTTCTTACCCGCCCTCTATTCCTTGTCTGAGTGTGACTCTCTGTGTGTGTGTGTGTGTGTGTGTGTGTGTGATGTGGTGGCTACTTTGTCACCGTTACAGGCTCAATTGCAATTTGTTTTCGTTGATTCCCAGCTAGCAAGCTAGACAGCGAGACCTTCTCCTGACCCTGATTGTTTGCTTAGGAACGTGGTGCGGGTTTCCACTTTTTGGGGAACTGGGATTGAGATTGGGAATGGTTTTGGTTTTGGGCATTGGGCATTGGGTGTGGGTGTTGGTGTGGGATTGGGCATTGGGTAATTCACAAATGAATCCCTTTAGTGTTGGCAATTGGCGCACGTGCACTAAAACAACAGCTCTGGCAGGAATCGAGCTCATTATTAAAATTCCTTGGCCAACGGAAGGCGGAGGAGGAGAAATAGAAGGAGGCGGACCCACTGCACAATTGACTGGGTTTTTATTAAAATTTGATTTAGCCATTTATACAATCTATGTATTTGCAATTTGGTTTTGCTTTTGATTTTGATTCGTTCATTCTGTCATAACAAACGACAAAGGCTGAGCATTTCCCATGGAGCCTCGAGGCGATTTGTTTGGCTCTCTGCTCTGGGCCTTTGGACTGATGCGATTTGATTGCGATTATGGCGCGAGTTTTGATTGTTCAATTGGAAAGGTTTGGCATTTACCGTAGCAGAAGCGGTAAATGTTTGATTGAGGGGTTGACATACGAGCTGGCAGGTCAACAAACGGGAACCTGAGGGACTTACATAATGCTTGCTTAGAAGCTAGCTGTGAATAGCAATATGATTAGCTATAATAATAATAGAAATATGGAATATTAATTATGTATTCCTTAACTAGAAATATTATAAGTTATTATAATAATGGAAGTACGGCTAATGTTTACAAAATAAAAGATATAATGTAAATAAACTAAACGAAGAAGATTAAATTCCGCTTAAGGATATCTTTAGCAGATAACAGATCTTCAAGGCTATGCGAACTTCACATATGTAGCATCTACCTTATAAATAGGTAAGGCATATGCAATTCGTTGCGAATTGAACGTTTATTTATGGAATTGAAAGGAAATAGAAAGAAGCAGAGGCTGCTTGTTACCAGCCTGTTTAAATATAGTCCAGGGAAAAGCTAAATATATTATGAGAAAAATAAGCAACTTTTGGCAATTTTTGAATGCTTAATTCGGCATCGTAATATACATAGATTAGTCATACCAATTGCCTATATCTAAGCCATTACATAGTATATATGTATCCTATGTATGTCATACATGTATACCTATAAACGAAACATATATCTATGCATATAGTGAGCATATGGCCTCGTCTCTTCTATTTGCGACATAAATCTTTTTATTCTTCTGCTCCGCAGTAAAACTTGTAGCAAAACAACATGAAACGCCAATTTAAATATGTATGAGCACACATCTGTGTGTATGTGTGTGTGTGTGTGTGTGTGCTGAGCTCTTTCCAACATAATGTTGGAAAAGAGTATGCCATAAAACGTAAACATGCCCCACTTAGTTGCTGCTAAAAATAAAGCATAAACCCAATTTAAATGGATACCCTGCAATGTTGCTGCCAAAACTCCCCCCCAGCCGAGTTGCATACGAATTGTAATTGTAAATAAACAGTTTAGTTACTTGAATTATGCTCATTACACAGGTGGGGACGGTGGCGGTGGTGCTAGTGGGGGCGTGGTCAGCGAGTGGAATATATTACCAAAAATAGAAGTGCGAACCGTGGAATTTCATTGAAGGTGCAAACGTGAGAGATTCGAGCTGCGAGCATCGAGCATCGAGCTGCGAGCATCGAGCTGCGAACGATTGAGATGTGAAATATCGAAAATAGAAAATGAATTTATTACGACATACGAAAAACACGAAAGTTATGAAAACCAGAAGGGGGGTGGGGGTGTACAAATGGGAACGAGGCAAACGAATTCAATTTTCTAAATCCCCCACGACCTAAAAACAAAAACAAGATCGAACAGACGAAAGGCAAACAACGGAACATATTCTCGCTCTCACGCTCTCGCACCCACACGGCGCAGGCTGCGCAGCGCGAGAGCTGGCGAGAGCGCGAGCGAGTGGGAGAGATCGCTGGAGCAGCAGCCTTGCCTTATACGGCACTTTTGGACTCTGCCAGCAGCAACTGCCTTCGTGCTGGCTGCTAGCTGCTTCGTGCACGACTCACGAAGGCGCCGCCCGATTGCCCATCTGCACGCTCGATCATGCCGAACTGCTTTGTTCGGCGCGCGCTCTCTCTCTCTCTCTCTCTCTATCCCACTCAAGCGACGGCCCCCTATGCTAAGGATCTATTTTTAGCCGTCGCTACTGCCGTTGTCGAAGGTGGGCAGATATCCATGAGCAGCACTTGTGTTTGTGTATGTGTTTGTATATGTGTATGTGTTGTTGTTTTTGCTGCTTCGGTGTTAATGCTGCCGCCATGGGCTGTGGCTGAAGCAGCGACAGCGACGACGACGACGCCAGCGGCTGCTGGGGGGAAAGAAGACGCTCGCGACTGCTGAAGATGTTCGATTTTCTTGGACGCCACGAAAATCTCTGCTGGTATAAAATCCCAGTACCAACGCGGGGATACTTTAGTCAGTCAGTTGTGTTCCAAAGCGTACACATTGCCGTAATTCTTGCTTTAAATTCACCCGTGGTACCGTAATACAAACAAATCCCAGACAAAATGTGTGACGATGAGGTTGCTGCTTTGGTCGTTGACAATGGTGCGTATACCAACAGAAAAAAAACCAATCAAATCAGTTAGCTGGACATCTACTAACGGATAGAAATGGATTATACAAAATATGTGGATTATTTAATATTAATGTCAAGGATATACTCAGTGCAGTGATCAAAAGTGCAAATATTCACAACCAATTCCAACGATAAAGCAAACAAAGTTTGCTCAAACACAATAATGTGATCTGGCACAAAGATTTTCCAACACATTTCCCCAAAGAAATGGGATTATTTCTACAAATTTTCATTCGAAAGTAATTCAAAGTCAATTCCCTAGACATCCACCAAAATTTTTTGATATTCCCAAACACTTCCAGCAAACATTTCTGTTTGCCCACGAATCATTTTCCAAATCTCAACACTTAGACTTTCACTCACTCTATGTGAGTCCGCATACTCTTTCCGTATACTCTATCCGTTCAGACGCCGTCCGAGTTTTAGAACTATTTGTTGCTAACGGTCGATTGGTTTGTGTCTTTGCTATGCAGGCTCCGGCATGTGCAAGGCCGGTTTCGCCGGTGATGACGCACCCCGTGCCGTCTTCCCCTCCATTGTCGGTCGTCCACGCCACCAGGGTGTGATGGTCGGTATGGGACAGAAGGACTCGTACGTCGGTGATGAGGCTCAGTCCAAGAGAGGTATCCTCACCCTGAAATACCCCATTGAGCACGGTATCATCACCAACTGGGATGATATGGAGAAGATCTGGCATCACACCTTCTACAACGAGCTGCGTGTTGCCCCCGAGGAGCACCCAGTCCTGTTGACTGAAGCCCCCCTGAACCCCAAGGCTAACCGTGAGAAGATGACCCAGATCATGTTTGAGACCTTCAACTCCCCAGCCATGTACGTCGCCATCCAGGCTGTGCTCTCCCTGTACGCCTCTGGCCGTACCACCGGTATCGTTCTGGATTCCGGTGATGGTGTCTCCCACACCGTCCCCATCTATGAAGGTTATGCCCTGCCCCATGCCATCCTCCGTCTGGATTTGGCTGGTCGCGATTTGACCGACTACCTGATGAAGATCCTCACCGAGCGTGGCTACTCTTTCACCACCACCGCTGAGCGTGAAATCGTTCGTGACATCAAGGAGAAGCTGTGCTATGTTGCTCTGGACTTCGAGCAGGAGATGGCCACCGCTGCCGCCTCCACCTCCCTGGAGAAGTCTTATGAACTTCCCGACGGTCAGGTGATCACCATCGGCAACGAGCGTTTCCGCTGCCCCGAGTCCCTGTTCCAGCCCTCATTCTTGGGAATGGAATCTTGCGGTATCCACGAGACCGTCTACAACTCCATCATGAAGTGCGATGTGGATATCCGTAAGGATCTGTACGCCAACATTGTCATGTCTGGTGGTACCACCATGTACCCCGGTATTGCCGATCGTATGCAGAAGGAAATCACCTCCCTGGCCCCATCCACCATCAAGATCAAGATCATTGCTCCCCCAGAGCGCAAATACTCCGTATGGATCGGTGGCTCCATCCTTGCTTCCCTGTCTACCTTCCAGCAGATGTGGATCTCCAAGGAGGAATACGACGAGTCCGGCCCTGGCATTGTCCACCGCAAGTGCTTCTAAGCATCTACTTGCCCATCATCTCCAGCGTCTGCATAGCGATCCATGCCAGCTTCTTTGCCTGGCTGTGGCTCTGCTATGCATCTACGCATTCAACATCAACAACAACAACAACAAACACATCTACTTACCATCCAAGATGTCTATTGAATGTCATTTAACCAATGTGTCATCTCTTGGTTCCAGATTTTATTTTTTGTACTGACTGAACACTCTGAAATGAAAACGAACCCCATTTAATTGTTTATTTTGTGTTTTCATCAATGTTAACCATCTGATTATTTTATTAAGAAATACCAGCTCTTGTCTTTTTGTATAGAACATCATCAATAGTGTTTAATGGGGCCTATTGTTACGAAATATAAAATGATCGCATGAATGTAATTTTAATTAATTAAAAACAAACAAGAATTTATAATAATTTATAAATAAAAATGATTTTTTAGATTTAATTCTTTTCTAAAAACCTCAAGATTTTCAAAAGCAGTGGTTCAAGGGTGGGGTCTAACATATCTGACTGATCCGACTGATCCATTCGATCTTATCGATCTCATCCATCTAGCTAATACATCGTACATTCGGCAACCGCCAGGCGCTAAGCAAGTTGCTTTGTAGTTGCCTTCTCTTTGATCTTTCAGAGAATGTTTCCAATATTCTATTTTCTATTTTTAGTTGAGGCTCGGGAGCTTTTCGCCTGCTTCCAGGCAGCTGCGTTTCATATTTCCCATGCTTTTCTAAAGCTTTCTGGCATGCCAAAAATATTTTCTCGAATGTGTATTCGAAATTCTGAAATATTTTGGATATTTTTAGATGGCATTCCAAAGGCAAAAGCATATCGAGAAATAGCATTTGTTTATGCCCGAAGACTTTGCTAAGCAGTAACTCGATAGGCCCTGACGCAGATCGGCCAGAACATAGAAAACATAGCTAGAATATAATTAAGATCAAAGCATTTCGAATCTCCTTTGATGGAAATGTGGCGCAGGTCTAGAAAGCTATGGAAAATTCGAAGCAAACTGTTTGGAAATTGATTAATGGTCTTCAATAGCTGCAACTAGAGCAGATTTAATCAATGTATAGAAATATATATAGAGGTGAATATGTAGGACAGGTCTAAAAGGTCGTAAACAACATTGACAAAATTTTTAATATTAGATGAATATGTCAGACAGTGCCTGACTATGAGAAATACCACAAGAATAACTCTTAAGCATTTAAAACAAATATGACGAATATAAAGCTATACCCTATAATCGGCTTAATAATACATCCCGATAGAAAACCGAAAGGTTCTTCAACATAGCATAGAGTAGACACACATACTTTCCATTTAACCAAATACAGGGTATACACAAGCTGGCAGTGCCAATTAAGACAACAGATAAAACGAATTGTCGACAATAAAATGCGCCAAATGCAAAGCAGACAAATTAGCAACTGCCCATGAGATGGCATTAGGATCAATCATAAGTGCAAGAGGAAGAAACTGCAGCTAATTGCGATCGCACAGATGCGAACAAATTATTTGTCAACGTTGGGGATAGTTGCAATAGAACTCGATCTTCATGAATGAAAATCTTTTGGCGGTCGTTTTCATCTGGCAGCTGGCGTTGGCCAACAAATGGGTGCGAATGCTGGCTGTCAGCCAGCCAGAATGCAAAAAAAATGAAAAAATTCGTCGCGATTTCTCACTTTTTCTCAAGCGAATCACTTCACAGGGCGCTGCACAACAAAGCAAAAAAGCTGAGGGCAAGGCTCAGGACTCAGAGTCGGAGTCGAAAGCCCAACCCCGAAAAGTTCGGCCCACTAATCAATTTGCACAAAAACAAAAATAAACACGCACACAATGAAACCGACGTCGAATTAATGCAATTTACTTGCCTCACAATTTAAATTTCAATTTCCATACAAATTCGATTTAAAATCCATAATAAAGAGCACAAATAATCGTATCGCATCGCATCGCATCGCACGGTTTCAAGTATGCAACACGAACAGAACGTCCCATATGGTCAATTAGTCCACAAAGCACAATGAGGAGTTCCTCAAGAAGCTGCCTCTCACACACACACATACACACATACTCACTCACGCACACACGCCATCGCACACACATTGTTTTCACTTCAATTATTATCGATGCCACCAAAATGTTGGAAAAAAACGGAATCCAAACTTTTTTTATTCACTCAAGCGTAATCAAAGTACGGCTGAGGCTTCAAAACTTGTTCAAAATCAAATATTTCGAATGCTTAGATGTTGATTGTACTCATAAGGCTGTTACGTAAACGGTTTTAAGTTGGATTGCAGCTCAATTAAGTATTTATACTTCAAAATTAGTTAAGTTTTATGAAATATGTATAGATATATTATATATGTATATCTAAGTAAGTTAGATATACATATATATCACCTTGCTGGCTGGAAGTTAAGAAAGCGATGCAAAATCCTTGTCAGATCTTTTGCAATACAAAATGTTATTGTCCACAATTATTCACAAGCGATTAACTCGAATATTCTCTGCCCAGATTAACGTTCTATAAAGAAACCCTTCCAATTAATATTCTCATATTTATTTATATATACATATATATAGACTGCATAAAATTGCGCGAACAAGGCGATTTAATTTGATTGATTTCAATTTTGGTCCACTCCAATTTGCGGGAGATTCGCTGGAATAATAAAACGCGTCACATTTGATTGCATTTTCTTTTTTTTCGATGGAAATTGGGCTGACAATGTGCGCTGACCAAATAAAAGACGAGAGAGGAATCCATTCAACTGCGAACTGCGACACACACACGCAGACAAATGCCAATCATCCCTATTGATGCACCCCTTGTGTATGTGTGTGAGTGTGTAAACGTGTTAGGGCTGAAAAATTGCACTTTACGCAATTTATGTGCAAATTTCCTTCAATGACTTTAAAGCAAAAAGTGTGTGTGGGAAGAGAGGCATCCCCTCAACCCCTTCAACCCTCTTTCACAACTCTTACCCACCCGCCTACCCCTTAGCAAAATACCATTATAATCGCGTGCTAATTGACTCTAATCGACTGGACCTGCACACAAGGGTTGCTAGAAGGGAGAATTCGAGGCCTAGAGAATTGAATGTTGGCAACAAATCTCGGCATTCAAGCACTTCTTTAGGCCTGGCCAAGATCTTGAGCGGAGTTTGAAGTGCATTCAGGCCGACTTAGACTTAGTTTCGGCCAAATTACACTTAAGTACACTTCACATCGAGTGCGTGCGATAAGTCTGTCCATTCTAATGGCCCACAAATTAGTGCCCAAAATGTGTCCATTTAACATTTAAATAAGCCGAAACGACGAAAGGACGAAAGGACGAAAGGACTAAAGGCGACAAGAGCCAACAATTTGCAACAATTGCGGCGACAATCCCACACACACAGACACGAACACCCATTGTCCTCACACACATGACACCTTTTCGGCTGAGTGTTAATACCTGCCTAGAATACAGTTAGAGAAAGGAGAGAGATGTGTGGAAAAATAATTATGCGCCTGATTTAACTCTAAATGGTTGCTAATTTGTGACAAATGGCACGACAGTTCACACACTCTATAGAGAATGTGTGCGTTGTGTTTGTTTTTTATTCAAGTGCTTTCCACTTGAGTTTTTCGGCTGGCTTTTGTGTCCTTGAAAGGACACTCCTGATGGCTGCAAGTTTCGCATTTGCATCGCTGTCGAAAGGTCTTTCGGCAGCCAAGCAGAAAATCTGCTCAATAAAATGGCGTCGCTCGTCGAATTATGATTTTACGTGTGTTGACAGCCGCTGGGTATAGAAGCGAGCTAAATGGAAATACCCGACCAGCAAGGTATGTATACCCGCGTACTTATCCATAGCACACAACATTAGTTACTTTAACCTTTGCCGGATACTTTTGAACCTCAAAGATACTTTATATTAATATTAAGTAAGTCACCTATCAATGCAAGATAACAAGGGATGCTTTTTCAATTTACCCATAATTTAAGGGAAAAAGATACTTTTGTATCTTATATTTAAGAAATACTTTTGCTACTAACTGATTCTTTAGACGTCAAAGATACTTTTTATCTTAAAGATACTTTTGTATCTCAAAGATATTTTTGTATCTTGAAGATACTTTTGTCTTTACTTGAGCAAGAAATGTGCGATTTTAAAAAATTACGGCATTTTGCACTCGTGGATGTCCATAAAATCGATTAACATTACAAAGTTTTTTATTTCACTCCTTCATACTTGGCCCACATAACGGCCAACTAAGTAACAGGCCACTCCCCCGAAATTCAATTCGATGGCGTTGTAAAGTGCATAAGGAAAACGAGAAATTCATAGCCACAGTCGAGGAAATGGCCGACGGAAATTCGCATTTATTATAATCGTCGCCTAATCAAAGGAAATGCGAAAAGTGAAAAGAAAATTGTCGTCAATTTCCAGCTGTCTGTTTAACCAATTCCTTCCAATTGGCATTTTGTCATGCCTACGCAGACAGATCAAAAAAAATATTTCTACATCTATATATATACATTTGTATATATAAGAAAAATAAAATTAATTTGAAAGAAGGCAACAACAATGCGAAAGTCGCAGCTCAAACTTTGCAATTTGCGGCGCGTTTCCGGCTTCCGCTGTTAGCGTGAATGAGCAGCAGGACGAAGGACGAAGGACGAAGAAGAAGGACAACTGTCTGCGTGACAAAGAACGCGCAGCTTCAATTGTCATCAATTTCGTTTGATGTGCTTTCTGTCGCATAACAATTTCATAGCCACGCTCCATCTCGCCTCATCAACCTCTCTCTCTCTCTATCTGTCTCTTTCCGCCTCTTTTCTTTGGCTGCAAAAGATGCTCAACGATTAGCGGGCACTTAGACCCGTTAAGAGCCTCATTGGGTTTATTAAATCAGGCGTAATAATTGGGCCAATTGCTCGTCAATTGAGTCGACCTAGAAATTAGATTCGATTCGATTCGATTTGGGGCCAGGCAGCAGGCCTTTTGCTTTAGGGCCAACACAACTTTTTTGGCCATTCGACTATTCAAAATTCACAGTTACAAAACGCAAAGTTTTCTGATTTTGGTTTATATAAAATGCCCTTCGCCGACGATGAATGGCGTACAAATGCCACAATAAATCACATTTCTAGCGAATTGGGCAAGTATAAAGTACATTTAGTACACCATTTAATGGTATATTAAGGTACATGCATCTGCAGAGCGCACTCACCTGGCTCGCTCAGCGCATTTGCTGCAGGAGCTGAATAACATGAACGAACCTTGGCAGGAGTTGGGGCAGGCGGAGTCCTTTCGGCTGAAGCAGTACTACCACGGCGAAGTCTAAGAGGATATAAACGTATATATAGTGCATGAGCATATATTCAAAATCACAGGAAAGTCATCAGCAACACCTGTCGCACCGCTCACCTGGCACAATTAAAGAGCCTGGCTTAAACAAATAAAAGGCCAACACGCTATGTGAGCGAGTCACGACGCCAGCGAAAACACAAATTGTGACAAAGTTACGGAAATTTAATTAAAATCAAATACACTCAATGCCAACGCGCTTTTGGGCTGCTCCCCTCCCCTTCCCCTCTCCAACAAGCATTTACATGCAAAAGGGGTAGCGAATTCTCAGTCAGGTGTGACTTGATAGTTTATAACACGATTCCCATGCGAGTTTTCTCTTTCTCTTTCTCCCTTTCTCTCAGGCTGTGTGTCACTAGTTTTCCGCGTCGTTGAATAAACAAAATGTAAACAAAGTTTAACAGCAATGGCACACACACACTCACATTTATGCCTGTAACTAACCCCAGCGAAAACTCGCACTCAATCTAGTGTCGCTTTTTTTATACCCTAGACACATTGCTACTAGACTAGCAGGGTATCATATTTTGCTGAAGATGTAGGAAGAAGAAAGTCTCTGGGATCTAGAACTGTCCATCTGCTCTTTGTTTAGAACGAGGTATAGGGTATCTTTCAGTCGGTCACTCTCGCTCTGAAGACCAAATGCTACTCAATAAACAGGGTACTTTTATATCTTTATGTAGTACAATTTCCCATCTGCTCTCCTTTGTTGCTGTAGAGGGTATCTATCAGTCGCGCACTCTCGCTTAGAGCACTTTTGCCTATTTATTAATATTATTTATGAGCCTGTGGTTGTGTTTTGAATGCCTGGCGGCAAGGTGTAACTGCGAACAGGCGAACACCAGACACACATACACACACACTCTCATACACCTACACACACACCTCTTTAGTCCCATTTGGAAAGCAGCTGCTGAATTTCACAGCGCTCACATTTGATTAACTTAATTTAATAGTACTTTTTTTTATTTGTTGTTGTTGCTCCATATTTGATATATTTGTTTGTTTATTTAATTTATTATCATTATAAATAGGCATTCGGCTTGTTTGCTCTGCGAATGGGAGGGGGTTCGCTTTTTATTGCCCGTGATACACATCGACATGCAAAACGGAGCTTTAGTGTGTTTTATAGTATAATGAGTAGGATCTATCAGCTAGTCAGGACTACAATTAATAGTCACGCTTTAAAGGCGAATAAAGTCACAATTGGACAATCAGCAAAAAGAGTATTTCTACTAACCAATATACTCCTTTAGACTGATGAATGGGTATAAGTGCTGCTTAATAGTCTCAATCAAACTTGATTCTAACCTACATTCACTTTCCATTAAACCTGAAAGTCAGTCGAGACTTCAAAATAAAACAAAACCCTTTGTTCAAGAAAGGGTTCAAACAAAGCCTTCTAGAGTTTCTTGAACAGCAACTCGAATATATATACGGCAAGCCTGATATATCGGTGATATATCTCTTGGGAGTCTGAATCGTAGCTTATATTAACTCTTATTACTTCACAATCAACACGATGTTGTTTTCTCCTTCTATCTCGCCGAAATCTATGAACCGAAATCCTCCATTAGAAACGTATCAATAACAAAGTGCACAATAAAGGGAGATCCTTCAAAGGACACGATGCTGCAAACAAGAAGAAAAACAACCAAAATGTCGTCAATAATGCGAGTGTGGAGAGTCCTTTGTGAGCAAAAGGCGACCAATGGCTAATGAGGACACAATTAGCTGCACAATTGCCCACGAGAAGGAGCGGGAGAAGGAGCTGTTATGGCAGCTGCGGCCAGGAGCTGGTCAGGAGCAGCTACCTGGACTGGTCGACTGCAGAGATCAAGGCAGCAAATCGTCTCAAATCAGGCATGAAACCATTTTTGGCCAAAACGCTAAACAAAGGCAAGCGCGGCTACTGCTCATTCTTTAATGACGAGGACTCGGACGAGGATAACGGCAATGGGCAGGATCAGTCGTTCAGCTGGCGATAAATAAGGCACAGCTTAGCTCATTGAAGTCAGCACAAAAAGAAAAACTTCACTTCACTTTCAACGCGGCTCGCTTTGAGTCCTGCACCTCAAGTAAAAGCAAAAGAGTCCTTTTGCCAAAGTATCGCATTTCGAGGCTGTCGCCGTTGTCGAGGCGACTGTCGCCAAACATCGCTTACAGGGTATATCCTGTCGGTAATTGTTGCAATCGCGCATGTTGCGGTGTGATCCTCGATCGTCCTGTGTCATTCGATATTTTCATTTTTGTCGGCAGCGTCTCAAGTCGTCGCAAATTACCGTAATTATCCTTGCGAAACAAAATGGCGCTCATTAGGGACGCACCCACACAAAATACGAAGCAGAGAGACAAGCTGCATAATTATGCCAACTTTTTGATGAATTAAATCATTTCTTAAGTGCATCGTCATGACGAAGATGATGATGATTATGATGATGCTGATGCTGATGCTGATGCTGCTGCTGATGATGCGGTAAACAGGACGAACAGGACGAATGACTGCGTTGCAATCATGACTTGAGCATCTGCTGAGCGGATTTAACTTGTTTAATTACCGCTGTATTCACATTTTATACTCTGAATCCAAATGGCTAAATGGGGTAGATTGATTTTAAAGTTATGTATGTAACATGCAGTTGAACGCGTGTCATACTTTAGGCTTACAAGTATTCTTAGTCAGAATGAACTGTCAAGTCAATCAAGATTCGTCCATCTGTCTGTATGCCCATGTGTATGAATTCTTCTATGTCGGAAACTATAAGAGCTAATGTCATCATTCTTCATATAATGCGTTCTTCATTTCTTTCGTTAAACCTGATACGCCTACAGATCATCGATAACTATTTTAATTTTTCTGCAATCAATTAAATTGGATATCAACCTTAAGGTGTTTGTAAATAATCGTTATTCATACAAATTATTAAATACTCAACTTCTCGAATACCCTTGCTCTTATATTATAGGGTATCCTCCTGTCGAGCACTCTCCAGTAGAGATTTCTTACTTGTTTTTGCTGTCGCGCTCATTTGGCGAAAAAATGTGCGCAGTCCTTCAAGTGCCACGCCTCCCAAGCTCAGAGTACGCCCCCCTCGACTGCAACAGTTGCCAGTTTTAATGCCTCAAGTGTCGTCCCAAAATTGATTTTCATTTCATTGTTCGGCCTCTTGAGAGAGGTTCATAAAACTGCAAGCGAAATGCCAATGTGCTTGATTATGTTTGATATACACACTCACACACATCCCCATATTTACAAGGTGAATGCAAATACACAAAAGCTAAAGCCGAACGGACAGACCGACAAACCGACAGACACTCGACACTCAATTTCATAGAGCCAAAAATATACGAAAACTCAAAAGGCCACTTGATAAAATTTCATATATTTATAGCCCGCAGAGTAGCGCTCGCTGCATTTGCACACTGAATGAAATTCTTTGCACATACACTCACACACACGTACAGAGTGAGAGAGAGAGAGAGAGAGGACGTACAAGGACATGCCGTGGTGGCTCTTGCAGCTTGGCCAAACACTTGCACAAATAAAAGATCTACTTCAACTTATTGAATTTTCGTTGATAGAAAACAAGATGAAATACGACTCGGCTATGGCGACAGCTTAATACCCTACTCTGAGGGAAATGGAGAGATATAAGAGGGCTTTAAACTTATTTGTTACTGAAAGTTTTAACGTAGAACGAATTCAAAATGAAATGTTCTCAATCATTCAAATTGAATTTAAGGAACCAAATTTTCATCCAAAATCTGTCATTAAGTCAGGTTTATCTGCTTACCAATACACCTATTTTTAGAGACCTGTCGATGGTGTGAGTCTCATCCCGCCTCATAGTACTAAATATCTGTATATTCTGGTCTCTTCTCTCTCTATTCTTTATTATATATAATCCATATGATATATTTCTGAAATTCCCTTCTCTTATACTAAAGCTGTCTTATGATCTCCTTTCTAGAGCTCGCATTGGACTTTCCTTTTTCTCCGTAATATCATCCCGTTTGTATCTTCAGCTACTCGCTAGTTAGCTAAACGAGTTCCATTTAGCTGCTTATTTCAGCTTATTAAATGTGCACTTTCCACCTTTTTTCACTCCAAGCGCGTTTCTATTTTGATTGCACATTTAACTGGCAAAACAACCCGACCAGACGGAGAGTATATATACGGTATATACGATATATATATATACGATATGTATATAGATAAAGCTCCAGGTCTGGGGGCTGACTTTTACAAAAAAAGATGGCATTTGCATATGAGTTTTATGAAAGCTTCTTTGACGGCGCCTCCTTTATGGAACAGGACGAAGTCCTCGACTCGTTCAGTGACAAATCCGTTAAGTCGCGCTTTTCATTCAATGACGATGATGATGACGATGATGATGACGTCGGTAATGATGTTGCTGTCGTATTTGTGCAGGGAATTTGATTTTGACCCGCACAGAATGTTAAGTGTAATCAAATTGCAACCCAGAAGCCGAAGCTGAAGCGAATGCTGAAAAACTGAAAACTTGTCGATTTTAATAAATTTAAGAACCGTTGCACACACAATGCGACTCCCCGTGGCGCCACAGAATTATTAAAAAGTAATTATGGCACAAATTACGAGATATCAATACGGCATTTAGCTCTGCAGGCGACCCACGATACGAGTACAAAAGATCCGGTCGGCAAAGGTGAGGGGAAGGTGGGGAGAGGGGATTCAGCTTCACTTGGAAATCACTGCAAATCCTTTAGCTCACATCCTTGATATCCTTGGCTGCTGTTTCCGCTGCTGTCTGCGGCTCACAATGCGATTTCTTCAACCATTCCCCGACTCCTCCTTTATGAATGTTGTGCAACATTTCCTTTTGCCTCCTTGCAATTTGACATAATATCAAGATTGATTCTTTTGATTGAGGCTCGTTTTTAATGCTCATTGAGTCCTTGTCGGGGTTGTTACAATCGACTCCGGCTCGAGGATCACTTCCATTGACTCGCCCAGCAGCAGAAAAGGTCGACAACTGTTTTAATGGGCATTATTTAGGGAGCAGTACTTGAGCCTTACTTTGATCAATTCTTCATTTTGCGCCTCAATTCAATTTCGTAATATTCCGGGAGGGGAAATCAACTGAATTCAGGCCAACAAGCAAATGGTCAATTATTTAGAGAAAAACCTTAGCGGGTATTTACTGTAATTTGTTATAATACTGAAGATCTTGAAAATAAGACTTGTATATCAAAATTTGTATTGCTAGGTCCTGTTTCATAATTTTTAAATTGATAAACCTAATTGGTAAGATTTCAAGAACAATATAGTAGTCTTTCTTAAAACACCTGTAACTTTACCGATCCCTTAAAGTACACCTTTGATCTAAATCCACGCCATTTGCTCAGTTTCTTTCTATATACTTTTTTATTCATACATGATATCCTTAGTACATATTTTAACTATAATATTTTCAAGATCTGGAAATCTGCTTATGTAAAGATCGTATAAAACTCCATCAGAAAGTTTTCATATGATAGATATTTCCCATAATATAGAAAGATATTCAAATCAGTTCGCATATCTTTTCTATAGAAAATTTAGATCTTATTTACCACCCCTTGTAACCTATAAACCCATTTACAAATATATATATTTCGAAACAATGTTTTCTTTAATTTGATTTATTTTCTTCTTCTTACGCTAGTGTTAATTTACAAGATCGTATAGCTAGATGGTATGACACTTGCTGCAGTTGATTTAAAGATAGGTTTCTTATAAGTACGTAATATTTGTTAAACTGAAAGTTTATTTGGCCGTAAAACTAACCAACTAATCGCTTAAAGACTAGATTATATTTACTACAATATATACAGAATCCTTCATAGAATATATCACCGCGAATCCCGGATGCTGCTCAATCCCAGTTGCTCCTCCGCCGGGGTTCAGTCTTCGCTCTTGGTCACGACGGAGACGGGGGTGGAGGCGTTGCTGCTGCCGCCGGCTGCGCTGCGCGGCGACTGCGCTGCCGTCGAGGTCAGCGTGAGGTCACCGGAGATCAAAGTCGTGGCTCCATGCGAAAGCGGATGCAGCGCCAGGGAGTTGGGACTCTCCCGCGGACTGCTGTTGCTGCACGGCGGACTCACCTGCGCCGACGACGGATGCAGCGAGAGATTCTGCGGATAGCCGAGGGAGGCGGAAGCGGAGGCAGAGGCCGCTGCTGCAGCTGCTGCGGCACCGGCGCCAAAGATACCGTTAAGATTGCTCAGTCCCATGTACTGGGAGAGCAGCGTGTGGAAGTTGGGCAGCTTGTAGTGCGGCGGCATCAGCTGCTGAGGCAGGAGGCCTGGATTGAAGTGCTGATGCAGCGCAAAGTGCGGCGGCCAAAACTCGGCGGACAGCGCAGCCGGATGGCCGGGCAGAGCGTGCGGCGGCAGTGGAATGCCCAGCGGAAACTCTGGCAGACCTGCAACACAAGTGGCGAAAGAGAGAGAGAGAGAGAGGGTTAGATTTGCGTGTTGATTAGTGGGCGTGGCAGGTGGCATTTTAATTATGTTGCCATGACTTACCTTGGTCGGGCAGCAAATAGCCAGCCTTGTCCTGATTCATAAACTTCTCACGTTTACGCCATTTGGCGCGTCGATTCTGGAACCAGACCTGCAACAGACAGAGGAGAGAAGAGAGAAGCGAATTAGTAACCAAGTTGCAGTTGAAGTTGCGTCTTTTGTAATTGTCCCTCGACCAAATGTCAAGCAAAAAGTTGAGCCGGAGTCTGGAGGCAAATACAATGGCAGCCAATCGGAAGTGTGCAACTGTGATTTGACAGACAGCCAGAGAGTGTGAGAGAGAGAGAGAGAGAGAGAGAGAGAGAGAGAGAGAGAGAGAGGGGGAGTGTGCCTGATTCTACATGCATTTTTGGACACTTGTGCGGAGACTGGGAGCACTTCCTGCCCGGACTCGGAGCCCAGTCTCCAGCTTCTGCTTGGCTTCTATTAAGAAAATTAATTGTTTGTAAATTGAAATCACTTGACAACTCTGCCCGAAGTCTTCTGCAATTATAGACACCCTGTACTTAGCCATCCTCACACACATACTCACATCCACACACCCACACATACACAGAGCGAACATCCTTGGCTGGAACAACAATGCGTGCAGCGTAGCGATTCGTAAATTAGCAACGATTTCCTGGCAATAATTGCTGCCAATTATTGTCCTCTGTCTGTGTGCGTGTGGGTGTGTGTGCCACGCCTCCTCCTCCTCCTTCCCCTGTGTGTGCGCAACCCTTGTGCTTTTAATTGTTAGCAGCAATTATAATGCGGCCAAAACCACTTTTCAAGCCCAGCCAAAGTCGCCCAAGCGAACGGGCCTGCTCCTTAAAGTGGAATTCACGGATATCCTGAACACATTTATCGCACATGTGCGATCTAAATGTTTTAATGTGGACAGATAAGCTCCTTGATAACAAGTGAATCAAGTTAAAGTCTCAGCGGGAATTACATTTTCAATAGCTTTCTATTCCAACTTTAGTAACAGACTTTTAGAGGTTTTCAAGAGATGTGTCATTAATATAATACTTGGATTATTTATAGGGTTTACTTAATTGTTTTCAAAGATATTTCAATATTAAATGAATATCGTAAATAACAATTAGGCTTCACTTAGATGTTTTTGGAGATATTTGAAAATTGATTGAATATCGTATATAACGTCTATCTGTAGCTCGTTCAGCAGTTAATCAAGATAAGCATATGATATTTTGACTCGCATATTAGCAAGCACGTAAACCCTTTCTCTCAATTGCATTTTGCTAAGCAACTCGCTTGAAGGGATTAAAAAGTATAAACATCGCGATTTGTCATGCAAAATGCGCTTAAAACAAATATGTTTTCAGTGGAAAAAATAAATCGGTTACAAAAAAAAACAGCATAACTCCACTTTTGGGGACTGTTGGCAAATCCCGAAATAATTGACCATTTATCAACCCCTTGCGACATAAAGATACAAAAGTATCTGATAGATACCGAAAAAAACAGGCACAAGCAGCTGAAAAAATCTAAATCTGTTACTATTGAAGCGCTGAAGTGGGAAACTGAGTGCAGGACGTCTGACGTATGCGAATCAATGACCAATTACGCTTAATCTGCCAGCGGATACACAAACGTGCAACGCACGCAGGATGCAGGGCGAAGGACGAAGGACGTTAGGCGAGGGGCGAGGGGCGACGAGTGATAATCCCTCAGTGAGTGGCAAGCGCTTAGGTCAAGTTCTTTTGCATTCAGTCCATGTATCAATGTATTTGTATCTGTCAACTGGAGTGCTTGAAAGCCTTTCAACTGAAATCAAATTGCGCAAGGATCGCAGTAAGGATCATCAAGGATACGAACGTGTATGTGAGCGAAGCCACTTTTATTGTTTACCCGAAAAGCGGAGTTAATAAAAATACCAACACCAAAAAACGAGTCCTGGCAATTTAATCATTCGGAAAATCACAATATCTAATGTCCTTTAGCCACCCCTAAGTGCACCAACCCCCAACTATATGTGTGGACGATTGTGTGTGAGTGTGTGTGTGTGTGTGTTTGCATACAAAGTGGGCTCTAAGTGTTTAAAAGACTATTTACAAATTAAGTCCTTTGATTGTTCAGGACTTTTTTGAATGCACGCGCGTTGATTTTATTCTGATTGTTGGCCAATTAAAAATCTAATAATCAACTGTAAATGTACTTAGAGAAAAACTTAATCATTTTTTGCTTGAAGAGTTCCTGATTGCAGCACATGGAATATAGAAAAGTTCTACTCTGAATATATTTAAAGTTTAAAAATGCATAAAAAGTATTTTAAGTTAAGGACATTAAAAATGATATGAACGTCATTTACTGTTACTAAATTCATGTATGTGTTTTACAACTAGAGCAGCTTTTCGCTGAGTGTATGGGAAAACAATTTAAGCCGCTTAGCTTTGTGCGCCTGACCTGCCGCTCCTTAAGCCGTAAATAATTGCATAATCATCAGCCAAAATACTCAATTGCCGGCTAAATTGTAATACAATATATAATATATATAGTATGCATGTATATGTATGTACCTGAACGCGTGCTTCGCTCAGGTCGAGCCGCATCGCCAGATCCTCCCTTGTGAACACGTCAGGATATTGCGTCTTCTCGAAGGCTCGCTCCAATTGATGCAATTGAAAGGTTGTAAAAGTTGTTCGGGATCTGCAAATCAAACAAAACGGAGGGGGTACAAATTAGATAATGATGACGATGCTGATGTTGTTGATGATGATGATAACAATGCGTCTGCTTAGTTGCTTTTTAATGTGCTCGACAATGGGCTAAATACGATTTTGTCTGCTAAGCGGCTTGTTAACAAGCATGAGTATCCTTTTTTGCCATTTCCTTATACATAGATTATATACACATTTATATATATACCTTCGCACTTTACGCGGCCTTTCCATATCGTTCAGATCGTGTCCATTATTGAGACTGGAGGACAAGTCGTCATCGTTGTCGACGTCCAAGCCGGTTTCTGTGTTGGTGGGCGAGTCCTCGCGTTTGGCAACCAACTGTTGTTGTTGCTGCTGCTGCTGCTGCTGCTGTTGTTGTAGTTGTTGCTGGTGCTGCTGGTGTTGTTGTTGCTGCTGCTGCAAGTAACTGTTGTTGGCGCTGTTGTTATTGTTGTTGCTGGCTCCATGCAAGTGATGAATGTGATGCGAGTGCGTTATCAGCACCTCATTGGGCGTATCTGAGGGAGAAAGGGAAAGAGGGAGCGAGATATACATTAAGCACTTTACGGAGCAAGTGAGAGGGAAGTACATTAGGCTATAGCACTTTATAATCAAGAGCGAAAATCAAAAGTTTGCCCAAATGCCAAATTCAATTGATTTCAAGTGCTTCAAAGTTTGGCGATTCGTGTTTGACTTGTGAATCAAACTGAAAAGCGATGGAAAAACGGCAACAGAAACCGAAACGGAAATAAAAACAGGAGCAAAAGAGAATAACAAGGTAAGTCGATGCTTGAATACCCTTTAACAGGGATATAACATAAAAAAAGAAGAACCATATTATATACGATATAATCTAAATAGTAGTTCAGATTTGATAAAATATTCTAAAATAAATGATAAACATAAATTCTTTCTATATTTCTAGATTCATATTGTCAACAGTAAAACTACATTATATATTCTCGATACATCTTGAATCCTTGCTTATTTTGACTCTAGTTTAGCTATAACTCAAGTTATTTATATGTTGGTTAAGTACAGTCACCTATTATCCATATATATACATACATATAGGCATGCTTCCCCTTCTCCTTATCACAAACTGGCTGAGAGAACTGTTATACCCTATTGCATAGCGTATGCGTATGAAAAAGGGGAAATACAAATAAAGTTGCGTTCGGCAGCTGCGAAAAGCAAAATGCACTGAATTGTAACTGAAGTAGTAATATCCTGATATATCCTGGCTGATTGAAAGCCAGCTTACCCCCATTTTAAAGGTTTAAAGCTTTCAAGTGCACCTCTATATATACATATATAATGTGTATATATATATAAATGTGTGTGCCACGCAATTTGATTTGGCAATCAATAACAAATAATTATGAGCTGCAGCGCAAATTTAACTTCAACTTTAAGCCTTACAAAAGAGTCCTTTCTTCGGCCACATTTGCGATACAAATGTTGCAGAGCAACCCTTTTATTTTATTTCTTTTTGTATTATCCTTGCAAAGTCCTTTCACACGCCGCGAGCGCTTTGCAGAATTTTTCTAGCCGAACATGTAATCAAATTTTAATGAACCTCAAATTAATGTTATGCACAAGGACCATCGTCCTTGTTGCACAGCAGGACATCGGCAATTGTGTTATCCTTGCTGCGATTATGTATTTTGGTAACATTTACGCCGCTTGTTGTGGCGAAAAAGGTAATTTTTGAAAAGGCATCAAATTACGCAGGACGCAGACGGCAGAACGCAGAACGCAGGACGATTCCTGCAGGATATTCGATTGAGCATGCAGCAGAGCCTGCCAAAAAGTGTCCTGCGGTGCACACGTTGTCACAAATTGTAAGCTTGTTGCCCGAATTGGGTGCTGTGGCACCTCCTTTTCCTGCTCCAGCTCCCACTCCCGCTCCGTCACCCTGATCCTTATTCTGATCCTGCCATGAATGTCAAATCGCAATCTAATTACGGGTCTAATGATGCCCGGCGTCTCATTATGCGGCACGGCTGCCAGCATATCAATATCCTTAAAATTGTTTTGATTTGCTCTCAAGCGTTTGTTCCCACTTTTTCTTCTTCCACTCGCTTCCTTTTTCGTCCTTGCGTTCGCGTTTCACGCAGCGGGTCATCGGCCACGCCCACAACACGAGTGCCCAACAAAACGGTAAACGCCCCCATTGACAGCTATATGTTAGTGTGTGTGTACGTATGTGTGTGTGTAGTTATCCCCCATCCCCAGAGGTCGAAAAAAAAACAAACTATGGTCATGTCCTGCTGCTCATTTGCATATGATGAGGAGGACATCCATTCTATCCGCTGGGAGGTCCTTTGATGTGGTTTCCACTGGGGCATCAAATTGTGGAGCATACTAAAAGGATATTCTTAAAGGGGGACTCAAAGGTGGTTTTTGATTGTCGATGCGAAAGTGGGGCAAAATGTTGAAAGCTCAATTTCCACTTTCCACTGAACAAACTACTTATAACATATTATGAATTTATATACATATTGGAAAGTTGGAAGTCGTGTTCGGGGATTCTCCATTCAAAAAACGAAAGTCAGTTTCTACTAAAAAAACGAAACGAAGCTCAAGCTAGGAGCGTGGTTCAAACCGTAAATACAATCAAAATGAAATTTAATATCGTTATCTTAACAATTCGTCCCATATATGAATATATGGAATATATAAGAATTGACATTTATTAGATTATCAAGTAATAATTGCAGGTTCAAATCGATTTATTTGATTGTGTTTGCTCACACTATTTTTTAAGAAATTTCTTGAAGATTATTACCAACGATAATTGAAGACCTATAGCTATATAGTATTGGGATAACGGTAACTGCAACCCTCTGAAGATCGCCGACGGCAAATGATAAAATCAGCTCTATTGATTCCCACTCTTTCAACTGATAAAATAGCTCTGTAAATACATTAAGCTATGCGAATTGATTTGGTTTCCAAATCAGTTCTATATCCCATATATCTATATCTAAAGCACTTGTGTCTTTAAGTACACCATAATTGCAGTTGTTTTCCACAATTAAATACTATTCAACTATATATACTTCTCTTTCAAGTGATAAGCCAGCTTTAGGCTATTTATATCTATCTATATCTTCAACACCAGCCTCTGAAGAAGCTCAACTAGTTGCCTTCTAGCCACTCATTCAACTGCCAAATTATCCATTTGTTGCCAACATCTATAATTTTTTTTCAGCTGGCAGATCAGTCTTATATATCTTTATATACATATGTCTCTATATGTATGACACTTACCACTGCGTTTCGATTGATGCTGATTGCCGAGTATCTGATCAATGCTGTAGACGGCGCGCGGTCGTGAGACGGGGCTCTCCTGTACGGGTCGCATGGCTGGCGGCATGATTCCGGAGTGTTGTGTGCTTGTTGTTGTTGTCATCATCTCAAAAACCAACAACAACAAGAGCAACTCTTTAAGATGACTTTTTTAACAGCAGCTCACGAATTTCATGACCCGGCGTAAGATTCAAAGAATTCGCACTTGACTTTTCAATCGGTTAAATTTTCTTCTTTTATTTTAGTTTAGTTGTAGTTGTTGTTGTTGTTGTTTACAATTTGTTTGGATTGGGAAACGCGCACGCACAAAAATTTAACTAAATTAACTAAAATTTCGGCTACGATTAGGGGCTTACGAGCGGGTTACTCTGTTAATTTCTCTCGGATGGGAAAAAGACACGTACGTTGGCGGCGATCAACAACCAGCGACTGAGCTCGGCGACCGCTCAGCCGGGCTGTTAAATACGCCGGAGAGGCGTTTCAGTATTAGTTGTTGTTATTCTTGTTGTTGCTGCTGCTGCTGCTGCTGCTGCTGGTGGCAAGTGAAATGGGCGAGGCGCGTCGCTCGTTATCCTGCGAGTGTGTCCTGCCTGGCTGCCTGCCTGCTTGCCTTGCTGCCTGGCTGTCTCGCTTGCGCAGGGTTGTTCCGTTCATCATCTGCTCTAGGGGCGGCTCTCGCTCTCAGCATGCGCGCTCTCTCCCCCTCCCGCTCTAACTCTCTCCCTCTCTCCCTCTCTCTCTCCCACCGTACAGCGCGCTCTCTCGCTCTGGCATAGTCAACTTATTTGCTATTGAGCTGTGCAACTATGTTTGCTGATTAATTTTATTTATTTCATAAATTGCACTCATTAAAACGAAGTTTTTGTTTGTTAGTCGCACACACACACTCGCCATCTCTCTCTCTCTCTCTCTCTCCCTTCTGCTACCTGGCTCTCACTCACACTCTCTCACCTGGTCCGCAAATCACAAAACGGTTTTGCTTTTACCTGCCTAGTCGGCCATTTGTAGCGCTTCCGCTTATGCCCGAATTTACCTTCGCTGCATCTTTCTTGATCTCCTTCGGGGATTGAGAAACGCGAATTGAGAAGCGGGCATCGCAATTTAGAGAATTGAGCCTCGCGTTTTCATTGACAAATCCAAGGGCTCAATGAATAAATCCCTCTACATAGGCAGCGGGTTGCGAGATTGACCACGATTGAGGCTCTCAGTTTCATTGAATAACCGGATCTGCGGAGCATCGTTAAATAAAGTACAGCACTTAACTCAATCCTAGGAAAAGGTGCAAACAGGACGAAAAATCGAACAGATTTATAAGCTGAAGTTCACTATAAAATAAATTTTAAAGGGAACTTTAAGATTTCTAGGCTGCAACGTATGAAAAAGATCTTTAAAAAGTGAATTAGGTTTGTTTTTTGAATACCTTTATCTAATCTTATTTCAGGATCTATAGTATTTTAATTGGGGTAATAGTAAGGGAATAAATACTGTTACCTTGTTCTCCAAAGTTAATAATTGTAAGAGAAACATTTTGATAAAAAATAATCTGTTTTTATTATAAAAATAAATTAAAGCAGGCTTGCTTTGCATTTCAGTAGATTTTTGTGGGACTTGCAAATCCGTTATTCACAATCCCTAATCTGTATCTAACTGTATATTTATTTAGGCAGCGATTACCGAGCCTAGGATTTCAATTAAAAAACGTACGCAGGACGAATGCTGAGCAGCATTTTAAGCAGGCTTCAGCCCTGCGCTAGCCTTGCAGCCCGACAGGATTTGATTAAGCCGGGCTTACAGCTAATGTCCTGCAAGCTTTGGGTGTTAAGAGACTAGGCCTTATGCAATGCCCTAGCAAATGGTAGTTGCATAACAACAAAGAAAACAACAGCCGGGCTGACGTTCCAGAAACAGAACAATGGCACACAATGCGGAATCTGGCCAACAACTTGCACCAGTCCTTTGTGCGACGTGGCTAAAACAAAGCCAAAGCCAAAAGACGGACAATGCGGCACCTCGCGACACGCAACACGCGTAAATTCCCTGAAACAAGTATCCTGCAGGACAGTTGACCAAACTCATTAAGCGGCCAGATGTGTGACGCCACACACACACACACATACACGCACACGGGACCTGGCTTAGTGCTGGGCCGCGTGATTAGCGGCGAGCTAAGGCGCTTAATCATATTTTCATAGGACGCGAGGAACGGCGCGGATTCCATTCACAAATCCGATTGCACCTTCGTTTAATGTAGAGCTGCGACAAGGTGCGAACCCTGCAAGCGCCTACCTGCGCGCCTGATCCTTCATTTATACCTGAATAACATGCTCGGCCATTATCCGGCTACAAATGTTGTGCGTCAAGCTGATCCATTTGCTGTTTGGCAGCAACTGAAGCACTCTACTTGCCCGCTGTGGGGCTCGAACCACTCCAGTGGGCCTCCATCGAAAGCCATTTAGCGCATAAGTGTGAAATGACAAATTGAATCAAAGTCGAACTCAAACTCAAATTCGAGCACCGCACTTCAATGTAATTTCTAAATTAGCACATCAATGTGGCAGCTGCACCCCCAGTCACCCAACCACCCCACTCCCAATCACCCATTTACCCCATATACCCCATTAGGCCACCCAACACCCACCTGCCATGCACTGCTCCTCTCTCTCTCTCTCTCTCCCTCTCTTTGGACATGCGCAGATTTGCGCTGCTGTGATTGGCCAGCGACACACACACATACAGACACACACTGCCGAGGTCATTATCGTGTTGATACCCCACACCCAACCCAACCCTCACCCCCACCCACATCCCCATCCCCCCTTCGGCTGCGTGTAAACACATTGTGGCAATTCTCTCTGGTGCGATGGCTGTGTTCACCTTTTAATAAGGTTAACTGCGACGACGACGACCCACGAGGACAATAGCTCAGATACTCAAGCTAAACCTGTGTCTGTGTGTGTGTTTGTATGTATGTGCATGTGTGTGTGTGTGTGTGTGTGTGTGATAACTGCTGCTAGCAACATTTTTCTTAACCATTAAATCTAATATATCAAAGTAATAAAACGAATTTTGCTGCGAGAGTGTGCGCGTGTGTTAGTGTTAGTGTGTAGTAGTGTGTAGTAGTGTGTGCGTGTCTTCCCCACCCCACCCAACCCCTAACATATAATCCAACTAAAAACTTTTCGTCTACTTAGCGTCTGCCTCGCATTGTCTGCCGGATGGGCGAACGCTGAGGCTGAGGCTGAGAATTCTGGATGCTGGTTTCTTGGTTGGGCACTTCTTGGTGGGGGTTTTCAATTTTCGACTTTTTTATGTTTGCTCCCTTTGAATGGGAGCTAATTGTGTGCGGGGGTTGAATGTAGGCTGCTGCTGCTGCTGCTGCTGCTGCTGCTGTTGCTGCTGCTGAAGCTGCGACTGACATTCTGCTGAGGTTGATAAAAGGGATTGACTTCTTAATTATGAACGTAAATAATGGAAGGTAAAGCGAAATATGAACTCGGATGTAGGAGGAGATACATGATATGGTATGCATATGACATATGATTAGGTGATTATCCAAATTTTATTATGGAATAAGTTATTCATTACTTAAGTTAAAACATTAGTGATTAAGAAGAGAGGGCTTATAAGATATGCTTGTTTTATATTAATTTGGGATTAAGTACGCAATGTTTGAGATATTAGTATATATTTGTACTTTAACCTATGACCCACATTAAATATTGTATATCTTTTGCTAATCTAAGATTTCTTGTCAAAAGAGAAAGCCGACTCCTTCCCATTTAGAGATTAAGTATAAGATTTATTGAATATACATTTTATAAATACTCTTGAGTATGTAGATATAGAGCGGACTTTGAGCGACTTTATTATATAAACGGAAATGCTGACTATATATACAGTAGTGATATGTATAAATTATTAAGGCCATGTGGATAGTCAGTTATATTATGCTATAGATATGCATAGATATCTCTACTCTCAAAGTTCGAACTCCCGCTGGCTTCATCTAAAAGTTTTCAAATTAAATTAAGGTCTTCCGAAACACCCTGTATTGTGGAGCCATGCGTATTACAAATAGTTTTGGCTTAAAATTTAATATTATAATATATATATGAATAAATGAGCAACTCGTCTGATTCCCGTATTCTGCTTTCTGTTGGCCAGCAACCGCAGCTGCCTTGGCTTGAGCCCCCACCCCCCACACACACACATTCACACGCACAGACAGAGGGAGAGAAATTATTCAATATCCTTTGCTGCTTGTGGCCATAATCAAACAGACAAGGCCAGCGAATGGGTGGGGTGTAGGGTATCGGGGTGGCAGGGTATTTCGAAGTTAAGTGAAACCAAGCGCTTGTTTGACATTTAGTTTCATAATTTAATATTCAGGCAGTGCACACACACAGAGAGGTGGTGAAGGGGAAGGGGAAGGGTTAGGGGGAGCTGGGGGTCACGCATACTAAATGAGAGCTTCCGTTGGCCAGGCAAGGATGGAACTCGAGCAGGGGGAGTGGGCGGAGGCTACTCTTAGCATCCTTTACCACAGACCGCATATAAATATCCTCTTCGAGCTGTGTCTTGCATTTTTCGGTTGACAATATTGAAACGTTTTATTAAGCCCGGAGGCTGCGAAGTGGGCGGGGCAGCGAGAGGCGAAGGAAGTGGTTAAGCAGCAGGCTGTGTCTTGCAGGTTGGAGAAAGCGCTTCGAAGGATGAGCAGACGGCCAGGCTGCGCGTCTGCCTATTTGACAGGGCTTAAAGAGAAGGAGCCTCAAAGGCTGAGCAGGAGGAAAAAACGGAGACTGAGCAGCACTTAGATAGAAGAAGCCTTTGAGTGGGAAGCCGATCAGCTTGCGGCCAAGGAGAAGGCTAACCAGAAGGCCAGACAGGAAGGCGCTCGCAGGAGCAGAAGTCTCGGAGCCTAAGCAGACCTCCTGACAGCAGGACGAAGCGAGCCTCTGACAGACAGGAAGACGCGCGCAAGACTCCGATTCGTGGAGAGAGATAAATAGAGTTTGCTTCTGGAGAAGCTGGCCGGCATGCAGGGCCTAATCTGGAGCAAATTGACACCTCGTCTTAGGGCAGACACACATGCAGTTGCAGTTGCAGTTGCAGTTGCAGTTCCAGAAAAGTATTTATGGCCAAGATAAGCGGTAAATGAAAGACGTGCCGACTGCCAATAGTTCCAGCTAATTAGGCGAGTGGTCCAGGAGTCAGGCAGGATATGTGGGCAAGGAATTCGGGGGAATTACCTGTGTCATTGTTGTGCACTTGAATTACATAAAAATTGGGCAGAGAACAATGAAAAAGTGGCCAAAATGCCAAATGGCCAAATGGACAAATGGAAAAATGGCCAAATGGCTACCGAAATCTCGAGCTGCAAGGATAACAAAGGACTTGAGAAATATGCAAAAGTGTAGCCAAACAAACAAAAACAAGCCGAGCAAGGACAATAGGGTCTCTCGCCTTTGATGGCGTTTACACACATGTGTGTGTGCGTGTGCATATGTGTGGGCGTGGCCACACATAAACAACAATTGTAATCACACACCTTTTGTGTGCGAAGCGTGTGAAGCGTGCGGCCATATATGAAAAGAAAATGCTGGAAAAACTGACAAAGCAGCTCGGAACAAATTCTGTGAAAATTATATATGAGGTCTTCTTCTTATAGATCGAGAGATTTTCCCGATTGGCCAACGAGGCCAACAATTGAGAAATCAATTCGCATGCAAATGAAATACTGATGAGTGGCCATCCACTGCCAGAAGCGCTGCTTATTGCACCCACATCTTCACTACCCCCATCCGCAGCACCCCCTTTGAAATCCTAGCGACTGGGTAACTTGTTCAAAAATTTCATTAAAAACGGTTTTCATTGTTATTGTTGCTGTGCATCGTAATGGGAGCGTAATAAAATAAAAGCGTGCACCAGGCAAACGCAGACCCGACACCCTACACCCTACACCCTACACCCTACATCCTACACCCTACACCCCACTCTCGACTCGTGTACCCTACACCCTGTTCCCTACTCCGCCTCTGCCTCTTCCTCTTGCCAGGCGGAAATGTAACACACAATTGGCACCCAAAAAGAAATGAACCAAAAAGAAACAAATGCAAATAACCCTGCGAGTAGAAGGGGTAAGCGGGGTATACGCGACTGCAAGATGCCCAGCACACAGCATAGACCTATTTACAAATAGCTTTGCACACTAAACGGTAGACTTTTGATATAATAATGAAGCCAAGCCACCCAACCAAGGTTCCATCGATAACTTAAGCAAATCTTTAATTTCTGTATAATCCAGCTGCAGAAAATATATAAATCTCACAGAGACTTAGAGTTATGATTGAGCTGCGAGTGCAAGCATATTTTTTAGATATGGCCTCCTTCTATCAGAGACTCCAATATACCCTGTTCCAGCCCATTTTACAGGACATAATAAGAACTGGGAAAAAAATTTTTAATATACCATGCAAAATTGCATTCAATTGCGTCTGCCAGCGAGTGTGTGTGTGTGTGTGTTTGTGTGTGTGTTTGTGTGTGTGTGCGTGTGTGTGTGCATGTGTGTTTTGCATGTGTGTGAGAGTTTGCACAAGTGCTGTAAATTTCCTTATTTGCCCTGCCGAAAAGCCCAGCCCCGCCCCCAGCCGTTCTGCGGAAAAACTTGCACACAATTTAACTCAAACAAAAACGTTGCAGAAATGAAATTTGTTACATTTTTTATTTTTTGTTATGTTTATTTATAAAAATTTTAAATTTCTCAGCATGTGCAAATAAGTCGGCATTTTTATTCATTTATGCAGCCACGCCCACACACCGCCCCACCTCATACATAGAGCAAGTGCAATTTCTCGTTAGCTGCTTTTTTAGCCACTTTTTTGTGTGGGTTTTGTTTGAGTTCTGGCCCGGACCACGAAAATGAAAACTAAATGCAATAAACGTTTGCGCCTAAAAGCTGCAACAAAAAATCAACGTTCAGCGATTAGCACATATGCACATGTGTGTGAGTGTGTTTGTGTGTTTGTGTGTGGGTGCCATTTTTTGCGAGTTTAGCGCTCATTTAATCTTTGTCTGCTGCAGCCAATGTTGCCACATGTGGTACCATTGTGCCAACTGGTACTTTTTTAATAGTTGGAACAGTGGATCGTAAGATCCAGTCATTATATTTTCCTGATCAGACCAAATATATATACAAATATTTGAGTTATTCAAAAACTCATTAAGCACTAAACAAATAATAATTTATGGCATCTACTATCTGATTGGTTGGTACACTTTTCTCAAAAGTGTGGTACAACACTTTTTCGTCAAGTGGCAACCATGATGCACATGTGTACGTGTGTCTATAGATGTATGTGTGAGAATCATTTTTTTCGAGTTTAGCGTTCATTTAATCTTTGTGTGCTGCAGCTGCCGCTGTTGCTTTTGTTTTGTTATGTCTTTCCTTCTGTTGCTTCTTTTTGTTGTTCGTTCGCTTTGTTCTGCATTTTGCAATTTTGCGTTGCCTACTTTTGTGCGTTCTTTTTCTGCCCTACGAATTGTAATGAAATTTTTTCGGTTTTTCAAAAAAAAAAGTAAAAGGGAAATATAGTCACGAAAATTGCAAAAATCGAAGAGCGAAACGCGACGAAATTTCATTTCAATGCAATTTGTCTGTAATTGTTTGGAAAACTGCGCTTGGTTTTGGTAAAGAGAGATGGAGATATAAATATAGGGGTACTCACAGACAGTCGCACACAAGCTTAGGCAACATATAAGGTACACATATGTATCTATAAATATAACTTAAATACCCTCACACAGCAAATAATAATATTGAGGAAGTAATATATATCTCTTTATGCTTCATGACTTTGTATAAAATGTGAGTTATTAAAAAACAAAAATGTGCTAGAATTTAATAAATAGCTCTATTTAATTCGCAGTCGATGCTGCCCTTTGCAAAAGTGTGTGAAATGTTAAGGGTTTTTCCAAAGTTGACACATACACACATTCCTATATTCGTGCTATCTATTCGAAAAATTGCAAAAAATAACATGACCGCAGGCAACACGCTGAGGGATGACGCAAATGATGCGGACGCCAAAGCCAATAGCCAACCCCCAAACCAACCCCCTCCCCATCCCCCTCCCCCTCCCCCTCCCTGTAATCTGTCGTCTATATTGACACAACATGCCAATTTAGCTTGGCAGGTGGCGACCTTGTGGCTGCGGCTTTTGCGGGTGTCGCAGGGCTGGACGAGCAGGACGAGCAGCAGCCAGGGGTGGAGCGCGGGTGGATTCAGAGTTCAGCAGTTCGCGTTGCCATATCAACTGACAAAATAATTAATTTTATTCGAGTTTTTTCGAGTTAACTGTTGTCAAAGCGAGTGAGAGAGAGAAAGTGGGATTGGGAGTGGCAGCAGGAGCAGGAGCGGGAGAGGGGGAGGGTTGCGGGTAATTCATAGAACGTGTGGGAGTTTCGGCATTTGCTTTGAAACGACACGCAGCGCATACGCAATTAAATACGCCTTACGCAGCGTGCAACACATAAGAAAACTTTAGTTGAGTGCTCGACCTCGAGATACCCTGAACCCCCCTGCAGTGCGGCTGCTTAATTTCCCCAATGTTGAGAAAATGTGGGGAAGTATCCAAAATCTGAACTATCCAAAAATTGAGTCTCCTTTTGCTGAATATATGAAAGTTTGATGACTCCAGCTGCTTTGATGATCAAAAGAAGTAAAACGTCGTATCGATAACAAGCAAGCCCGAAAATTTATCGATGCTTCGAATCGAACTCGAACTACGCGCGCTATAGGCCAAACTTCATGTAAAATTGGAAGTCTCTAGCTTTTATAGATGCTGAGATCGCCGCATTCACACATACGGACAGACTGATCAAGAATACATATAATTTAAGGGCTTAGCCACGCCTCCTTCTGCCTGTCGCATACGTTTTTACAAAACATTATACCCTGTTCGCACATTTTCTATGGGTCGAAGGTATAAAAAAACCAAAATAAGCAACAGCAGAAAGAAAGCGCAAAAGCAAGTGAGAAAGAGAGAAAGCAGGAGAGAATGTGAATCTGTGTGTGTGTGTGTGTGTGTGTGTCGACACTTGGCTTAAGCGGGGCGTGTACGCAACACACGCCCACTTGGAAGTCGCAATTTCAACTTGCTTGTAATTAGTTTTCGCCACAAGTTTTTTTTTGCTACCCCCTCCCTCCCGCTCTCTAACTCTCTCTCACTCGCACACACACACGCACACCTCTGCCCTCATCTAAAGTTTGCGCTCTTTTCTTTGCTCTTCAGCTTCTTTTGCTGCTGCTTTTTTGGCCTTTAGGTATTTTATTGAATTTTCTTTTTATTTGTTTGTTGATTTTTGGGATTTGCCGCATTTCGTATGCACAACGGATAAGCGGGGGAGCAGGACAGACGACAGACGACAGACGACAGACGACAGACGACAGACGAAAGCGACAGACGACAGACGGACGAACGAACGGAACTGAGCAAGCAGACAAATCTCACTGCCAGCTGCTCTTATCACTGTTGTTGTTGTTGTTGTTGATGCTGCTGCTGCTGCTGCTGATGCTGCTGCTCTGCTTGGTCGCCTGTTTTTCCAATAAATTACTTTGTAATCAAGTGAATTCGAGTGCAAAAATAGGTGAAGAGCGAGCGGGAGGGAAGACGGCAGGAGCGGGTGGATCGGAAATGTTGCAAGGACTTCACAAATGATGACTATAATTTGCAGCCAATATGCTTGCCATTAGAAATGTCCTTATTTGCCAAGTGGAGAAAAACCGCAGACGAGACACAAAAGAGGAAAATGCCAATAAATGTCGAAGCAAAGATTTGAGTTAGGGAAATCACAATATTAAGGACTTTCCCTTTTCTAAGGAGGCTACGAAGCTAACTACTGATACTAATCATGCACTCTACCTAACATATACTCTACATATTCGAAATATTCTTAGTATAAATATATACTCTAGCTATACGAATTATATGTCATGTTTACTCTACATTAAAATAAGCTTAACTACACCCAACTAAAGCATAACTGTACCCAGTTCAACTCAGGCAAAAGTCATAAACCAATCGATGGATATGCTTAAAAGAAAATCTCCCCTCACTCTTCTCACCCTTCTCCAGCAGAGTTTAAGCCTTTTAACTGAGCCGAGTCTTAGAGCCAATATGTTATAAACATGCATAGGGCTAATACGCTTAACAAAGCCAAGAAATCAACAATAAAAACAAGTAAACGGCTGCTACTGACTGCGCAATGCTCTATTCGAACAATCTACCCAATTAACTAAATAAGTTATGTAACTCTATAACTGGCTTGAATTTTAATAGTAGAAGTAGAAGCCAATATACTCTCGTTTACCTTGCAAACAGAGTATATGGTGCATTAGTCGAGGACGTTGGCATATTTGCCTGGCTACTAGGCGACTCGCAGAAGGAAAAAAAAAGGACCAATGAATGTTGCCACTGAGCAGCTCACATGCAGCTAACCAAGGATACGATATATACTTTTATATGTATGTGTAACATGACTCTGACTGAAATCTAATTGCTTGAATAAAAATTACAAGCGCAAAAAAAGGACAACAGATAAATAGATGTCTGTCTGTGGCAGATGCGGGCGCAATGATAGAATTAAAATTGGACTGCAAGGATTGTAATTACGCTCGAATCATAAAAAAGAGAAAAAACAGGCACAAGGATATGCAGCCCGCAGCGAGCGTAAGAGAGAGAGAGAGAGAGAGAGAGAGAGGGAGAAAGAGGGAAAGTTTTGCTCATTTTAATGAAATAAAATAAATGCAGCGAACAGAGTAGCTCAAGGAGCAACAGCAGCAGGCGGCAGAACCAGTGGCTAGAGGAGGAGAAAAACAAAAAGGAGAAGGAGAAGGAGCACAGAGAACAGAAAGAAGAGAATGTTAACGAGAGGGAGGACAGGGGAGGCAGGCAGCAGGTCGCCGGCTTCAGCCACAAGGACAAAAGCCAGTTGACATTTATGACTGTGTTTGTGGCATTGTTTGTGAGCTTTGCCACAGACTGCGAATGTGTGAGAGTATGTGTGTGTGTGTGTGAATGTGTGTGTGTGTTTGCGTGTGTGTGCTGTTGATATTATATTACATTTTATAAATTACATTTTGTGCGCTAGCTAATGCACAACATAAAAAGCTAAACGTTGATTTTGCCTTCACTTGCATGCAGCACATATTTATACTCTGTGCGGAATGTGTGAGACGGGTATATTGGCTTGCTGACTGGTCGAAAGCATTAGACATTATAAAGGTGTAGACTATCGATATAGAAATACACTCTGTACGGAATGACTGAAGCGGTTATATTGGCTTTGAAGTTAGCAGAAGATCCCAAGCTTGGAATATATGAATGCATAGCAATGTGATAAATGATTTATGGTAGTACATCTATAAATGTAGGTATGAATAGAGCATTACGCAGTCGATAACAACCGACTGCTACTTATTTTAGCTGCTGCTGTACATTAGCAGTCGCCTGCAGAGAGTCCTTCGTCCTTCGCTCGAGTTTGACTTCAATTGCGCTACGGAAATGCATTAAGAAATTCAACTTTGGCCCATGCAGTTGCACCAATCAGATCCCCCATACCCTTGCCCCTTTCCCCTTTCCCCATCCCAACCCCCTGACCCTGTCGCGAATGCTTTTAATAGGCACTTGCATAACATACCCTTTGCTCCACATCCCCATCCCTCGGACCCAATCCTCCCCAACCATGACTTGGCAGTTTCTATGTGCGTTGGCTAATGCGATGTCTAGCCAATATTTCGATACGTATGTGTTATATTATTCATATGGAGCAACAAATAGAGTGGCTGCTACATCAGTCCAGATTCCTAAACAGTGAAGACTCGTTTAAGCTAACAGCTAGACACAATTTTTGTTCTAATCTATAATTGGTGTTGATTATTTGACATTTGGAGAAAAGAGTTGAACAGCTCAAGGATTATCCCAGCAAAGAGCTGGCCATGAGTAGAGTTTTCACTGTACCTACCACATCCCCAATATATCATATATGCTTTATAAATGAATGCTCAAAAAAAACCAATTCAAATAACTGGCTAATGAAATGAGAGCATTAAAGCCGGCACCCCAATAAACCCACCCCCTCCCATACCCACACCCTATCCCTTCCCCATCCCCTTCTCCCTATCTAACTACCCACGCCCAACACTCCGCATTTATATAAATTTGTTCACATTTTTGTATTTCGTATTTTGTATTTTTATGACAAGTAATCCGCTTTCACAGCAATTGATGTCAGCTCGAATCGACGCAAAATGGAAAATGGAAGGTTAATACCCAACAACGGGACAATTGATTGAGAGGAGCGGCCGATAAGCGCAGTTGTTACCTGTTACCTGTTACCTGATACCTGCTAGCTGTTAGCTGTTAGCTGTTAGCTGTTAGCTGTTACCCACCTGTGTGATTAAATGTTTTATTTGATGTCGCTGTCGATAAGGCTAATGATACCCTTTTGCCAATCATTATGATTGTATTACACATATTTGGCTTTAATAATAAAAGCGCGTACCTTATCGCCGACCTGTTTGATTTTTGTGTATTAAATTAGTGTCATAAAGGTGTGCAACACAACCTGCGCTGCCAGCCGCCATTTCCCACGCTTTATCCCTACAAATTATTTACAACAATTTATTAAACAATTTTATGGTGTTATCGCTGCGGCTCGTCTGCATTACGCATACGCAATGTGAGCCGCGCGCTGCGCCTCATTTACAACGCACTTGTAATGTAATTTCCGTTATGCATTTCCGCCATCAATCCCCCCTCCCCTACCCCCTTCCCATGACCACACAGCCGCTTTTCATGAAAATTGTGCGTAATTTTATTTATCTGCTGCAGTTTGGCAGCATGCGCGGAACTTCATTTCCGCCGAAGCGACTCATCGACATTGTCGAGGCTCCATTTGGGACTCCCATTGGGTGATTCCCGATTTTAATGCAAGTTGGAATCGATCCGAAGAGGCTCCACATACATGCCCTGCATTGTGCAGCAAAAGATCGATTTATAAACGTAGAGTAAGTGGGATTTTTCACCCTTTCATTCCTGATCTGGAATCTATATACTTATGCTTTAATGCCTTAATTCTACTACTAATGGTTACAAGGAATGATGTTCTAATGCTGGCCTTGAAAATAGTAATAATAATAAAGATTAGGTTGATAATGATGACATATACTAGACTTTTACTTATACTGATAATAACGATAATTATTAATGATGATTATCAACAGTTACTCACCTAAAGCTCTCCGATTTCTCAATCTCTCGAAAATTCGAAACATTTTCTCATTTCCACAATCCTCGCCAATTGTTTAACCATTTATCGTAGTCTACTTATTGGCGCGGACTATCTGCCATCCTTATTGCACAATTGGCAGACAGTCCTCCCGGCTGGCAGCAAAATTGGCTTCAATTATGCGCCGCATTATGAAATTATGAAAGTAAGTAGCTGCAGTTGCTTTCGCTTTGGCCAAATATAATTGCCGCAATTTGCTGTCGCAGTCGCAGTCGCAGTTGCAGTTGCAGTTGCAGTCGCTAATAACGTTTATTAAAACCACAATAATACCCCTCGTCAGCCCGCTCGAAAGCCATTAACAATAAGCCAGCCATGCTGAATGCTGCTGCTGTGGCATGCGGCATGTGGCAAGTGGGATGTGGACTGTGGGAGGTTGCATATGTTGCATATGTGTTACGCTGGCAAATTATGCAAATCCTTGTGAAGCACATTAATGACAATTAATCGCTGCAAATTAAAATGATGACAATGCTCCAGATATGCCACAAGGATTTATGTACATCCTCCACAGCCACCACCCCCAGCCCTCTCTTATATGTATGTATGCATAATTTAACAGTAATTTATGAACTAAGCTGGATAGTTGATGAAGTGTTCGCCGTTCAAGCGTCCCAAGTCCCGTTCCCGCTGCTCCTGCCGCCGCTCCTCGTGCCTCCCATCTAGGCCCACTCCAATCCTCTCAATGAACTTCGCGGAGCGGAATCCGTTTTTCTGAAATACAGATACATAGATAATATACTATAGATATTTTTACAGCATAGTCAAATCGCACCTCGTAATATATGGAACGCGCCTTTTTCGCCGCCTCTGGATCGAAATCCCAGTGGGTACGCTCATGCGTCACGGGCTCTCCGGCCACATTATTTTGAATGGTTTCGGAGATCAGACGGAGAATGAATCCGTCTGCTGGTTGACTACTTAGCAAAATAATGGAGCACTGCAAGAGAAGAGTATGTGAGACTTTATTCCTATGCTAAAAACCAACAAAACTTAACTTAAAAACCGTTTTATTGCTTTATCTGCATCTCAATCATGCAACTCAATCGAGTTACGACAGATTTTGGGGATTATTCAATCAGATAAACACAAATCAATGCCGCTTTTGTTTTCAATTTTTCAAATATTGCGCAATGATAACCACTTAATCCACTCTTGATCCACTCAATATCCACACTCGATCCACTTTCGATTTTAAATAAACTGAGTCATGGCTTAAATAATTCGCACAAATGTTTCACAGCCTCGCCTTTCGGCTATCAAATTAAACAACCTTCACACTTACAGCCAACAAAAACAAATATCTCATTTGCAACATTTCCTATAATTTAATTTAATTTGAGTTTTTCAATTTTGTAAATCTCCGCCCGTGCGAGTCGCCGGACCATTGATCACTGAAACCGAAACCAAAAGCTCTGAAAAAATTGCATAAAACGCAGCCAAGCGCCAACGCAAATATCGCACGAATAAGAAAACGAAAGGGAAATATAAAAAGATACGGTAAAATAAAGATATCTTGTTTGGCAAACACAATAAACGACAAGAAGTTACAGAGCTATACGAAGAGTGAGTGAGCGAGTGAGCGAGTGAGCGAGCGAGAGAGAGGAAGAGAGCGTGTATTCATAAATATTCAATAAAGTAAGAAAAGCATCGTTAAACGATGTTTAACTGTGGCCCACTTTATGGGTCCTAAACACAATACAACAAATTAGATAAACCCACTTTGAATAAAAAGGTCACAATGGAGGCTCCGAACTTTGGCTTTGAGTGCGACCTTGAGTTGAAGAATTTAAGTACTCTACAACAATTATAGTCGAGCATTTATTTCTATTTCATTTAATGACATATTTTAATGGCATACTAAATTATTATTCACAGTAGACGGAACTAAATCGTCGACAAAGGTGAGTGGCACCTGCCTTAAAAGTAAAAAAATGTCAACTCACTAGAGGAAAGATAAAATGGAACAAGTTGCAAAGAAAGACAAAAAGAGAAATAAGCACAAACTGGTTGCACGCATTATCATTGCAGAAGTTACATAATGGACCACGCCATCAACATCTTCATCATCATGATCATCGTCATGAAGATCATGATGCAGAGGCAGCAAACCAGAAAGACAGCACTTCACTGATTTGGCCTCAATTCCGCAGTACTTTTCGCGCTGCTGCACAGCTGTTCAAAGCCACTCTCTTACATGCTCTCCTTGGCTCTCTTGGTCTCTCACTCTCCCACTCTCTTGTTAAGCTACATACGTGCCTGCCTGCACATCACCGAAAAAAGTTGTCAAATTTCGATATTAGTTGCGCTTTGGTGTGTTAATGCAGACAAAAGCTTTCATATGGCTTCCGGCAGCTACTGCTTCTATGCAGGAAGCTGCTGCCTTAACAGCTGCTCGCTCTCAGCACATTGTTATTTAACAGTGGCAGGACTTTCACTTTCATTGTGCTCTGTTAAGAGCACACACACTTACGTATTAGATCAACAGAAGATTTCATTCAGCCAAAGTAGGTTTAGCTTTTCAACTAAGCTTTAAAGCTCTCGCGATTGCGCTCTGCAACGCTCGCTGACTTAAGCTGGCATTCAGTTACCAAACACTACGCGCGCGGTTAACAACACAGCTTTGCGCGTTGCGGCCACAAATAACCGTTAGCGCTGAAAAGTACATTGAAATTATTTGGATATTTACAAGAAATTGAAAACCATGGCAAATTTGAATACGCTGCTGCTGCCTGTAAGTGTTGTCAGAAAGCTGTGCATTTCACCCGTTGCTGTTGCTGTTGGTGTTGGTGTTGCTGTTGGTGTTGCTGTTGCTGTTGACCCCATCAATTAACATGGCCAAAGCAAAAGTCGCGCTGACACAATTTCCGTGTGCCGCCGCCTGCGAAAGTCGCACCAAAAAGAAAAGTGTCTGCACGAAAATGTGACTGGAATTCACAATGAAGATGTTGTTGTTACTTTGTATTTTGCTCCCATTGGCCAGCGCAGCGAAATATTTTGAATTGATGTCGCGCCAAATTTGTAATCTGTGCACGGCATTTGCCAACGTAGGAGAGAGAGAGAGTGTCAGAGGGAGACCTTGAAATGTGCTCATTGCCCAATTCTGCAAACGATCGCCGCGGCTTTTCCGCGCTCTCTCTTTCTCTCTCTGTCTCTCTCTTGTTTTTGTAGTGTGTTGACCAATTGCAGAGCTTACAAAATGTGTCATAATCTTAAAGCTGCGTTCATGTTAGCCACTTGTCTCGCTTTGTTGATGTTGTTACTGTTGCATAATCTGGCAATAACCGACGTTGTTGTTGCTTTGACTTGGCTTTACTCATGCAAGACTTGAGCCGAATTAGTCGTGCATTTATTACACTTTTATGTGCCTGACACACTGAACTAATGAGCCGGCATTACAATTGTCTTTTGTACACAAACATTTACACAATAATTGCAAATAATAGACTAAAAACAAAAACTTACCTTTTTAGCTTATTTTGTTAATTGTCGCATTCGCTGCGCACACTTCCTATGCGACGGTGCAGCCACGTGCCCCCAACTTTCAATACTTCGAAAGGTAAACGAAAATTGGTTATACCATTCAAATTTATTTTCATTTCAATATCATTTCATTTGAACAGACCGAAATACCGTTATCCCTACTATGACGAAAATGGCCGAGGAAAATTACTATACGGCTTCGGCGGACCGGAGCTATATCAATACAAGACCTACACTCCGCTGGAAGGCATTCATTAAGCTTTAGATATATATTTATATATTCATATATTTTAATTGTATAGGCAATGTAGTTAATAATTTATAAAACTAACAACTAAATGCATTTGAAAATAAACGAATGCGCGCCGTAAGGCAAAATTGAAAACTAGATGGCGCTAAACGTTGTTCTTTTCATGGGCGAATGGCTAACTAACGTGAATGGCGGATTCTCACTGCGAGAGTGCAAGAGGAAGACTGAACGCTAAGCATTTCCTCGATTCATAATAATTTGGTTGTAATTGTGTATAAAAGCAGGTAAAATGTCACGCAAGGAGGCCCTCTCACAGTTCATCAATCAAATTCACGGACGACCCGTGGCTGTAAAGCTGAACAACGGCGTTGATTATCGAGGTGGTTAAAATTGTTACAATTTGCCGGCTTCAGCTGCAGACCTTGTTTTAACATAAATGTAAATTGTTTACGTTTACAGGTGTTTTGGCCTGTCTGGATGGCTACATGAACATTGCGCTGGACCAGACGGAGGAGTACGTCAACGGCCAGCTGAAGAACAAGTACGGCGATGCCTTCATTCGGGGCAACAACGTCCTCTACATATCCACACAGAAACGTCGAGTGTAAAACATAAATTAAGGCTTACGTTTATTCCATAAATACACTAAATACAGTTTCGTAAAACTCAGCTCGTATCGTAGCCGGTTCCGTACTCCCGGGGTATAGCACCAAAGGTTCGTAATTGGCTCAGCGAGTAGCCGGAGCCGAGGGCCGCAATCAGACGCTCGCCTCGTCGTCCGAACTTTCGCTCGTAGGTCGGACGCCAGGCGCGTCCGAAGTGCGGATCGAAGGGGATTTCGCTGGGCTGCTGGAAGGGCGAGTTGCCCAGAAAGAGCCGGTCTATGTAGTCCAAGACGGCCTTCTTCTTCTGGAAGTGCACAATGATGGGATTGGCCTGGCTGCCAGTTCGCGGATCCTGCGAGTCCAGATTCTTGAAGTACTGAAAGTTGACCAGATCCACGTTGGAGAAGTCGAAGCCCTCCAGCAGCGTGGCTTCAGTGGCCCACAGCTGCAGCCACTAAATGGAGCAAGGGCAATGTTAATGGGCGCCAGGTGTGGAATTCAATTGGCCACTTACCAGGCAGGCGACTGCAACTAAGGCGTATTTGCGCATTGTGGGTCTTCCGTTTAAGCCTAATTGGGGTCCAAGTGGCAGCAGTGGCGGCGGCAGCTCCTCTCGCTTGCCCACACGAAGTTCAACTGATTTGAATTAATTTTGGCCAGCGCTCGTCCGGGCGTGGATTGTCCACCGATTTGCAATATGTTTTCCACTCTTGTCTTTTGTCGTAATCAATGGCGTGTTACCCAATCGGCCGCCCAGCCAAAGGTAAAGCACAAACACAATAGCCGGGCGCCCACCTGGGCTAATTAATCGCTATTCATGTCACACACAAGACGTTCAATCCCCCACCCCCTCCCCCTTCCACTCTTCTGGTCGTGATGATAACCTGTCCACCTCTCCAAGCGTAAAGAGAAGCCAGAAACCAGCTTTTGATAAAAAGCCATGCATTTCAATTTATTTCGTTGCGAGCTCAAGAATCAGTGCGAAAAATATATATAGTCCAATATATATATATATATCAAGCTGCTTCTTTCCGAGTGTTGGAGTGTCTGTGTGGATGTGGGTGTGTGTGTGTGTGTGAGAGAGGGGGCCTGACTATTTTATTATTTATAAAATCACATTCCTATAAAATATATTTATGATATTTGCCAATTGTTTTGCGGTCGGTTCGCTTTTCAACTTAAATTTGTTTCTTTCTTTTTCACTTAATTGAATATCAAATTACAACAAACGAAAATTGGTTGGAGAAGTGAACAATTGTAAATAATGCGTGGGAGGAGATTTCATAGCGTTTACTTCGACCATGCTATTAATTGCTTCATGTCTGGATCGTCTGCAGAGGGAAAGAGAGAAACGAGGTTAAATTAAATGCAATTTACAGGGTATTTGCGTGCCTACCATCGTCCTCAACGGTAGCTGCCGCCTCAGCCATAGCCTTTTTCTTTTCCTTAGCCTTCTCTGGCAAATCTTCTGTTGGGGCTTCTGGCAACGTGGGCGTTGGCTCGGGTATGCCAATGATTTCCTTGTCGAAGTTCTCCTGCTCCAGTTCGTCGAGTTCCCGCTCGAGATCCTCGTCGTCCAGGTCGGCGCCAAAGGCAACCGGATTGGAAATGGCGTCCGAAATCTCACGAGCCACATCCTGTTGCTCGGCAATGTCATCCATCATATCGTGCACCTTGTCCACGTCCCTGTCAATAGATAAGCACTCGGATTAGGAATCACTCTAGCCGATCTCTAGGCATCTACTCACATGTTCTGGTGCGCGGATTTGAGCGCGTCTGCGGCGTTCTTCATTGTGGTCAGTACGGCAGTATTCGTGTTGGCGCTCTCGAGGGCCTCGCGCTGCATCTCGATGGTGGAGAGGGTGCCATCGATCTGTTGGAGCTGCTTCTCCAACCGCTTCTTCTTTTTGAGCGCCTGCAGAGCCACTGAAAAAGTTGTCAAGACAGCAAAAATTACAAATTAAACGCAACTCATCGTAGACATAGATAACGCTCTTAAATGTAAACAAATGAATCTTCAAGATGATGATGACAAATTTCGGTTATCTTGCCCAATTCGAATTCGAGATACGATTACACTATAATGTTTGTTTAAATAATGTTTATATTACGTTCTTATGGTTAGCATTGATTGAAATGTCGGTTAGGTCCGTGGGAGCCATCGTTGAATGCAGATTGGCAGATGTTTTGTATGTGGGAGCGCATAAAGAGAGGCGAAATAGAGGTTTTTACTTTGTGTTTTAGCTCGACTGCGGCAATGGTTTTTCTTCTACACTTATATTAAGGCAACAAAAACAAAAACACAATCAAAATGTAACCAAAAATGAGTCATAACATTCACCGCTGATTGGAGCTTGAGTGGATGTTGGGTAATCCCTGCATCCGGCTGACTGCTGTTGCTATTGGCACCTACCTCTTTTGTTTTTGGACGCATTTTTGCGTGCTGTATTCAACTCCTCCTCAATTTTGGACTCCAGAAACTCTTGTTTTTTTATTAGCATGTTCTCCGTCTCTCGCAGCTTTTGTATCGCCTCGCCCGTGGTGGGGGCAACCTCTTTTTTGCCACCAAACATTTTCCCAAAGAAGCTCATCCTGTTTTAATGCTTTTTCAACGCGCTCGCAGCACAAATTCTATATTAAATTTAATTTTTTCCTATTGCGTTCTTCCTCAGACGTCGATGTCTGGTGTTTTTGTCTACAGGCGAGTGTGCGTCATCGTGTTATCGAAAAGTAATTAAAACATATGCAGCCAACACTAACAACATGTTGAAATCGATAGGCAACTTGCAGCCCTGATTTCACGCACCCCTCTCTGCCAGCCCTGGCGCACATCTAACAGAGTTGTTCGCCCAAATGCATTGAAAACAAAACACACTTAAAAATCGCAAATGGCAAATCGCACGGTTAAGGAGGCGAAAAACGTGCACGGCACCAATCCGCAGTACCTCATTGAGAAGATCATCCGCTCCCGCATCTACGACTCCAAGTACTGGAAGGAGCAATGCTTTGCCCTCACCGCCGAACTGCTGGTGGACAAAGCCATGGAGCTGCGTTTCGTTGGCGGCGTCTATGGAGGAAACATCAAACCCACGCAGTTCCTCTGCCTCACACTGAAAATGCTGCAAATCCAGCCGGAGAAGGACATTGTGGTGGAGTTCATCAAGAACGAGGAGTTCAAATACGTGCGCGCCTTGGGCGCCTTCTACCTGCGTCTCACCGGCGCCGCCATCGACTGCTACAAATATCTGGAGCCGCTCTACATAGACAATCGCAAGCTTCGGCGACAGAACCGCGCCGGACAATTCGAGATCGTCTACATGGACGAGTACATAGATGAGCTCCTGCGCAACGATCGCGTCTGCGACATTATTCTGCCGCGCATACAGAAGCGCTCCATTCTGGAGGAGAACAACGAGCTGGAGCCGAAGGTCTCGGTGCTCGACGAGGACCTGGATGACGAGGTGCCCAGCGAGGATGAGGGCAAAGACTCTGAGGAGCAGGAGTCCAGTCGCCAAAAGAACAGTTCCTCAGCTTCCATGCGACGTTCCCGTCGCGGGCGCTCCAAATCGAAATCGCGCAGTCGCGAGCGGGACCGAGAGCGGCGAACTGCTCCCAGCAGCAAGGGTCGCTCCAGGGACTACTACGACGAGCTGGAAGAGTACGACCGACAGCGCAATCGCGCCCGCAACCGAGACACGCAGAACCACAGCGGCAGCAACTACAACGATGACTACGATCGCCGGCAGTCTGGACGGAATGAGAACAGGCGAGACGGCGAGCGCGACAGACGAGATCGGGAGCGAGATCGGGATCGTGAGCGGGAACGAGAGCGTGAACGAGAACGAGAGCGTCACGGAGATAGAGAGCGGGAGCGAAACGGCGAACGGGATCGCGATCGGGAGCGCAGCGGCCGCTACGAGCATAGAGAAAGAGATTCACGCAACGATCGCGAACGTCGACGCTTTTGAAAACTGAGTCTAGTTTAATTTTGCACGAATTCATAAGTAAAAAACAATTAAAATTAAAAAATCAAGCTGGTTTTAATTAAGTATTTAAGACTCTTCTCCAAGCTCCTTTTAAGACTCTGCAAAAAGCTCAACCGATTCAAAGCTTGCCGCGAAAACGCGAAAAGTGGAAACGGTGCACAGAACGGCGGTTTACTCAAAATGGCATCGTAAACAAGAACAGCTGATGCTGCTGTTGAGCGAAAAGCTTTGTGTTAGAAAGTAGGCGAAGCGATAAACAAAGTTAATGACGACCAGCAAAATAAATAATTGTAACTAGTATAAGTTGAAGTGGAAAGGCAACAGGGCAGCAGTTCCGCTACACAAAATTACCGCTCGCTTGCACTCACACGCTCACGCACACCCTCTCACACAGAGCGCCAGATTGGAATCGTTAACGTCGCAAATTGTAAAGAGCGCGAATTGTGTCAGTGGCTCATTTAAAGTCAAGGCGCGCGGACGAAGGGAGATAATCGAATTGGATTGTTACTTTGTTCTTAGTTAATAACAACGTATCATGAGTTGCTAGTTTCATTGTCTAAAGATCGAACAGCTGCCAAATTGGGAAAATTTATTATTCTGCTCCACCAACACTGATGCAATAAGATGAGCACGTCCGATCGAGCGCCACTCGTAGACGACTTCGAGGATGACGTCGCAGAACAGCAGCCACGCCTCCTGGATGCCGCCCAGCCGAACACGAACGTCGAGGCAGCGGCTCCGCCGGCACAAAATGGATGCGTTCGCTTCCGCAAAATTTTCATACTCGAGCCTGCGGTGTTCCTCATATTCATGGCCCGCAGCTTGACTGGTAAGCCTTGATTGACTTTATGATGCTGATTAGCACAGTAAGCAGCATATATGTATATTAATTGTTTTTTTTTTAAGGGGTGGTTCTGCCTAACCAAATTCTGTACGAAACCTGCGTCACCATCATGCACTACAACGCCACTGACTGCGAACCCCTGCTGGGGGTCGATCGAGGTTCGGAAGCAACAAAAGTGAGTCTCAGCTATCCTCTAAAAATAGTCTTATGTATACTAAAGCTGGAATACATTAGCTAGCATTCACAATTTGTCACGATATGCGTAAACAGAAAGAAAATACATTTATGTATATACATATATCTAAATTATTGATCATCCACTATATGAGTCCTTCAGCTTCATCCTTCACGCAATAATCAGATCGATTTTAATCAGTTGAACTATTTTAAAGCTTCCACTGTAAAGATCTCTCAGAATTAATCTGGATTTAGTTAGATATCTTAACTCAGCACCTAAGAGCTTTAGGAACTATATCTAATCGGAAAGTGACCTTTATATCATATAGCTCACAAACGAAATTCGAATTTAAACAGTTTGCGATAAACTGAGTTTCAGCTTCCGCCTTTACAGTTCCATATTGCTATAGTTTATCTCTTTAAAGGGCGTTTATAATGCAAATCGTTTGTCGTGTTTTTTCAACTTCGCTGAAAATTTATGCTTGCTTATCGCATTATTTAATAATTCAATAAAATTCCATGTAGGCGGGCGATTAGCGTCAAGATCTGTTTGAATGCCGCCCAGCTTCAAGAAATTCAATCAGAAACCCGCAATTTAATGATTTATTGTTCGGATCGAGCGATAAGAACGGAACAACGGAACCACGAAACCTCGCCGTACGTCGCACATATATATATATATATTGAAATGTAGTTCAGTTCTTATCGGGGCTTATGACAGCCAAACAGAACACTTTAAAAATGCATGACTAATGGACAGGTTAATGAGCAGCATTATCGATGAAGGGATATTTCGGTCTGGTCGTGCCCAATGGAAGGCAGTGAGTCATCCCGCAGATGCATGTCTCACAAAAGCTGACCAACAGGTGTTTGGAATCCTATTAAACGAAATCTAATTGATTTTCCAGAAACTCGAAGACAAGGTCCAACCCTATTCAACGAACATATCGCTCGTCATATCCCTCCTGGAGAACATAATACCCGCGTTCATCAGCCTCTTCATTGGACCCTGGTCGGATAAATTTGGACGACGGCCCATACTCCTTACGGTTTTCACAGGTGACGTCGGAAACAAGCCATGAAATCCCTCCTATAATAATTGATGACCCCTTGTATTCCGCGTAGGCTACGTGACAGGCGCCACGATTTTGATGGCCATTGGGGAGTTCGCATCCTACCGGAACATCAGTCCCTGGTGGTATGTCCTGCCCTCGGTGGCCTCCGTAATGAGCGGCGGCACTTGCGCCCTCATCACGGGCATTTACTGCTACATCTCCGACGTGGCCAAAGATGATAAGCGAGCCATGCGGTGAGCCTCGCCCCCTTCTTTTCTCTCGTGTTGTATTTGTGCATTTATAACGGTGCGTTTTTATTTTTAGAATGGTGCTCAATGAGGCATCGCTGTGCACCGGCATGATGGTGGGAAATATGGCCAGCAGTTACATATACGCGGCTACAAGCTCTGTCGTCCTCTTTGCTATAGCCGCCGTGCTTTTGTTTCTTGCTCTGGTCTACGTCTACTTCTTCGTGCCGGAGAGCTTGCCGGTCGGGGACTTGCATCGGGGCTCGCTGCTGCGCGAGTTCTTCCGCTTCGGGCTGGTCAAGGACCTGGTGAGAACCAGCATCATGCAGCGCGCCAACTTCGACCGCACCATCATCTGGCTGACCATGGTGGCCCTCACCATAACCATCTTCAACATGGAGGGCGAGAACACGGTCAACACTTACTTCATGCGCGAGCAGTTCGACTGGACGATCCGGGACATCGGACACTTCAATGCGGCTCGCATCATCATCCAAATAATCGGCAGTGTGGCGGGCATGATCCTGCTGCGGCGCATCCTCAAGGTCTCCATCATTAGCATGGCCATGCTTTCCCTGGCCGCCTGCGTGCTGGAGAGCACGGTGCGCGCCACTGCGAAGTATTGGTGGGAAATGTACCTGGGCATGACGCTGGGCATGATGCGAGGTGTCCTGGGACCCATGTGCCGCACCATTCTGTCGAGCGTGGCACCCGCCACAGATGTGGGTGAGTACTCCACGCCCCGTTCTATAGGCAGACTAATTGGCCTTTCGTTCACTCGCACTCTAGGCAAAATCTTTGCTCTGACCACGTCAATGGAAATGATTTCCCCGATCGGCGCTGCGCCGCTTTATACGGCGGTTTACAGAGCGACGCTTCCGTTCTATCCGGGCGCATTCAACTTCATTAGCACGGGCTTGTACTACATCTGCTTCATCCTCATGGCGTAAGTGGCCCACCTATTACGATCTGTCTGATCACTTAAGTAACTTCTTTCCCCCTTACAGCGTTATCTTCTCCATTCAGCGGTCGATGGGAAATACCACGGCCTACAAGGCAATAGGCAGCTAGCCGTAACGCTTGCTCTCGCCTTAGTTCAATTGGATCCAATTTGCTATTTGTGATGTTTAGACACTTTGTTTTTATATATATATATATATATATATATATATATATATTTATGTATAACTATGTAAAGTATTATCCCCAACTTTTCGTAATTGTATTTTAAACGTAACTGTAAAGGCAATGCCTTCAAATTGCAACTGCCCATAGGAATTGACAATACAAACCATATATCTGTATATAGTATTTGTGAACCGACGAAGCAAAGCTGAAATTTGTTAAGCACAAAGTAAATGAAATTGTATATACCACACAATTGAAATGCAATTAAAAGATCAGAACAGTACTTTAGTAAATGCCTAATAACAGGTAGAGCATTCGTCATTCGTCATTTGTCATTCGGCAAAGATCTAGGTAATGTATCTTGAATCCTCACGAACTTCTCGTTAGGTTTATTGCTTATGAGAAAAACGGGTTGCTTAGGGCAACCCCATCAGATCACACGTGTGCACGTTACAGTTACTTATAAATACTGAGCTAGACTAATTGGGACTACGGAGTCGGATCACATCGGAACGGATGGAGGAGCGCCGTCTCCTACTTCAACACCTTGGCGTAGTACTGCTGATGCATGTACTTAATGCGAAGCACGCAGCTGCGGAAGGTGTCGGCGATTAGAGGGTGTCTATGCATTGATTGGATATATGCCAGGGAGTCGGCTCAACTCACCCGATAAATATGAACGACAGGCAGTACAGGCCCGCGCTCACAAAGTTGAAGAGGCCCGGATAGTAGCTCAGCGATTGCTTGTAGATGAAGGTGTAGAGCGGAGCGGCCACTAGATGAATAACAGTTAATTAATAAAGGTGAAACAAGCGAGAAAGCTCTAATCGTGAGTGCCCGACTAGGAGATACCCTGAACCCCCTGCAGTACTGCTGGAAAAACAAGTTGTTCCTCCAACTGGGGGAAGGTATCCAAAACCTGTAGTATCCAAAGGGGTGTCCCCCTTAACTGAATATATATACATATATATGTTGCGACGGATGGAAGAATGGACAGTCAACTCATCCGTTGATGCTGATCAGGAATTTATATATACCCCACTCCCCCTTTCCAATGGGTACAGGCTATACAAATAGAGAGCGAGAGCTGATGCTTACCGAAGGGTGCGAACGACTGCAGAACATTTTTAATTGAGAAGATTTTCCCTGCAAGAGAAGGAGAAATGAATATACAAAATGATATTTTTAAGGGCGGATGCAGACGAACCCAAGTCGGAGGCAGGTACTATATTGGAGACAATGGTGCGGCACATGGGTCCGCCAATGGAGCGGAATACGCCCAGCACGACGGAGAGGTACATGTGCCAGGGCTGGGTGGAGAAGCCTCTGGCCATGTTCTTGAGTATTTCCGAGGTGAACGCAAGCAGCGCCAACGTCACCACAGACAGTCGGAAGATCTGTGGAGTTCTCCAAATTAGAAAAGGAAACATGTGGATATAGTGAGGGGGAATACCTTGCGCAGTATCAGGAACCCGATTAGCGCACCCACCATGGGCACCAGGTGGCTCACCGTCTCGTAGAAGGTGTAATCCCGGACGGACCAGTGGAACTTCTCGCGCACGAACAAATACATGACCGTCATTACGCCATCTGCAAGAGAGTTGAAAAAGAAACTTTGAGCAACTGGTCTGCGCCGGAATCCCGACTGGCTTACCGAACACGAAGATGGAGAGGCACATGGCCAAGGTGACAAGCCAAATGATGGCACGCGCGTGATTTTCGCGTGGCTTGGTGCAGGTGCTAACCATTTCGCGGATGTGTGAAAAGCTGAACAGGCCGGCTTTCTTGGCATCGGTGCCGGCCTCTGGCTTGCTTTGGGTCTGCGCCTGCGCCTGCGCCCTGGCCTTCACGTTCGGCGGCAGCTGTTCCACGTATTTGGCCAGCAGATCCTCGTCGAATGTCATGTTGGGCGTGGCCGGTGTGGGCAGCTGCTGGCATGGCTGCTTCTGCTGCGCCTCGTAATCGGGGCTCATTAGTATGGGCGGACAGTCGATTGCCACGCACTCCGGCTGCAGGTCGCACGCCGTGATGGGCATCTCCTTCGTCCCGCTGGCGGCGGCCGCGATCGCCTCCTTCGCCTCCTTCGCCTCCTGCGCTTGCCGTATGTGCAGGCTCTCAGGCACTACGAACACAACGAAGAGTGTGCCTAAGGTAGTGATGCACCCGGAGATTCCAATGGTGATCGCTGAATTGGTCGCCGCGTAGACGAAACTCGACAGTAGCGACCCGCTGGTCAATCCAATGAAGAACAGCGACTCCATGAAGATCATCCTAAGGAAAATATCTGTGGATTAGCTCGGTTCCACTAATAGGTGATCTATCCTACCGATACGGCCGTGTTTTGGTATCCGTTATGTCCGAGATGAAGCAGAGCGCTGCCACGGAGAAGACGCAATTGCCGCCCAGCAGGGAATGCGGCACTGCGGCCACGATGTACCACCAGGGATTAATAACATAGTAAGTGGACAGCTCGCAAATGGCAGACGTGACCAAAAATGAAGCGGCGAAACCTACAAAAATTACAATTAATAAAGTGCGAAGAGCGCTTCCGCCCTCCCCCTCCTGCTTGGGCTGTCAAACTAATACTGAACTAAATCTTTCTTCTGAACGAACCGCCACCTAAGCTCTACTCAACTATCGCACTCACTCACACTCGCAGCCATAATGGAGAAAAAATACGCACACAGCTGCAGCTCTCTAACAAGACGTTTGCCTCGCTCTCTCTCTCGCTTAGGACAAAAACTAACGTTGCTTACGAACCTCAGCAAGAACAACGGTACAACAAAAGCATATCAAGAGAGAGTGAAGAGCAGAAAGAGAGAAGTGTGAGCGGCATTCGGTTAACTAACTGATACCCTATGCAAAGTTTGAATTACCAATCATTGATACGATGAGCAGCGGCTTGCGTCCATAATGATCCGACCAGGAGCCAATAAACAGGCCACAGAATGCTGGCACAATGCTTTCAAGCAGCGTGCGCGATAAAAATAGATTAGCCACATATGGTTGCAGTTCCGTTTCAATTGCCTGGAAAACAAAGCTTAATAGTGGCTTTGTTATTATATGTATATGTATGTATGTGTATACCTTTATCTCGGCGCTTGCGTTTTTATCATCCAGCAATTTGCAATCGCTTACATTATAGCGAAAGATCACCGTACAGGTCTGATAGATTATCTGATTTCTCATGATTGTACCTAGGTATATAATACTTGTACATAGAAGCTTATATAACGGTAACTTGATGCACTTACTGGACAATGTTAGCGAGAAGAGGAGCATAAACACAACCGGTTCGATGTAAAACATATGAAAAATTCGATGCCATTGAATACTACGCAATCGCTTTAGCGTCAAGGTATGCGAGACTTTCTCGACCATTTTGACCAGCGTTTAAATATTATTAATGGCCAGTCCAAATTGTAATAGGGTAGTTATTTGTTAGTATATAAAGACGCCAGTTCGATGGGGTAGCTAATATATACGGTGTATAGAATAAGAAAGGATAAGTTCAAGTCGTATTTAAGACTTACATGAAATTCTATATGCCAAGAGCAGTATTAATATCAGCTATCGGCTTAGTACATGGCAACTGCTTCGATTGAATTTGTTTTTGTTTCGAGATTCGAATATTCCACTAAGTAATTTGTATATATTTTTGTTCGGGTTCAAGTTCAACGGATTTATAATATTAGAGGCCTCGATTGATGACGCTCCGTTCCATTATATGTTTATTAATTAGACGCTGGCTAACTTTAACAATGGCAAATAGCAATAACCCAAAACAATCACAGTTGTACGTATATATTAAGAATATTACGTATACGACATGTACGATACACAAATATGCATTCAGTTATTTAGATTTCGTATTTGACTGGGACTCGCAGGCACTATTAAAAATTCACAATTGAAGCTGGATTCTCGAAATGAGAAGCTAGCATTGAGACTTATCGTTTATATACGAAGTATACGAAAAAAACATCACGTAAAACAAAAATTAAGCAGCACAGAAATATTCCGCAACAGTTGTTCATCAAAAGTCCAATGTATATCGCGATATATATATACTATATATCCTATGTACTTTTATTGCTGTTTATTCCCACAAACATTCCGGTTCCGACCAACTAAACAGTTATAGTTGGGTGTTCTACAGGTAGCTGATATCGCAGCGCCAACGTTTCCGATTCGTTTAAATTCGATTTCACTGCGTGCCCGGCTTAAATAAGTTTTTTTTTTGTGGCTAGCACTCCGAACACCCTGACATTCTCCGCCGTGTTGTTTTTATGCTCGTCCAGCGAGTGCAAAGAGAGTATATTGCCTTCACGGTTGCCAGCAAAGCAGGAGATTGAAATGCAGAAGACAGATCCTCGATATATATCCTAGATATCACCTAGTTCATCAAGTGACGTCTACAAATGTTTAAGCTAGTTTTTCAACTCCCTTTAATATGTTTACCAATTTGTCAAATGCCGAGCGAGTATTGCGCAGTCGGTCTTAGTTGACAATCTTACTTGTTTTCTTCGTGCAAATGAGAAGCACGAGCCAAAGCCAAAGCCAAAGCCAAAGCCCGAAAGAGAATTCCCCTGGAAAAAGAAAGAAAACAATTTGTATAAATTAAACAAATTACATTTAGCTAAGACTAATGCTTAGTGCTTCAGCTTAAAGCCATCTGTTTTAGCTATATAGAAAAAGTACCCAAATATTTAACCGATTTTTTCGCTGAGCTGTAACGGCCAGAATTATTGTTTTAAGGCGCATTCAATCAAGGGTCTAATTTTAAATTAGCAACGCGAATTAGCGCTCAATTTAACATATGAATTTTATTTATTTATTTACTATTTATATATAATTTTTTCATATAGATAATTCGAAGACCTTGTCAAGTGACTTGTGCACACGCCACAGCCTAGAAATTAACGGAGAGGCGCCTCGGATGATGTTTTATTAACCCATATTCCATATATGGGGGAAATTCTGAATTATTTCAATTATATTTACAATATATAAATAATTGTAAAGTCTGGTAAATAGAAAGCGCAATTATAGTTTGGCTTGTGGCGCTTGTTGTTTGTATTCACATTCCCTATGCGCACAGGAAATGGGTATATGAGTTCTTCTTATTGTGATAAAAATATTTTATCTTTCATCCATTTAGAAGTGTAGTCTGTCATAAAGTAAAGTAAGATTTAAGATACCCCTTTATATGAATTCTCTATTTAGGATATATTTTATTCAATTATTATTATTGACTTGGAGACGTAAACTATAAAGGAAAAAAATTCCATTTTGAAGTGCAGATTTCCGTAAAGTCAACTGACTTTTAAGACAAAATGATAATTCTGTCGATTTAGAGTATCTCCTATTCGACACTCACATTCACCTTATTTGTTTTTTTTTATATTGGTCAGTAAAAAACTTCCCTCACATTAAGTACATCTCTAAAGCTCGCATATTAGTTTTTTATTTTGTGCAAATATGTAAATAGATTTTATATATATATTTTTTATAATTTGTGTGATTGATGTGTGAATTACTGGCAAATTAATTATTATTACTTGAAAATGGGCTCGTAGTGTGTGGCATATTTTGTTTTCTTCCGCCAGACCACGCTGAAAATGAAAAGCCATAAATTGTTGTTAATTTGTGATAATAAAAATAATAAGTCCGTATATCTATCAGTTACGCACAGCAGCAATATAATCGCGAGTCCAAACAGATTGGCGCTGATCAGATTGAAAAAGCCCGGCGCAGTGCTCAGGGTGAGAGTGTAGAAGATTATGTACAAGGTGGAGGAGGCGAACGGGGAGAGCGTCTGCAGCACGCTGAGCAGCGCAAAGACTTTGCCTGCAAGGGAGACAGATACAAAGTTAACCTAAAGTAAAAATAGAAATATAACTCAAAGATACATTTGAGTGGGCAATTAATGCATGCTAGCGCTACTCAGAGATACACGTGTCACTCAAATATACACTCAAAAATGTATCTTAAAGATATATCCGCATAGAAAAGCTCTCAGACGCACCACGCTCGTCGGCGGGCAAGAGATTCGTTATCATGGTGCGGCACATGGGATTCACCATCGACTTGAACAGACCCAAGCCAATGGCCAGATAGATTTGCCAGTCAACAAAGGCAAACGCTTTCATCAGACTGCTTGCCGCGTGACTCAGCAGCGAGATGAGCGCCAGCCAGAGTATCGCAGAGTCGGTGCACTGCAAATCGAAAAACACACACACATATTAGCAAACACTTATGGGATGACATATCGGCTGTGAATCCCACCTGGCGCAGCAGCCAGAGAAACAATATGCCACCGGATCCGGCCACAGCTGGCACCAGAATGCTCACCGACTCGTAGTTGGTAAACTCTCGCACGCTCCAATGGAACTTGGCCCGCATGAACATGTAAAAGACCGAGTTGCTGCCATCTGGAACGAGGGTTGGGGATTCCCAGTTAGCCGGGTCAGCTCCGCTACTTGCAGCACACTCACCCGACACAAAGGCCGTCAGCAGCAGCACACACATGAGCAGCACGAGAATGGAGCGATCCTGGAAGGCGCGCGTCCTGGCGCTGCTTTGCCACAAGTCCCGCAGCACAAATCCCTCGGACAGCTGCCGCTGTGGCAGACTCTCGGGCAGCAGCGCGGCCATAAGGAACAGCGCCAATAATATAGAAGCCGCCGATATGATGAAAATAAAGTAGGCATTGGTGGCTTCGTAAACGTAGCCAGAGCCAAAGCTGCCCAGCAGCAGGCCCACATAGATGCACAGCTCGTAGGCGATCATTCTGTTGAAAGGAGAGCACAGGTTAAGTTCCATTGAGTTGTAAGGTCATCCTCTGACCACCTGTAGGATCTCATTTTGCCTGTGGAAACATCGCCTATGTAGCATACGGCGGCCACGGAGTACGTCACACTGTTGCCCAGCAGCGAGAGCGGGATTATGGTTATCACATAGAACCAAGGGCTGACCAGGCCATGGTGCTGCATGGTCACATAGGCTATGCAAGCGGAGAGGAGGTACTGCATCGCATAGCCTGAGGAAAACAAAGTTAGCATCAGTTAAGGTAGGCAAGGAAGACTCACCTAAATAGGAGGCGAGCAGCAGGGGCTTCCGTCCGTAGCGATCGGCCAAGGCGCCAACGAACAACCCGCAAAAGGCTGGTACAATGCACTCCACGATCTTGATGGTCAGGAATACACGCGCTGCATACGGCTGGACCTCAGCTTCAATGCGTTTCGTCTCGTTTGTGGCGTTCCGCGTGCCCAGCTGGCTGCAGACAGCTTCCGGGTAACCGAAGCCCGCCGTGCAACTTTGATAAATTATCTGGGACTTCAATATGGTAGCTGAAACAATAGACATGGTTAGAGGTGACCCACTTTTAAGTTTGTTCAAGACGCACATGAGAAATTATATGCGAACAGGAGTATCAAAATCAGAGGCTCCAAAAGAAATGTTCGCGGTCGAGCGCAAGATCGGGCAGTGGCTTCGCCTGGATCCGCGCTTGGCTCAGTGTCCACCGATGACCCAATGGAGTCCTGCCCCTCGAGGCTGGGCTCACTGCTGCTGCGACTGGAATTGGTTGCAGCTTCGGGCTTGTGCCTCTGGGCTTTGGCGACCAGCTTCTCATGTGCGTACGGCGTCTCGTCCATCATCTGTTTGCAACTGAGACAGTTGCTCATTCAAATTCAGCTGAAAGTCGCATAGCTTGCAGATAAACTGTTCACATTTGTATTCATGTATGAGTGGGGGTTTCCATTAGGACAACAACAGTCTGTATAAGTGTTTGTGCACTCTCATGAATATCGTTGTTTAATCCAATTCATGAGTCAGCGCGAGTCGAACGACCAAGCTTCGAATTTACTTGTGGAACGTGACTTATCTTGGCTCAAGTAACTTAAACTATTTTGACTATCATTTGTTGTTCTGTTAAGTTCTCTCTTTATGGCAAGATTCGAGATTTTACTTACTACATAAAAGTGTTCAAATAAGCAATTTGCGCACAACAAATATTAGCTGAGCTTTTAAATAGCATTTTGCCGTTACTTGAAATCTTGCTGGCAAATTTGGCGGTTTCTATAGCAGTTCGATAAAATACTAAATTCGATAAGCAAGCTATCGATTTTGAATAAGAATTGCATCGATGGAAACACAATTTGAGAGCGGCAGCCACCAAATGGAGGACAACATGGACCTGCACTCCTTGCTTCTGACAACTGAAGCAGGAAAACAACTTTCTGAATATCACATTAAACTGCTGCAAAAACAGAATATCCGAACGGCAGAAGAATTTGTAAATGCTCAAAATCTGCAGAAGATCTTGGCACTCAGAACCAATACAACAGAGCAAATGAAGCGCGAACTGTTGGATTTACTTGTGAAACGGATTAAGCTGACAACACTGTACAAATCAGAGCTCGTTAGCTATTCAACGGGCATAGAAGGGTGTGTAAAAGCAATTGATTTGTGTACTGGTGGATTCATACAAAACTTCTTTCAGATTGGACAACCTGCTGGACTCCATTGGACAGCCTTTGCGTCCGGGTCGGGTGTGGGAGCTGATTGGCGATAATGATGTGGGAAAAACTCAGCTCCTGCACACCCTGGCTGTAAATCTCGTTTGTAAATATGGGGAGGGTCATAAGGTGCTATTTGTGGACACCAATTTGGACTTCGACAGCGAACGCCTGGAAGAGATCATGCAAGGGAAACAGATGAACGCAGAAGCTATAGACAGCTGCTTGGATTCGATTAATGTTGTTAAAGCTGCCTCTGCAGAATCGTTGATTTCAGCACTAGAGACTCTGCTCCAAAGACTAGCGAGTCCCGATGCCAGATGTAACTCTGTCTCCCGCACTAAAGTGATTCTAATTGATTCCCTAACAGCTTGTTACATTCTATATCGGACAAATTACAAACGAAACACAGGACGCAGGTTTTTAACACAGCTGGCGATGATTATTCGTAAACTGGCTACAAACCACGGCATTGCCTTTATTGTCGGGAACACGACGTTTTCCCCGGACGATGGGCGTAAGTTTTCGATTGGGCAAGAGTTGCTCTGTTTATTAATATATATACAAATATGAATCTCAAACTTATGCAGCTGACGGCATGGGAGATGAGGATGAACACCAGGAAGAAGAGATGAGTCAAAGGAGTCAAGAGGGAAATCAAGAGGAATGCACTTTTTTGGGCGATTACTGGTGCTCGGTCTGCACACTCACACTGGCCCTTGAGCTGCCCGAGGAGTCTCATGAAGATGGCATCCGGCTGCTAAGGGTGCTTAATAATAGCTGCGGCGCCAGCGAAGGTGGCTGCTGGCTGCGCATCACAGACGCTGGCGTCATTTAAGTCTAGTGCGGTTGACGTCGTGCTCCTGGACCGAGATGCTGCTGCTGGTAAGATTTCATCACGCGTTTGCCTGGCTCTATGTCGTCGCTCAAACCCGGACGCTTGCGTTTATTGGCAGCTGTGTTTTTGTTTCCACTTGATTGCTGTGTGAATGTGGGAGGTGCCGACTCCACTTTACTCTCAATCCCTTCTGTGGATTCGACGGATAAATCCGAGTCGTGTGCATACTGGCAGCTGGTGCCAAAACGGCAGCGTCCCTTTCTGTAATTCCAACATATTTTTCGTCCGTTCTTCAGCTGCAAGTGCGTGTCGTTGTTGACCATTTTGACGTGTCGTTCCAACGAAGCTGTTTTGTGCAGTTCCGCCTCCAGAAATGGATTGCTAAATACATCGCCTGTCCGTTTAGCTGCGGCGTTGTCCAGCGCAGCGCTAGCGCTTGGCAGCTTTACTGTTTTCTGTGTGGGAGGCGGGCTGTAATTAATTCTTCTATGTATTTTTGCTGTAACTTCGATAAATTATGTTTCACTACCTTTCTGACTTGTTTGCTTTTTCTTTTTCAGACTCGCTGCTGCTTTCCACATCGGAATCAGACGAATCGCTATAATCGGCGACAAGCGACATTGTTTACTTTTTTTTATCAATAATAATCAGTGTGACCGCAGTTCAGAGACGGGAAAATGTGAAATACCAATACAACATACTAAATTACTGCACAATACTGACTGAGTTTTAAAACTGTTCGTTATAACGGTAAAACAAAACAGATTTCCAAAAAAATAAATAAACAAAAAAACTTTCTTTCATTTTTAATGAGTCTGCTTTATTTCATAATACATATGTATAATCACTTTATGCATGCTTTAGTTAAGGTGTATATATATGTTTATGTATGTGTGTGTGTGTGTGTGTGTGTGTATGTATATTCGCTAATTACTATTTATACAATTTATATAAATATAAAAAATTAAACGTTTCATAAACTTTGTTACAGATCTGTTAATATGCTTGTTTGCTGACAGCTACGCCACTCTGCTCCACAGTGCAGTGTGCGTGTGCATGTGTGTGTGTAAAAATATGCAAAACTTTTAATACAATAAAGGAAATCAGTAAAAACACTTCCGTTGATAAGCGAAACCCCACTCATAAGTAATGCTTGGCTATAAAGCGGCTTTTGTAAATGAGGAGCCGCTAATCAATTGTTTGTCGCGCCGACGGATCATCCCGATCAATGGGCGGAGGTGAGGTAAGCACTTCAACGCTCTGCGCTGGACCTGCAGTGAGATACCCTGCCGTTGGGTTAATGCCTGGAAGTAAACAATATGAGTAACAAATTGATAAACGTGGTTATATAGGATTGGATTACCCGTCAAGTAGCCGCGTATGTTGGTGTCCGTTATGAAGAGATCGTGGCGCTGATCCTTGAACTCAGCCCAAACTGGATGCTTGAGCAATATTTGCGTGACTCGATCGCCATAATTGAGATTATGGGTCATGCCCTTGAGCGCAGCAACAATTTGAGCTTTAACAGCGGACGCATTGTCCACAAATTCCAAGCGACTGTCCAGTAGACCCAGCAGATACGGTATAAGACCCACCTCCAGCGATTGGCTGATTAAGGAGTCCTAGTAAAGAACAAGATTCTTATACTAACTGTTCACAGCTACTTCTAGTAATCCATCTTACATGTTGGTGCTTGAAGAGACGACTCAGTGTTTCGCAGGACTTCTCAATACATTCCCGGTTTTGTTCCATGCATTTCTTCAGCGGCGCAACGCATTCCGTCTGCGAAATGGCGCTCACACAGAACTAGTGGAGGAATGAAAAAAAAAATAAGTAAATCCAATAGAAACTCCTAGTCAAACGCACCTCGGATAGCGACAGCTGGTGTAATACTGATAGCGTGTTCTTTGGCTGCACTGACAGCAAGTTAAATAGCTTGGGTATGTGGCCCAGGACGGGTATGTCATCCGTTAGATTGGGCTGGGAGCGAAGCAGCTCCACTAGCGCAGTGGTCGATAAGTCTAATACATCCTGTTCCGTTGAGCTCTTGCTGATTTGTTCGACCACATAGTCCAAGAGATCGGACAGAAACTGTTTGGGCTTGCGCAAAGTCCAGGCGGGATTGCTGACAAACAATCGCAAATAGACGCCGGCGACAACCACCTCGTTGGAGACAATGTCCTTCAGTATTTCGGGATCCTTCCACAACTGTCGAGAATTTGCCTTTTGCTGTTGATAGAACCTGTTGCACGTCTCAAGGACCGCATCGCACACTGTCGAGCGTGTTGTATCGTTCCAGATGAGCTCCGGATGCTCGTGTATGGACTCGAACAGCTGCACGGACGTTGGCGGCGACTCGATCATGGCATCGATGAACAGTGCAGGCAAAAACTTGGATATGGTTATCCGCACCTTTGGTCCACTGAGACGATCCGCTGTCATTTTGGCAAGGATTTCGGCGCACATTTCGCGTATTTGGGGATTCCGTGAATTGCAGAACATGTCCAGCAAGTAAATGACAGCGCCCTTGGCCTGGGCCTCCTTGATCATCTCCTGCACATTCATTAGACCGGACAGAGTCTCTAGCACCTTGACCTGGCTGGCACGCAGCTCGGGATCCTTAAGAGCGACCAAATAATTGCCAAGTATCTCACATGCAGCCACCTCCGACACGCACTCTTTGTTGCGCGACACCAAGGCAACCACCTCAAGGGCCACAGTCTTGACGCTGGAGTTCTGCAACAAGAGATTAGGGGAGTTAGTTTAGCTGTAAGAGATTCAATCTAATATAACTCACATCTGGGAATATATTGTTGGCTAGAAAGCCGAATATCATGTCAAAGTTGCCTATGCACTGGATCTCCACCTCGGCATTCGCCTTGATCACCGCAATAAGAGCTCGCAGCACCATGGTTATGTGGAGCTCCAATTGGGTATCGGCGGCAAAGTCATGTTTTGCCTGCTGCAGCGAGAGACTTCGCTCCAGCTGCGCATCTGTTTCCAGCTTTTTGCGACTCTTGGAGCGGTTATAGGCACTCAGCACCTCGTCAAAGGTTTCGCCAGTCTTGGGCTCCTGCTGTTGCTGCTGCTGTTGCAGCTGGGGGTGATTGGGCGCCAGTGTGGGCGTCAATATGCCATCGCTGCCCATTTTAGGCACATTTGGAGCTGCTGATCCTGCTGCTGCTGCTGGTGCTGGTGCTCGCTTCAAGTGCAGAAATTGATAGGCGTGCTTTAAGTACTCCAGCAGATCCAAAATAAACTGCGTGGGTTGGGCAATGGGGTGCGTGGGCATGTCGTTGTAGATCCGAATGAATATGCCTCCAATTTGCAGCTCATCCCTGTAAAGAAATCACAAATGATTGAGTCTGAGGCTGAAGAGAGCGTCGACATTTGCTACTCACTTGTGTGCATCGAACTCGAAACTGGACACCAGCTCGTAGACTTGTGCGATATCCTCGTGCGTCTCCTTGGCGGATGCTGTGCGCTGCTGTTCGAGGAAGTCCTTGAGCTGAGCGCGCGTGCCATTGTCCCAGATGAGATACGGATTGCGCGTATTGGCAGTCAACAGCTTGAGCACCTCGCTGTCCCGCGCACTGGCCAACTGGCTGGCAATGTATCGAGTCAACAGACGGTCCAACACTTGCCTGATTAACGTATTCTTTGCCTCTCCCGACACCATGTACTTCTGTTGAATGGAGTTCTGGCGTGCAATCTGCTGCTGCTGCTGCTGCTGGTCGCTGTCCGTGGGCGTGGAGCTGGATGTGTCGCTGCTAACGCTCGAATCCTGCTTGGTGAGCACTGCCGGCTCCTTCTCCTTACCAGCAGTGATCGCCAGCTGTTTGCTCTGGAGCGGATTATGCGCATTTTGCGTGTATGCCGAATTGGTTGATGTCGATGGCTTCGGCTTGATGGCAAGCACTGGCTTGGCAGCAATTGCCGGCGAACTGGATTCACTGCTACCCGTGACGGGCTTGTTGCGTAGTTCCATGCTGTAGCCGGCGAGAGCTATGCAGCCGAGCACAGCCATTTTGGCCAGATTGTTGGCCAACTGCTGCTGATTGGATTTGTCGCTAGCCTCCACGCCACTCTCGTCCAGCGTGTAGTCATACTCGAAGATGAACAAGAGCAGCGACCAGAGAACACCATTCCGCGATAGATTGCACTGCAGATCGTAGTTATTGGCTGCCAGACTGGTCACCAGGCTAACCGAGAGCGTGTGCTTAAAGTAGACCACGCGACACACATCCGACAACAACTGCGGGAGCTGAATTATCTTCTGCTTGCACTTCTCAAAGTTGCACGCGACCTCGAAGCAGCGCGTCACGTTTGAGATGACCTGGTAGTGCAGAGAATCGGGCTTTGAGTCGACGCCCAGTATGGAGACACAGCGGGAGTAGGCCTCGAGCAGCGCCTCGATACCCTCTTCTCGGCGCAGCTCCTCGGCATTCAGTGCCGAGCAGTGAACCGTGTGATAGCACAGCTCCGAGGCGGCGGTCAACAGTTGCGCCTGCTTGGAGAACAGCTCATCATCGCGCGTCTCCAGCCGAATGGTCTTGATGAGCTGTGGATAGCCCGCGTACTTATAGGGACGCAGTACTGCGTGCATAAACAAAATTAGCCAGCGATTCACAATCAAAAACGTCAGCCACTTACCATCTGCGTAGCGCTCGAAGAGAATACTCTGGGTGCGGAGTATAAGCACTATGTTATTGGGGTCAGGTCCTCCTGAGCTCCAGACGGACCGTGAGCATAAGAACTCGTAAGCCTGATTGACCTTTTCAAAGATTTCACGGCCATTGGGATTCTTGTCCGGATGATACATTTGTGCCAGCTTATAGTAGCTTTTGCGGATCATCGACTCATCTGGTTTGGGCGTCTTCGTTAGATCAATGCCGAGATCCTCGTAGGCCTGCTGAACGGTCATTTGTGGCGGCTTCTTTTCCACCTCCTTCCGCCAAGCGTTGAGCGTGTGCTTGAGCAGCTGCACTGGGTCCGAAATGGGCCAGTTGGGAAACTTCTGCGTGTCGCAAAGATGCCTCAAATAGTAGATGTGGCAGAAGAGCTCATTCTCTAGCTGTGGATAGCTGATGACTGGTATGGCTAGGTAGGGATATCTGGCCATCGTATGACCACGTAGACGCGGCGTAAAGTCCGCAATGTGTGCAGCAATCTTTTCGATGAGCAAGCGACGCATCTCTGAGCTCCAAATTACTTCTGGCGTATCGAATTCTCCTAAAAAGATCTCCGCAAACTTTTCGGCGCTGTAATTCTCTAGAAAGCAGACCATTGCCTCCGGCAGCAGCTGGCCAAGAATACTACGATGCATAATGCCCGACTGTGAGGTCTGCAACAAAAATGGAAGCTTAAGCAGGGTATTGCTTGAGGATTAGCGGACTCACCTCCTCGCTGCGGAAGCCTTGTTTCATGTGCGTAATCTTAAGGAAACGGGTAATCGGCAATATATTACTGCCCGTATACATGAGCATAAAGTAAAAGACGCCCGTCATATACACCTTGGGCATCTCTGGATTGTCCTCCATGATCTGGCAGAGCAGCGTAGCCACGCGCTCAAGCAGACCCGGATCGTGGGTCAGACAAACTTGCACCACGTGTGGCAGGCAAATGAATTCCGAAAGCTTTCGAGACAATTTTGGCCCGGGAATAAGCACAGCGACTCCATTCTGTGTGCGACTTGGGAAGAAGCTGGTGCACTTAATCAGTATGTCAAGTATTTTGGAAGCCAACTCCGTTTCATCGTACAGCGGCGTGCCTTTGGCAATCAGGCACCACTTCAACTGCGGGATCTGCTGCAGAGATCGCCACCCATCCATGCCAATAGCCCAGCAGCGGGTCTTGGGTGTGATTTGACCCTTTTGCCAGAGCTCCTTTAGTTCAGAGTATGTGATGGGTCCCTGGCGCTCTGCCTTCTGACCATCCTTCTCGATGTTGTAGTACCAATCCTTCTCCTCATAGGCAGACATGTTGGGGCCCGCTTCGATGACATTCGTTTTGGTGTTCAGCTGGGCGCGACCCTTGTGCAGGTGCGCCAATGTAATGAGGTCCACCAGGCACTGTACATGATCGATCAAGGCGCGGCAGTTGGACTTCTCCAGCACCAGGCAGGATATCAGATTGATCAGAGCATCGCGCATTGAGGGTGAAAGACACTTAAAGAGAAAAGTTTTAACATTTCAATTTATATTTTTCATTTGGTTTCTTACCCGATCGCTGAGCTGCAAGATATATGACATGTCACTGAATTTGCCAATCTCCTTGTGGTAGCGTCTATACACCTTGGCCAGCGCCTGCAGCGAGAAGACCGTCATCTGATCATCATTGACGCGCTGCCGGCACAGCACGCGTCGATACAAAGCATTAAAGAGCTCAATGCTATGGATGAGAAAGCAATTAAAAGAGGGCTTTTGTTAGTTATAGCTAGACCTACGGATCCTTGACCAGATTCTGTGGCCAGTCATCCTTCTCAAGAATGAGGCGTATGTAGTAGTCGCCAATTTTGATCTCCTCTGCCAAGCATTGGTAGCCCACTTCAAATTCCTGATAGTTCCAGGCCACAATCATCTGCCCAGCCAGGTCACGATCATTGAGGAATTGACGCAGCTCATTCTCCAGGCACATGCGCAGCTCCTCCCTCGTCTATTTCCATAAACAAATAACAATTAGAATTCAATTCAGCATAAGTGAGTCTCTCTCATCACCTTGTGATTCCAAATCAAGTTCGGCAAACTGTGATCTTTGGCAAAATTGTAGAAGAAATAGGGCAAGTTGACAATGGCATCGGAGGTTTTCTTCTTTTGCCGTCGATTCCGTAGCACCACGGGACGGTTCTTGAGCGCTTGAGCGGCGCCATCCTGTTGCTCGATTAGGTTCATGCCCCAATGCTTGATGCCTTGCAAATGCTTCTCTATCACACTCTTGCGAGTTTTCTTGGAATGTTGAATTGCAAATTTGAGATTGTCACGAAAGTTCAGTTTATCCTCCTCCACGTCCGTCTCCGGAACGCTCTCCTCCGTTTCGAGGAAGGTCAACAAACCAGCTGGCTGTAATGAGCTTTGAGTTAAATTCAAATTTTAGCAATATTTTTTGTATGACTCACAAAAATGCGCTTGAACAGTTCCATGGCCTCCTCGCTGTCCGTCAACCAGAGGCTTATCAGATGTCGCGATAGCTGGCGATGCGTAATCAATGTGGGATCATTGGAGGGCGTGTAGAGCGCTACCAGCAGATGACGACATAAAGCCGCCTCGTCCAAGGCAAGTGCTTGCATTTGTTGAGCCACATGCAGCTCCCCCTCCTCGATAATCGCCCGAAGCACCAAGCCAGCACCCTTCACAATTGCCAGCGATGGATGCTGGAAGAGCTTGTATAACGATCTGCCACGCTCAGCAACCAGCTCGAGCAGAATGTCAAACTGCTTGCCATCGGTTGTCTCGCTATAAGGCACACACAACGCAAAGGTCAAGAAGTCCAGCATGGCGGATAAAACCAGTGCACCGCTGCCGTGGCTCTGCGGTCAAATAAAAGTTATAATCAGCAATGGGAAACAATTTTAATAGACTACACGCTTACCACATGGGTGGTCCACATGTTGAGCAACGTTTCCAGAAACGATTTCGATGAAAGTATGGAAGATTTGTTCAGCTGTTCCTGCTTCAGATCATGATCCGTATTAACCGAATGCATCAATGAATTAATCATATCAATTGCCGAGTAGGTTACGGCTAAATCCTTGCGCCGCAACGCGGCAACAACCTTGGTGCCAATTATTTCGCGAAAGCTAAAAGCAATTAACGCTATAAATAACACAGTGGGAATAATGTATAAACCTTTACCCTGGCAAATTCGTAAAGGCCGCGTAGCCCACTTTGCTGGCCAGCAAACGCGTCAATGCATGGAATATAGCCTCCAGTTCCGTATTGTTCAGCTGAGCCGTGGGACTGTCTAGTTCCTTCTGAGCCAAGGCCTGCAGGGCGCTTAGTATGAGCTTCTCCTTGTTCTCCGCAAACAAGCTCTGCAAGAAATGTTCAACACTCAATCAATTCCTTTGATCAAAAACTCCTTAACTTACATCCTGGGTAACACTGTAGTTGAGCCCACTGTGAGGCACGTTGGCATTGAATCGCTCGAGGATCTCATGGCGTTTGGCTGGATTTTGGAAATTGTTAATAACCAGACGCAACAGGTTGGCCTCCGTCTCCTCATCCACTGAGCTATTTAGAGGCACATAGCGCTTGCCCCTTGGCGTATTGCCAATCCGTATGTGGACGTCTTGATTGCCGCTTGAGCGCACGGCATCCAGCACAGTGGCTAGAAGCGAGTCGCGATCGTTGGTGCTATAGCTGCGCACAATGCCGTTCTTGTACTCAATGCAAAATCGTTGTAGATTGTCTTTATCGCGCACTAGGGCAAACACATCGGTCAAGGGACGCAGCGTACAGACGCTATACGTTTGTGGATCGCGTTCAAGCAGGGTCACCTCGGTTAGACAGAGAATGCGTTTCACTGGATCCGGATGCCGTGGCGTTATCTTTTGCACTGTGAACTCGGTCATCGATGTCTGGAACTGATCACCGCTGTAGAGCAAGCAAATATGTAGGTTAGATTAGAATGCTGCATTTATTATTTATCACACTTGCCTGTATTTGCCAAAGCGTTGGCGCTCGAATTGCTCGCGCGTTATTTGGCTCTTGAGTATTTTGGTTTCGATGCCCAGAAACTGGGCGGAACGTTGGACAATATTCTGCACGATCTCATGATGATTGAGCGCCTTGAACATGTGCAGTCGGCTAAAGCCGCCACAGGCCATCACGATCCCATTATCATAATCCGAGATGCCTGCTTAAAACGTGCGCGTAAATGAAAACCACAAAGATGAGTGTAAAAACAGAGGATAGAAGAAAACAAAAACAAGGCGAACACGTATTAAAATATGAATCACGGCTAAACACACACATTGACATTAGTTTGGACAACGACACAGGCAATGGGAAAGTCAGGCGATTCGGATCGTAAAATGTAAGCATATTCAATCCTTGCTATAGGTACCTATTATTCCTTCAATATCCTTGTACATATAGCTCGTTAATACATCATTCGTTGTTGGATCCAGCTGGTCTAAAGAGCACGGCGTAACCTCTAGCACAGTGGGCAAACTAATGCCCGACCAATGGTATTTATACGCATTAAAACGCTGTACAAAATGCCAAATATTAAATAAATAAACGATTATGTGGATGTTAATCGCTTACGAGAGCATTTTTGGGCTTGTCAGCGAATTCCCTGTAGTATTTCAATATGGAACTGAGTATATCGTTGCGATATTCCGAGGAAAGTTTGATCGTATCCAGTTTCTTGTCTTTCTTTATCGTAAGCACAAATTCATTGGGTATCTGCGGGTAAAACAACTAACAGTTAAAAACACCCACATATACATACATAAATTTATAATATTACATTTGTGGTCTTTGTGGGTGCGGCTGCTACAATATCGGAGTAGGACCAGCGATTTGTAAGATCAAATCGGTCTGGGTTATAGGTGGAGATGCCGGTATTGCCAATGGAGAGTATACGCTTATATTTACCCTTCCACGAGTGCTTCGTCACAATGAAGCACTCCAGATCCACATGCTCCCGCGGCGACATCTTCAGCGCCAAAATATGAACTGTTTGCAATACAACTTTAATCCACTAGATAACAAAACTGCAGTACGAATAGAAAACAATTTATATACATATATATTAAAGTATTGGCCTGACTTATTTTTAATTGGCGGCACAGCTGATTCATGGCCGGGATTGTCAAAATTTACAAATTAACTGCTGATTAATCAACTGGCTTGGCCTGGCACTGAGCACTTATCAGCGGCAGTGGCGGCGGCCACGGCCCACACGACAGCAACAAAGACTGAAAAGGGGAGTAAACGTGACGACGACGTCGACGTCGACGACAACGAAGTGCTACGCGACTCTGGTTCCAATCAGAATCAGCGGCGTAGCTAATTAGCTTAAATGCATTGCTGATGCAGTGCTTGCATTGCGTGGCTCACCTTAAACATTTAAAGCATTTCAATTGCTAGCACTTGAGTTTTACAAATTATTGTTTATTGGCTCTACTTATATTATACTTTCAGTTATTTGCAATTTTTGCATTTGCATTTTTTTTACAATAGCAGCGCAAGCAATGTGGCCACAGCCGCAGGGCACAAAAATACCAAAAATTACAATCAAATAATACCAGGGCTGTAGCTGATGACAAAGAATAATATAAAGATGACTTGTAGAGTCAAGAACTTATTTGGCCTATCAGTACAAAGGAAATACTAATAGGACAAGGCGAATTTAATTTGATTTTTTCCAACGATACTCAGGAATGCCGCTATTCATCGCACTGTCTTTTAATCAGGGCTACTAAACTGAATATCGGCACTCAACGATAACATATCGAAAAGGGGAATTTGAATGCGCGCCCTTAAGCGCTTAAGAAAATATATTTATTTTCCATAAATATAGCACTCTACTTATATAATAATTTGCATTTTCATATAAATGCGCAATATTGTGGCAGGTTCAGTGCCTACTTTATGTACGTAATTTCTCCAACAATAAAACTCGTATTTCATTTGGCTTAACTATCATTAAAAAGTTTATTTGATTGCGTGCAGATAAATAAATGTGTTTCTGCTGTAATCCGTGTTGAATAAAACGTACATTTATCTAAATGCAAATAAAGATGGCAGAGTTTATGTATTTATGTATGTATGTATTATAATCTGTGTGTGTATGTGTGTGTGTGTGTGTGTTTACGTACCTATGTATATAAATTCAAGATAAAAACTCTCTCATTAACAAAAGCAAAAACAAACAAGTAAAACAATTGGACGACGATTCGTATTTTACACAAATGTATAATGATGCTGCATTATCTCAAACTGAGCTCTAGTTGATATAAATATGGGTGTGTGTGTGATATAGTAATGTATTTTTGTAGATTATTTTATGGACACGCACTCCTGCTTCTAGATTTTACAGCCAGGTGTCGGCATGGAAGGTGAGCAAATGATGGATGATAAAGATATGAATCTAAGTCTTAGATACACTTTACAAAAGATCCTAAGCATAGCTATCGTTATCTACAGACTTTGCTGTGTGAGTGTGTGTGAATGTGTGTGTAAAGCCCAATTTAATTGTTATAATGCGTCTTGGCCGGATGAACCGAGGAGTTGGTCAGCAGGAGCATTTGTTCTTGGCCTCTGTGCTCGCATCTGCCGCACTTAGATTGAATTTCTCACCATCGTTCGCATCGGCAGTTATCAGTTTGTCATTGATGAGTATCTGGGAATTGGGATAGAAAGAGATGTTCAACAAATACGCTCATTCGCAATTCAAGGGTATTCCCACTCACTTTATTCACCAAAGCGCGCGCTGCTTCGTCGATGTTGATGTTCTCCTTGGCGGAGGTCTCGAACCATCCAGCGAAACCGTTTTCCCGCACATACTCGTCCATCTTCTCCGGCTGCGTCACTATACCCTGTTTCTCCTGATCGCACTGTAACGGATGGATTAGTTGTAGGTTATCAAATACGAATATCATCAATCAATCAATCACCGCCAACCCACCTTGTTGGCCAGCAGTATGCAGGGAATGGGACTGCCATCGGGGAGCTGAACCTTCGAGTCGAGATCCTCTTTCCACTTGCTGACACAGTCGAAGGTGCCGCTGCGCGTCACATCGAAGACGATGAAGGCACCGACTGCCTCCTTGTAGTAGACACGAGTCATGTTGCCGAACCGCTCCTGTCCGGCTATGTCCCAGAGTTGCAGACGCACTATCGTATTGGCATCCCAGTGGAGCACTTTCAGGGCGAAGTCCACTCCAATCGTGGCCCGATAGTTCTGGCTAAAGAACTGATGCACGTACCGCTTGATGAAGGATGTCTTGCCCGTTCCCAGCTCTCCGATGACTAGAATCTTGTACAGATGTTCGCGCTTCTCCCCGCTGGGCGCCATAATGGTCTGCAAAGAGAAAGGGTGAGAGAGAGGGGGGAGAGTGAGACATATATATAGAAACCCATATAGAAAGTGGGGGTTGGCAATGGAGGGCGACGACATAGAAGAAGAATAGGAAACACTTTTGCGGCTTCTGCTGTGTTAAATGTGCAGCTGCGATTGAGTCCAACACGCTTACCGGTTCCATTTCCTGATCCATGGTCAAGTCACCAAATGCCGGCATTTGCTTGCAGTTACCCCTGATAACCTTCTCCTTCTCCTTCCCCTTCTCTGTCTCCTGCTCCTCGTCCTCCTCCTCGTCCTCGTCCGATGGCGTATCCTCCACGTCACCCACCGATTGATACCTCAGCGTTTCCCGCCTGCCTTCGATACTATCGTGATCGCTGAGAGCCAACTGCTGCTTGAAGCTGAGGCGCCTCAAGCTCGAGTCGCTGGGCTCCTCGCTGGAGCTGGGCTGCTGGCTGGCGGCCGCGGCCAAAGCAGCTGCATAGGCGTCCGGACCACGCACGGCACTGCCCACAGCGAAGCGCACGACAGGCGCTGGTGCTGATTCCTCTAGAGAAACTTCGTTGGGCGTCGACTCCTCCAGGCTGACAAGAACTATGGTGGAGGTTGGAGGAGGGGGAGGTGGCGGCGGCGGAGGAGGAGGTGGATATGTGGGTGGCTCCGGGCTGGGCGGCGTCTCTAGCGCCTGCTTCACTTCAGCTGTGGCGGCGGCCGTGTTGCTGCTTCTGCTCAGACGATGTCCGCGCTGCTGCTGCTGTTGCATCAATTGCCGCTCCTTACGGCTGGGCAGGCTTAGGGCTTTGCTGCTGCTGCTGCTGCTCGACGACTTGTTAACCGCTCCGCTGCTGAGGGCGAACTGATTGCTCCGACTCGGCTTTGCCGGCGCTCGTTCGCGTGGCGGCTCGTCTCGCTTGCTCTCCGTGATAACGATTTTCTCCTCTGAGTGCCTCTGCTTCTGTTTCTGCTTCTCTTTGGACGCTACCTTGGCCACAATTAGCTTAGTTGAGCGGCTCGCCGTGTCTTTCGTTGTCTTCGTTGCTGTTGCTGTTGCCGTTGCTGCTGCTGCTGCTGCTGCTGCTGTTTCTACTGCTGCTGTTTCTACTGCTGCTGTTGTTGCTGCTGCAGTTGTTGGCATCGGTGTCAGGTAATCCGTTTCGCTACTGTGGCTTTTGCCTTTGCTACCTTTGGCTTTACCTTTGTCTTTGGTTTTGTCTTTGACCAGCGTCTCGACTTTCTTCCCGCTTATGGTTATCTGCAGCGTCTTGCTGCCGCTGCTGCCTAGACCCAAGCCTCGCTCCCTGCTTCCGCCACTGCTGCCTAGACCCAAGCTTCGTTCCCTGCTGCTGCTGCTCCTCAGGCTAAGCTCATCGCTGGCAGCCAAGCTGTGCGGTCGCACTTTCGACTTCGTCTTCAGTCCACCCAACAGCAAGCGACGTGTCAGGCTCTTCTTCTTAGTGATAATAGCAGCTTTGCCCTCGCTCGTCTCGCCTAGACTGGTCAAGTCCTCAGCTCCGCTGCTAATCACCGCCAGCTGTTCCTCGCTGCGTGGCTTCTCCTTCAGCTCCTTCTTGACTTTGGGCCTGGATAAGCTGCGAAAGGCGGCCGAGAAGCGAGAACGTGATTTGATCTTTGATGGTGACTCTGATTGTGATTGCGATTGTAATTGTGATGGTGATTGCTCCTCCTCCAGGTGCTGCTCCAGCTGCTGCAGTTCATCAGCTATTGCTTCCACTCCTCCCTCGACTTGCTCTTCTGTTGCTTTTCTGTGCCTCGCCCTGTTGTCAGCGTTTTGCATATTACAAGCACTTGGGTTCAGTCCAATGGGGATCAGTTCAATGGGGCAGCTGGGACTGGCGGTTATCCTGCATCCACACTCTAGTCGCCAGTTTAAGCGACCGCAACGAGCATTTGACAAACGCGAACTGAAATCCGCATTGCTAACGTTTGCGTTTATATAAATTTGTGTAACGCCTCAGAGGGCAACCTCTATTCCCGCTGGTCTCCCCTCCCCGCCTTGCGGTAAGAGCCCAAAATGGTTTTACATTACAGTGTTACAGTTTGGAGAGCGCTTACCAACACTGCTCGAGCTTCAGACACCGAATGTGCCCGCGCAGACCTGCGACAGGCGCTTATCAATCAAAGTGAGAGGCCTTTTCAATTCTAATGAATGGATGCGCCCTGTTCGGACGTACTTGCTCCCAAATAGCCGCCAAGTGTGTCATTTGGCCCAAGGTCCGGCCGGAATCTGCGGCCCAGTGGGCCGTGGCGAGGGCTAACAACAACTCTGATCTGTCTAGCAAGCCACAAGGCAACAACCGAAACAACTGAACAACCGAACCACTTAATAGCCAAACAATCGAACAATCGAACAATCGAACAACCGAACAACCAAACAACCGGGTGTGCCTGACCCAGTGCATTGAGGCAGCAAAAATGCATGACACGCACTTCACGGGTTTCCTTTTCAGCTTTCAGCTGAGGATTTGTCCAAAGAGTCGACTCAAAAAGAATCTCAAGCAAAGGTGGGTGGCTGTCAATATAGAATTACGTTTATTGCAAAACGTGGTAAGCCACAATAAAGACATATCTCGTATATACAGTTACACACACACTCTCCCTCTCTTCCGCTCTTCCTCTCTGCCTCTCTCTCTTAGGGAGGTTAAGAGCGAGAGAGCATGCGGAAGACGAAGCCCCGATTGATATGATGTCATGTCAAGTCTCACGAAACCCAAAGCTGAGACACGCTCAATTTGGAGCAGTCTAAATAATATATGGATGCTATATCGTTAACCGATCCCATATGCAATTTGCACTTGTCGCACTGTTTGCGGTTCTCAGACCGAGAAGATGTTTTATCAGCTCTACTATCTACAAAGCTGTAAGCTGTTCAAATGTGTCCCAGAGTTTCCTCATTAATAGAGTCCAGAGAAAACTCAGGAAAGCATTTCCATAATCAATGCAGGTGTTATGCGCGATGTGCAAAATGTATATGCACAACTACACTGAAGATGTAGGGCACAACACTTAGAATATGTTTTGTTTGAAAAAAGTGACAGACATAAAGAGAGAAAGAGCGAAAGAAAGGAGTTGCCGATGCACTAGAGCAAGCGAACATAAATTTATGAGATTCCCATAGAACGGCGCTTAAGTAAGGTGTAAAAACCTTTAAATTCAAATAATTTATTTTTAACGGCGAAGCCATTTAAGTAATGAAATAAACTTTTGCCAACAAACACTAGCGAATAGAAGAAGAGTGCGAAAGAGAGAGACAGAAAAAGGCAAGGAAATGCAATTCAAACTATATTGAAGTTATACTAGTTATACTTTCTTGATATATATCAGGCTTCAGGCTTTAATCAGACTCTGCTTAAAACTTTTACACTAGCTGGGTAAATAGTTCCGTTTATTTCCCACTCTCACTTCAAAGATTTTTGCTGTAGCACCTGCTGTTTTACCTTTGAGCCTTGCAATCTTTACGACCAGAGGCCGTAAAAAGGAAAGCATTAGAAATTCACTTTCGACTAAACAGAAATTCTTCTGTGCTCCAAAATGTTTACACGCAATCGACAAAAAGGGGGCGGCAGGGGTCAAAGTGTAGGGTTGGGCGTGGTTAGGGATACGTGAGCATTTGAAGCATTTCGCTAAAGCGATGCAATTACCAACGACCCCATTCGAGACAAAAGCTCCGAGTTGTAGAGCTGAAAGTGGAGAACAACACGGTATTAGATAGAGAAAGAAGAACTGTGTGTGAGAGAGAGAAACAGAGAGAGAGAGAGAGACATAAAACATGAAATGTATAACAGAACTCTCTAGTTTTACCAAACTTCAGTTGAAACGGAAAATACAAGTTGCATATTTCGAAGAAAAACCCTAGCATGGTATTAGGGAAAGCGAGATAGATAGAGAGTGAGTGAGAGAAGTCTGGAAATTTATTATTTTTGCATTGCTTGCTTTCCCAAAGTTATGGTAAATCAGAAAATAGTATTTGCATATGCGAGAAGGGAACTTTGGCAACTGCTCCACTCGAACAGGAGGGACAAAAAAGGTGGGAGGGGGTGTTGCAAAATTAGGGGGCGTGGCTAGACAACTTTCAATTTTGTGCATGTAAATGCCAGCACGCCCCAATTAAGCTTCCAAGGGAAATGGAATTTTCATAACGGCATTTTCCATATGCTTCAAAAGTATGCAATACTTTTCCTCCAGCTGGAAAAAATATGCAACGCGAAAAAAGTTTAAATTTCATGTAAGGCCTTATCTAATCCATATATAATCCAAGTATAAGTATCTATATCTTTATCTTTAGCTGCCACTGTTGGTGTATATATATCTATATATGTAATATCTGTATCGTAGATACGATTGTATATTTATATCTGTCTTTATAGCTTTTTTTTATAACGTAACCCTCTCCATACATATAATCTGCATCTTTCTCTGTATAAGTATCTGTATCCAACCTATATCTGTAGCTGCCACTGTAGATGTATCTGTATAAGTGCAATGTGCATATATATTTTCAGCTGGATCTGTATATACATATATCTTCAGCTGGAGATATAACTGTATATATAAATCTATCTGTCTGTCTTGCTTAAGCTCTATCTTTTGCTGTATCTTTATGCGCTAACCATTTAAGAGCGTGACCTTTCCTATACTCATGCGTATTTATGTACACACATATGTATATATTTGTTCACATAGATAATAAATTACAAAGATATTAAAATTAAGCAATCGAGTTAAAAGTTGCACCTTGCGTGTTGCGGGCTTCAATGCGAACGCAGCATAGTTAAAGATTGTTGTTGTTTCTTTTCTGGTTGTTTATCAGTTGCAGCAACAGCATTAATAATAATAAGAAGAAGATGCAGTCACAAAGTGCATTGGCTTTGGCTTTTCAGTTGGCAACGATGCGCAAAATGCTGAACAGATTGCGATTCGAATGAGAGAAATATAAACAAATATACATACATAAATATATACATTTATACTTATATTAATGTATTATATTTAAATGGAATATGAAAAGATGTTATATTCGAAGCGATTACTCAATGAAATTTGAACACGCGCGCATATTATTTGAAACTCTCTGACATCGATATTGATATCTTATCTCCCAATGTCGAGTCACCAAAAAAAAAAAAGAAGTAGAAAAAAATAACCACTGATTAGATTGTCGCAAAGCTCGATAAAAATGAAGCAGAAATGCAGCGATGATTCATTTTCAATAATTCCCAACAATTTTAATTGATTGTATTCAATTAAAAGTGGTCAGGGGAAGGGGGACTTAAAGAGGAAGGGGTGCTGTAAATCGTACCCCTAATTGACCTTAAAACGTGACATAGAATGCTCTCCAACTTAGTTACCATAAGACAAAAGCATACATATATCTAACTAGAAATCGCTTAAGTATTCCCAGACACACCCACACACATAAACAAACACACACACATACAATATTTTTTCAACCTCGACCGGCTATATGTATGTATGTATGTTTTGTATACATAGTTTAATATAGCATATCGAGGGTGAAATTCCATTGACCATAACACGTGCCTCAACCGACGGCATTTGTGGCAGACAGCCACGCCCCCGCCCCTCATTCGCGCCTATTCCCTTTACTTTCGCTTTTGACTTTGGTTTTATCGTTGTGTTTATTTGGTCTCAAATGAGGCAACAATTTAGATTTCATTTCCTCTTAACAGCGAGTGGAAATTGTGGTGACATAAGCCTCAAATGTTTTTCATTTTTTAGCTTGTCTGTAGACTGAACGAAACTGAAAGTGATCTTGAAACTCAAAAATGGAATAGGTATTTGTCCAAAGTAAAAATACCCTTAATTTTTATAAAACATTATCTCAAGCAGATTGTTTCTATGGTATAGATATGATATGTTATTTCCTTGTTGATTAGAATGTGTAATATATAAATTAATTAGACATGATTTTATTAAGAATTTAATACCCTTCGAAAGGGCATTAACAATAACAAAATCTGTTCCCTTAATTCCTATTAGAAAATAATTATATATATAAACAGTCCCAGCGCTGCATTACACGTCCAATTAGAATTGAATGCCCATTCAAATTCAGAAAATTCCAGTTCTCCATTATTTCACAGTTTTCGATGCATTCCTAATTGCAGCTGTTCCATTTTTATTTCTAATTCCAATTTGCATTTCCAGTTGTTTGAGCTTTAAAGGCTTTATTTCGGCGAGCTGAGCGTGATTTAAGCTTATTGATTGTTATACACGAAAGCTTTGAATATATTAAGACAACAACAACTGCTGTCACAATAATTGTTGGTGTTGTGCAAGGTCATGGGGCGTGTGTGGAGGAGGGGCGCTCTTTAATGGGGAACTACAAAGTATATAAGTAGTATGTAGCTGACACAGCGACATGCGTTTTATTGCAAAACTTTGACAATGCGAATGGTATTTATTTTGTTTGTTTTTTGTCTGTTTACTCGGTCTTTATGCAACATTAACGTAATACGAGAGCTATTCAATGGGTATCGCGTTCATGTAACACATATTAGTTTGTTTATTTAGTTTACATTCGTGTAAGCATACATATATATGTATGTATTAGTATAAACCTGAATTCCTTGAGCTTCGTCTTAAGTGAAAATAATTTGCGAACTTCTTGAACTACTCTCTTTCTTATGTATAAAAGTTATTTTTATGAAGGCTTCTTCATCTGCTCTTTCATTTACAACCCGCACACTAAGATTTTCGTCTCGCACTCACCCCATTATAAAGATAACCGTTATTCCGATTGATATCCATGTTGTTGCTGCGTGCCGCTGGCATATCCGCTGAGCTGAGCGCCTCGACGGCGCTGAGATCGATTTGTGGCTTCCGCGCCGCGTAAAATGGCGTCGCACTGCGCAGAGAGTAGTGGGAGCTGCTCAGCTGCTGGTTATTTGAATCCAATTGGATGTTTTGACTTTCCAGCTGGAATGTGTGCTGATGTCTTGTTAATATCGGCGATTCTTTGGCGCTCAAAGTGCCCAAAGAGACGGCGCTCAGCGGCTGATGCTTGTGCTCTACCGGCAGCGTGTCCTTCTTGTAGCAGGCGTAAGCGAGATGGCAACGGACGCAAGCACAGCTGCTGTTGCTCGTATTGTTGTTGCTGCTGTTGTTGCTGTTGCTGTTACTGCTGCTCAGATAACTGAACGACTTTGACCTGGACTTCGAATCGACCACGCTGAGCTCCGCCTGGGAGTTGCAGAGGTTGCGCCGTCCGGCAGAGGATGAGACAACGCTGCAGCGCACAACACCCGTTGCCATGCAGTAGAGTGGTATAAAGGGGATGTGTGTTATTGCTCTTTAGACTTTGACAAAAAAAAAAACTGTGTCGTTTTATCACTCCACTTTTCTCTGTTTTAGTGCGACAGTCAAGGTCATTCGCTTTATCTCCACCTCCACACACTCACAAACAAACACTCATGCACATAAACACACTGTTACTGTTTGTTTGCTCTGCTTTGTTTTGTTTCACTTGAGTTATGTGCCGTTAATTCTGCCTTGACGACTCTAACGGCTCAGCAACATGTGGTTGTCGAAAAAATGTTCTACAGCTCTCTTTGGATCCCTTGCTCTCCCACTCTCTTTGTTCGAACGGTAATTAAGGCGCCTGCACTTGAACTTTCGGCGCGCATTTATCAACTTTAACATTAATTTTGAACAAAGCAAAAATTTTTGGTAAGGTTATCTCTTTCTGGCACCTAGAGTTTATTGAACTTGTGATTTGACTGCAATTGCTGCACTTTTGACTATCGCCAAATGTCAAGTTAAGTAAACAATTGCAAACTGGTTTTTGGGGCCAATAAATGGAGCACTAAATTTAACGACAAACATTTAACATTCACATTGCCAGTTGCATAAGCCTTTATTCTTGTTTTAATTGTTAACCGTGTTGCTTTTACTGTTGTGTTTGTTGTTATTCCTCCTTAGCGTTAATTTAATATCACGAAAATTAAATTCACACACGTACAAAAGAGACTCAAAAACGCTCGCTTCAGTTAACACAACTACACCAACAGAAAAAACCGCAGCACGTCCGCACGCCGTTGCGACCAATTGCGAACTGAACGAAAATGCGATGTGAGAGCTTCACGGAAGCGAAACGGTTGGTCGAACGGGTGAAACGGTTAAGCTACGATTCGTTTGGGTACTACGCGCCAATTTAGTATTTGAATTGTCGAAATAAAAAACTGAGTTTATATAAGCGGAAGGGGTGACAACACTTAATAAATTACTACCAAAAGTATATGTTTAATAAAAAAAATACAGAAATAAAACAAAATGTAAACATTGTGAAGTTTAAGACAATTTAGATTTTCAAGAGCCTTTTTAATTATTAGCCTGAAAGGGTTGTTCGATTTGCTGAAACGTTCAAAACGAACCGTTTAGCTTCATATCGACAATTTGGTAATGTATGCGACGAGTGGCAACCTTAAATACGTTAAAAATGGATATTTTTATGTAAAACACAATATGGAAAAACAACGACTAAAATTTTGATGAAATTGCAATATATATTTTTAACAGCCATTTAAAAAACGATTAGTTTACTTTAATTGTAGGCACAGCATTTTTATAGCGAGGCTTCTCCTGGCTCTGACTATAGATCTTACGCTCCTAAATATGCCCTTTCACAGGAATATCGTTTCCATTATCGTTAGTTGTACATTAAAGAGTTACTTACAGGTTTTACTACTTATTCCTCACACATTTAATAATTGGTAAGGTAACTAGTTATTGACACTAAAATAATGTTAACAGTAACTAACTGAAATGGAGTCAATGATCAACATTTCATCCATCTCGTACTATAAAAAAATATATAGTTTATGCGATTGAAATTTTGGTAATGCATATATAAAAATATATAAACAGCACACTTTCAGCCTGAATTATCGTTCTTAACCTCCAAAAGCTGGTGTTTCCTTTGCGCCAGCATGAAATGCGATACATTCTCATAAACCAGGAACGTGATCATGCAGGCAGGGATCACACGGAACAGATTCGCCTTCAACCCTTTGTAAAATCCGCGCGCTCCCTCGAATCTGGAACGAGAAGCAAACAAGTGTATAGGGGTATAAGTAACTGTTGCTAGGGATCTTAATTACTTACAATGGAATTCATTTCAGTTTAGCAAAGAGATTCTGCACAATTAAAAGGAACTTTATATATATATATAAGGTATATATACTACTTACTATAGCGCATGGCGAGTTGTTCAGACTGAAGGCGAAATAAAAAAGACTCGTGTGGAGGACTTGTGGAAACATTTGATTGGTTTCTTGGCATTTTAATGTTTAGATATTTATATATCTTTAACTACTTATTTTTTTTTGTTTTTGGTTTTGTTTTCATGAAGTTTTCTTTTGTTCACAATGCGTTCGCTTCACATTTTAAATGTAATTCTAAATGTCAAAGTTTCATTAAAAACAACCATTTGCAAAATTATGAAGAATCTTTTTGCCAAAAGGAAAATGAATTATGCCTAACTAGAACATATTCACAATGCAATTAATTCAAATAAATAATTTAACTAAACTATAAACTAAGTGTTGTGCAAATTTTGAAAATTTGATTTCACATTTCTTTTTTTACAGCACAATCGTGGTTTAAGTTTCTTCAAATCATATAGTATATGATTATCATATAGTATACATTCTGCAAATTGCATTAATGTCTAACTATGGAATAAACTTAATTCTAATTATATATAACAGCTAGTGCTTAAATTACAAATTTAAACTAAATCAAAATCATATTCAAATCATAACAATAATACAAAATATATGATCCGCTTTGTCATTTGCTGCTGAAGCTACTTCCGCTTAGATTCATGTATATGTATATATATGTATGTGTTATATATATATATATTTAATGTAGTTGAACTAGTTTAATACTCTTATCGCCTAGCTGGTCAGCTTCTCCCAAATGAGCATAACCATGCAAATGTTGGGCGTTACGTGGACCAAGTACGGCACGAGTCCCTTATAGAAACCGCGCATGCGTTCGTACCTCCAAGTCTGTTTAATGCAGTCCCAGGTGCCGCTGTAGCGATGATGGTGATCCTGGAGACGCGCCCGCACCACCTGATAAGGATAAGTGGCCGCTGCAGCAATCAACTTCGATACAGCAGCAAAAGCAAGATATTCGCTGGTTGCCTGTGGGCGTAAGAAAACAAAACCAATTAGAATTCAGAATTAGTCGAAAATGTCGGGCAGGGCCGTTGAATTGTGTGAGTTCTATTGAACAGCTGCCAAATGGCATGGTCGTCATCATATGTATATAGTATATACAGCTATACTATATCCATATGGCAACAGCTGCCATTTGCGTTTGGGTCATGTGATGCTCGCATCTTTCCCATATACACACCAGTTTTGTATCGATGGGCAGCTTGCGATACTCGTTGTACGCATTCTTCATCTCCTCGTAGGTCATGAACTGAATGGCGCCGTGGGAAACGCCTAGCATGCCGGGCACAAAGCCACGATAGAGACCACGCACACCCTCTGCCTTGTAGATCTCGGCCAGGGCATGAACCATGCCGCGATATTCGGAGCTGCTCGCTGAATCGACCTGCAGGCACAGACGCGTCTTCACCACCCAAATGGGATTTGTTAGCATAAGGGTGAGAGCGCCGGACTCCGCGGCGGCCAGCATATGCATGGTGGGACCCAAAGGCATAGTCGTGTTGCCGCCCTGAATGAACGTCTTTATAGTATTATAGCTGAGGAATGGAAGAGGAAGTGCGTTAATAAAATGTTACTGCTAGAAACAATAACAGTTACTTACAACATAAAGTAAAGACCCCACGACGAGCCGGAACCCCAGATATTAGGTGTGACGCCCTTGTAAAGTCCACGGAAACCCTCCTGTCGGAATATGGTGGTAAACGCGCTGCCCAATCCCCGATATTGAGGAACGGTCGCTGTTCGTCCATCGTTCACTGTAAATATAAGAAATCGAAATAAAGTTAATAAATGATAAATGTTTACGCCGTGTTTACTCAACAGTCTAGACGCTAGCCTTGAATAAACACTCTTCATACACATTTGAGTGACTCGTCAAAAGCTTGCTATTATATTTTACCAAATTATAAATGGAGTTTATTTTTGGGTAGCGGTAAACCCTATGCCATTGCATTGGAAATTTTAGTTGGGGTGAGCTATGTACGTGTTGCTAATCAATCAGTCAGACAGGAACAGTTTTGAGGTTATGTTAATGATTCACCCAACAATTGTTTCTTTTCTTTTGTGGCAATATTTCTAAGCTTTATGCGAACTGTGCTCGATTGCTTTATTATTACCTAAAAAATATGTATTTTCCTTTTTTTTGAATAAAATCATTTGCTAACACTTTTAACTAAGTTTATTTGGTAATAATTTCAGCTACGTAACTTTAAATGGTGAAGCTAAGCGTTGCTCATCAATCAGTCAATCAAATACTCACAATTTCTAGATATTTTTAAGGTACTGTACCGCCAATCAGTTATAGTTATTTTTATGGACTACAATATCAACCAGTGACAACAATAAAAACTTGTTCAATCAGTCAATCAGTCAGCAAAAAATTTAAGATTGTGTGGAAATAATTCAGACAACAGCTGCTACTTTTTCCTCTTTTTTTTGGCAATGCTTTTTAGGTTACTGTACGACGCGTCCATTGCTGTTGTTGCTGCTGCTGATTTTTGGCCCTGGCTAATGAGAGGTATACCAACAATAAAAACAGAAACAGAAACAGTAACAACAACAACTTGTTTTCGCGGCCAACAGAGATAGCGCTAATTGGTCGCAGCGGATGTGATAAGAATCCAACTGGAAACAAGGTATAGCTGTGGCTTCTGCTCGTGCGGGCATTAGCATGTCAAGACTATGTAATTGAGTCTATATAATAAATATAATATATATATAGATGCATATTTGTATGTGTATATATTTATAGAGAAAAACAAAAGTCAATAACAAACTGCTAATAATATTTGTTGACGATTTGAACCGATTTGCCCGCTGACAACAGCGCAACTGGGGGGCTCGTCTTCCTAGCTAAATCGGAGCAAGAATCTATTTATAGCACTGCTTATGCACACTTTTTGCTAGCTTGACTCGTAGTTGACCTTGGGAGATCAGAAGATCAGGAGATCGAACTGTCAGATAGGCAGACGAGACGGCCTTATTTTCAACTGTCAAGTGTGCAAAAATATCAAACTTAAATTATACAGGATATGATTAACAGATTGATAAACACGCACAGATATGCAAATACATATATAGTATATATAACAGCTGATGATCGGTTCGCAGCGATAATAAAAAATCTCTGACAGCTGGGCACTTGACAACAACCAGTTTCTACTACCGATATAAACATATGTATGTACATAAATACGTATACTAACAAATGCTTACGCACACACACATTCATAATAAGTCATATGTGTAGATATGTGCCGTTAACAAAACGAGCGATGTACAGTCCAACACGCTGGTCACGTGATCCCGACGAACAAAGCCATAAACAGGAGACTGCAAAACAACTCTTCAAAAGTAACAAAATTCATGATCATGAACCCCTAGATATCCTGTTGGAAGTTGGAGAACTTTCTGCTGTCTTAATCGATAATTATCGCTCCGTTTATCAGTAAGTTCACTGATGTAACTTATACTGCTGATTACCTACATAACTCTCTTTGTATGTAAGACTGTAATTACTTTAACATTATTCTTGCACATATTTGCACAATAACAATATACCCGCTGCCATGCGTATTTCTTAAGTATTGGGTATAAAACGATAAACAAGTTTACGCTTTTTGCTGACGTTTGGTTTCGTTTTTCCCGGTACATGCGTCACACTTATAAAATATACATATATGGGAGTTGAACGCGCGTGTGTTGCGAATTCTGTGCAATAGATGGCGTCACCATATGCTTTTGTCCGTTGGGTCACGAACTGGTCGGCTGCTTTCCTTTCCAATTTTTCGCATAAACAACCTAATTTGTTGTTATTGTTAAGGTTTTTGCTCATTTGCAAAGCATTTTAACCAGATCATAACATATTTACCGATTAAGTTAACTGAAAAGTATATTGACTTCCAAAACAAAAGTTTATCATATGGAGAAAAACAAAAAACCTGTTGCCGTTGTTATTGTTATTGTTATTGTTATTAATTAAAAAGTAAAACATACGGAAATAACAATGCACTCACACTTAGCGCATGAGTCTAAACAAGGACAACTATGAATACAAGCTAATATATATGTATATATATATATATATATATATACAAAACAACAGCTGAATGCTGAGTCATGTGATAACAAATACAGTGAAAGCTCATAAAGACGGACAGCTCCATTTGACGAACAACTCCTTTGGCCGAAACTGAAAGTCGGTTCGCTTAAGCCAGCTTTCACTGTATCTATTATTGATATCGTGCTTTGCATTGCGTGCTATAAAATCAAATATCTAAATGGTACCCAATAAGATGTTTGCAAAAACAAATTTCTAGGGGGAGTGTGCTTCTAGCTGGTTCTTACGTGCGTAGATTAGGACTATCGTTCTGTTGATAAGCCCAAAATGTAGCATAATCGGTCAGCAAAATTTGAGGACTTTAATTTGTTTTCGCAAAAGTCAACAAGTCTATAAATAAGAGTCAAAAGAAGACGCAAACAACAACAAACTGAGAAAAATATATACATATATAATTTTTCATCTCCACGTGCAGCTGCTGCTTGCTTGTTTATTTGTTAGTGATACAAAATTCCAGACAAGTTTTCCGCTTGCGCAAATAGTTAGTGGAAACTTTTAAATGCAATTGCACACATTGATAACAGCTAAAGAAAGAGAACAAGCAATGAAGTCGTAAATAGATATGTTCAAAGCTTCAAAGCTAGTATTAAGATAACAAAAAGAGTTCAGGAATATAATGGCTAAAACGATCAATAATATCTATTAAAGATGAAACATTTAAGGTTGGCTAGATTTTACAAGAATATTCACATCTAGACAATAAAACTGCGCAACACTGACCGATTGCAAGCCAGTGCCTGGAAATACACAGTTACAGCTGGCTGAGCTGTGTGGCAGTCACGTGCGTTCGTATCTTCTACAGACAGGGTGATCGACATGTAACTGATCATTCGCAGGGTCCACATTGGAATTTAAAATACATTTAATTAAAAGTCGTCCAGCTACTTATTTATTAAATCTAACTAGAATTGCCAACTCTAATTAGAATGCAATGAATCTTTTAAAAAGTACTCACCAGCAAAGCGGATTTTGATGAGATCCAATGGATGAAGAATAAGCGTAGATGCGACGCCGCCCGAGACGCCGGCAACAAGATGTTCGTGCTTGACATGGGCAAATATATTGAATTTTGCAGGGCTGCTGCTTGCAGCGGCGTTTGCGTTCATTTTCGTTTTGTGTTCGACAGACTTTGTTGAACTGTGTTATTGTTATTAACAATTCACTTGCTTCCTTTTACTCGTTCTAATATATTTATATTTATATATTATATATAAATATGTATATATATACGTATTGTGTTATTTACAATCTTTGGCCTATAGCTGCGTCTTTGATCTTTGTAGAATCAGAGAAACTCGTTAAACATGGCCGCAATTCGATTTGAATTGGTCTTGTTGCTAGGCGCCGATTTATTTTGTCTGCTGCTGCTGTTGCTTATATTGTTGTTGCTGCTGCTACTGCGTATACTTAAACATTTCTGCCTTTGTTTTGTTGCCGAGCACATATTTTCTCTCTCTCTTTGGCAAATTGACTGTGGGCTGTTCAGTTCAAGTTTTTTTTTCTTATATTTGATACAGTTATTCTGTTGCCTTAGTACATATATTGTATGAGGCTGAGGAAATCCAAATCCAATCTAATTTTCGACGCACGCTTCGTTTTTACTTAATTTAAAGATTTTAGGCAAACGCTTTCCATTTGCTTATGTAATGCCGTTTGCATTTCTCTTGACGCTGCAATTAGATTACTGTTTGCTTGTATTATTTCACTGTTGCAAAACACACGTGAAGACTATTAAATAATGCCAGACTATTCTTTTTTTCTATTTGAATGCGCGTGCACAATTTATTTTGTGACTTGCTCTCACGACGCGCCTACTGCTGCGTGCTCAACTGAACGACGAGGAAAACACGAATGGCTTGCTCAACAGCCGATGTTGGGCTTTTGTAGTGGTATGCAAAATATATCGATATATCGATGAGTGCCGTTAATGCAGTAAGCGAAGAGTAAGAGTGACTGGCATTAAGAGGGTGGTTTAATAAATATATAAAATCATATCCGATATATATAAGATTATTAGTATATTGGTTTCTTTTTATTTACACAGTATGTTTTAAATTGTGTTTAATACCCTAACTTGAGGTTTGTTTCGTTGTGGGAGAGCGCCTTGTAACAGTTGCTGCATTTGGTCGGAAGCTTACGAATTTTTGTTTCCCACATGGGTTGAGTGGGAATAAGTCTCTTTAAAGAGATAGAGAGAGAGCTTGAGTCTCTTCAGAAACTAGATGCACAGAAGAGGTGGCGGTTCCTAAGGTTTTATTTGCATGTTAATTTGCTGAAGCCCATGTTTACAGATTTCTTAACCTCATCAATTTCTTCCTGTTTTATCCAAGACGTATCATTCATTGTGTCAAAACGATATAACTTTTAGATTAGTGAAAATAAATTTTGCAATTTGAATTTGTTTTGACGATTAATCTCAGCGGAAAATGTTGGCGACTTGTGTGAATTCCGTTTGCTCGATAGCCTAATTGGATATCGATATATTTGAATAGTAATTGATCTGTGCACTCAATTTAAACAGTCTGGCCATATAAGCCGCTAAGTGTGACCAATGCTAGCCCGCTGAAGTTAAAAATTAAATGCATCTTTCCATAATTCATTTCGTATTCAATTGTTATTTATTTTTACAAAGTTATTTATAGTCAGCACTTTTACATTAGTTTTATACGATTGTTGCACAATCGAAAAATGATACAATATCGACAATATTTCCAAAATGGTTCGTTGGTTTTCTTTCATTTATTATTACAAAATACAACTTATTATTAGTTAGAACGAGAAAAATGTTTTTGTTTCGTTTTATTTTAATGAAAGCGGCGGCGGTACAGGACAAATTTCGCGATTGCCTAATCGTTATAAAAGCTATTGTCATGAATATATATTGCCTCAATAGGGGGTAATCAGTTATATATATATATATAAATATGTTTATGTATATATGTATAGAAAAACGTATGTAAATTGGTAGGTAGGTATTAGCATTACTTTTATATGATTGTAATTTAGTCTATACTTTGATTTTCTTTTTTTTTTTTTTTGTTTTTGTGTGTGTGTGTTAAATTTACAACAATTTCACATAGAAAAAACACAGCTCAAAAGGGCAGACAGGACACCCACTGACTTAATGTCTCGATACGATCTTGTAGGTAGTTCGTTAGGTTAACTATATATTTGCATTTGTTTTTGGCAGGATGTTCTGTGTGTGTGTGTTTGTTTGTTATTTTCATCTATCGTTTAACTGTAATTACGCACAACTCATTTAGCTCGTAAAAAGACCTAACATTAAATTATATAAAATAAATAATCGAAATCATAATCATAGACGACGACAACTCTCATTTAGCGTGTACAAAATATAAACATCATTTTTCATTTTAAAGAGAAATTCAAAAACGATAACGACGAGCATCTCAACAAGCCAGTTTTCCACATTCTCTTTAACCCTCTGTGTAAGCTTTATCTGCTCTTCTCTTCTCTCTGCCTTTGTTTCTTAGATTGGCTTCCACTGCTCTCTCTACCCCTCTCTCTCTTTCTTTCTCTGTGTTTGTGCAGCTATTAGGTTAGCCTAATCCTCGTCATGCGCATTGTCCGTTGTGGCAGAGGCGGATGCAGCATGATCATTGGCACTTTCACTGGCTTGGCTACTTTCCGCCGCCGCGGTCGCTGCCGCCGCTCCAGCTTTGTCGCTTCCATTTTTGTTGCTGTTGCGTGCATCCGTCTCATCGCCAGCGGCCGCATTCACCTTCGCCTCCAAGGCCCGAATGCGATTCTCCTGCTTGACAATAATCGCCTTCAGCTTGCGGATCTCATCCAGAATATTGCGATGGTCCTTCTCCTGCAGGAGATACGGTTTCATTAGTATGTATCATATATATATGTATATGAAGAAGATCCGTTTACTACTTACCGAGAATATCGCTGCGCTCTCGTTGGAGTCGTTGTTGTTCGCGGATGAATGATTGCCACTGCCCACAGAGGCGCCTCCACCTCCGCCTCTCGATGCAGACGCCTTGTTTAGGATGTTGGCCTTCTTGCTGACCGAGAGCGAATTGTTGCCTGATGAGGAGACATAGCCACCCTGTACAATGGAGACGCGATCCTGATTAGGTTTATTAGAATAGCTGTTCATTTGGGGCTTACAACAAAGAACAAAGAACACAACAACGAGCGCCACGCAGCGTGCGTGTTAGAGCATGTATGTGTATGTGTGTGTGGGTGTGTGCGTATGTGCGTGGGAGTTAATGAGTAGGCGTATGGGCGTGGTTGAGGCTGTGGCTAGCAGTAGCAGACGAGACGAGACAAGAAGCAAGCGAAGCAAGCAACATACAAATTTAGCCACGCAAACAGAAGGTCATTCGCCATACAATCTCTATAGCTAATCCTCTCAAGAATCTGTACGCTCTCTTCTAAGCGCAACCGTACTACAAACGGAGGAGCTGTAGCCCAGAGATAGGAGCGATCTTGGTGAGCATCGTCACTTTTAGCACTTACTTTGAGCGAGAAGGTTAGTGGATCGGCATCCTTGCCTGCAATCCATTCCTCGGCCGTAATTGCCGCATCTTCAGCTAGCGTATCCGGATAGAGATCCTCTTGGAAGAGATCGGATTTGCGCGGCACTGTCATCGAGATGACCTGGCAGAGACCATTGTTGTTCAGTCGATAGAACTTGGCGATTTCGCAGGTGGTTACATCACAGCCACGCTTCGGCATCAGCCCGATGCCACGTTGCGGATCGGGCGTTTGAAATGTGTTGATGTAGTGCACAAACGGAGGTTCCGGCGTAACCTAAACAAGCAGCAGATCACAGATTAAACAATGGAATACACCCCTTTGCCACTTTGATGGTTACCTCGAAATACCGAATCACAGAATCTCCCTTGCCACACAGATAGATGAGATTTGTGTCCGCATCGTAGAGCGGAAACATTACGCCGTTCGATGTGTCCAGCTCGACCATGACAATTGGCTCGTTCAGTGCGTCGGGTGCACGCAGTGAATATTGACGCTCCGAACTGCGATTGAAGCCGGTTGTAAAGATTAGACCATGACGCAAGAAGATGGCTCGCGTTGCCTTCGAGCCCTCGTGGCACATGGCTTCGCTTTCCAATTCGGCGCTGCGCGGATCATAGATGCGTATCTTTTTATCCTTGCAGGTGGTCACGAGCTTCGAGCCATCCCAGTTGAAACAGGCGCTGTACACAATGTCCGGATGAGAGTCGATGTGCACAAGGATCTCCCCAGTGCCAACATTCCAAATGACAACCTGCAAATGAAAACGCAACCGATTAGCTTACGAGGTTAAGGAAAAGCTCCTAGGTGACTCACCTGATTATCAGAGCCGGCGGTGAGGAGCACATTGAGCGCCGACGGATGCCAGAGCACCAGGCCAACACGTCGTTGATGGAACACCAGATCGACGACGGGTTCGGTGAGTGTGCGGGACAAACCGCCATCGGGTATTTGCCAAACCTTCACCACACAATCCTCTGAGCCGGATGCAATGACGTTGTCATTGTGCGGACACCACGCGATGTCCAAAACAGGACCTTTGTGGCCGCCCACGAGCGGATGATCCGCTGCAATGCGTCCAACCTGGAAATGTATATAAAGTTAGATTCTTATATATCGATATAGAATTCACAATCAAACAGAAAACAACTTTGGTGTAAAACACTTGTACCTTCCCGGAATTTTATAACTACTTTCTTAGCAGCATAACTATAAATATATATACTGTATATAATCTGTTTCTTGGAAAAATTCTTATTCTGATTCAATGAACAACAATTTCAATTTTAATTAGCCATTATTACATTCTAAAAGCTATTCCAAGCCTCAGATATGATCAAACAACGGTAAATATACTTAAGAGCCTTAAATGAAAATGATAACTGTAGTCTAGTTTCAGCAACTCGAGAAGTTAAAGGATCTTTAGGAGTACTTATCTAAATCGTACAGGGTATACAGGCATTCGATATTCATAAATCAATAAGTGCTTATTAAAACAGTTGTACTTTATGATTTAATGGTTCCATAATGTGCATTATATAACAAGATATGGCTGATAAATGCGACTGTATGTACGATAAACTTAACAACTTTGAAACAAATAGTGCTAGAAATACTTTCTTTAACTGTAAAAAAACTAAAAAGAATACACTTAATAAAATGTATACATGTACGTATATGGATAAACTTTCTTTACTTAAGGAACTGTCCTAAGAATTAAGTTTTATTCATCCAACTATTCCGAGTTTAAGCACCTACATATATATATATATATATATGTATGAAGCAAGTCTTTTTAATGGACTCTCCAAAATTGAGTTTCGGGGACAGCTGAACCCATAAAATATTCAAATTTAGAGCGTGTGAAAGCGGCTGCTGTTCCAACTTTCATGGCTGGGATAGCATTTTGCATACAAATTTGGGCCCAATTAGAATAGACTGGGCCAAAAAGGCGTTTGAGCCAAAAGCAAAATCAAAAGCAAAAGCGAACGCCCACGCAAAAAGCTGAACGGATGTTCGATTTTTGTGTGCTGCCAAAAAGTGTTTGTGGAAATGAATAAAATTTTCCAAATTTTCAATTTTCTCACTTGAGATAAATAGCTAAATATACAGTCTGATTCTTCTTTTATAAATTGAATATTATCTTTTTTTTGTAATGCTCAATTTTTATTTATTTCTGTTAAATTTAGACAATTTGATGTGTCATGTTGGCTGTGAGCCAAAAGCCAAAAGTGCGACACGTTCAATGAGAAATTAAGAGAGAGAGAGAGAGAGAGAGATTGAGAGAGCGAGTGAGAGAGGGAAATGGGGAGACTTGGTTGCATAGAATTCATAATGCTAGGATCTGGCTTTATTTATAAAGCATAAGAGATGCACAAGGAAAACAAATTAAAGTGCGCAGGTCGGGTATATGTGACTAGGAAAAACCCTAAGATGAAATTCTGAGTAAGACGAAGAAGAGCGCAAAGTATTTTTTGCCTTTATATGTAATATGGGAATGTATATACCAAATATGGTATACAAACCCTGACATTAAGTTTCTAAATTGATTTTATATACGTCTTGAACGGAATCATGCGGCTCGTGCCCAAAACAGAAACAATATACCCTTTGGCAAGCAGGGTATTTTAAAATATACCTTCTCGACGTCATTTCCTACATGGCAACAAGCCCGCAAATGGCTAACACAAATACCCTATAAATAGACATGAAGAGGTTCCATTGTGTCTGTAGAAATATATAGAAAATATATATATATAATGACACACAGTTGGCCACTGGCTATAGCTATCTATACACATTATCCGTATGTACGACTTATATATAAATATGCCGAATATGGGAGTTCCTATCGAGGAGTTTCTACATACTTTATTGTATGGCAATACAATGATTGTAAATTTTAGGAAGAATTATAAAAGATATCAAAAATATTAAATACATTTAATATGTATATACTTTTGGAAAAGCTACACAAATTAGTACTTAGCTGCAGCTCTTAAAGTCCTCGAGTTTTAAATCAAAACTAAGACAATATGAAGAAATATCAATATATCTATGTATATCAATATATATGTATATTAATGTATCCTTAGAGGCTTTTCTACTCACTTTGTTGTGTGGCAATACGATGAAGGCTCCGCCGCCCGCCGACTCCACAATTATGGCCAAGAACTTCGGATTGACCGCACAAAATGTGGAGTCCCAGCTGGATTTAGAGACTCGTATATTATCGTAACATTGTTCCCGTTTTAATGACTGTCCATAGACGTGACGAAATTTTGAGCTGCGCACAACACGAAATGACATCTTCTTCTTTTTCTTTTTTGTCTGTTTTTTTTTTTTTTGTCCTCCTCTCTACTTCTTTTGGTTCTGGTTTATTGGGTGTTCCGTTATAAGTATCTGTGCTCCACTTTGAGTTGGCCTTTAGTTGAGTTTTTGGTTTGAGTCGGGTTTGTCGTTTGGCTCTGTTTGAGGTTTGTTATTCGTTGTAAATGGTTTTATTTGAATTGTTTCAGCGTTTTGTTTACCTGTAAATATTCAAGATCAACGATAATGCTTGTTAATTTGTTTTTGTATTTTTTTAGAGAGTTGTCTGCTTCATCCTATGTTTCGGGGTGGTTTTCATTTGTTTCAAAACAACGTTTGAAACTTTTGACATAAGCCCTAAAAACCAATCGACAAATTTATATGCCAACTGTTGCCTCAAAAACTTTCATAGAGAAATATTCAAATAAGCTCTCAAACAAAAAGGTGCTTGTAACAAAAGCAGATTGTTTCCATAACAACTATATAGTGCATCGATCGTACAGATAAATGAGTTGTTAAGTCTTAGCAGCTGTTAATGTAAGCAATATTTGCATTTAACAGCGGAGGATGATTGTGCGCGTAAATGATTTGCATGGATAACAGTGACTGTTAAACATTTATGCACACTTATGTTCTCAGACGAACTTCTCTGTTCGACGCTTTGTTTGCGTGTGTTCGTTCGAATGTGTTCGATACTGGATTAAACTGTTTGTCCGAACAAAACCCGCGCCAAAATGGACAAGAAATTTCTTCTGAGACTCTAATAGGGGTGTCTATTTGCTGCATTTTAAACCCTATTGCCCTGAAGGACACGATCGTTTTGCTTACCGCTCATTGAAAACTTGTATTAAATCATGTTCGGCAAAAAATGTTTGTCTAGTACATAAGTCAGAAAAGTGATGCGTGTTTGACGAACAAGTTTGACGAACAAATTCGCTTTAAATACATTGCTTTAACTAACAGCTTTTCACCTTTAAATAAGTGTGAACACAACAGTATCTCTGATTAACATACAAAAGACATGTTAATGCGCTGTAAATGATCTTAAACTATGCTAAATTCATACATTCAAATAAATATGTATATACAGATTTATAATACATATAAATCGATCCCCTTATCCTAAGCTTCGCCGGCGCCTCTGCCGCCGCGAGTCGTGTCACAACCTCGATTTGCTTTATAAATTTGCATATTACGTCGAGCTAACAACAATCAATAAGCAGCTCCGTTTAACTGTGACTTAACTCGATGAAATGTATGCGAAAAAATAACAAAATAACAAAATATCGCTAAAAATTTGTTTTGTTTTGTTTTCTTTGCAAATGTTGCATAAACAAATAAATAAAATACACAAAAATATCATAGCTTGTGCAATTCGATTTTTTGTATGAAAAGAAAATGAAAATGGAAACGCTTTAGAACACTTTCACCCCGAGACTTTCTACGGAACAGCGAAACGTGTTAAATTATCAACAAATTAATGAGAAACTAGGTAGGTAGCTCGGAGGCTCTGTTTATATGACATCATAACGCTAAAATAACGAATTGGCTGACAACACGTGAATTATGGCCACATAAACAGAATAACTACAAAGAAACTGACTTTAACAGCAAAATTTGTAACTCTTCGGCTTTTGGGTTGGGCAGATATGTATATACCCAATGCTGTATAGTATATACCATATATTACATATATTTTATATTATGTACCGTAAACCATATACTATATAACCCCTTTAACACTTATGACGCAAAGTTTTCGTTTTTAATCAGAAAGTCGCAAACAGAAACAGCTAAAAAAAAAACTGTCAAGACGGTCGTTAAACTAATATGCTTTCAGTATTTAAACCAAACAAAGATATAAGTATATATTTCCAATGCTAACAATCAGTCTGAAATATAGTTTTAAAGGCACCAAATATATTGATTTTTTTGTTATCTGCAGTAAACTCCATTTTGTTACCAAGAACATTTTATAAGCTCTAGACTCTAAACTCTGAGCTATTTACTATATATAAGAAAAATCTTAGAATATACATTTCTGGCATGTACATCGTAACTCTATTAATTATATAATATATTTTCCATATATCTCTTAACTATTTTTCATATGACACTACTCTATTCTAAAGGGTATTGCATATGCGACACTATAAGCCTTAACTGTTCTTTACTCATCTTTTTCGTACCGAAAATATGATATAGATATATGTATATACATATGTATTTGCTGAATGAATTTGTCATTGACCTGCTAAAAATCATAAACATGCACAAATATAACATATATATAAAAAAATTTTATTTAAGTATTTATTTTCTTTTGGGTTGCAAGGTAAAACTTTGTTGTGCAGGTGGGTGTGCCTGTGTGTGTGTGCCTCTGTCCTAGTCACTATTATCGGCTGCTGATAAAAACACATATTGAAAAAAAAGAGCTCTTCAAATTGTCGTACGTATAGATATAGATTTATACTATATATACATCTATATTTATATATATATATACGTTTAAAGATCGTGTGTGTTATTTATGGTGTTTATATGCCTCAAGAACACCTTCGCTAGAGAATTTTGAATACATTTCACAGCTGCTGAAGGTCAAAAAAGCTTATTAATAGAAAATTCAATCATCTTGCTTAAAATTCAGTTTTCATATAAATACACACATACTAGCACACACACATACACACGTGTTGGCACACCCAAAGAGTTCTGTAATTTGCGATTTTAATATCTTTATTTATTTTCAATTTATTTCGTTTTTTTTTTCTTTCTTTTTTTCAGATTTCAACTTTGGTCAGAACAATTGCAATTTGCAAATGTTGAAAAATTTGACAGCTCTTTCGCTCGCAAAAGACGATAAAGCTATATATATATTTGTAATATATATATGTATGTACATATGAATATAACGGAAGTTGATACATTGAGTAGAAATACTTGTTATAATCGCTTGTGTCGTAATGCGGGTTAAAGCTGCGGGTGGGATTCGAGTCGAGTGAGCAACAACTGCGAACAGTGCCTGCAAATAGTTGTCGTTCAGCTGTAAACTGTGTTACACATAAGCATTTGTCCTTCTAGCTATCTATTTTTTTAATATAGATATATTAACAAATCAAATGTTTGTGTAGCAAGAACTTATGATAAGATAAACTGTTGTAACCCACAAGTAATCAAATTTAAAGTTCACTTTAATTAGCACAAATATATAGATATATTTATGGCTATATGAGTCAGGCAAAGTAATCGTATAACTACAATAAAAAGTAGTGAATTTTTTACCCTTAAAATATCCTACTTCTATACGATACGTATGTAAAATAATTAAATATATATGATATGTATATATATGTATGTTGAACAAATCTGAATAGATTAGTTATTAGTTTCAAACTAACTATATTTATATTCAGCGGGTATACCTCCCCTATTTCCCATTTTGTTTATCTCCTATTCGAGCACATATGATTAAATAATTTTGTTGCCCGTTCTAGCATCAAGAGAAGAGAATAGGCGAAAGTTCAAAGTGTATTTTGCTAAGACAAGTTAGATTTCTGAAAGATATCTAAACTAATCCAAAGCAAAGATACATCTATTGTATGCTAACTGATGGCACGCAATGTATTCTCTGTCTTAGCTTTATTAAAGCAGCTTCCAGAGCCCATTTCTCATTACGATGCAGCGCTGATCGGTTCATCAGTTGATGATTGCAACGCGCCGTTGACGTTAATGTCGACGGTGACGGCGACTGCGACGTCAGTTGCGACTGCGACTGCGACTGCCACTGCGACAACGAGTGGCCACAAATTGACTTAATGCTTGATTGCAAATCTTAACGCTTTGTCGAAACGTTCAGCGGCCAATTCTAATTGCTAACAACATTTGCTGCCCGTTTGGCGGCGTGACTAAAAACCAAAGCGCACCCCGTTGGGCAAAAGTGGGGAGCAGTAGGAGAAGGGGAAGGGGAAGGGGCAGGGCCAACGGGTGGAGGGGGCTATATAGAGTCGCAGTTGCTGCAGTCGTCAATTAAGCGTTGTTGTAATTTTTCACTAGCAATGCAATCGAGTGTAAGAAATGAATACAAAAAAATATGACAAGCGAAGCGGTCAATGGGTGGAAGTGGCAAGTGGCAGGGGGCATGGGGCATGGGAGCAAAGGAGTGCCGCTCCAATTGGCTGCCGCACAATGCTAATGTGGCCCGTTATAAGTCTGAACATCTAATTAGATGACAACGGGCGGTATGAATGTGTCATAAGCAACACATCAATAACAATTGCAATAACAATAACAATAATAATAACAAAACGATATACATATGCTACACAGTAATAAAAATTGGGTTTAAAAAATAGAAGCGTTTAATTAATTTATATTTGCGCTCAAAAAGCATGAATTTAACATGGGCGGCACTGGAACCGAAGCAAGGATTGCTCGTTTATGAATTGAGTCTTGCCATTGAGCCAAGCAGGTAGTTGTTAGGATGCAGTGTGAGGGAAAGAAAAAGCATATCCATATTGGAGTGTTTGCAGTCAAATTGTAAATGCGGCGAATTTCAATACAACTTCTTTATCATTCAGGAAGTAAGCTCACTCACTGTTGGACTGCAAGAGAGCCTATGAATAATAAGAGAGAGAGAGAGATTGAGAGAGTAAGAATTGAATTGTAAATTCGGCGAATTGAAGTAAAGTTTTAGTTTTAACTTTAAATGCTTCTAAAAACACAGAAGCAACATTTGTAACAGTGTATTTTATATTACATTACAATACGTATTTGTGTAGGTGGCAAATGAATCATTACTGCCAGTCGCGCCTGCCTGATAAGCATCTGCAGCTGCAAGTGCGCGCTTATCAGTCATCAAGCATCGATGGAAACTTTCGCTTGCGTATTGTGAATGCAAGTGCAGCTGTTCGTGGCAGCGGTTGATGATGTCATTAGGCATTACAATAATTGCCAATGGCATGCAACAACAACAAACATATCGTCATCGTGATTGGACTGACTTGTTGTACTTAGGTTCATCAAACTACTGCTGCGGCTGCGGCTGCGGCTGCTGCTGCTGTCGTTGCCGCTGTTGCCTGTGCGATTAACTTAAATCTTGACAAAAAGCGCGCAAGTGTCTGGCCTGCCACAATCGTTTGACGAGACTAGAGATGGGCGCGTGACAGGCTAAATGATCAAATTGATGTCAATTAGAATATATTTACTAAAGCAAACAGAACCTTAAACGGTCACACTTGCTGAAGTTAGTAAATTAACAATTTAACGCTTCCAGCTAATTATGCGTTTACATACATTATTTTCGATCCGTGCGTATTCGTGTTAACGCAAAAAGCACGACACGTATTCAATTCAAATAACATGCAACTGCAAACACGACAGCCGGGAGAGCGGGGTGGGGGATGGGTGGGTGTCGGTGTCGCAGCCGAGTGAAAGTGGAACTCGGCTGCTAAATTTAACTATGCATTGCCTGGTGCTGTTGTTGCTGCTGCTGCTGTCTTAATTGCACGACGCTTCTCCGTTTCGCGTCTACTTGTTGCTATTTCTGCCGCATTTACGCTTAGTCAGACTGGCGGCATTTGTTGTTGCTGTTGCTGTTTGGGCACTGCACTGTGGATAATTTAGGCTGTTTTTCTACCAAAAAGTGCCTCAACATCAACTTTCATTCTAGTTTACCTATTCAATTCTCTGTGTTCAACTTTATTTCTTTGAGTAACATAGACCAAGCGATTCGACTTATAAAAGCGACAATCTTGGCGTATTTGAATTTTGTCACACAATATGTCAATTTTCTCCATAGTCAACTGTCACTTAATTTGCATACATATTTGCACACGCATACACTCGCACGTACATACTGCATGCGTTTCTCATTTTTATTTTGTCACTAATTGGCGTTTGCTGCGTTTCTTGCTTTTTTCGCCGCCGTTGCTTAACCCATTTTTGGACAACGCCCGGCAGCAGCAACAACAACAATGACAACAGCTATGCGTGGGGGGCGTGCTCGCACGCGCTCTTACACTTTCTAAGAGAGCGCCACGGACACAGACGCAGACGCAGACGTGCGCCGCTGGAGGTCGTTTGTTTTTCACACTTGTTTAACACACCACACACACACACAGCCAATCACACACATTTAGTCGCACACGCATTCATACAGAGCGCAAAAGAAACTGCCTGTGTTTCTGATGGAAATTGTAATTCTACGCTTTGGCCAACTTGAAGCCACGTTTCTTGCCACAATATTTCAATTACTGCTTATCGCCTGCGCCCACAGCTAAAAACAGTTAAAGAGTTCTTGAAGCGAGTGAGCCCGACCAACAAATTCCCTGCTTCAACTCATTGATTACATTAAGTGTACATATATTATGGGACGTCTGTTGCATGCTAGTCATGAATATATATTTTTGTATATTCCTAAATGCCTTCGTCTGCATGTCACATACATACGCATCAAGCCTTTAATCCCTCTTTTCTCACAGGTTATAGGGTATACATGGTTGACAGAACCAATCGCACGCATTAAGACACCCCCGCGCGACTAACTGTTTTCAATTTAACTTGTTGCTTCTAGAGCAACAATTGGGTGCTCTCCCATTGCCGTTGCCGCTCTCAGTGTTGGCCAGAACATTATAAACAAGCTAGCCGGAAAATGTGAGCGCACAGAGCGGACCGCGGACAGTGGCAGCAGAAAAACACACACGAAAATTACAGCTAAAAGCGAAAGAATAAAAAACAATTAATTTAAATGATTGTATTTGTGTGTCTGGGAGAGGCGAGAAACGCAGAAATCTTTGGCTTGCTTGCTTGCTTTCGTTTTGTTTGCTTTTCTTTCATTTTGCAACATTTTTCGGCGTTCGGTCTTATTGTTGTTGCGCTGTCCAAGACGCTTCTCATTTTTATTCCCTTTTTTGGAGTGTTGCGACTCATATAACACTGTGTGGGAGCGGGAGCGCATGTGGCAACATTTTATAGCTGCACTCTTCACATGCACTGCGCTCACCGCTGAACACGCATACGTACACAAGCGCGCGGGCAACACACAGTCATAAGCACATGCACACATACACACGCATACTAACACAATTGTCGCACTTATTTTATTTGCCGTGATTTTGAATGATTTTGTAATACGCGGGTTCATTATTTAAATGTAAGCTTATTGGCAAATTGCTTGAATATAATTAATAAATTAAATCAAATAGCTGCCACTTGACGATTGATTGTAAAAATGCCACAATGATTCATTGACATTTGTATCGAAATGCCAAAGTTGCCGCAACAGAATTTAACAAAAAATACCCACACACTTGGAACACTCACTTTATTTTACCATTTATGCTGTGGCATGTGCACTAGATTTTTATTAAGTTAGGCAAATTTTGAATTTCGCACTTTGTTGTGGCTGTTTAAGAAATTGCGGTTACGAGAAGACGAAACGTAGCAAAACGCCGACGAGCGATACGAGAGAAAACAAAACTGAACAACCAAGCAGTGTGACCGCAGTCAGCAGAATGAAATAATACAACAGCTGTGGATATCAGCTTGCCGCACAAAATACCAAATACCCGAAAAGTGCTATAATTATATGATTGCTGGTCACCCCAACGACTAAATACTAAGCTTTATTCTTAATCTAATTAAATACTGCAATTTTAACGGGCATTGAATTCAACTTGAAATACATTTAAATTGTTTGTAGTCTGCTTTTGTTCAACCGTCGCTTTCTCATGCACTGCCAGCAGCTTACAAATTTCAGCTAGCGGGTATTCAAATAAAAGCGCCGCAAAGAATGCCACAATTTGTGTGAGCAAGAAAACCAGTAAAACATTTCCAAGCTGAATAACAAAGAAATGAATATTAAATAACATTAGTAAGTTTATAAATTACCAGAAAGAAGCTGTTCACATAGATTGGCTGACGAAAGTAACCTGCAACCAGCCGCAGGACAAAAACGTGCCAGAGAAATGCTTGAAATGAAATTCGCGCCAAAGGTCGGAAAATCGACAGAGAGCAAAATTCATAGGCGATCCCTAAAATAACGAATTTTAAGTTAAGTCCAAGACGGGGATTACGAGAACGTCGCTTACAGCCCACTTTGTAGCACATGCAGCACACGAAGCCCGCGCAAGTTAAGATCCACAAATTCTTGTAGACTCCCGCATAGAGAGCAAGCCAGATGGAAGGCTTCTGAAAGTCGTGCTTGATGAAGATGTAGCCGGAGAAGAGGATTAGCAGGGCAGCCAATACCAAAAGCCACATCCCCAGCTCCAACTTCCATCGGCCCTTGCAGCTGGCTCCAGCTGGCGAGGATCGCATCTTCAGATAGAAATGTCCGCACAGAAGGCCCATAAAATACCCTCCAAGGTTCGTGTAGAAGGGCGGGTATATCTGGTAGAAGGTCTTCGCCTTACGAAAGTACAAATATCGATAGGTTCTGCGAGAAGGGAAATTTGGAAGAGAGTGAGAGAGAGGAACTACATCTGGTCAATGGGTCTTACTCTGGCTTCAAGTGATAGACCGCATCCAGGTTTAGGTAATAGGTCAAGAGAGCAGGCACAGCAAATATCGAGATGGTCAGCAGGGCATAGATGTATCTGGTTAATCCTGGATGTCTGGAGGAGGCATTACCTGAAGTATTCCTCATCTACTTAGCTTTTTAACTAACCTTTTGGTTACAATGATGATTATGAGGAAAAGCTCAAAGAGTTGCATGTCTGCGGCCATATACCAGGTCTGCTGTGCGCACTACGAAAAGTGGGCTTTAGTACACTTGGAGAAAATACTACTAACCATCTCGAAGCTTAATTGTAATTAAGCGCAGGCACAAAAACAGTCTAAGCTTAGACTAAGATCTTATTGATCATGCTGCTTAGTTAAAAACTCTGAGATTCTCTCTCAGTGTATACCTACACTCTCCTGCAGCATGTAGTTGTTGATGAAGAGGACATTCTGCCACCAGCTCTCGCGACAAAGAGTTCTCTCTGCCTCAGTCACGTGCCGCCAGAGGGGTCCATCGCCTAGTCGACTAAGAAGGGTTCCATTGAAAAGTATGAGCATTACTAGGGAGGGCAAGAGTCTGAAATATCTGGCGAAGAACACACGTAAGTAAACCCCAGTGCAGTTCCAAGTGGTCGAGCAGGTGGAGATCCACTTGCGTTCCGTGAAATTCACGTAGAGCAAAAAGGCGCTCATCACGAAAAAGATTTGGATGACTGCATTTCCATTTTGGAACAGCGACGTCTCGAATCTGTAAAGATAGAGCTCGAAGAACTCCGGATTCTGCAGCTGCACCGTCATAAATATCATCAGAGTGTGTCCCATTATCACAAGAAAGACCCCGATCACACGGAATGCATCGAAGAATCGCAGATCCCGGGAAAATTTAGTGCTCGAGGGCAGGACGAGGCGGTAATAGTTGCGGCAGAGCGAGAAGGCGCACATAAGTCGCTGACCTGTTGGCGATTACATGGGGTATATTCGATAGGCTCCAAAATATGCCGAATACCTCTTGTCATCAGACCCTGCTTGTAGAAGAGATTGCCACGCGCACTTGGGGGATGCGTCTGCTGTAGCTTCAGTCGATAGTCGTAGCTGGAGGATATTACAGTTAGTAGCAGCAGCAGAGTGAGCACCACATAGAGAGTCAGATCCAATTCATCTAAATGGGAATTTGTTTATTATCCAATCTTAATGACTTTTTTGGGATTTTTGATGATCAACTAGCTATCTTTAAAGATAAGATTTTCTGTATTTTTGGGGGGTAGGTATCTAAAATCCAAAGTATACAAAATGAGTGTTTCCTCTAGCTCTTAAGATCTACGAGATATGCTCGAAAAACTAAAATGTGTTATCGATAACAAGCAAACGCAAAGAGCTATCGGATTTGCGCGTGCTAAACAAGGACCTAGATGTAAGTTTCTAAGTATCTAGCTTTAATAGTTGCTGAGATCGACGCGTTCATACATGTGTGTAGAATCTATAACAAAAATATTTCAACATACACTTTAGTAAAAGGGTATGAAAATCTTCTATTATATCAGTCAAATCTTCTAAGAGGATGCTTCAAGCCCCCACTTACCATGCTCCAGTGGCTCATCCGCTCGCTCGCAGTACTCGATGCTGCTGCGCAGGCGGAGTTGCAACCTGCTGCCAAGGTCCTTGTTCAGGCAGCTGTTGATCAGGTGATCGTAGTGGAGGCGCTCATCCGCGGTCCTCTTGTGGACCTTGGCGTAGTAGCTGCTTAGCTGGCAGTAGGCAAAGTTAAAACTCAGGTCGATCTCTGCGACTGCTCGCTCACTTACCTCCAGGTCCGTCACCTTGCCCTCGTACAGCTGCTGAATCTGAAATTTTGCCAGAGTGTGAAGCAGGCGCTTGCAGCGCTCCAGGCAAACGCCCACTAGGAGATGATCGTGACGGAAGTGATGCTTCTCATCTCTGGAGACCAGCTCGATCTGCTGCCAGAGCGCGGAGCTGGCGTTGGGCACCAGCTCTACATGTACCAGGCAGTAGGTGCTGTGGGCTAGAGCCTGACTCGGAGCCTGCTGCAAGCACAGATCGTAGTCGTCCAGCTGGTGCAGAGCAGGCATTTCTCTATAGAGCGTTACTAAACACCAAACAGGATAAGACAAAACACTCCCCTAGGCTCTGAAGTACTCGACTTACAATTAAAGCGCGTATACGTCGGGTTGGCCCAGTCGGATTTTAGCATCAAGAGCCCTACGAAAATCAACCAATGCATCTTGATATACGTTTTAAGATCTACTGAGCACTTCTTCTGGACTTTTGCACTTTATTAAATTGTGGAGTTGCGTGACTGCATGAAGCGCTTCAATGGCTTCTATAAAAGTATTTCTATAAGGTCACAGCGGATCAATCAAAATATATTATATGCTAAAGGTCCAAAGTTGAAGAGCTTAGACTAACGCGTCTTAGAACTTCCTTTGTTTGGAAGCTCGGTTTTGATGAAAACAAAATGTGCAATATGTTTCTATTTCAATCAGTTAATCAATCAATCAAATATTTCATACTCACGTGTTTCCTATAAGGAATCTGCACTTACTTATTCCAAATTCAACCAATCAATCAAACATTTTATACTCACCTGTTTTTCCTAGGGAATCTACATTAACATATTCGAAGTTCTTAAAGCCAACCTATGTTTCATCATCTGTCAGTCACTGAGCCATTCAATCATAATTACAGTTTCATATACATGAAGAGATTTTAAATTCAGATTCCGCATTCCGCATTTGTTATTGAGGTTTCAGCGATCCATCAATCAGCCCGTCAACCAATTAAACAGTTATACATCGATTTAAAGCACGTTTATTTTATGTAGAAGCAAAAGCTTAAAAATAGTTTCCATTCTATCCCAAATGCTTGCCGCCAAAGATCAACAAATCTCGCTGGGACTTGATAAAGAACAGAAACGGATGCGTGGCAAAAAATTTCTTACGGCGGAATCCCATTACGGGCATGATGCGAAAAACTGTGGACAGGCCATAACGAGCACTTATTAAATATTGGTATATTCGATATATTGATCAATTAAAACCGTTAAACATGCTGAATTAGTATAAATATAAAAACGTTTTTAGATCTATAAATTGTCATCATGCGCAGTCTTCAATGAAAGATTTTTGGATTTCCATAGATCAGAGATTTATAAGATCAGACTTATATTCTTAAGAGCTTTCCAGCAAAGAGCACCACGCCTTGTTTGTTGGCTATATAATACATGAATGGATGATCGGCATGAAATTTTAAGGGCTCCGGCTGAAACATCGGCATCGATGCAAATTTAAAGAAACCGACTGTAGGAAATTATATGGAAGACAAGAACAAAACACTCACGATATAAATAGTCCAAAAGGGAGTGATGCAGTGTGATTGATTGTGATTGATTGTGACTGAAGAGCCATGAAATGGGCATGGAGCAAAACCTGAACATCTAAAGTGGAAACATAAAGTACTACAGGAAATTGATGCTATATATACTATTTTTACACCTCTTGAGATATTTTCAAATTTTAAGAAAATACTTTAATATTCATTCGAAGTAGAAAATCTTAAATTATGAGTCCTAATGAAAAATCTATTTATTGTTCCATTTCAGTAATTTTAATTCTTATATATATGAAAATAATCTTAATTTCATCAACTCCTAAAATTCTCTAACTTTGCCCGCGAAGAGCGGCGCGTCCTTCTTATTGGTAATGAAATAGAGAAAGGGATGACTTGCATCGAAATAAACGGGATCCGGTTCGATCATCAACATTTCACAGGTTACAAGAAGGGCTGCAGGAGTGGGAAAGACAAATACAGATGATTAAAGATGAGGGTTACCAATTAAAAAGAAGATAAATATCAGTTGAGTTGAAGATTAAAGAGAAACCAACCCTGTTGAAATCTTGAAAGAAGAAGCAACTGCTGTAGACCTGAACGAGTAGTAAATGATTTAATGGGTGTTTCGTAGGTCTCGACAGTTCGGGGTTAATTAAAATACTCTTCTCGATTAACTTTATTAAGGCATGCAATACAAAAAATTCCAGATAAATAATACAAATTCCATTTCTCGGATATACATGCAAATACTTAAGTTCTACAAGAGGTAAGCCTCCATAGATATATGAAATACAATCTATTCAAACTGTTGCACTTTGCCAGCGAACAGTGCCACGCCCCTTTTATTAGCAATGTAATAGAAAAATGGGCGGTTTGCATTGAAATAAATGGGCAGTGGTTCGAACATTAAAGATGTTGTTCGACACATGATGATAGCTGAAAGATTGAGGAAAGAAGAAGAGGTCAGACCTAGTGTAGGGTATGAGTAGGGGAATTTATATAAGTTAAGGGTGATATATAGCTGAAGATCAGGGACCATGAAATGTGCAGATAGAAAGCTGAAGAAAAGACACTTAGAAATTAGGTTTTAGCTGAAGGAAGGGTATTAAGTGGTCTATAATACCCATAAATAGATACAAAAGAAGATACAAATAAGTTTTAAGCAATTCAATGTAGGGTATGTGTAAAGGCAACATTAGTTATCAGTTATGTAGGGTATAAAACGAAGTCAAGCAAAGGAAAAGGCATAAAGAAACAAATTGTAAGAAAGAATACAAAGAGAACTTAATACAGTTAGATAGATACTAGCAGATAGGAAACATAAGCTAATGTGCTCAAGAGGAAGACAGGGTATTTAGTAGCCTCTACAAATAGATGAGCAATTACTAATGACTAATAGCGATTAAAAGGCTGGAGCCGCGCGATTAGATGAGTTAACACATATACATATCTAAATAGATCGATTGTAAATGAGAACCGCCTTTTATTACTTATCAGAGGAAAAATACCCGTAAATTTTTCTAATCTTCTAAACTGGGATCAAAGTTCGTCGCGCTCGGCCGCAGTCGTTGCCCCATCGAGCTGCACCACTGAGCCCAAGAAGAGGGGCAGCTGCTGCCTGTGGGTCACCACATAGATGAATGGATGATCGGCATGGAACTCGAGGGGATCCTCGAGCGAGATGAGGCTCCGCTTCATGCGCACCACGGCGGCTGGCAATGAGAGACAGAGACAGTGAGAAACCGGGACAAATGCAGACCGGGCGAAGATGAGGATGCAACAAAGATGGCTCCGTGTAGGTGGACAAAGCGGATCACTTACCAGTTGCGGCAGCTGCCTCCGTGCCGTGCTCGTTTACGTCGATGAAGGCCTTGTGGATGATAGCCGAGACCTTCAGCTCCTCGGGATTCTTCAGCATCTTTCCGAACTCCGCTTTGTTGGAGAACATCCGCGTCATGCCCAGCTGGAAGGGAGTGGAGTTAGCATCACTCTTTAATAATTAGCTGTAGGCCACATACCTGCTCGAAGATGGACTTCAGCTCCACCTGGAACTCGGCCTTGAACTTGGGTAGCTTCACCATCACTTGGGTGCTGTGCATCTGCTCCGTGATCTGCGAGAGCGGCGTGGTGCGCAACTTCTCCTCCAGCTGCGGCAGACCCGACTTGCTGTTCGGCAGGACTATCAGCATGGACAAGTCCGAGTCCTTGTAGCGCAGCTCCAGAGCTGCGGCATCCAACTTGGGCAGATCAGCATGGTAGAAGTGCTGCTTGAGGTTCATCATGGGCACATCGATGCTGTCCACTTCGTTGAGGTGGAACCGTTCGTTGCGGGTCGCGTCCTCCGGGAACTTGTGCACCCAGTTGCCCTTGAAGTAAATCGCATTGATCAGCACCAGACGAGTCTGAGCATCCAGGATGCTGGGCGTCACGAGGTTCTTGATTAGATTATTCGTCTTCTGCTCCACCCAGGAGTTAATGATGCCCGCTGCCTGCACTTTTTGCTCGAAGTCCACGGTCTGGGCGTCCGAGAGGAACTGCGTGGAAAGCAGGGTATTGAATTCGTCGAGCAGTTCGTAGTTCTTCTTCACGTAGATCTTGTTCGCAATCCGCAGTATGGAACTCTTCTCGTAATCGGCGAGCACCTGGTGAAAGCTTTCGGCTATTTTGTGAACATCGCTGGATATTAATCCCAGTCCAAGATCCATCTGGGACGCTGTCTCGCCCTCAGCTCCGATTCTCGCCATCGCCACGCAGGTTTGGATGGAGAAGGGTGAGAAGACGATGTTCGAGTTGGGATTTTGCTTTATTAGCTTGTCGTACATATTGCTCGAGAATTCCGCCAGCCGGCGAGAGAATTCCGTCTCGCTGTTAGCCATGGCTTGGGCCTGGTTGGGAGTGGGGGTCTCAAGAACTAGCAGCAGCAGCGGCAGCAGCAGCGAGAGCGTCGCGCAGACTGTTTTGGTAAAAATTAAAATTGTGAATGAACGAGTGTGTTAGTCAGTGTTGAGCAATAAAGTGTGAATGATATCATATATTTATGTAATTCGCCCGCGATGAGTCACCTCGTCGATTGTTGTTTAGTGTGAGGCGTTGTTTAGCCGTCTTGTTTGTTGTTTTCTGGTCGATAAGTTTGTCAATTGCGCTGTTTGCGTGTTTTACGGCTTTCTCCAATCTGTGTGGTTGTGTTCTGTTTTCAATTATATTATATTTTACTGCTCGAGCGGCAGTTATACGTTGTGTCTAAACAGGCGGTTGAACACCAACTGAATGGCGGCGCTGAGTGCGCATTTCTTTTTACACAAGTATCGTATGCACATTTGGATATACAACCACACAAACTAGCTCGCTCTTTGTATTGTCTTTGTTACGTGTGCTTTTGTATACAATGCGCTCTTAGTTGCGCACATATTTGTATTTGTATACGTGAGATCTGACACTCTCTCACACTCTGAACCGTTGTTTTTATACAAGTATGTCTGGATATGACTTGCTCTCTTCACTGTTTCTCTCAGCTGTTTCTGTGTACAATGCGCTCTTTAGGGTGGCCACATTTGAAATCGGGGATCTGACTTTCTCTCGCAATCCGCAACGGTCTTTTGTCTCTTCTTATTGAAGACTAATCAACTGTGAATTTTTCGATTCTTACCGTCTAATTGCAAAATACGTTGCATTGTGTTTCTTTCCTGGTTGTATCACTGAAAGTTTTTGTTACAAAGCAAAATATCACCGTAACTCTGATTTAGCACACTGCCGCGACAAAGGTACGCTTCAAACTGTCAACCAATTGTTTTTTAAATTCTTATATGACTTCGGTGGTGTTCTCGGAATCTGCAACGGTCTTTCGTCTCTTCTTATTGGAAGGCTAATCAACTGTGAATTTTTCGATTCTTACCGTCTAATTGCAAAATGCGTTGCATTTTGTTTATTTCGTGGTTGTATCAATGAAAGTTTTTGTTGCAAAGCAAAATATCACTGTAACTCTGATTTAGCACACTTCCGTGACAAGGGTACGATTCAAACTGTCAAGCAGTTTGTCTTAAAATTCTTATCAGCAGATTTGAATGAAAACAAGACACAATTGTATTCAATCTTCCAATACAAGTAAATACAAAATTATACATATAAGCGCCTCGCAAATTCTGATAAGCAGGAACTAGTAAGAGTAAACATAATTGATAGCTTTTTCCCATTAGAATATAGCCTGTTTCTCTTATGCAGCTGATGTAAGTTGATAATCAAAACAATCAGGTCTTAATTAAGAGAGCCTTATCAGCTTTAATTTTGTCTCTCTTGTTAATATCAATCGTTGCTCTCTGCTAAGCAACTGTAAATAAATCAATTTCTAGTAATTTCATGAAGTAATGCGACTTCAAATGTTATTTAATATGTGGATATGATACTCAGAGACAATTGGGTCGATAGATTATTTATGGGTGGTAGACGATTCAAGGTAGCCATGCCGTCTGCTCTTTCCACAACTTGTTTTTTATTCTCCCCTGCAGTTATCTTATCTTTTTTATCTAACAAATAACAGTACTTCGTATCTGACTCATCCAATATTTCAGTCTGTTCTATATAGTCGATCAAGTCGGTCGCTGTATACAAATCGGTTGCAGAACGTTCGACTTAACCATCAGAATAATTCGTAGATTTCATGCCGCAAATTCTGTAATCATCTTTGATATGTGAGTAATAATGAATTAACAAGTTTTTGTTATCGCGGGCTTGATTTCGACATACTCATAGTCTGATCATCCATAACCTGCCGTCCTTTTCATTGCCTGTCTGAATAAATATATGCTTGCGGACAATCTTTAAATTATTGTTCATAACAAATCTGTTTATTAAATAAAAAAAGAAAAAATAAGTATGCAAGCATGCAGCCCGACTAAGATTTGAACCCATAACTCCTAAATAAGAGTTGCGCACGTTTACATTGCGCCATCGGCAATTCAAATATGTAGTCGGCGTAACATAAGAATATAAGAGAAGAGCTTCACAGTTGTAGGTTAGATGTATCTAGATACTTTGCAAGTTTTTATTAGATGTGCCGTTTGTTGCTTTGATATATTTGCTATAATGAAATTATTTTTATTTCCGACAGTGTTTTGTTTTAGGCTGCGGAATATGAGCGTATGTAAGGATACTCACAGCGCCTTTGCCAGGAAGCTTTACGACGTGGCCATTGGGTCGATTGACCTGCGCACAAACGAGACAAGCAATGCAATCATCTCGCCCATCTGCATCCAAACATCCCTGATGCTGGCCTTTGTGGGTGCGGCGGGCTCTACGGCGGAAGAGCTGCGCAGGACGCTCAACCTGGGACCCGGCGATCGGCAGCACATAGCCAAGATGTACCACGATTTCTGGACGCAGCTCTGCAGACATGGCCAGAGGCTAACCATAAAGTCCGTGAACCGTCTGTTCGTGAACCGGAAGCTGACCGTTCAGCAAGAGTTCAATGAGATTTCCGAGGACTACTTCAACTCCAAGCCGGAATCGCTGAACTTCGCCGACTCGACTTTGGCCACGCAGCAGATCAACGCGCTGGTCGAGCAGGCCACGGAGAACAAGATCCGAGATCTGCTGCAGCCGGATGCGGTGAACGCGGAGACAAGCGCCGTGCTGGTGAACGCGCTCTTCTTCAAAGGACAGTTCCAGAAGCCCTTCACGCCGGAGTCCACAATGCGCGACGACTTCTACATCGACCAGGACAGGCGGGTCGAGGTGGACATGATGTATCAGGAGGACAAGTTTAAGTATGTGGAGCTGCCGGAGCTGAATGCGCGAGCTGTGGAGCTGCCCTTCGAGGACTCGGATCTTAATCTGTTCATCATCCTGCCCAACAAGATCTGCGGTCTTCCCGGCTTGGAGCGTCAGCTAAACAGCCTCAACCTGGTCGACATTGTGCAACGAATGGAAGTGGAGGACGTGGAGATTGCCATACCCAAGTTTAGTATCGAGTTCGACCTCGATCTGAAGGACACGCTGCAGCAGGTGGGATCACTGCCTTGTCCTTCCTACTTACCATGGAAGTTATCTCATAGCTCGTACTCTTCCACAGCTAGGCATAACGGAGCTCTTCAGCGATGGGGCTAATCTCAGTCTACTCTTCGAGAAGGCGTCCGGACAGAAGGTCTCGGCTGCCAAGCACCGCGGCTACATCGACGTCAACGAGGCGGGCTGCGAGGCAGCGGCGGTTACATGTAGGTGGCTTCCATATATGTGTGTATATATCGTATACCTATTCGATCGGTGTCTTTAATGCAGATCTGAAAATCGTGCCCATGAGCCTGAATATGCAGAAGAAGACCTTCAAGGTGGACCATCCGTTCGCCTTCTTCATCCGGAACAGCAAGGCCGTATTCTTCGCGGGTCGCTTCGTGTACCCCCAAAGGAGCGAGAGCTGCATGCCCACCCCGGGGCCGCGATGCAGCGACTCCATGAAGGTCCAGCTGGAGATCAGTAGTTGGGAATAGTGAGTGTGTGCGTGTGTAGTCTAAATTAGGCTCTCAAATATAAATGTTTTAGCTCGTATTACCCTGATCGTAGAAGAAGTATTTTTCCTGCACACTTTTCCTCTATGTATTTTCCGCTTTTGCGGGCGGAACGTCGAATGCATCGCTTAAGTAAAGTTTTGATTTATGGCACGAAGTGTGTAAACAGTGTCAAAAAATTTGATTTCTTCCTTATCAGTCAGTCAACTAACAATTAACAATTAGTAAAACCCTTTTCCGGTTACCTTCGAATCTCAATGCCCGCATTTACGAACTTGATAATAGTCCAGTAATTGAAAAAACCAACATTTTTATATTTTATTGGCCCACAACTGAAAGGCGTCAACTACCAATTAATGGCTCTTATTTAACCTAACTTCCAAAAACTGTTCACCACTTTAATGAGAGGAGTTTGCTTTAATCGCTCACCCTCTCTCTCTCTCTCTGCTGGCTATAAGAAAGTTGTTTATGTTGTATATGACTCAAACTAATTATCCCAAACTAAACTCATTAGTGTTATTTCGCATTATCTTTGTAGAATATTCAAATAATTAGAAAAATACTTTCGGGTATTCACGCTCGGAATTGTTTTCCGCTTAGTATGTCTTTTAATGACATCATCAGAGGCCATTAAAAAGCGACGGCAGCAAATGAAAGCCAAAAGAGAAGTGGGAAATGTCTTAGATGAAGAGAGGCGATCAAAAGAGAAATCGGAAATGAAAGAGCTACGGAGAGGGATCATTGCTCTTTACGAAATACTCTTAAGTCCAGCTGTTTATAGTGGGGAATTTATCTACGGCTTTTGACTTTTTCTGTAATCGCAGTGTAAGGAACTGCGATTCGAGCGAACTTTAAGAAATTTCCAAGCAGCGCAGTCACACTTGCACTGAGAGAAAAAGTTCGTTAAGAACATAAATAGCTGCAATGCATTCGCTGACTCAATAAACGTCTGTGGGCCAACCAAGTGGAAGCTAATAAATGCCAGCACTCAGCTTCGGTCTTGGCCAGCATTCAATGCCAAGAGCAGCTCGTAAATTGCAACTAAACAAGGAGGTAAAAAATGAAGTTAAGGGAGCTGCTTTGATTAGTTTTAGTCGCAGTTGTTGTTGCCGTCGGTGTTGTTGTTTTTGGCAGAGCGACAAGCGACGCTGATCGTTTGTTAGGGCCAAAATGCAACTGAAACTGTAACTGGAGAAGGGGATTGGGGCCAAAAAGATAGTTTGGCACTGCCTGCGGCCATCAACAGTCCCAGTGGGCCTTCGCTCATAGCCGAGTCCTGATGCACGTGTACTGCCAGCCAGCGGGCAATAAATCAAAGCTGCTGCAGCTATCAATCCACGACAGAGAGCTAGAAAGGGGCGAAGAGAGAGAGAGAGAGAGAGAATAAGGAGTGGCAAAATAACTGTGAGTTCCGCAGGTCAAATTTGATTGCCAGCGTTAAGTGACCAATGCATAAAGCACACAGGCAAACACACACACTAGCAGACAGCGCAGACAAACGGATACTCTAACTAGCTAGCTAGCCAGCCTGCATTTGGGGGAATTTCTTAAGAAATTTTAAAGAGTCGTCGAAAAAACAAAAGAGCAAAATCTTCGCACGCTCTCTGCCTAAAGTCTACTCTATAAGGAGAGCAGGAGCAGGTCTTCGATCGTGCACATGTGAAAAAGCAGGAGAGGGAGAGTGCGGACAGCGATTGAGTTTAGTTTACGAGGGCTGCCTTATGTAGCAAAGGAGTGTAAAAGTGAAGTGATCACAGTTAAGGAATAGGGAGGGAATACTCACTGCGCGACCCTCGCTAAGAATGAGCTCAATTGTTTGCACCCCAGTAGCTGAACTTTGCCCTTTTATTGTGACTCATATAAACAAGACTGAGCTGTTGACTCTCTTGCATAATTGATATGAATTGTCATGAAAATCAGCAGCAGCAGCAACAATTGCACTAGCAACAGCAACAGCAACAGCAACAGCAACACAGTGATGCTGCAACACAGTGAAGCGAAATATAATTAGTGAGAGTTTCGCGCTTGTGTAAAACATTTTAATTAGTGACGCCTTTTATTGCGCGTCGCATTTGAAAACAGATTTTCCTGCGCTGCTCTGATTTTGTTACACGGCTTCTCGAAGGTCTCGGCTAACCGAACAACCCACTAATTGGAGCGAGAGCTGTGTCAAAAACTTCTCTCGCCCGTTGTCGCGGGCAACGAAACACACAAACTCTGCGTTTCGCGTCAGCAAAATTGGAATTGAAATGGCGGTCCAAACCGCAGCGGCGACAAACGGAAGCGGAAACGAAAACGAAAACGAAAGCAGATGCCACGCGATGCGTTGCACGGCGCGGCAGCAAACGCAAACAAGAAGAAAATTTCTCAACTCAAGTTGGCAGGTGGCAAGCTGGCAAGCAGGTACGTATATTGCCAATTGCAGGCACATGGCAAAGATAAGTGGTGGGGGAGGGTGGGGGAGCAGACAGACATCGATGTGAATGTGGATGTGGCAGCTGACAACTCCTTGACGACGACGACAGCATTTGCACACCAAATTGGAAAGCGTTGGCAATTAGGGAGCTTAAAAAAACGTAAAGGCGCAATATAATACAATAATTGCACGGTTGATAAACTCGAATTTCGATATGGATGATACAGGCATCGAACCAGCGGCTGCTCACTTGACAGTCAAATGTCTTTCCGTTGAGCCACGTAGGTTGTAAGCCCGTTAGTTGATAAACTTCTTATCCCAAATTGTAGGTCAGGGCAGAATTTTTAATAAGTGTGCGAGTTTTACTTAACTTATTTCTGGAAATTGTTGTTATTTATTATCTAATTGGCTTGCGCATTAAGTTTATGGAATATATAGAAGTAGAGTTGCCAGTTCTGCTTCCAGTTGGACTTAAGGAACCAGTTCAGTTCCAGCTTAATTTATTCAAATACATAATGCAGTTTTTTCAATTTTTTTAATTTTTCAGCTATAAATAAATTCAGTTCTTTTGTTCAGGATTTTATTTTTGAACCCTGAACAACTTGTTCAACTGTTCAGATCACTTTATATGCTCACTGCCGCATTTCAATGTCCCGTTCGATCCGATTTATGCCGGCATAACAAAATGACATAACTCCAATTTATAGAGTAGATAGCTGTCTGGTTGTATCCTTACCTTTTGGCTGTGTAGTTCCACCTGAAGCTAGGCGCAATTGTTCACGTGTCAGTTACATTTTGCAAGAGGCAGAAGATACAGGTAAAGAAAAAGTGAGTGCGAGAGCGAGACAGAGTTATAGTTATGTTTGCCTTTCAGGTGCATATGACAACTTTGGTAATTAAGGAATTATGTCATGCGCACCTATTGCGTTCACCTGGCAAAGAGTTTCATCTGAATCCGAATCTGTATCTGTATCTGTGTCTGTATCTGTATCTGCGTCTGTGTTGTGTGTGTGGGTCTGTTTGTGTTTGTGTTTGTGAACATTTTTGATAGCTTTTTCGGTTGCCATAGGATTTGCTTTGTGCATATTTGTTTGCATATTGCAATTGACATTTAATTTCCAAAGTTTCCCGCAAGCATTTTCGCAATTACATTTATCACAATTTCCACATTTGTCTACGGCAAACTAAATGGCAATGCGGGAAATCCGGAGAGTGAAAAACAGTTGCGTTGTCAACAAGCTCACTTAATGGATGGATCTGTGTTCATTCGGGCTAAAAGTTAGTTCACAGTTCACAGTTCAAAGTACAAATTCAAAAACAAAAGCCAAAATAAAAACCAAAAGGAAAGCAAATTGAAATGCATATTGAAAAATTGCCCAAAACTTTTTTATGCCCTTTTTTACCTGATACTCACACACACAGAGACTCACGCACACACACACACACTCCACCTGTAAAACTACCGCAAAAATGATAATAAAATACCTGTTCGGGTTCCTAGAGGTATGCATTGGGTCAATGTAACGCAAAGGCTTCATTAAAAACAAAACAAAGCGACTCAAAGTGACTTGCGGGAGCGTGACTGACTAAGAGATACCCTGTTCTCTAGAAAACTAATAGTTGGTAAGAGAAGAAACTAGCTTGAGATTTAATAAATTAACAAGTTAATCTGAATTAAAGCGTGGCTAAGAGATACTCTGCACGTAAAAATTTGCTGGTAAGGTATATATAGATTGTAATTTTATAAGCGAATCCAGTAAAACTTGACCAAATACACTTTGTACTGGTAATTAATGTCTTAATCAAGGAACGTTTTCTTAGGGTGAAAATTGTAAATGAAGTATCGCATAAGGCTAAGCTAAGAGCGTTACAATCTGTTCCCTGACTAAGAGATACCCTTAACCCATTTCTCACTTTCAATATTTGAAGCGCAAGCGTTGGTAATGTTCAATCTGTCCATCTGCCAACCACTTAATGTCTACAGGGTACTTAAACAAAAAAAGGATGCCCAACTATCAGTGGGATTCGGAGAAAGAAGAAGAGGAATATAACGGTCCGGCATAGACAGCTGCCAACGTGCGTATCTGGATGAGTCAGGTTAATGAAAAACATGGACATGTTAGTTGAAGGTTGTTGCCATCAATGGAAAAGGGGGTGGGGAAAGTGGGCGTGGTTGTCCTTTTTTTGGCCATGCAAAGTGGAAAATGTTGTCAACGTCTTTAACTGAAAACAGGCATTTACATACATATATCAAATCTATATTTAATCGAACCATATATATATGTAGCATATAGGTCTGGCTAGACAGGAAGATAGGTCAAGGTTTAAGTCCTTATTTGATTATTTGTCCTGCTAAAAATGTGAAGCAGGCTATTAAATTTATGATAAAGTATTACTTATGTTCGGCAATCAATAAGAAAGCCCCTGGTTCGAACCCCTATTTGATTATTTGCTGTGGCTTGTGCTTTATTTATTTGATTAGTTGTTGTTTCGTCTTATTAACATTTGTAAGTAGTTCGTCCTCTGTCAATATTGGCCGAAGCCGCAACATTGTAATGAAATTGGCTTAGATGAGGGGTTCGAACCATCGCATTGACAGGTGCCGGACATTCGAGTGGCCATTTCGCAGCCTAATTGTAAGCCTATCGGTTACTATTTGGCATGTGGTACGGTAGTTTGCACAGTCCATGAGTCAGGGTTACGTTCTCGGCTACCTGGAAAACCTTCCAAGCAAGTTGCCAGGCTGCGAATGAAGGACGAAGGACGAAGCACGAATGATGTAGGAGGAGGGATGAAGGACTGAAGGCAGGTGTGTGTCTTGTTTTAGGCTTGAGGTTTGCTCAATTTACTAACAGTTGTTTGACAGGCTTTACGAGGGGGTCACCAATAAACGAAAGTCCTTGTTGTGGCATGTAGTAAAATTTATGTACAAGTGTTATTAGCTGGATTTTAGTTTGGTTTTTAAGTGCAGATAAATTTGTGGATAAATTAAAGTAAGTTCTCCTGTACCCATTTTCCTAACTTCCACTCATTTAGTAATTAATAATCCACCAGCTCGAGCGGAAAATGTGTGAAGTGTGTGAAAATGCGATGTAATAGGGAAAGCAGTTTGTTTAAATATTAAAAAAGTTTATTCAAGTGGGAGTTTGTGTTGATATTAAACAGGATTTTGAAATAAAGTCTAAATAATTAAAGCTTTCACTTATCGAGGCAAATAGTTTATTCAAAACTAGCCACAAAATTCACTTGAAATGGCCGCACGGCCAAAACAGTTGGCCAAGTGTAGGCTTGCAGTTGGTAGCAGCCGCTGCAAACATGTCCTGGCCAACATTTCCATGAAGGGGCGGCAGCCCATTTGATAGGAAAAGGACAAAAGCTTAGGTGTGAAACTTGGCTAAAAGCAAGGCAAGAGCTGTTCTGCCCTAAAGTCGAGCATTTGCTGCCCCTTCGCTGGAAGTTTTGTTTTGGTTGCAAGCGAACGTGCAACATGTTGTGTTTTGAATGCTGTGCGGCAAACAGTTGGCGGCTTTGTATAAAAGCCAACTGCCAGCCACGGCACGAACCAGTCGTCAAATTGGAGTCAACGCGCGCGTTTGGCCAATAAGCAAACGAACCCAGGTTTAATTTCCCTTATAGTGAGTGACTAAATTGTGACTAGCCTATTTATATATGTGTATATATATATGTATATTAATATATATAAATAGAATTTCATGTGTGTGGACTACAATAAATCAGCTGCTTAATCAATCTGTCTCCCTCTGTCGCGTGACCTTTGCTAGGCCACGGTTACAGTAACATTGCTTTACAGCTTGGGCGAATTAAGTATACGCCAGGTAAGCCGACGCACGCACTATAACTAAATCTCTTTGACCTACTAAGCGTGTGTGTTCACGTGTGTCTGTGTGTGTGCGTATGTGTGTGACTTGCATTTTACGAGCGCATTAAAGCATAAACAACAACAGTCAAGCGGCTCACGTCCTGCTGTCCAGGTGAAGCGTTCTAAAGGACACTTAATTCAAAATTGTGTTTACGATTGCCTCTCGCTGTGCCTTTCCATCCGATTCGAATGCTTAATGAAAATTTATCGTAAGCGCATTAAATTTCGAGTATCGCAGCCCCGCCTCCATTTTTGGTTGCCTTCCTGCCACCCTTATCTCTGCTCCTCTTTATCCTTGGTGCTCCCCTTTGTGCCTGCCCTTGGGGCATCAATAGAAAGCACCCTGTTATGCATTTTTATTATACTCCCACATGGCACCTCCCCCATCCCTATTCTCCACCTCAACCTACCCTTCTCCTTCTCCTTTCCCACCGCCTTCTGCTTTTTCTTCTTAAAAAAGGCTCTCCAAGTTTTTGGGGTCCGCCCGGAGCCCGCCTTGAAGCATGTTTTCAAGTCTACAATAAATTCTAAATTTGTCAAATAAATATGAAAAAAACAACAACTAAGACAATTTTAGTCGGGAGTGCACGTCCACCAGATGCCCTAGAGAGCCAATGGGGAAAGCTTCCAAAAATTATAAGACTTACAATACTACACAAAACTTGGAGTCTCTTGTACTTAGAATTTTCAAGTTATGTTCAAAAAGCATGTAAAACTGTCGACTTAATTGTTATAAAGGAAATTGGTTGAGATTTCGGATTAAAATTATTGGAAAACTGTGTGCATAGCTAATAGAAGTATTAAATTTCATATTTATTGTAGTTTTCGAGAATTATGCGTTCATGCAGAGGGATAGACGGACGACCAAAAGCGAATAGGTCTTCTTCAATATATATGCTTGAAATTTGCTAAAGAAAAAAAGCAAAAAAAAATAAACACTAATATACCCTGTTTAGCCATTTTCAATGGGTTGCTGTATTTATGTGCCTTTACATTTTGCATAGTCTTTTCTATAATCGGATTTAGATGCTATCCCCCAAAAGCTGTTTGCGAGTCCTTATTAAAGGATGTGCTGTAAAGGACACTCTATTAAAGGATGTCAAAGCAAAGCTCTAAGCGGTTTGGTTAAATAAAATGGGGAAAAGAATAGAGTATTATTTTGGACTAGATTGAGCCGTGAGCAGCTTCTAAAACTTAAAATCCATAAAGGAATTAAATGGCTTTTCTATTTGAAATTTGTTTAGCTTGAAACTTAAATAAAAGGTATTTAAATAATTGTTATCCTTTTTGCTAATTGCATTTTCCATTTAAAAGTTTCCTCACCCCAAGTTTTATTTTCATGAAAAGTCAACATTTTGTTCTAAATGCTGCGTTTGCTCATTTTCATGTGGCAAGCAAGAAAAACTGTTTATATAGCAGAAATGAATGATAAATCATGAAGAATAAAGCTTTAAGATTGATGTCAGCTTTAAATACGTTTGAAAAAAGGACTCGAAGGACTTTTTTTTAGCTTATTGACTTGAGCTTCGTTCGAAGTGTGCAAGAAACAAAAAGAAAGGCAGCACAATAATATCACAACGGCTTAGCTAAAACACACACCTGTCACACACCCACACCCACACACTCACCCACTCTCACACACACTCTCTTACGCACACTCATAAATACGCAGTCATGTGTTTATGGTAGATTAAACGTTCTGCTGCCAGCTGCAAATGGGGAATACACACACAGACACACACGCACTCACACACGCACTCACACACGCACTCACACACACACTCATACTCACGCACACATGTAGCTTAGCATGTGGCTCGCCTGTCTCTGGCTGATATTCTTACATTTTTATACTCTGTTCGCAAAGCAGAATAGGATTATATTAGTTTAAAAGTAAAGTCGACGACTCTTAACAATAAGTTTCTGCAATTGTATAGCTGCCACGCCCACTGAAGAGGCAGTTCATGAGCCAAAGTCTGGTCACACTCACTCACAAAACGTTAAACTCTGTATTTATGCCCGCCTTACAGTTTGAGTCTCTGCGCTGAGCTCTTTAAGCTGAGCTTAGCTCTTTTTAGCCGTTTAACTCTATTCTTTAGTAGGAATAAAAAAGAGACAGTTTCTCATTGCTTGCCTTTATTCTCTTTGGATGGTGTTCGCAATCACTTTTAGTTCTTTTTACAGAGTATTCATTACTTACACCTTACTTACTTACTCATTCATAGTTATTTTTCATATCTATTTCATGTTTGTTTTCTTCTCCAACTGCTTCCGTTTCGCTGCGTACAGAGTATTGCTTAACCGCTCACAGCCGCTTGCACTGTTTCTTCCGCTCTTCGTTCTCGCTCCTTGAATATCTAAGTACGTATCTCATTTGAGATAAACAGCTGCTCCTTTGGCGCCTGTCAGCTGCGCAGCAGGAGAAGGAAAAGTAGTTGAACCACTTCGAAGCGATAATCAAGTCTAGACCGGAAGCTGCAAACGCGGCACTTAGTTAACCCTATATCCGGGCCTACTTAATATGCATATATTCACAACACATATGTGCATATGTATGTGTGTGTATACTTGTGTGCACAAATTAACTTGCGACTCGCATTAAAGTTGTTATTAAAGCCACGATTCATTTATCTTAGACAAAGGACAACAAGTTCTGATTGTGTGTGCTTGTGTGTGTGTGTGTGTGTGAATGTGTGGTTGTGTATGTGGTTGCCGCTGTGTCATTAATTATATTTGTGGCATCCACTCGGAATTGATAGAACCTGCGTTTGATGCTGGGCATTTGATTGTGGCCGACGACGCCTCGAGTTTTGTAATTAATTGCACTTGTCGGCCAGCTTCTAATGCGGCTAATGAAGCAGCCCAAAAGCCACAATTGCGAGTGGCTCGCTTTATTAATGAATCACGCCTGCTGAGTCATGCCAAATACCTGGCTCGAACACCCCCCAACGTGCGGAGTGTAGCACTCACATTTGCATATTACGCATACGCCACGTGTGACGGGTCTTTCTTCTGTTGCCTGGGAACAGCACCAGCTGCAGGTGCAAATACGCAAGACGCCAGAGCTGCCTGCTTGATACTCGCTCAAGCAGCAGAGGGGCAGCAGAGGGGCAGCAGTGGGGCAGCAGAGGGGCAGCAGAGGGGCAGCCTTGTTCGCTGATCTATTGAGGGGAGCTGCTAGCAGGTTGTCAGGAGAAGTTTCTGGAACTGATATAGCTCATTCCTCAGTAAGTAAAGAGAAATCAAAAGCTTTCCCAAGGCATTAATTAAAAATGAAAAGCCTATATACCCTGCTTCACTTTCCGGGCGAGCATTAAAAACAGAACTGCATTGCTTATGCAAATTGCAATTGGAAAAGGAAAAACGCAAACTTTTCCATTCACAGTTCACATTTATTTTTTAATATGATTTCTTACGTTTATTTTTTCTCATTTTGATGTAAATGAAAAGCACATAAAAGGTTCAACTGGGGGACGCGCTCAAGCGTTTAAATGGCATTCAACCCTCCACCCCCACTCTTCTTGGGGTACCGTTATGTGTGCTGTCACGCCTTAATGCGCCCATTTCCACTTACTTTAATAGTTTCTTGTTCTTTTTTCGGGCAGCACTTGTGTAGGCCGGCACTCAAGACCTTACAAAGCGGCACACTCGATGATGGCTTCATAGAAATCTCTAACAAAACACACACACACACACACACAAACACACTTGTTTGTGTGTTGTGGCTGACTGCTTGAGCTTTTGTGTTCGCATTTGCTTTAACCAGGCATTGATTAAAATGCCACAAACATTGAGTTTCCTTTTTTGTATAGGTGTGTGAGTAAGTGTGTTTGTGTGCTGGAGTGTGTGTGTGATCTAACGGTCAGGCAGAATTTGCTGCAAGCTTTTTTGATTGTTTCTAAGCCAACAGTTCATTGAAATTTACAACAAGTTTGGCAACAGTTCTTTTATGTGTGTGCGTGTGTGTGTGTGTATGTGAGTGTGTTTGTGTGCGCGCCTTTTGATGGCACTTAATGACTACATAAATGTACAGTTTGGGTATTCCTGGAATGTGGGCCAAGCCAAAAGCAAACACAAATTGTATTTTATTAAAAGCAAAAAACTTGGCGACAAGTGCCCAAAGAAAACGAGACAGAAAAAGAAAGAGAGAGAGAGAGAGAGAGAGAGAGCGAGAGAGGGGGGGAGAGGAAGATAAAGAAAACCCGGTTTGAAGCACGTCTCTCAACTTGATGTCTTAATGGGCCCATAGTTGAGAATATAAATTATGAATGCGCAATTCATTTAGCATAAATGTTGACGACAATTTGTGTAATTGCATAAAAAACAGAGAAAGGACTATTACAAAAATACACGTATATATGTGTGTGTACTGGGATAGTGTGTGACAAAGTGAATCAAATGCATAAATGATAAGTTGTGTAAATGGACAACCTAATTAACGGAACAGCCTTTGCAGGTGGAACTCTCATTAACAATGCATTTGCAACACGAAATGTTTATAATTTGATAATTCGCCCCGATGAACAGGACAATGTTTCAGCTATTTGCACTCCATCAAGTGGAAAATCAAAGCTGAAACGTGTCACAACTTGCTACTGACTGTTGCATACTCTGCTGGCAATAGCTCAATGATGACTCTACAACTTGCGAGCTATTTTATCCTGGAGCTAGATATATAAATATCATTTATCTCTTGCTCTTTTTCTCTTCCTCTCTTCGTCTGCTCCATACTGGTTGTTCTTCAACTATTACTGTGACGTTTGCTAAAGCACTTTTCTTGCCACCTTTAAATCAGTTTCCGTAACTCGATCAATCAATATACACTAAATTGCATTGAGAACAGAGTATAAACACAACTGCTATCTCTCTCGTGTTCTCCCTTCCTCTCTCTATCTCTCTTTCAGGTGGCAGTTGCACAATGGTCTGTGGTAGACACTGCCACAAACTGTCGAACTGTGCATCTGTGCATCTGTGCATCTGGCGACAGTCGAATGTCGCTTTCTATTGACAGTTTTAATAAGGAAGCATTGGCCAACTGAACTGCCGGCTCATGCTTCACTGCCCACTGTAAGCAGCGGCGGCAGCAGCAGCAGTAGCAGCAGTTGCAGCCTCAGTAAATGTGGCAGCGGTGCATTGACGATGACATGCCTTGGTTGCCAGCTAACAGGCCGCAGACACAGTGTAAACTTCTACTTGACCCCCCTTAAAGTCACCCCTTAAGCTCCCCTCAGCAGCTCACTGCTGCTTGTCGAATATACTGCAGAAGCTTCTGATATTGTGGCTAAACTTTGGTTTACCTATTTGCTGTGCCCTGCAGCCATCAAAAAGGGCTAAAAAGTGGGCGTATCAAAATGTACACATAAGATCAAAGGAAAACACAGGCAAAATGCTTAAAGAGAGAAAGTTTTGTGTTGGGATAAGTGGATTACAGGGTATATACAGTTGCGAAAATAATTAACAACAATTGTGATAAAAGGAAAACACGAAATGAAAAATTCGAAACTAATTTTGGCTTCTTAGTTAGGTTAAGAATGGAACAAGGGGTATTTACAAGTCAGGCTGTCTAGAGAAAAAGAGTGTGTAAAAAGAAGAGAACAACAATGCAAAGCGCGCGGTATGCTATGCTAAGTCAGAAAAAAACACTCACATTTGGTATACCCTGTACCCATTGAAGCGAATGATTGGGTACATTGATATATTATATACTTATATACACATATAGGTATATATATATATATGAATATATTTGTTGATTCGTAATATTACATCATATAGCTGTTGGAAGTGTTGAGAGCTGAAGTCGAGCTTAGTACAGGGTACTCACAAGTTTGGCACTCTCTTGGGCAACTTGCTAACTTGTTGCAGTTGTTTTTGCTGTTGTTGTTTAGCTATTGGCAATCTCTGCTTAACTTCCGCTGCCAAACACACAGCTTAAATCTCCACGTGCTGCGATTTTATTTTTATTTTTTTCGCAGCTCGGATTTTTTGTATTTATTTCTCTATTTTTTCATTGGAACTGGCGGAGCAATCAATAAATTCGCATATCCGTCATGCAAAGTGGTTCCATGTGTTTTTCTAAAAGTTCTTCCTTCACATTTTTCGATGCTGGAAAATATGAAATCTGAAGCACTGAAAAGTAGGCAACGAATTTTGTAGAAGGGCGCAATTAAAGAAGTCCTTTAATGAATGAACCGCGGTTGAGGTACACTTTAAAAAGTCCTGTTCAGGGAGGCTTAATAAGTAAAACAAATCGCTATGGGCCATTTGCATTTATTTTGGCCCATTGAGAAGGCTTAAATGAGATAAGAACTCGCCCAAAAGGCAATCTAAAATATTGTCAATGCTTTTAAGCGCTTAGGGCTATGCTCAATGTGTGGTACCCTTTATTATATTACACACGTAATCAGCCGCTTCTGTGTATCAAAGAATGGAGTATCCATCGAGTAAATAAGTATATATATATATAGGTTCAAGGCGTTAACAAACTCCCACGTGCGGAAATTGAAATCAGATAAAATCCATCATGTTTACTGCTTCAATATTTGTGTAAAGCAAAAGCAAACAAATGTTCCGCTGCCTACATGGCCTACAAATTGGCCAACAGCTTCATCAAATGGCCAGCATTAAGTGAGAAACTGGAGCAGCTTGAACAGAGAGAGACAACAAGATGAGAGGCCGTCTCATCGGAGCTAACGATTTGCTACAATATAATATTATCATAATCGTGATTGTGATGACAGTCATCAGCGGCTCATCAAGGCGGGAAATTGAGCAGGGGGAAGGGCGAGGAGCATCTGCCACGACCACCCCCACTTACTTATAGATCTCTAGGTCCGGCTGAGACCCACAAATCCCCTTTGTAAGCATCTTTCGTCGCCTACGTTCAATTCCAGGTTTCACTGTAGGGCGAAAAAAATGACCTCCGGCCAATGGGGGGTGGCAACCTGTTCAGGGGGAGGGGCTGAGCAATAGGCTGCCAGTCGGTTGGCATAGGAGTCTCTTTTTATGTCCTTACTTAAACAATTTTTATTTGTTGGCATTTCGCAATTTATTTTATATTTCTTTTACTTCAAGCGCGACAGGAACTTTTCTTTTACTTTGTTCCAGTTGTCAATGTTGTTGTTATTGTTATTGTTGTTGTTGATGTTGGTGTTTGTGGCGCGTGCCACGCCCCGGCCAACTGTTTGCTCGTCCTGTTAAAGGACACACTGACTGTCTGTCTGCCTGTCTGTCTGTCTCTTTGCTCTGTCAACGCCGGCGGCTGTTTCGTGTTGCTCTTTTCCGGTCTGCACTTTAAGAAATTTTCCAAATGCTTTTCATTTCCACTCTAGACATACGGAAATTTCATATATGTGAACATATGTGTACATCAGATTAAATTGATCTGAGATATATTCCAAAACATGATGTTCCAATTACAGGGTATTATGTATGTCAAACATCTTATTTCTTACTCCACCCCCAGGGTATTATCCCTAACTCAAGTCAATCAAAGTGAAAGTAATCTAAGGACCTGTAAGCAAATATACTTAAACAATTCCAAGAACATTCCGACAAGTGAAAAATTCATAAGGAATGGCGGAATTTTATATAAGCCTTGAAATACTTGAAGCCAAGAATAGAATATTATCTAAAATCTCAACATTAATTCAATCAAACGAATGTAAATCTTTAGATCTTTATTAAATACATTAGTTGGCGTGGTACCCACTGAATTTGATTCTCATTCATTATAAAATAATAACTCGAAGAATTCTGAATTCTGAATTCTGAAAATTGTTAATTTAACGACACGCCTTACCGCTGTTCCCACTTCTGTTCTCATCTGTTTCAATTTCAAGACTGTTCCCATCGTTCACTCGTATTCAATCATGTTGTAGTCTTTGCAATGTATTACTGTTCCTATCTCTATCTCTGTTTCAGGCTCTGTTCATTCTGTTCCCATCGTCCACTCTCTAGTTTTCTATTGTAGCCTTTGCAATACATGCAATGTTAATTTATATAGCTGTTCCCACTGTCTCCGATCGCGTCACACAGGTTTGTGTATTTGCTGCTGCTATTGTTGTTGTTGTTGTTGTTGTTGTTGTTGTTGTTAATGTGCTGCCTTTGTAATGCTTTCCTTCCTTTCTTGCTTTATCTGCTACAATCTTTGATTCTGTGTCACTGTGCATCTCATATACAATCATTGTGATATTTTTTTTGGGTTTTCGTGCGTGTATTTGTGTTCCCATCTCCGTTTCAGTTTCTGTCGCCCTGGTCGCGTCTTATCCGTTTGCTGTGTTGTTGTTGTTGCTGCTGTGCGTTGCCTTTGTAATGCGTGGAATGTTGTTTGAGATTTTCTTGCAATTTCGTTCTTCTTCTGAGCGGCTTCGTAGGTGCGGGCGGGAATGGAAAAGGAAGGAGGGCAACGTATTTTTTGCTTGTTCCCTTTTGTTGACTCCGCAGCACCGTTAAAGTCAGCCACGCGTAAAACGCGCAGCTCGCTTTATGAATTTCTGTGCTCTTCTCTATTACTTCTAGTACTTCGTCCTGCAGCACCATTTTTATATTTATGTGCCTTTTGCTTAACGGCCAGTGTTGGCAATTATTTAGCGGGAATGCCAGCTCAATCTTAATAGAAGTTTTCTTGTTTTGCTATCTGACGTTGAAGTATTTTAAGTATTTGGCTTTCTTATATCTGGACATGATATGAAAACTGATTTTCTGCTATATTATATTCTACGATTCAAAGTTGACAACTAAGCAAGTGGGTACAAGCTACATTAATAATACTCACATGCAATTTTTATTTAGCTTGAAATATAATATATTTTGCAGTGTGGCAACACTGTTTTCGCAACTAGTAAAGAGAAGACATAGAAAGAGGGAGGGCAGAGGGAAGAGCATATTTCCAGCTGCCTCCAGCTGGTGTCCAGGGTATTGCTGTTTATTAAGTCTAATTCAATTTTGTGTGAATTTTACTTTGTCAATTTTATTTTGTTGCATACATTAAAGGGCGCAGCGAACTGTTTCCGCTTCCGGTGCTCGTAACTGATGAAGCAGACACCGTCTCCATTGAAATGTGCCTGAAGGTGTGCAGATTTATTTGTTGTTGCGTGTTGCTTGTTGTTGTTGTTGTTGTTGTTTGTTGTTTGTGTCGTGGCAGTTGTAATTACACACTTAGCAATTTAGAGACTGCTGCTATGAAGTTTTTAATTAAAACTTTGATAAATAAGCTCAATTTATCCGTCAGATATTTGCCATTTAGCTTGAAGAAAGCGAGCCCTATGTACATGCACACCTACATATACATATATAGAAGTGTACACATCTATATTCTATCTATACATCTGCTTGTCTTGTTATTTGCGCATTTCTTTGACAATGCAGGTTTTTCATTTTAATTGAAATTCGCCCGGGAAATGGGGAAAAGTTACGTGAGGCAAGTCACGTTACAATCTTTGAGGTATCTAATGAATTTTCCGCTTAAATCCCTTGTAAACAGAATACATGAATAAATGAATGCCAACATAGAAAATTATGATCAACGGTAATTATTGCGTAACACAGGAGAACACAGGAGCTTTATACAGCTGTCATTTTGTATGATGTATATTCGAGGAAATTAATTCATTTCTTTGGCTTTTTCCTAGAAACTGATTTATGCATTTCTACAAGCTTTCTTTTAAGCGGAGTTCCCAGAAAAAACTAATTTGCAATTTTCTACATGTTTACTCAAATTGCAGGAAAAGCTTATATGGAAAATAAAGTACTAACTTCTGAGTCGTTATAGTCTTTATCTCTATTTCATACAGATTAAGTATTATATATGAAATCATATTATTCTCAGTATTCATTAATCATAAACTCAAGAATTAATGAACTAGTGAATAAAATGAGCTTTGAACTAGATCTTTAGAACTAGCTCCTTTCTTGCTTCTTCACTTGAGTGCATCCCTTGAAATATCACAAAATGCAATTTTTGAAGCAATTTCTATACGTTAGACACCCATATGTGTGAATATATATGTGTGTGTCACTTTTGATAAATGTACACAAATTTATGAACGTCATGCAACATTTGTCATGCAACATTTCCACATTTCCACATTTCTTGCAATTATTCGCATTTATTTAAAGGATACTTTTGTATGCCACAAAACGAAGCAAATGCAGTTCTATTTTTATTATACTCGACACTCTTGAGCAAATATATATGAATTGCCAAATTGCTAGACACACACATTAATACACACACACACACACACACACACACGTACACATCCATAATCGCACACCACTTTAAGTGGGTCAAAAGTTGTGGGAAGTGCAATCTTTGGCATAAAAACTGCACACACACTTTTGTTTGTGTATGCGATTAACCTACATGGGAGATACACAAAGTCACACACACACACACATGGGCACATGTCCTGGCAGCCAATTGAGTCAAAGTTCGCGCCTTCACGAGCTTCTCGCTGGCTTTTGCACTACGTGTGGCATCATCAAAGGCAGTCGCAATGAAGATAATGACGATGACGATGACGATGACGATGACGATGATAATGATGATGATAAAGATGATGATAATCATAATGTCCTTCAACCAAAGGACACGAGTAACAGAAGCAGAAGCAGAAGCAGAAACGAGCAGCCAGCTTTCGATGTCGTTGTTCCGTTACGTGCAACGTGGCTTGTGTCTCTGTTTCGGTTTAATTTGTGTGGCACAGTCAGCCGCAGATGTTGACAATCGATGTCGTCATTCCTAGACGTGATGTGGCATGCAACACAAGCAACAAGCGACAGGCGACAGGCGAGAAGCTGCAACAAACGAAGCAGCTGCAAGCTTCATTTTGCGCCTGATTAAGTTTTTGCATTCATTTTGCTTGCTGACCATGCCCCCACTTTGTTGGGGGCTTTGGGGCATGCTACTAATCCAGCTGCCACACAGTTTGCTGACCTTTTTTTCCCCGTTAGCTCGTGCCCCGTTAACTTCGCTTCGATTGCAATCAAATTTATTAGATCTTCGGACCGCAAACTCGACTTACAAATTTTCATGTCGCAACCTTTTCTCATACCCTGCAACGGGGGTCATGGAGGGGGTATTATGGTTGGAATGTTATTTGTTTCATAAAAATATGTAAATGCGAATAAGGATTCCTTAACAGCGGGGAAAATGGAACAAGAGTAGTTAATTTCTATTGCCCCACTGATGGGTATCTATTAGTCCGTCAGTCACTGTTATAGCACTTCTACTTACTTTTTGTCTGCTTACAATGGAAAAATGTGATTTGATGAGCTTGATTTTGATTGGATATACATTTCGCATAACAAATGAGGAGTGAGGGGTATCCGGTAGCTAAGCAACCCCATCCAGCAAGAGTTACATTCGAATGATTTAATGAAAAACAATTGCAATCCAATTAGCTGCACATTGCGGCTATTCAATTTGGTTAAGTGCCACGCCCCCTCGAAAATCGCAACAGTCATGTGCTCATTAAGTCGCCAAGTGGCGGCAGCTGCAGAAGAAGAAGAATGAGCAGCACAAGTGTGTTGGCCAAGTGCCTGACGACCAGGTCAAAAGCAGCTCCACTGCCAAGTTTTCGGTGCGCTGCTCATTTTGCAGGCTAAATTTAGGTACCTCAACAAAGTTTTTAATAACACTTAAGGCAGCAGATAAAAGCGAGAATGCCGGCACAAAAGCCCCCACCCCCACCCCCACCCTTCCCCCTTTACAACCCTCATGCGCTGCGTTGGCAATTTGCTCTGATTAGTATAAATAAATAACAGTTAGTGACCCATTTTCTGCACACCATTGAACCAGAAAAGGCTTTAATGTTCGGCCCAGGTGCTTCCCTTCTCTGTCTCTGTATGTGTGTGAGTGTGTGCGTGTGTGTGACTGTGTGGGTGTGTGTCTGTCATAAAGAGCAGTCATTAACAGTTTAACGGCATCGCTTCTGGCCCTGTTTTAAGTCACCGTCTGACGCCAGTTTGTAATCATTTCAACTACAACCAAGTTAAGCTAAAAGAATTACACACACATACACACACACACACATACACACACACACACATACACACACACACTGTGTAACACACAATGTAAATGAAGTCTGCCGCATGTCGTAAAATAATTTGTTTATTGCTGTGGTTCTGACTCCATTAACAGTTCAAATTAATTGCACTTAATTTGGCCAAAAAACACACACACGGCCAAATCTGCTTTTTAGCCATATGCTTCCCTTTGGCCCTGCTTGCAGCATAAAACCGAATTTTATGATTTAAGCGACGTAAAGCCACAAGCCACAAGCCATCCATAAACAAACAGACTTAAATTAAATACAATGCGCCTCGAGCCATAAATCGAACTAATTATACCCTGTAGTTTACGTTAAATGAGTTGTCTGATAGTTTTACTGGTATATCATGTAAACCTATAGAGGTAGCTATAATGATAATACTGATGATAATGCTAATGCCAACGCTCATGTTAATAATAATGGTAATAATAATAATCATTGTCAACAGCTTCAAGCCTTGAAGGGTATTTGATAGGCAATTCAACACATTTGCTCTTTACTAACCGCAAAGCCTTTTGGCTGCTGTTCCTGATTCTTGGGCAAAACAACTGTTTTGCATTCGTTTCCGTTTTGACCAAAATTAATTGCTGATATTTTGTCAGCCACAATTGCAGTTTATTTGGAGCTCTGTTTGAGCCATAAAAAGCTGTCCAAATGGCGCTTTGTGTGGCCAACAGTTTGCAACAATGTCGACTCAACTGTCAGTCAGTGCGATCAAGCGGAAGTTCTGTGTATCTAACCCATCCGCACACACATGCACACACTGTCACACACTGTCACACATGTTGCCAACTTTCTCTCCGCGTTTTGTGGCTTCACAACTTCAGCTTTCGCCTGTCAGCTGGAAGCAGAAAGCTTCCCACTTGGCATTTTAATAAACAACATTCCGAGCAGCCAATAGGCTAATGAATATTTATAAATTTCCTGCCCAACTATTTCACAAGTGCCTGTGTGCCTGTGTGCCTGTGTGTGTGTGGTCGGGCGTGCTTGTGTATGTGCGTGTAGCCCCCTTTTTGTTGAGCAGTTGCTTTCAGCTGTTGCCAGCCTCACAAGTCGTGGTCAGAGAGTCGCATGTGTATGTATGACAATGTCAACTGCTTTACCTCTAATCCCTTTATATGGCTATGTTTGTGGATGCCTTTGTGTATGTGTGCGTGTGTGTGTGGGTGGGTTTTGTGTGTGTCACAGGAGAGTTTTTAAGCCTTAGTGCTCGGTTTTTATCGTGCTCTGCGTTGGCATTACGAGTGTTCGTTGCACACAAAGCAATCTTGAGTGCAGCTCCATTATTGCGCCACTTCTTGTTGTACACTGTTTGCGAATGCTGGGCGGGGTTTATTAGTTTTGAAGTGTGTCTAAGTGAAAAATAATGAGGGCGACACTTATTTTGATTATGATTATTGATTATTGTAATAATGAGAATAATTATTAATTAAAGATGGCAAGTATTGTATACCTTGGATGATATAATAACAGTAGCTGTGCATTATTCTCAACTACAGCTTGACATTTAAGTCCAGGTGTGGGCAGAGCATCTCGCAGTCTGTACTACCTGATTGAAGCCTCTATGCGCCTCTTGATGTTGTTGGCGAGGTGACAAATGTGCTTTTGATGACATTTCGAATGGCATCGTGTTTGCAACCATGTCAGCAATGTAATCTTTAAGCAGCTCTCTTCCATCCATCAATAAAACCTGTGCTTCGCAACCAGTTCAGTTTTCCAAACATGTGCCAAAAATATGGTGAAAAACAGAAACAAAAACAAAAAATTGATTGCACATATCGTAAAAAGCGAAAGGGGAACATTCACATTTTATATTTTCCTACACGGAAAACAAACAACAAGCAACAAACACACAGCAACAAAATTACACGCATCGCAAAAGTTTTTTGGGGGCATCTCGAAAAAGAATAAAATAAAAGTACGATACGAAATCCTACTCCACACAAAAGGAAATGTCAACAACAGCCATACTTTCGTTTTTTATTTTATTTTATTTTCTACTTTTTTATTTGTGGAGAAGAAAAAATTAATTCAAGTTATTCAGTCTTCAAGTTACTTTAAAATGTAAAAAGCGAAGCAAAGGGCGATGACAACAATCCGAAGTTCACTTCAGCAATTCACAATTGTTGTTGTTGTTGTTGTTGTTGTTGTAAAACAGCTGGTGCCTTGTTGTATTGGTGTGTGTGTCTGTGCGAGTGCGTAGGCCTAGTAGATTTAATTAAAATTTTGTATATAGAAAAACATGGCTAAGGTTGCGCTCAACTTTTTGCTTTGTCTCCGTTTCTTTCTTTCACTCTCGCAAATTGAATTAATTCGCATTTCACCCTTGCAGGAATTTTTTCTTTGACAACATAAAAAAACAAATTTAAATTATAGATTAAATTATCACTATCAATATAAATGATATTATTATTATGTATTTAACATTTCAAAAAGAATGAGCATAGTATTTATTGAGGGTTATATTATATCTATCGAGGGCTTCTCTGACAATTGCTCTGAGATTTCGACTGTTTTTATTAAAATATCAGAGCATGGAATATCATCTAATTGAATTTGGTGAGCCTTGGGTCGATTTTCGGGCTTATAATCCCAACAGTTATTAATCAGTGTTATTAACTGCTCGTAGTGCGGAACAACAATGTCAGTCACTCTTTGTTTTTCACCTTTATAGATGCAAAGTACAATTGCTTCCTCGGATCGATTTGTAATATAATGGAAGGGCTTCTTACGAGCCATCACCTCCCAGAGAATAATGCCAAAGCTGTATATGTCGCACTTCTCCGTGTATATCTCTCCTCTCAAAACCTGTGTGGTTAGGTAAGGAAGTTGGTTATGTTTAATTACAAAATATTTCTATGGAATATATATACAACAACATCACACCTCTGGAGCTCTGTAAGCGCTCGTTCCACAGTTTGCCGTCATCGTAGACCTCAGTTCAGTCGCTGTGCCAAAATCTCCAATTTGTAAAATTCGATATTCACTGGTCAGTAGTAGATTATGGGGCTTCAAATCACGGTGAAGTACCGGCGTGGGTTTCATGTTATGCAAGTAGGTGATTCCCTATAAATGGAAGGAAGGGGTCATACCACAATGCATAGTATTAATAGTATAAGAACTAAACCTTAATGCACTGCTTCATCCAATCAATACCGATCTTCATTGTATACTCCAATTGTTGGGTTCCATACAAGTATCCATTGAGTGATCCACACTCAGCGAAACTCATAATTAAATATGCGCAATCTTTGTGAAAGGTTACATCAAATAGTTTCACAATATTCTCATGGTCAACGCGGGATAGATGCCCGTGCTCTCTTAAAAAACTTGTTTTTCTTTCCGTGTTTTCAACGGTATTTATTGGGATTTCCTTTACAGCAACAACTTTTTCAAACCATTTTGCTTTGTAGACAACTCCAAAGCTTCCGTATCCTACAATCTAATATTAATAGTTTATTAAACAGAACATTCAAAAAGTGAAAAATAAAGTTTTGGGGCTTAACAAAAAAGAACATTGAAGTCGGACGCAACCGACTTTATTAGACTCTGTTTCAGCTTTTTATTTTGAATACTATATTATTAGATTAAACCCACATTCAATTTCAGTTTTAAGCAATTATTATACCCTGACCCCATTAAAAATGGGAAAGAGTGTGTACTGTTTTTGTGCAAGTGGATGTAACATGCAGAAGGAGGAGGATGTAACAGACAGAAGGAGGACGACTATGAACGCGTCGATCTCAGCAACTATAAAAGCTATAAAAGCTATAAAAGCTGCAGGCTTGAAATTTTAAATGTAGGTTCTTCTATAGCACGGGCATATTGAGTTTGTTTTCGATTACCGATTAGTCTTTGCGTTTGCTTGTTATCGATTACCGATTAGTCTTTCCGTTTGCTTGTTATCGATAAGAAGTTTTCGTTTTTCTAGAATATATATATCTTACTATATATATGAATAGTCAGTTAAAAAATGCACACATTTTGGACACTTCGGATGGTATAAAAAAGATTCGGAACGGGAAACAAAAAAGGTAGCACTGCATTCGGTAAGGTGTGTTTGAATGCGTGCGTTAGTTTTACTGTGAGTTTAACTTAATCATGCTTGTCTGCCTATTCCAATTTTCTAGTGTGTAGCATGTAGAAAAGTAAGATAAATCTGTTATGCAAGAGCGCTGCGCGGTGTTCAGGTTATATATATCAAGCATATACATATATATATCAAGCAACAAAAAGCAAAATACATAGGAAAGATCATTAAAATCCAATAAGTAAAACTGAAGCTATTAAAGCAAAAAGTATAAGATAGAAAAGCACATATATTTTAGCATGTTTTTTGTTTTGTATACACACATCCATACACTAATATTATATGCATGCGTACATTCTTGGAACTCTAGTAACTTCGATCAGATTGCGATTTGCTATAGTTGCGGTAACTCAGAAATCAAAAATCGAAGGTTTGAATTTTTTATCGCGACTCTCATAATCATCGTGATTAATTTCCCACCGCATTACTCGGCATCGCATGTTGAGCACTTGGATACGTAATAACATAACATGAATAAGATGGAAGTAAAGTTACGAAAATCAAATTTAGTTAGCAATCGCAATCGCAATCGCAATTTCTTTAGTAACTTCTGATTAACTTGTTGGATTTTAAAGGAGTTTTCAGCGTTTCAGCAAGTTACCTGCAACATTGCGATATCGCAGTAGTTAGCACTTGGTGGTTTGCGGATAGGTCTAGAAATAGAACTGCATAATCCGTACAACAGTACATAAATCAACATTTTTTTATTTATAAATGTGAAACTCACTCTCGGTAATATGTTGCATCTAATAGTTCTAATATACTGGGACGATGTGATGGCTTCTTATGCCACAAATTTTGAATCAATGGTTTTATAAACTTATAATTTAAAGATCGTATATCACTCAATGCCGGACGTTCACCTTTTCGAGTTTAGGAAGAGAGGCAAAATTATTGATCAAGCAATATGGAGTTAAGATTGATTGTCGCATACCGGAAATGATTCTTTGCACAGCGTACCATTCAGCCCCATCCTTAAGAATATTACTGAGAGGTTCCTTGCGCGCTAGGATCTCCCAAAAGATAATTCCAATGCTATATACGGTGCTTCTCTCAGTGAACATTTGTTCTCGTAGGAGCTGCGTATAATTTGAGGGATTCTGATTTTGTAAGGTCTGTAGAATTTGAATGTGCATAAATATTAAATATCTGCAAGACAATTTTATTTGTGTTTACAAACCTCTGGTGCTAAATAGACTATGTCTGAAGTGTTTTTTAACAACATTTCTTTATTGATGGGTAGACAATAATCACTAATCTTTAAGACATTTGAAAAACATATTATATTATGAGGATTTATGATGCATTTTATGATTGCATTTGATTGCGATTCACCTAAAAGGTAATTCACGCCCTAAAAATGTAAAAGAGGAAGAGTTCGAGGGTTATTAATAAATAAACAACATTAAAGAAGCAAACAAAATGTAAGGTACCTCTGTAATTTGCGATATCCATACTAAAGCTTTGTCTACCGAATATTCAATATGTTTTCCACCATATAAAAAGTCGTGTAGGGATCCACAGCCTGTATAATCTGATATAAGATATGTCGACAGTTTGTGTAAGGTGATGCCGTAAATTTGTACAATGTATTGATTACTATTGTCCAATAACTTCCTTATTCCCGTTAGGTAAGAGTGATTAAAAATGCTCTCATTTGGAGTGATATGCTTAAGCCGTGTGATTGTTCTATTATTATTCTGCCACCTTGCTTTATATGAGACTCCAAAGTCACCATCTCTAATTTTCTACAAAATGAAATGAAATGAAGATTGTTAAAATTTTAAAGTAGACTCCAGCGTGAATTGCTGTTCATTTCAATTTAGATATATTTATGAACATCATTACCTCAAGTTTTTTAATATTTGCGAAGTCAACAATAATTCCGATATTAGCTTTTAGTATTTGATCGTGTTTCTTGGATGGGGTTCGTCTATTATAAATACAAGTTAATTTCATAAAATAATTTATGTGAACAATTAAGAAAAGTCTAGTCGGCTATGCCTGACAATAAGATTCCCTAAATGTTTAAGTTTTTCGAGCATATCTCATTTATCTTAAAAGCTAGGTTTGTATTCAGCTCAAAGAGACACACATTTTGAATACCTGCCTTATTTCCCAAAAAGTGTATAAAATTATAGAAACTTTGAAAATTTGGAAGACATAGGTCAGTAGTGCTGAGGTTCGGAGTATAAAAATAACTTATTTAGCTTACAGGATATCTGCCAGTGAGGAGGCCAAATTTTTGACTGAAGGACGCTTGTCTGGATTTGAGTTCCAACAATTTTTAATTAATTTAATTAAGTTGTCATCAATTGCTATTGGAATTTCAGTTAATAAAGGGTGTTCACCTAGGAAATAATAAAACATTGTAAGTCATCCTTTAATCACCTAGGCGTTAACTCGTTACTGACCTTTAAAAATCGTATTTATCAATATGATAGTTGAATTTCGAAAATGATCAAATTGTTTCTTGCGTGTCAGCAACTCATACATGATCAATCCAATTCTATGTACGACATAGTATCTGCCAAATTGTTGTTCGTTCATTAGCTTTGGTAAAAAGTATATCCCTGGTACCATAGAATTTTTGGAATTAGGAAAACTTCGAATCTTTACGCAGCTGTAGTTATTGGCTAACAGGCAAAATTGGGATTGCAACATTCGAAACGTAAGCCTTGGATGAAATGAATGCAAATACTCCATACCCTGAAGTAAAATGCAGTATTAAATAAAAGTTTTTCATCAAAATTGACTAATACATACAGATACAATCTGATACATCCATTCGATAGCAGTTTTTAATGTGTACTCCCTTTGTTCGTCGCCAAACAAGTAATTAGTCAGCGATCCACAATTCGCATATTCCATGAGTACAAATTTATCAACAGTTCCGTATAGCTGAATTACATTTTTATGATTCAATCGCAATAAATGAGTTATTTCACCAATGTTCCAATATAACTTTTGAGAATCAAATGCCAATATTGTTTGGTAGTGCCAAATGAACTTGTAGACCTTGTTAATGCTATTACATTTGCTTATCTGAAGGATAAATTCTATAATCGGAACTCTTTTGTGATAATCCAATACTTACTTTTTCTAACGCAACATTATCCATATTAATATTTTCAATCTCAATTGGTTCGGTCTCATATCCCGAATCTGACCTATTAGTATGGCTCGTGGTTCTACATTTCCTTAACTGATATGTGAATTCATTTACTGCAATTTTGTTGTGATCATCCAAAACTTACCTCTCTTAACTCAAATTCTTCGCCTATGGATTTGATCGATAATTTCTTTGAACTCATTGTTTTAATAATTTCATACAGCTGTGCATATATGGCGAACAAAAAGTTTTTCGGTATGACACTGTCCAGTTAATATTTAATATATTTGTAATATAGTTAAATTTTAAAGGCATCCGCGATCACAATTTACAATCCTTTCAATTAGGAACGCATAACAATACTAAATTGAACTCCATATTTCCATTCCTAATGAAAACCTTTACTTTATATTTTTGATTCTATTGAATTGTGTGTACATGTATATGTATATTTATAAATATGTTGGTTAGCGTATGAATTATTATAAAATAATTTAATTATATACTGAGTTATTTGTTAAAGATGAATAAGTTTCTACACTGAAATTATGTGTTTTGTGTTCTTATAATAATAATATTTTAAAATATTTAAGTATTTTAAGGTATTCAAATAAAAGGAAAATAATAATCCTATTAAAATGGAGCAATGTATCTATTATATTACATTATTAATTGTACATTTGTTTATATATATATATATTATTATATATTATATATATTATTATATTATATTATATATCACACATCTACTACATATACATCTATTATATTATATTAATTTTATATTCTCAATGTACAATATACATATATGTACATATACATATAGCTTGGAAATTATTACTAAATATTTTAATTATATACAAATCGGTAAATGCTTAAAATTAAAAAAAATAATAATAAAGCAAAGAAAAATCATATAAATTAGAATGCGGTTGTTAAGAACTTTCATATAGAGATACAGATAGATATACAGATACAGATAAAGATACACATCAGGCATACGAATAGCGTTATTTATCAACTTCAAATTGTTATAACTCTGTTAATTAAAGATTTTAAAAAGCAGTACCATTTTAGACTCAGGAAACTCAGTAGAATTGATTGGAATCATCTATTATCGATTGTAGAACAAAATCCATTTTGGCAAAAAATGTGACCCCACCCCTTGTCATTTTTTCAAAAATCGTGAAATTTTTTTTTTTTTATTGATTTATTTCTTGAATGTCAATCGATAGTCGTGATCAATAAGAGCCGAAGAAGACATACATTTTCAAAATCGAATATGATTTAACCAAGTTACAGTTATTTAAGCTTGAAAAACAGGCAAATAAAAGGGATTTCTTGTGATATTACGAATAAAGAAAAATATATAAAGGAACAATGAATTGCCTACTTAATGCATAATGTTCTACTGTATATTGTTTTCGAGAGCATGAACCAGTCTGTAGGACAACACAGTGTTCACCTAAAGCTTTTGTCGGCACTCGAGTCGGTTATCTAATTTAAAAATTTGCATACCCTCTTATAATAATATGCTTTCAGCAAGCAATTAACACTGTGGATATACCCTGGCATAAATAATCGAAAATTTGCAGCTGCTGAGAAGGTTGCTCGCTCAGTCCCGTCAGCTGATTGGAACAAATTGCATTTGCCAGGTAACGTAATTAGATCACGTTGCAATTGCAATTAAACAGCACCTTCTGCAGCTCCAGCTCCAGCTCCAGCTCCTGCTTGGCAGGCAGTTAAGGCTTTGCTCAGGTGCAAACGCACAGCTGAAATCTGAGAGCTTCAGCAATTGCTCTGCAACTGACTTTAAAGCAGTTACTTTAATGGCAAATTGAATTGGCTGCTGCACTTAGCATGTGAATTGCATTCATATACAAATAGACAGTCGGACAGATATACATAGAAACAGGGTATTTCTGCTTTTAAGGGCTTCCGAAGCACAAAATATTTGCTTTCTGGGAGTTTATTTGCAATTTTCGTCGACATTTTTGCTACTTTCATTGCTCGCAAATTTTGTTCGCTCCTTCTGCGCATTCGTGTGTGCCCAATGATGCCAGATGATAATACCCTGTAATAGGGAATCACACTTACTACGCATTCTGTTTTGCAGACAGAATAAAAGTTGGGGCTGTGGTTCATTGCTCACACATATGTTGAATAATATATATATATACCCTGTAATAAGGCAACACTCATTTGAAGGATACAGGATTGCACAGCTTACTACTGTGCTGTGTTACACGCATCAATACAAAAAATGTCTGATCGTATCTGCTTTACAGGGTATTGTATAGTGACCAGAATTATTATACATTGCACAAACCTGCAGGTGCAGGTGCAGGTGCATCCTTTTAGCTCGTCGTTTTCAGGGATATTCATGCGGACACGTGCGCAGCTTATGATTACAGCGATACACACATGCACACATACACACATCTACTTATCTACATATGTACATATATATGGCTATATGGGTTAAGGCACTTTATATGGCAAGTATAGCAGTAAATAGCAAATTCCCTTACTTCACTGAACTCAAACATAACTCAACGAGTACGTGAATATGCAAACATTTAAACATTTGTTCTTGTTTGTGTTGTTGTTTAATGCAGATTTTGGGTGCCAGAGCAATTATCATAGAATAATAAACAAAGGCCCACAAAACTAACACAAACACAAACACAAACATAATTTCTAACTAAGCGAAAAACTTGCAACAACATGAGTTTTCGATTCAAAATTATTTTTGGATATTGTTTTCATATTTTCAGGCCGGAAGCGGAAGTGAAAGTTGCTACAAGTGTTGCCATTAAGCAGCAATTTTAGAGCGGAAGTGAGGCGGAGCTTCTTTCAACAGATTGACGAGGATAATGCCGAAAATCAAGTTGAAGTGCAGCTGTAGAGGAAAATAATGCAGTTTTTCGCTTGAAGCTCACTCTGAATAATCGCACTCGAGGCAAATCATAATCGAAGTCCTTCGGCGACAACTTGCTCATCGTTTAATACCGGCAACCAGGAAGTAACTGTAACAAATATTAACAGCTACACAAAATGGCGGACCTGGAACGCATTCGACTCGTCCTGCTGGGCGGCGCGGGCGTCGGCAAGAGCTCCATTGTGAAGCGCTTCCTATTCAAGAGCTACACGGACAAGTATCGCGCCACTGTCGAGGATCTGTACAATCGCGAATATGACCTTGGCGGGGTCACACTCAAGGTGAGTGCGGGGCAATTGCAAAAGCAATAGCAATTGCAATTGCAATTGCAATTGTTGCTGCTTACCTGGTAACAGCAGCTAACAACAGCTTAGCCCCAATTGTGGCAGCAACTGTGCTAACAAAGCGGACGTTTTATAAGCAGTTACTTTTCCTTTTTATTGTTTGCTGCTACCCTGGAAATAAGTATGAGCTGGGTCGATTGCTTTTTCTTTTATTCGATTATAATATGCAAATTCGTCCATCGGTCTGATTGTCGGTCTGTTGAAAAATCAACAAGAAATGTATAAAAAAAAGTATGCTCTATTTCGCAAGGGTATCTTCTAGTCCTCCTAGAGCACCTTACTTCTTATTTCTATTGCTATTTCTATTTATATTTTAATGGGCTTTGGTTCAAGAGTCTGCTGGGACATTCAAAGTGCATTTTTATTGTCTGCTGAGCTCCAATTGTTGCAATTGCAACTATTTCTCTTTGTGTGCATGTGTGAACATGTGCGTGCTTGTGTGTGCATGTGTGTGGGTTGTGGCTTCTGCCAAGCAATTTGCAGTAAGCCACTAATTAAATCAAAATTATAGTGCAGCGCATTATGGTGCGACAAAGCTGCAAGTGGAATCTCCTGTGGCGCAGATAATGATCCATGAGCAGAGAGTAGGCCAATATATTAGCTAAGGCTTCGAATTAATTGATGTAGAGTAGAAATAGAGACGAATAAGGCTTCTTTGTGTGGGGAGTGGATGACAAGGCGATACCCTATACACTCATCAAGCGACTAATTAAAACGAATTTCCCCAAAAAGCATGACTTCAAACGGATTTATTGATCGGTATTACACAAATAGATATAATTATTTCTACTGTTAATATCTAGTTCTACTGTACATATATATCTATATACTTTGTGCTCTCATCTGTCTGTTACATACGCGTGCAATATCAATCAATATAACCTGTTCGTCTGCTTTTGGAAAGCCAATGTGCATATTTCTTTTGTAAATCGTTTCATTCTTAACAAAGTTAGGAGAGTTTATAATTTGAACCCATGTCCACTTGGTATTAGAACCCATGTCGACATGAAATTGGATTAAGATTCAAGTGCAGCATTTATACAGTTTATAAATGTATACAAACATATATATGCGTGTATGTATGTGTAAAATATTGATAGCACTTTGCATTAAAATTAAATTTGATGACTGACACGCAAATTGAGCGTAAGTTGAGTAAATGATGGGCGAGTGTGTTAATGTACATGTGTATAGTTTAGCTGGAGCTTCATACACACATACACAATTGCACACACACACTTGTGTAAGACATGGGCTTAGCTGTGGAACTTAGACAAGGAGGCTGCCTCTCATTAATCAAATTTACACGCCAAGCCACGCCTCGAAAACTGTGCCAGCAACTGCAAAATTTCCGACACACACACACACGCACAAAATGGTTATGGTTATTGTGTGTGGCACGCCCCCGCCCCGCCCCCGTGCACAGCCTTTGGTTTGATGGGACATCATTTTGCAGCTGGTTGTAAGAGCTGATTATTTGCTGCCTCGAAAGTTGGTTCCACAGCTCGCCGCAAAAGTTGTAACAAAAAGTTGATTAATAGGTATGCTGCAGCAGGCTCCTCCCACTCCCACTCCCACTCCCACTCCCGCTCCCACTCCCGCTCCGATTCCGGCTCCATTTGCTGCTCCTTTGCTGCTCTGGTTGCCATGGTTGGCCATGGAAGGATGGTGGTTAAATTGATGTTGACTAAACTGCGTTGAGGGCGACATTGACACTCCTGGTTGACAATGTCATCGCTGTCGTTGTCATCGACGGAATTTTTGTTTTAATTAAATTTCGGTTTAATGCGCTCCTAACTGGACCAAAACGCCGGTGGGCAACACCTTGTGGCTGTGGGCGTGGCCGTGATTGTCACCGAGCGGCAACAAATACTTTTTGTTAGTTGAAAGTCGAAGCCAAGTGCAAAGGTTTTGATTGAATTTTATCAGCCAAAGGGCAAACAGGGCTCCTTTGAACAAGTTATTGCTGAACTGAGCATACCTGACAGCAAGATACCCTGTAGGATATCCTGGATGCCCTAAGAGCTTTATTTGTAAAGTTTAAAACCAGACAATGGTTTCTAGCTGGTGAAAACAAAGATTGCGTGAAGAAGATGTCTGTAATTTATTATGAAAAACTTAGCTGCAGATCGATATATATCGATTTAGAACTTATTCATAACTTCAAATTCTTTAGATCTTGCCTACTTATTTGTATTATATCGAAAATCCCCTTTCATCTACTATAATGCACTAAACTCCTCTTGAGACATTAACTGAATTACGCATACGCCTGGTGTACTTATTAAAACTAGCTGTAGATCGATATAGATGGGCCAATTAGTCAATGACTCAGTCAATCAGATAGTTATTCGTATATATAGCTTTACGCCATTACCTCACTAACAGCTCCTCGACTCCTGTTGCCATTTCAACAAAATTACGCATACGCCGCGTGTTCGCCGCTTTTCAATCTCAATGCAATGAACTCGGATTAGAAGGCCCTGCGAAAAGTAGTTTGCGGCTGCTAAACACGAACATCGGCGGGAACATTGGGGTCACGCTTAACAGATTGTTGTTGTTGTTGTTTTGTTGTTTTTGTTGTTGCAACCCGCTGCGGCACATTACACGGCGTAACAACGTTTGAGCGTTTAACATTTGTGGCCATAAAACAAGGCGGCCTTAATGGGAATTTGGTGCCAACACAGCTGGAATACAAACAATGCAGCAAAGCCTTGGCCAAATATATATACGCATAAATACTTATACACATAAATACATATACGTATATATCTACAAATATATATTTGTATACATTTTCGCGCATTTTATAATAAAGTTGCCTTTGGGCCAAAGCGTGCTGCAACAATGCGCTACAAATTGTCAAACAATGGCCAAAACGCAGACAATAGACAAAGTAAGGGGAAGGAGAACCGTATCCGGGACCGGGTCCGTGTCGGTGTACGGGTTCTGCTCGCCTTCTGGCATATGCTGTTGACATTGCTTTCGTCTGTCCCACTGTCTGTGCCACAAAACTAGGTTTGGACGCGTTTTACAGCTGGGATTAGTTGGCATCAATTGGCGCATTGAACAGAACCTTCGTTGCTTCCCCTTCCCCTTCCCCTTCCCCTTCTCCTTCGCCATCGCCATCGCCATCACATTTGCAATTTTAAATTAAATGACAGTTGGCAGATTTGTTTAATAAAGTTTATTTTTGCATGCTAAGCTCAACAAAAAAAAAATTGAAAAAACAGTTGCTTTCCTTTTTTACATTTAAATTGAACTTTGAATATGGAAAATGTTTTCACTGGCTGGCATATAAAAACATCAAGCTTTGAGGGACATTTGCAACAAGAGAAACATGTGTGAATGTAGGGATGAACTTTAAATACAGTAGGGTATATGATGCATATATGTATACGCATGGATATATAGTAAAAGTTGTCTATTATTACATTCATTATGTGAAATAAATGATTTCCATTTTTTCTAGCGTTAAACATTGAAAGAAAAAATATATATATGTATATATTCGATTTAAACTTTAAATACAACCCTATGATTATATACATATCACATTGACTAACTTTCACATGTATTAAATATATATTTTGTAGTTATAAACAATAAAGTTGAAGACAGGAAATTTATATAAGCACGACTATTGGCAGGCGACATGAAATATATATATATAGAAATGAAATATATATATATATATATATATATATATATGAAGTGAAATATATATATAGAAATACTCATAAATATATATAAGCAAAGTTTGATACTTCTCACATTTCGTGACGAACATAAAAAACGAAAAGCAATGGAAAACAAATCTGAATTATTTGCAGACGTGTTTTACGTGCTTGCCATAAAACTCGACTGCAGTTAAAGCTGCTGCAATCGAAACTTCAGCTTGGCCACAAATGCAAAAAGTACATAAAATTCGAATAACTTTGAAATATATGTAAAGCACATAAATATGATAAACTACGTATATTAAATCGATAAGTGAAGCCACATTCTTGTTTTGCATTTTTGTTTGTTCAAATCCGATTTTATTCAATTTATGCTGCAGTCCAATCCTATTGGAATGCAATAATCTTATAGCAATTAAGCATTGAAGAGATTTGATTGCTATCCATGAAAGCATACACATACATATATATGTACAATTATATTTTCATATTCGGTTTCAATTAAATATGTTCGCAATTTGCTGTTTAAATTTAATTTTCCATTGAAGGTGCTACTGTGGTCAACAGTTTAATAAAATTCATTGAAAATCATATTTACAATTAAAAAAAAAAGAAATAATTATAATAGCTGCTAACCGCACACTCCGGTGTCCGTATTAAATATTACGCATACGCCGCGTAATACAATATGCTGGTTATTTTTTTCTCTGACACGCGCATTTAATTAAATTCACGTGTTTGTTGTTTTAGACTCTCATTGTGTTGTGTTGTTGTTGTTGGTGTTGTCGCTGCTGCTGTTTATTGTGGATTTACTTGTTATTGTTGTCGTTTGCAGGTGGACATTTTGGACACTTCCGGTGACATGCAATTCCCCGCCATGCGACGCCTTTCAATTGCGACCGCGCACGCTTTTATGCTGGTCTATGCGACAACCTCGGCTCCTAGCTTTCAGTGTGTGAAGCAATGCTTCGAGGAGATTCGCGAGCAGCGGGCAGACTTCCAGGTAACAACCATCATTTGGCCAGGTCTCCTTCCCAATTTCCTTTTCAGCCCCCTGCTTCGAGGAGATTCGTGAGCACCAGGCTCGAGTTTTAGGTAACATTCATCCTCTCCTACCCACCCCACTTCTCCACCAAAACCTCTGCCTTATAGAAGGGAAGACTTTCATGTAACAAACATGATTTCCACGAGTGATTCCCCGCTTCCCGTCTCTCCTTTCCAACTCCCTTCTTCGAACTTTAGGTAACATCCATCCTCTCCTTAGTAACTAACACACTCCCCCCTTACCTTCACAATGCCCTTTTAGAATCTGGCATTCTGGAATTCCCCCGCTTCACTAATCCAATGTAGGAAGCGATGCTTCGAGATGATTCACGTGCCGTGTTTCAGGTGGCATAATCCCCCCACCCCACTTTCACACCCACTAACTTGGAGCTTTGCATTTTGCATGCAATTAGCGCAGCAGGCATACAAAATAAGGCCCGCAAACAACAATCCCTCATGTAGCCCAATTTCAATGGCCCAAAGCAATTAACAGCACAATAAAACAAAAAACAGAAAAACAAAAAACAAGGCAGAAAAAAAGAAAAGCTCTTCACAGAACTTGGACAAAGTCTTTCGGGGCTTTATGCTCCAGTGCTCCATTGTTGTTCTTGTTGCTGTGGCTTTAGCTTTTGTGCGTGAGTGTCAATTATAACCGTACTAACTCGCTATGTCTATTTACAGGATATTCCCATTGTCATAGCCGGCAACAAAGCCGATTTGGCCACCAGCCACCGGGAGGTGCGTCAGGAGGAGGTCACCGATTGGGTCTTCTGCGAGCTGCCACGCCTCAGGTGAGTTCGCACCGCTGTCGCCTCAATTTTGCATTAAATGCCAGCCAAATGCCAGCCAAATGCCATGCAAATGTCATTTAATGCAACAACTGCTGCAATTGCAACTGCAGCTGCAATTATGCCTAAATGGTAGCAAATGTTTCAGGTTGTGCAATCAAATACTAAAAGCGGAAAGGCGTCACAAAAACCACAAAGCACTTATTTTTAATACCCTGGAATCTTTTTGAATGCGAACAGTTTGATGGACTTGTGTGTCAAATAAACTGGTTCATAACTTATGACAAATTTAACTGGATTCGCAGTTTCTTTCATCTGATTAAGACTTCAATTTAAGGTTCTTTGGGTACACATATATCGAATTCAAACTGAGTTTTCATTTAATTCTATATTTTTTATATTTTTCTATGTTAACATTATGTCTTCCTCATTCTCCACTTTATAGAATACGATTATTATCGAGTTTAAGACTGCGTTTAAGACTCAGAGTTGAATTTCTAGAGACCTTAACTGCTTACAGGGTATCTACTTGTGGGGCACACTCACCTTTAGCACTCGTGCTGTAAGTAATGGCAACCAAAAAGCGCAATAAAAGTGTGCTATAAATTGATGCTGGCCAAAACGAATGTGGCCCAAACCCTGTTGGCTCGAACGGCAGCTGTCGCAGCCGCCGAATGCAATTAAATGCAACTAAAATGAAATTAAGCGACAAAAAGCGTGACTCGCACTCAGCAGTTACCAACTGGACGAGGGCGAGGGCGTGGCACGAGGCGTATCTAGGGGCGCGGCAAGGGGCGTGGCAACAACCGAAATCAGTTGGCAGCTTGTTAACAGCCATCGCAGTTGGAAATTGCAATTCGAAGAGGGCCAATTGGCCAATTGGGTTACAATATACGCCAGCAAGAGTACAGTAAACACACCCTAATTGCCACCTCGGCTACTGTCTGCATTGATATTCGCCGCGACAAGGACGTTCAATGCACTCGACGCGCTTCGCATGCTAAACAGCTGAAAGCTGAAAGCTAAAATTGAAACTAAAACTGAGACCGCGACCGCGACAAGGATGCGAATGCCATGAGAAGTACGTCATTGGACTCATCAAGTGCACTTCCGAGTGGATTGACTGTACTCGAGTTCTGCTTATAAGCAATTGTGCGCTGTCTTCTGAATTTAATTGAGCGTTCATTGCAAGTCCCTGCGATAATTGCAGCTGAGCAGAAGAGGAAGCCCTTAAATATCTTTAAATCACAGTTAATTCGTAAATGCTGCACATATCGTACGATTAATCTGATTCTACATTGCCTTAAAGTTCCCATTCCTTCAAAATTGAAGTAAGAAATATGGATCAACAATATGTTTTGTTCCTCTATCCGCCACGTTTTGACATGATATATATCTGATGATAGATGCCCCATAGAGTATGCAACGTTTTTTTCTGAAGCGCAATTCTAATCCGTTTTTGTTGAATTGTTCGAAGATTGCCAATGGAAATAACCGCTACAATCTGCGAAAATCAGATTACAGGCCAGAATACTATCATACGTCTATTTCTAAGTGTTCAGCCAGCTGTTGATTCTGCTATGCACTGTTACATAATGCAAAGCGAGTATGCAAGCTTCTCAGCAGGACTTAAGCTGATTCTTAATGTGTTTTTATTGAAATCTTAACAAAGATTACAAAAATACGATTACTTCAATTTGCATTGATGATTCTTTCGGTAGCGAACTTTGCTCTTCAGTTTTACAGCCTTACATTTACTTATTTATTTAAACACACACAGACAAAGACACAGGCACAGACACACCCATAATTGTGTCCTTAATAAGCTGCACGGCCATAAAAATCACTTACAGGCTTACCTGTGGATCGGGGCAGGTGGGTTTTCGCTTCCTGCTTTCTGGGCAATTCGTTGGCCGCACTTGCCATAATTTCAAGTGCCGAAGGCGGCTAACGGGAAGTGGTAGGGGGAGGGGGCGTGGCAGGAGGCGTGACTTGCTCGTGTAGCGGTTTAAGCAAGCGTGTGGAAACCTATTTAAAAAATAATACACACACATACATATGCAAAAGGTAAAGAGACTGGGAAAAGAAACACACGGAGCTACAGGACTGACACAGTTAACTACACTGAGCGAAATGCCTGTGCTTGAGTCGAGTGTGAAGGGTATGTAATAAAGTTAAGCTTAATTTGTTTTCATATACATGTGAATTTATCTAAAGGTCAAGCTTTAAGTAACAGGAGAGGCCGTGAATAATTCGCATTATTAAAATGTCTAATAATTTCAATCTGCGCCCATCTAGTTTCTCGCAGTGTATGGTGTACATAAATATATGCAAATACATACAAATCTCCGTTGGATTAAACATTTAAGCAGATTGATGGTGCGGCTGAAACGCACCTTGAACTTTTCGCCGCAGTTGTTGTAGTTGTTGTAGTTGTTGTTGTTGCTACTGTTGGTGCTACTGCTGTTGATATTGTTGTTGCTGCCACAGCGCATCACACATTTCCACTTCACCTGCCAACTTGTGCACTTTTTTCCAGCGGTTAAAGGCTCTGAGGTTTGGCAGATAAAGATGAAGGGGGCCGGGGAGAGGAGGAGGTGAGGGACGAGGGAGCAAGAGGAGAATACTGACATTTCTTTCTGTTTGTGACTCTTTACTCTTTTCACATTGCAGGGCTGTCATGTGTGTTGCATGTTGCATGCTGCAACAGCGTTGCAATTTGTTGCCGCGTGTCTGTTAGTGGTTAAACGCACTCACCTGCCGCACTCACCTGCCGCACTCACCTGCATTTATCTCTGGCCTCGTATATTTGCTTATTTAGCAAACAAATGAAAAGGAAAATAAAACGTTTTTCCAGTTCGCCGCATTTGCAATAAAAACAATTCACTTAGTTAACACGCTTTGATTTATTGTTATTCCATTTACTGCATTAACAATCAAATATTTACTTTGCCAGAGCACGCAAAAACATTCCAGATGTATAAGCAGAAAAAATTGTAGCATACTTTTCAGCACGTTTCAGCAGCTCTAATAAAGTTTTACTTGGTTTAGTTTAACATTCTCATATGGTTAGGTGCTTCGAATTAGTTTCATGCAATCGCTCTCTATATATTAAAATCAATTTAATCTCTGACCTAAAGAATCCACAAACAAGAAGTTAATTAACTCAGAGTTCAATGCAACCAAATCTTTGCTCTACGAGTATAAGTGCTGACAGATGTGTAAAAGATGTTGGTCACACTCTGCCATTAGCCGTTAAGCAACCGAGCATTAAAAATTCTTAGTGCAAACACATTTCAATGGCTGCCTTAAAGACTCGCGAACGGAAATCTTAGCTCTCGCTCTATCTGCCGCTTTTTCCGTCTCTTTCTATCTTTCTTGCCTGATACAGCTTTTTGCCACTTGACTCTTCTGTTGCTGCCGCTGCTGCTGCCGTTGCTGCTGCTGCTGCTGCTGCTGACAGCTCGCTGGCAATTGAGAAACTCGCCGCCTACTCCATGTCCGCAACGCTGGATACTGGATAAATTCATGATACGTCTAATTTAGCCATTTAAGCGCCATTTGCCGCTGGCAGCTTGTTTTCCCGCCGACAAATTTCCCGCAATTTCCCTTTTTTGACTGTCGTCGCTTGCTTTTATTCGCTGCTTTATCCCTAAACGCTGACAGCTTAGTTGATGTGTGTCTAAGTGTGTGTGCCACAAGCATGTTGCAAATTGAACATCATTGTTGCACTTGTATACCCTGTACTCTACAAGTGAAGAAGACATATGAATAATCTGGTAGAGTAGCATTGAATATAGAATCTCTCGGAAAGCTTGTTATAAGGTAGTGTAGGGTATCTTAACCACATCGACTCATTCAGACTTATATCGTGTAGTCATGCACTAATGGTAGTCAGTTATAATCTTTTACCACTGCTTACAGGGTATCTGTCAGCATACTCTTCTGCGCTCTTTTACTTTTCAAGTGCTCCATTTGTTTGCATTTTCCTAACGTTTTTGCAGCTCTTAACGAATTGTGATTTTTTGGTGTACCCACGTTTTTTGCCATGTCATGCAAATGTGAGTTATTATTTTGCATTCACATGCACATTACGTATACGCAGCGTAAACGTGACGTACATGTAATTTATACGACCCAAACTTTAGGCTGCACTTTATGCATAGTTTTGGCACTAAATACTGCTCCTCATATTCTTCTTCGTCTTCTACTCTTTTCTCTTTATACACAGGGCCAAGGTGCTGGAGTGCTCGGCGAAGGAGGACACGAACGTAACGGAGCTATTCAAGAGCCTCTTCTCCCTCTCCCGCTTTCTGCCCGCTTCCAGCAGCGGCGCCAGCGGCGGAGCGGGCAGCGGACCGAGCGGCGAGGCAGCGAGCGGCTTTAAGCGGCGTTCCTCGGCCTATGTCAGCGCTTCGTCCAGTCGCAGTGAGTAGCCAAAACAAAAAAATAAAAATAAAAGCGAAAGTAAAAAAATGGGAAAGGAATTTATGAATTTCCACAGGAGAGCTGCAGGAAAATATGCGAAATTGTTTGCCAGCAGTCAAAAAGTGGGGAAAAACTGGCTGCAACTTTTGTCAGTCAGTTTTTCCATTTCAGAGAACGGAAATAATTTCAGCTCGGAAAATGCTTTTGTCTACATTTTGCAGTTGCAAATATCAATTTGCCATTTGATTGCCAAAAAGGAGAAAAACATTTTACGCGCTGTATCTTATAGATACACGTACCTGTTTGTATCTTGTATCTGAGCTGTTTCGTAAAGCTGCCCTCAACAATTGCGGAATTAAACGGATTGAAATCGTGGCCGTAATTAATGCGACATTACGAAATACGATACGCTGATTACCTTCAGCAATAATTAAAAATAATAAAAGTCGAAAAAAAAAACTGCGATTTAAACCATAAGCTCATTTATAATAACAACAATATACGTTGCATAAATAATTATATATAGATATATATGGGTTGTTTAATCTATGTAATTATAATTAAAGTGCTGTACACACAGATGCCATTCGAAATGTTTATATCGGGTATATAGGTGTTCGATAAGTGGAAAAAAGCTTTTCGTATACTAAACATATGTATAACATATAAAACAATTAATTTTCCTTTGCTGGATAAATATCGATTTTAACATTTGCAATGAAGAGCAGCACAAATTTTTTAGATGGAAAAGGGGAAAAAATGTAGCATACTTTTCCGCACATTTCAACAGCTTCACCAGAGGTTTATTTAGCTGTGCTTTGCTTTAACTAGATTTAGTCTCATATATTCAAATGAAATGGGCATATTAGTTTCATGGGATCGTACTCTCCTATTAGTCGTTAACAAGGTAAAAATTGTTGCCTAACAAGCTGTTTGCAATTACTACGAGAACCACATGAAGTCCAAAAAGTTAATATGTATATCTCATATGATTTGTCTACATGGAAACATTTGGTAAATGTCGAAAGTTAGGTGATTTCTTTTGTTGAGTAACATTTCATTCCATTCAGAAAAAGGATAGAAGCTGGTTCAAGGCATCAGCTAGTCTTGACCCTCCCGCCCTCTAACCCCACCCTTCAGACTCTCAGTAACTTTTTGATTGAAGGTAATACAACTGCAAGAGTCGAGAAAAGTTGAGTAAAATCGAGAACATTTTGCTTTCAGTTGCCATCGCCAGCAGCTGTTACAGAGTATCTTCGCAGCAGGGGCAACTTCGCGCCCACTCACACCTGCATTTTAATGAGGTGTACTACAACACCTGCCTTTGGTAGAGAGGCACGCCCTTTCGCGAGCTCAAATCAGCAGCTCATTAGAGTAAATAGAATTTCTCTCAGTGTGTGCACAACATTGACAAATTGTCGACAATTTGGATAATTGAGTGTAATTAACATTCGTTTTCGCTTTCGCTTTCGTCTGTATTTGACCCAAATTAATTGTTAAAATTTTGCCAAAGCACATAAAAGAAGAAGTAGAAAAAAGGGATGAGTCGAGTCCTGGCAACAGGACAAACCCCTTTTTCTCATTATTTTTATTGTATCGTGCCGGCAGGCAATAGAAAAGCCAACTCCAATACAAAGAAGTACACAAAACATAATTCATAACAAGCCAAAAGCAGGGAATTGGAAATTCTGTCAGCCTTTGTTCTAATTAGGCAACAAAAATTCATTCTCGAGAGTTGTCTTTTATTTAGCTCGAAATTTTACGGCCTTAAAGTCGAAAACTTTTACTTGGAGTTCCAATAACCGATTTTGTATATACCCTGGACGCTTTTAACGAGGTGCATATTGTTTTTGTGCAGTGTATGTACCTGACTGTATCTATGTCTAATTTTGTATGTATGAAAAAAGGTAACAGGATAGCTTTTAGTCGGGCACTGCCACCTACAACTTCTAAGTTGTTTGAAATTCGGGCCGATCTCTCACTTTTTGGGCTAATTAATCAGCTTAACTGAATATTCAAGTTCAAAGTTGAGCTGTTCGTTTATTAATTATGTAAATCGCCTCACCTGCTAATTGAACGTAAAAGTATTTAATTTCCATTGACCAGGCGCATTAGCCCATTAAGAACTTCCTTTCTATCTATCTCTCTGTCTCTCTGTCTCTCTCCCTCTCTCTGTCTAAGACAAGAAGTTTACTTTTTTTTCTGTTGTTGTTGCCAATATAAATAAACAGTTAATTAATGTTGGCCATGCGCTCTTCCTTGGCCCTCAACATAATGGACATAATTTCCGTGCTTTAAAAGTTGCTGGCCGAAGGCCAGGGCCACTGCCACGCCCACCTACACACACACAGCGCCTCCGGCTGCTGTTCGGCAATAATTTAATTGTCTGCTGGCGGCATTTGATAAAATGTGTAGTTAGCAGAGAGCAAAAGTCATTTAAATGAAGTGCAAACTTGGCCGAAAGCAAAACAGCAACCAAATAAAATGCAATTTAAAGCTTTAACGTGTGTGTGTGGGAGTGTGGATGTGTGGGTGTGTGGGTGTGTGAATGTGTCCCTAAAGTTCTGCTTTACAAATTGTATTTGCTTTGTCCACACTTACACATTAAATTTGAGCCACAAATTTGTAAATTATTTCGACCAAGTAGACAACTGCCGCTGACAGCACAAAAAAGAGGGTTTGCGTGTGTGTGCGAGTGTGTGTGGGAGTGGGTGTGTGTGAATAGTGAAGGTCAAATGTCAAATAGCAGCAAATACTTGCGGCAGCTCAATTGACAAAAGAAGCATTCGATAGCACAAGTCGCACCCAATCTTCCCGCTCCCTCTCTCTGTGTCCCTCTCTTTCTTATACACGCACTGCCTACATGGGGTTCTAAAAATCCAAGTCTGAGCAGTTAATCACGCGAATTGAGGCCAGGACAGCGCGCCAAAAGCAATAACAAAAATTCAAAATATTGCAAACGTGTCTGGTCGACTGTCTGATACCCTGTACAGTCATTAACATATTCTGTATTATAACAACACATTTATTAAAGTATCCATAGGGTCTGTGGGTCTATAGCTACAGCTTAACATACATGCCGCAAAACCAATGTACCCGCCGCACACCAACATTACGGGGAATGACATGTAATTGCCTTAAAAGACACACATACAATGTGGCATATGCAAAGTAAATCGCACGCGTTTCGCTTGAAGGTGTGTTGGCTTCTGTCCATGTGTGTGTGCGCGTCTGACAGCTCAATAGCCTAGGCACTGGCATACCTTTATGTATGTATGTATGTATGTGTGTGTGTGTGTGTGTCTGTGTGAGTGATGGCGCATAAAAAATGGCCAAATAGGCTGAGCGACAGAGGAGCAGCAGCGCCTGCTTTGTCTGCGGCGCCCAGCCTAGCAAAAGGCGTGTCTACGCCCACTCCCAGGCCGACGTCTAGTTCTACGTCTGTGTCTGTGTCTACGTCTGCGTCTGCCACGCCCGCGACTTAAGGGCCCACAAAGGCGGCAACGTTATGTGGCTCTATTTGCTGTGGCGCGTAGCCAAGCAACCGCAAGCAGTTTTATTTGCAGGCAACCAAGTGTAACCGTAACTCAATTGAAACTTTAACAAATGCGTCTGTGGAACGCAGCATGCCGCATGCCACACGCCACACGCCACACGCCACACGCCAAAGTTGCCAGTTGAAGCTCGTGTTCGTAACTCGGCTAGGCCAAATGTTATTTAACATCAAAAAAAATTCTTGACAGCCAACGCGGTGAGTCGACTAAGAAATACCCTCTAATGTGGGAAGAAAAAAAGAGAGAAGAAACCTGGTGAAGAAGGGTTGAAAGAAAGGAAGATCTTCAAAGATCGAATCCATTTTATTTCGGATAGCTAGTTATAGTATGAGCATTGATAATCAATTAGTAAGTCAGTCAATCGGCTATCACATAAGTAAACATTACGAAGAATAGCTTTAAAGCTTTATCACTTGGTCCTGCTTATCACCGATCAATCAGCAATACAATACATCAATCTGGCAGGCAGTCAATCGGTAATGTAAGACACACCTCATCAATCACTCAGTTAGCTTGTAAATCAGTGATGTGTAACACACCTTATCAGTTTCTCAATCAAACATTTATGTATAGCTCAGCTCATCTATCAATCGCACAATCAATCACAAATGCGAAACAAAGTCATTCTCTGAATCGGGCGACCCTTTGCTTGAGCTTTCGCAAATAAAAAAGTTATTTAAATTTCTGTTTGCTTCGCGCCTAAAATAAAGCCACACATGCGGAATTATATAGAATGAGGAGTAGAGAGTGGAGAGTAGAGAGTAGGCGGAGGGGGTGGACACTTGATCCTGGTCCGGAATATACTCGGGTATTCCATCTATGAAAATGCGAGTGGGTTTTCGCCTTTTGTGCCAGTCACAAATATTTTTTGATGCTCTATGAGAAGGCAAATTGTACGAATGGGGCTTACAGATGTGCATTTGTGGGTCGGCCGCAGTGTAATAAGCCAAAGAGACAACACACTCTCACACACACGCCCACTCTCTCACACACACACACACACCCACTCACAGCGAGCGGCTCGATTTCTCATGATTTTCGCAGTTTTTGAGGCATTTTTCGCGCAGTTTGTGTCAACGGCAGCGCCAACAATGGCGTCGGCAGCCATTTTGTTTGCACTTGACACTACGCACTCACACGCACGGACGCACGCACACACACAGTCATGCATATTATATGAGCAGGCCACAGAGGAGCAGAGTTTAAGGATTCCCTTGGGACTCGCGCCGAAACCCTTTGAGTAGCATTAACTAAATTTAGTCTTTGAAAGATTTTGATGGAAAGCTCTTCGTTTAGCTGAATTTGAACTGTTTAATTTCCAATTTTCCATTTTCCATTTTCCGTTTTCCCAACCATCGTTTCAGTATTATGCTAGACTTCGCCTTAAGTCCGTCCATTCAGTTAATCAATATTCGGAGTCTAATTGAAGCTCCTTTGGGCGCTCGTCCGTTTTTTCCTGGAATAAGCTCCTCAAAGCGAGGAAAAGTTGAAAGGACCTTCAACTACTTCTTGGAATGGGGTATATAGACGTGTGTAAGCTGTTCGACAATAGATTTTCGTAGCAACTTAGATGATTTAATGTTGTTAGCCAAACATTTTTGAACTCAACTTTAATCTTACGAACTTTTCACAAATTGAAATAGAAAACTAGAAAGTTTTTATGAAAAGTTGTCACAAGTTACTTCTCAATGCGTTTTTTATACAATTATTATAGAAAAAAGTTTTGAGTAGTAAAGAAAATCCAGCTAAGATAAATTGAAATCTTGGACCCCCATAGAAAGTTAATTTTAACTTGATTTAACGATTGTCATAAATCTAACTTTGAGGAAAAGTTAGGAGAGAAGAGAAGGAAAGCAATTGTAGCTAAGCTAAGTTAAGATCTGAAATTAGGAATGCAGTGAGGAAGAAAACTAAAAAATGTGTGCAACAACTCTTACACGCATTTCTAACTGTATTACAGAACTATCTTGTAACTAATGTTATGTTTCAAACAAATTAAACAATGAGAAAGATTAGTTAACATATACTTTTAACTGTAATATATATATCCTTTTTCACTCAGCTTACTTTCTGTATATGTACATATATATATATATATACTGCAGATCAGATTGCTATTTTTCATTATGACAAGTAAGAATCAAATAGTCTATTCCAGGGTATTTTAAGTTCCACCTTTATTCGGGTTTCTTTCATAGCAACCTTCTTTCCATAGATCTATCCGACGGAGACCTCGAATTACGTCTGGGATTGGGGCAAATCGAGGCGCAGTTTCTGACAATTGTGCGTTTCAGCGATTTGTGTTCTGGAATTGAAGCAACGCTCGCAACTTAATTATGTTGCGTGCAACAAAGCGGCAAAAAGGAGCGGAGGGGAAGGGGATTAGTTGGCCATGTGGAAAGGGTTCATTTGGCATGTGGCATTGTTGCAATGCCTGGCAACGGCAGCTGCCAACTGCCGACTGGCAACTGCTGCTGCTGCAACTCCTACAGCAACTGCCACTGCCACTGCCACTGCAACTGCAACTGCAACTGTTGTAGTAATTGGCAGCGTGAACTGCAAATTGGATTTCCGCATTTCGATTTATTTGCAGGCACGTGTTTGAGCGAGAGGAAATGCAACTACAATTGTTGTAATTAGCCAACTTGTTTACGATTGATATATATACACATATTTATTTGCATATATAATCCTTATCAACTTGGATTCCTTGCAGACAAGAACCGCATGAACAGCCCCTCGGTCAGTGGGGACAAAAAGTCGAGCCTCGTGGATGCCGTCGATGTGGCCAGCACTAGCGCCGAGGCGAAGCTGAAGCCGCGTTCCAGGTGCGTTACAAATACACTTGGAGAACTTTTAATAAATTTATATGCTTCGGTTCATGCATAAAATCTATGCGTGCTACTTAAACTGACTAGAAAAGCAACAAAATGCAGCCAACATTTATTTAACTAATTTCCCTAACACTCATCTTTAATCCATGTTATATGAATTTATGAATTTATGAAGTAACACCTAATTTTCCTGACTGTACACAGTAATTTTCACTTTCTGATGATTTATTTGCAGATCGCTCATACGCCGTGCTTCACGCAAGACCAAGCAGCAAATCAACAACGCATCCGACGACTGCAATTTGCAGTGAATAAACAAAAGAAAACAAATAACAATATTACAACAATTATTGTAATTATTATTATTATAATTATAATAATGATGACGACAATGATAACAAATGTCTTAAATTAATCTATATGTATGTTATCCAGTTACTGGCAAAGAGCTCCGATTATATGAAATACTTCACAAAAATTGCTCAAGTGCAATTTAGCTATTAAAAAGGGTATCTATATGGTTTACTACTGATTCTAAAATTCAATTCGATGCTCATGGTTTAAAGGGGACCACTTTTATTTGATATCTTCTTTTGATTTGGTCATTAATTTATCTAAAGAATTTATTTGGGTTAGTTTTGAAAAATTATATATAGTTCCTTAAATGACAAAGTATATATATATATTATATATATATATATATTGATTATATAGATCTGTTTGTGTTGGGTTAGTCTTAAGTTAGTTTAAGTAGATGTTAGCATCAATTTAAATACAATGTATTCAAATGTTTAAACATATTAAATCTGTGTAGTTAAATATATATAGTCCACATCTGGATTATAATATCCAAGGCGAATTCTTTTGCCAAGAGCAGGAAAATGTTTGAGCGATTTTCCAAGTAATTTTCTTTGCCACTGCTGCAGAACAATTCGTGAAGCAAAGCAACAAAAAGAGCTGCTAATTAAAATTTTTCGGGCGTACTTAAAAATATGTCGCGCATAGTACTTAAGCATTTACTCAATTGCAGCTAAGCAAGATTTGTTTTGAGAACGATTTAAGCGTAGAAAATAATACAAATATTATTCAAGGATAATACAGGGTGTATGTTAATTGCCAAATTTAGGAGCCAATCAAATTAAATAAAAAAAATAATTTGCATTCAATATTAGAGCATTAGCTGTTATTTATGTCTATAATCGATAAATGTTTTTTAAATAATTTAATATTATTGGGTTTTTTATTAATAAACGTTGTAAGAGTTTTGGTAAATGCTTTTAACGGGATTTGTAAATGAAAGAACATTAACAAAAGGCAGATGCAAAGTGAATTGTGATGAAATATAAAACTTAAAGATAATGATTAACACACTTACTATATAGGAATTATTTGTGGCGAGGCGTGAGCGGCGAGGGCTGGTTCAGAAGTTGTTTAGTTGACTTGTTGAGGCTGACGTCCAGTTAAATTGTACCTAGGCTAAGGCATGGATCTATTATATAAGCAGGATTTATTTGATAAGTAATACTTGCATATATGTTTATACATTGTTACCTAAATGTAGTTAAATCAGCAACAAATCTGAAATCTGAAATCTAAAATCTGAGTTATCTAAGCTATACATCAGCGACAAACGGGAACACATGTAAGCGAGCTGCATTTGACACGTTATACTACTATATTATATATATATACTACATATGTATATATATATATATCTACTTAGTGATTGTTGTCGGTTGATCAAAATAATTGTAGCTATAGATTTTGTTAAAAAATAAATTCTAAACAAAACTTTTGCAAATTTTGAAATATACATATAAATATATATTTGTGTACGTAATTCGATTGTTCAGAATAGAAAAAATAAAATAAACTAAACTAAAAAAAAAAACAAGAACTAGAAAGCGAAGAAAGCGAAGAAAGTCTAAGAAGAGTTACCGATATCTACATATGAAAATGAAAACAAAATGTACTTACTTTTTAAATATCAACCAAAATCAAATAAAACTTACTAAATGTGTCCATTTAACTACAGAAACAATTATCTTTTACTTATTCATGCTTTATGGGACCCTCAGGTGAAGGATTGATTAACTTTAAGAGATGATATTCAATTTTGAAACTCACACCCGGAACAAACTTTATGTCTGAACTGTTCTAAACTATCCAAATAGATAGTCGATTAATAATTAAATATGTAAAGATAACTTCTGAGTTGGTTTTACGACTATATCAGCCGCAAATATCGATTTCAGTAGTACTTAATTATATTTCACGCACGGTAAAGTAGACTAATTATATTTGAATTGCAATTAAGTTTATTGATGTGCATTAGCTGTCATTAAAAGAGGCCACAATGCAGCTGACATGGTCCGATAGGCCACGTATTAATAACATCTGGTTGCACCGCATTATAAATTACCTTTATATTATGTTTAGTTGCATCAATTGCGGACTCTAAATCAATTAAATAGGTGAGTGGAAACCCCACAGGCACGAGGCGCAGAAAACGAACCGCAGTATCCATTAAAACTAACTAATGGAATTTTATTCAAATTATAAATTGCATTTGCAGTAAATTCCAAATCGCACGCAACGCAAATGCGAATGCGAATGCGAATGCGAATGCAAATTCAAATGCCACTGCATTCAAATCAATTGAACTTTGAATGCCAAATGGGGAGCTAAGCGCGAGCGCCGAAAGCTGTGATTTATTTACACGACACGGCATGGGAAACTGCCAGATGCGATGCCATTTTATAGTCCCCCCAAATATATATATATAGACCTATTTGTCTGTGCAATGCAATAAACAGCTTTGACGACCAATTAGCCAAAATTATGCACGATTCGAATGCAATTTTCTCTGGCATTGATTTTGGCATTTCGGCGGCTTTTGGCGTTTAAATAGACAGAATTTGTGGTAAAGGATATTTATAAGGGGTGTTACAGTTTTATATATATATGTATATGAAAATCATCACCATTTCAATGCATATTTATGTAAATTCAAAGATATTTACTTTATCTAGCGGTAGTCTTGGGAACTAACGACGTATTTGAACTGTTAAGCGCCCGCCAAAATCAACGTGGTCGCCACCTAGCGGCATGTGATGGAACACGCCGCCGGAAACGTCAGCAATAAGCGCAAACAGCTGATAGCCGGCTTTTGTCATTTTTTAGCGCCTTTTTATGCGTGCACAAACATATTTCAAAATGGCTTTAAAGTACATTGGTAAGCAAGAACCTGCAAAAATGAAAATTATTGGATTAATTACCAATAAATCGTTCACAGATATTGCCGCTAATCTAACGGATTCCATGTTCCGGGGCTGCTACAGCGGAACTGTGAAACATCCCAATGACTTGGATATTATTTTACAGCGTGCGTGGAAGAACGGATTGCAGAAGATAATTGTAACCTCCGGCTGCCTTAAGGACGTGGACGAGGCACTGGAGCTGACTGCAAAAGATGGCAAGTCGGCTTAGAGGACAACAAAAACAGAAATCCTTATAGATTTTTCCTGCAGAACGGCTCTACACGACTGTGGGCACACATCCGACGCGCTGCGGCGAATTCCTGCCTGATCCGGAACAGTATTACAACGAGTTACATTCCAGGATCAAGTCGAATCCGGAGAAAGTAGTCGCCGTGGGCGAATGCGGCCTGGACTATGATCGCCTCCACTTCTGTGCGAAGGAAATACAGATGCAATTCTTTGAGGCACAACTCACCCTGGCGGAGGAATTCAAACTGCCGCTCTTCTTACACATGCGAAATGCTCACAAAGATTTCATGGATATCCTGGAGCGCAATCGAGACAAAGTCGAGGCCTGTGGAGGTGGTGTGGTGCACAGTTTCACCGGCACTCTGGAGGAGGCCAAGAGCATATTAGCCTTCGGTGGCCTGTATATAAGTCTGAATGGTTGCTCGCTGAAAACCGCCGAGAATGTGGAGGTAGTGCAGCAGCTGCCCAATGACCGCATTATGCTGGAGACTGATTGCCCATGGTGCGGCATTCGACCCTCCCATGCAAGCCACAAGCACGTGACGACAAAGTTTCCCTCGGTCAAGAGGAAAGAGAAGTGGACCGCTGAGACTTTGATAGAGGGACGTGGCGAGCCGTGCATGATTAGGTGGGTCTATCTTCAGGATAGTGAGAAGTAGAGTTATATCTAATATAATCTTATTGACTACATTCCAGCCAAGTCTTGGAGGCAGTGGCGGGCATTAAGCAGCAGCCAAAGGAGCAGCTCGCCGAGATTTTTTATCAAAACACAATGGATTTGTTTTTCAAAACTTTGAAATGAATAGAATCAAAAGTTGTACATTTCATGCTTTTACATTTATTATATTGAATTATTGTTTCTCATGTCCTAAATGCAAATGAATTCAAAAATACGCATTACAACTCGATCCGATCTTTTGTATATATGAATTAAATTTCTTTTTTCTTTAGCAATAAAACACACTGAAACACATTTAGATTAACATTTAGATTTGTAAATAATTGTTCGCATATTTCTATGTAATTAACTTCTTTTGTTTGTGTATGCGTGTGTGAGTGTGTGTATATATAGTAGAGATGATAGCCAAAATAAATGTTCATATATATATATATGTTGCCCCGACATTTATACGTATGTATTTTTGTATGCTTTTAAGACTAGTGAAGTTTTGTAGCTTAGTTATTGCCTTCTTTTTGTTACGGTTGATCTTGCCGAATCTTATATATCTTATCAATATATGTATAAGATATAGTTGTCGATTACAATTGAAGCCTTAAAAAGCGTATATACAAAATATTTTGTAAATATTTAAAAAGTCTGTTAACTAGCCATAGAACATTTTCCGAGTACCACATACATTTATCAAATATTAGATCATACCTTCATCCGTATAGTAAATGCTATCAACAAATTAGTTTTATATATATATGTAGGTAAGCATACATTTTGATCTGCCAGAGTGCCTTTACAAAACCAAATATACTCTATATAAAACGGGTTTTAAAACTGTCATAGATCTATTTCTCGTAACTGATATGAAGTCAAATGATATATGTATTCTAGATTTGTTGATTACTAGGTTCTTTCTTTTTGTATATAACTTTTGCATTTTAAATGACAATTTGTAGTACAATAAAAGATTCAGTCCAATAGAAATATTATAGCTTAGTGCCTGTTTGATATGAATCCATATAAATATAAATATATAGATAAATAACTACATAGTTATAGCAGATAATGTTAGCTCAGTTGCAAAGGGACTTTTAAAACTCTATAGTATATATAGTATATAGTCTATATATGCGTATACTTAAGAATACGGATATAGCATCTACAGCTATATGTAAATATTTATTGTAAAAGTTTTTATTCAATTTGCTCAGACCCTTAAAATTGACTCGATAAAAAAGAAATCAAAAGCAATATTAATAAATATTTAGCATATATATATATATAAATATATATAGATACGACAATTTCATTTATTGGGCGTCATATTAGTTGGTTGCATTATTAAATTATATATATATATATATGTACATAAACAAGGGGAAATTATAAATAATAATATTAATTAGAAGCGCGACTAACAATAAATTCGAGTTTAAATTATAAATAATCCATGACAGTTTTCACACAACATTTAACTTCATTGTCTTCCATTTTGTTGTTCATGTTACTTAACAAAAATATAACTTTAGCAAAAATGAATATAACATATAAATATATATATGTATAGGAAGGTAGAAAAAAACCAATTAAAATCAACTTTTGCAATAAGAGAAAATTCCAAATTTTGAATGTTTTACTAAATGTATGAATATTTATATATATATATATATGTATATACATATAAATATATATATAGTATACACGTATTTATCATTTATCGTTAATATAATATATATCTGTGTTTATGTGTGTATTTAGTTATATTGTATTTAACGTGAGCTCCTTAGTTTCAAACTGAACTCTGCGTAAACTCTGCAATCGAGCAGGCCTCATAGTTTATTTTTTATTATGTTTGTTAATTTGAAGTTAAATAAATTAATTAATGGATTAATGGATTATTAATTAATGTATTTTGGGCGCACTCCGATCGTTGATCTTTTGATTGCGTTTGAGGGTTGCGCCACGTTTTATTTGATCCATCAGCGACTCATGACAAATACGCGGATCCGGCTGTAAGGCGTAAAAGGAACAAAAATTAGTTAGCTATCAATCAAATAATTAATCAATCATCACTCAATCATGGATTTATCTATTATAAAAGCTTGCTTACACAGAACACTAATTGCAGTTAATGCGCATTTCAATTCGGGGTATTAGATAGAAACGAATACAGAACGCAACAGAAAAAATAATACCTTAACACTGATCATCACAAGTGCTCTTGATATTGTTGTTCGAAATCGTGTTGGTGTTGATATTGGTGTTGGTGTTGGTGTTGGGATAGGTGGGTGGTCTACGATACTGGGCACTGGGTCGCGACAGGTTTTGTGGATTTTGATACATCTAAATGGCGCACAACACAGCCACAATATATTTTATGATATACAGTATAGAATAGTAAAGTATAGTATAGTATAGTGTAAAATAAATAGTATAGTGTATAGTATGAAATGATAAATAAGTATAAGTATTAGTATATAGTAAAGAATAATAAAAAAAAATTGAAAGTATAGTATAGTATACGGTATAGAAACGCATAGAATAGTAAAGTGTGATAGTACTTCCGAAATATGGGAAATGCTGAAGTATAAGGTAAACAATAGAAACAAAGAGTTCAGTTTAGAATAGATCAGTTAAATTTAATTAACGAAATTTTTTAGTATAGAAGAGTATGGTTAAATGAAAATGTAGATCAGTTTAATATAGTGAGATATAAATGAAGAATAAGAAAGTTTACTATAGTCTTATGAAAGTTTACTATAGTCTTATGATATATAAAGATATTGCGTAGCATATAGGACTTATTTGTGTAGAATGAGGTGTAATTTAGCAGATGTCATGGCTCGCATTCGACATATGATGCGGATGGATACTTACCAGGGCCTTGCTATTGATTAGGTTTCGCACTGCAAATGCACGTCCGGACATGCCCTGTTTGGCCAGCTTTGCATTGAGATTCTCGAGAAATTCAGCCTTGGTCTTGGCTCGAATGCTGCCAGTCTTTTCGATATTGGTGCTTGCGGCGTAGTCTGAGCAGCAGTTGGTGATTGATTGATTGTTGATTGTTTGTTTGATTGAGTGATGGATGGATGGGTGCACAAAGGTGCGCACATAAAAAAGAGAAGCAAAAATGTTTTTGATAAACGTTAAAAACAATGCACAAAGCGGGTACAAATGAGAGCTAAGCAAATGTCTAACATAAATTAAGAACAATGCAAATCATAAATTAAATATAAGTATATGTACATAAAATCGAACGATTAGATATGACGTGTCAGTATAAAAAAGGAATGAGAATCATCTTCGGTTAACCAAAGCATAAATACTCTTGCAGATAGATATGTATGTAGATGAGGCAGACGGACATATCAATGGACTGTAATATCCTCTGCAAGGTTATCCCAGGTAATTATCCTTATCAAAATCTAGTGCAGTGTGATTTATAGAAAGTTGATGAGAAAGTCAGAATAGGATTAAGAAATGAGATGATCGAAATGATTATATATTATAAAGATTTGTTGTACTCCTTGTACTCCTCCTTTCCACGCTGCTTGTCAACCCTCTTTGATATACCATAAATAATCAGATATATATCCCGATATATATACACAGTTAACTGCAAAATCCACATCAAACTTAAACAAAACAAACTCAACGAAAAACGAAGCAACATGCAATTTGGCAAAAAGGAAAACGACTCATTAGAAATTCAATTTTCCAATATCAATAAAAATGATTAGAAAAAGGAAATCAGCAAAAGAAAAACAAACAAAAACTGCGCTGCAATCAAATCAAGTCAAATCAAACGCGCGCTCACTTGAATGTATTGGCATGTGGGCGTGCGCATGGGTGTGGGCGTGGCTATTGTTGTGCCCAGCATAGTAAACAGCGCCGCCATTGCTGTTGCCGCCAGCAACATCGCGATAATATTGCTGCTGCTGCTGCTGTTGCAACTGTTGTTGCAGTTGTTGGTGCAGTTGTTGTTGTTGTTGTTGCTGCTGCTGGTGTGCGCTGCTACCGCCGCGCGCTGTGGTGCCATAAATGCTGGCGGCTCCAGTTGCAGCTGAGCCGCAGGTGGGCGTGCCAGTGGGTGTGGCGCACAACTTGACGGCCGTTGTCTGTATAAATGGATTCGTTGAAACGAATATCTTCTGTTGCACACTGGCATGACGCGACGGAATTGGTGGCTGCCGCGGCTGCTGCTGCTGCTGCGCATGTTGCTGCTGCTGCTGCTGCTGGGGCAGCGGCATGGGTGGACGCTGATTAGCATGACCATTCCCAACGCCAATGCCCGAAGGCTGTTGGTATTGCTGCTGTTGCTGTTGTTGTTGCTGCTGCTGCTGCTGCTGTAAACGTTGCTGTTGCTGCTGCAAGCGTTGCTGTTGCAAAAGGTTTTTGGGCAGTGTGGCACCCATCATATGATTGGACATGTTGCTGCTACAGCTGTTGCTGTTACTATTGCTGTTGCTGTTGCTGTTGCTGTTGCTATGAGCAACACTGGCGCGTGCCATTTTCTTTGGCATGGTTGCTGAGTAAATGGGCGGTGGCGGCGGATCCTCTAGGGGCGGCGGACAAGTGTAATGTTGCTGCTGCTGCTGCATATGTTGTTGCTGCTGCTGTTGTTGTTGTCGCATGTTTGCTGTTTGCGCAGCTGCTGAATTTTTGATAAACGAATTTGTATAGTTGCCAAAATCTTTGGTGTTGCTGCACGCGGCTGGCTGTGATATGTTGTTGGCTGGCATTGTTGTTGATGTTGTGGATGATGAGTTTGAAAATGAAGTAACTTTAGAGAGCAACGATGATGTGGATGAGGAAAGCGGAAAGTGTGGCAATGCATTGAAAGAGTTACTAGATGTGGATGATGTTAAAACAGTTGCAGCAACAGCTGCCGAATTGTTACTGATGACAGCAGCTGTTGCTGCTGATGAGCCTGAGGATGATGTTGCTGATGTGTTGCCAAAACTAGCATAAATTCTATGTTGCTGCTGTGCCAGCTTATGTTCAAATTTACCGTCGTAGTGTTGCTGCTGCTGCTGTTGCTGCTGTGTCATGGACAAACCGCTGCGCAAGTAGATGGACTCGCTGCCTGCATTTCCATAAATGCCCTCAGCAACATGCTGCTGCTGTGGGTGTTGCTGCTGCTGATGCTGTTGCTGCTGCTGCTGCTGCTTATTGCTGTTGAGTCGTGCATTCAGCTGTGCAATTAGATTCGGATTCGCCTTCGGCTGTGTCGGTGCATGACCATTGGGACTCGGGCTGCTGCTCCGAAAGCTGGACATGTTGCTCACAATTTTGGGCTGTGCATAGATGCTGCCGGCACTTGGCGAAGCGGTGCGGTACGACTGTGAATGTATGTGAGTGAGTGAGTGAGTGTGTATTTGAAGAAAAGAATACATAAACAAATAAATTAATATAAAGCCAGATGATAAGCAGTGAAAGCTCTAGATGAAGTAGTTTTTACTTTTATCTAGAGTTGCGCAAATTTAATTTAATGAGCTTTCACTGTACATTTCCATATATCTATATTTATATGTCTAGTTATGCATGGTATACTAAGCTATCTTTTAGGTATTATTAAAACTAAACTAAGCAAATAGATTAGAGATTAGTAGGCGAGATGAGATGAGCAGCGAATCCGTTTGTTGATTAGTGGGTGTGGCCAACCAGGTGGCAGCACTTACGGCATCCAAATGTGGAGGGGCCTGATATGGAGGCGGCGTAGGTGGTAACTGTTGTTGCTGCTGGTGTTGCTGTTGCTGATGATGAAGATGAATATGTTGCTGCTGCTGCATAAAGCGTTGCTGTTGCTGCTGTTGCTGTTGATGCTGTTGATGCTGCTGCTGTGTGTGATTTGTTGGCGGTGCGGCTTGAGCATAGGCATGCAGCTCCATATAGCTATTATAGTAAGCCTCATAATCAGCTTCTAGGCTAGGGATGGGCTTGTGCGAGGGTTGAGTCTAAAAACAAGCGTTGTATGTGTGTGTGTGTGTGTGAAGGCAAAGCAAATGGAGAACAGAAATAAAAAAGAAATCATAGTAAACAAAACAAAGAAGAGCAAAGCAGAAAGTCCAAGCCAAGTAAAGTGCACACACCTGCTGCTGCTGTGAAAAATGTTGCTGCTGCTGCTGTTGCTGCTGCTGCTGCTGCATGCGTCGCAGAGCAACCGGCGAGGCAGGCTGATGTCGCATGGCCGCCAAAGCGCGCACTGTCTCAGACACCTTAAGCGCCGAGCTGGGCATCGAGGCTGGCGGCGCCTCCAACATAAACGCGGGAGGTGGTGGCAAGTGCTCGCTGGAGCTGCTGTTGATGCTGTGCTGCATTTGCAATTGTTGTTGCTGCTGGTGCTGTTGCTGTTGCTGTTGCAACTTAAATCATAAGCAAGAAATGAAATCATAAAAAAAGGAAACAGTGTCGTGTGGCACGTTCGAACACGGTTTAAACTTAGCCTACGCTTAAGACTTAACTTAGTTAATTCATTAAATTTAACGATTATTAATTAATATCCTTCATCCAATCAAAACTTACCCCATTATTGGCGCTGGGGGTCACCGACGAGCTGCGTCGCACAGGTGGTGGCGGCTTGGCCTGATTAATGGAAGCGCGACGTGCGATTCGTGTCGAGGAGCCACCTGCTCCTCCTCCTCCTCCTCCTCCAGCCACTCCTCCTGCGGCTCCTGTGAATATTGTTGTTTATTAGCAAACTATTCAAAGCAGTCGCCGAAGCTTAGTTAATAGGAGTTATGTACAGCTTAAACACAGGACACACCACATAGAGTATATACCAACAGTTAAGACGAATGTTAAATACTCTTTCCGACACCCAAAGCAGAAATAGAGATTCGAATTTCTAGTCAGTTGCCAAAATTGATCATTTTTGTAGACCCTAATCAACAGACGAGTGCAGTTATTACATTAACATCGACTCTGATACGATACTTTCTATATATATATTAATACATTTATTTATAGATATTGTTTAGTGTTAAGCTGTGTTGCAGTTAGTCGCGTAACGTGCTGTTTTTTATGTGAATGAGTTTTATATATGACAGGACTGCATCGAATAAGTTTTCGATAACTTTCGTTCAGGGTTCGAGCTCGTTAACAGTAATCTATGTTTCATTTTGCAGTTTAATATATGTAGTTTAGTTTTACATTTATATAGTTAAGTGGGATTCGAACCCTTGCAGCCCTGATATATATGCAAAAATATTTATGTAAATAGTGCTGTGTGAGATTATGAGGGGCGGGTTAAGATTTTCAACGAGAGTTCCAAAGCCAGGTTAAAACAACGAAACACAAATTAGAAACAACAGAATTAAAACATTGGAAGAAAACCAAAGTCAAAAGAAGTGTAAAGCCGAAAACAAAAACAATGTTAAGTTGAAAGGAATTTGAAGAGCGAATAATGTAAAATCAGAAATGAAAAAAAGAAAAGACGAAACGAACCCGACAATGAAGCCGGCCTGGGCGTTATGCAGGGCTTTACTGTAGCTGTGGCAAGGGAATTGGCGATGGGGCACGCAAATGCTGGATGGTTGGGAGGCTTAACGGGCAGCAAGGCGGGCGCAGCAGCTGATGATATAGCTAATGATGATGAAGATGATGATGTTGATGATGATAATGTAGATGTTGATGTACATGTTGATGTTGATGATAATGGCAATGACAGCTGAGCCTTGGGAGTAGTTGGTGTGCTTGATGTTGTCGATATTGTTGCTGTGTTGTATGGCGCATGATTAGGTGTTGCTGTTGTTCTATGATTTGGGTTGCAGTTGCTGTTGTTGTTGTTGGATGCGGATGCAATAAGGGCAGGTTGTTTAGTGACATTACAGTTTGCTGTTGTTGTCGTGGTTGTTGTTGTTGGTGAGTGTGGTTGTTGCTGCGGCTGCAACTGCTGTTGTTGTTGCTGCTGCTGCTGCTGCTGCTGTTGCAATTGCTGCTGCACTTTTAGCTTCTGCTTGCGTATCTTGGCATCTAAATCAGCCTTAAAGTCAAATTTTCTAGGTATCACTGGCTTGTTGTTGCTGCTGCTGTTACTGCTGTTGCTGTTGCCTGTTTCTTGGAATATGCTCAAGCTTATTGGCTTGGGCGGCAGTTGGCGGCGCACGCCAGCAACTGTACTGCTGCTGTTGCTGCTATCACCCGCTAATTGCTGCTGCTGCTGCTGTTCTATACTAAGCTTTTCCGTACCTCTGTGCGGGCTAGCCCTTCCGAGCAGCTGTAGCTGCTGCTCGCTGGAAGCGCGGAACGAGGAGAGTCGCTGCTTGGCAGGCGCGACAGTTGCTGTGGGGATGGCGACGCAGGCAGCGCCACCTGTCGGTGATTCCGGTGAGCCAGCCAAATTGTCCGGCAACTGCTGCAGCTCACGCATCTCGTGCAGTTGCAACTGTTGCTGCGGCTGTTTGGTGCGCAACATCACAATCTCAGAGTTCTGTTTGACAAACTCAATGTCCGGCGTATTCGGTATTTGGTGATCGTAAATGACAACAACATCGCTGCAGGTGTCCACGTAAGCGTGTCGTGTCTCCGAATTGCTCAGCGAGATGTTGTCGCGGTCTTCGCGATTGGCCAAGTGCGCAAAGGTAGGATTCTCATAGCCACCAGCTAAAATGTTGCCAGTCAGCGAACTTGTCTCGCTTACATAACAGCGACTCAGCTCCGAATCACTAGCGCCCAAGTGTCGCTGCGCCGCCAGATTGAGATCCTCGCCAGCGCCCAAATCCTCGGAGGCGGTGTCGGATATATCGGTGCCACAACCGCTGGAATTTGTCTGATTGCTGATGGCGCAACATTCGATGTTGCTGGCGGGCATTAGAAGCAGCTCGTTGCTGTTGTTGTTTTCATTGCCGCTGCTGCTGCTCGACCCGCTGTTGTTGTTATTGTTGATGTTGCTATTGGTGTTGCAACTGTTGCTGTTATTGCTGATGTTGCTCATGTTGCTGATGTTGCCGGTGTTGCTGCTGTGCTGCTTGCCCTTGCCTTCATCGATCTCACGTTGAAAAGAGTCTAATTCGCCAATTAAATTATTTAATGCTTGAATCGAATCTTCGAAAGATTTGTCTAATTATTGTTGTTGTTGGATTTATATTGGATTTGTTGTTGTTGTGTGGTGCAAAATTTTTGTACAGTGTTTGCAAAATAACGCGAAACGAGTTTTACATTTGGTGGTGCGTGTGTGTGTTTGTATTGGTGTGTGTGGGGGAGACACAACGGAAACAAAGGGGGGAAAAACAAAAGTAGAAAAGAAAATTAAATCTTTTTAATATATGATAAAACACTTGGCTCAAAAAATAGTTGGGGAATGCAAAGAATAATTGTAGGGTATTCAATGTGGAATAGCGTTTCGGGATGCAGGATGCAGAGCTGTGCACGGAGAGCTGGGCTGCAACTGTAAGGACTTACCCATTTCCTGTTGTTCCACGGCTCGCAGCTCCTCGGAGCGTCGTCCAGTGACAGGCGGCGGAGGTGCTGCAACTGGGGCTGGGGACGGAGCAGCTGCTGCTGCTGCCTGCTTCTCAAACATGGAGGCCTTCTGCAGCACCGAGGCACGCGAGCACTCATCAGAGTCCAGGGATTCATTAGCTGCAGCCGGCGGCGGCGGTTGCTCGGTGATCTTCAGCACCTCGCTGGCCGAGGAGGAGGCAGGCGGCGTGGGAGAGCTGATCTGATAGACAAATCCCAATCCGCTGGCAATGCTGCCGCCGCTTGGAGTACCTGCAGCAGTGGACGTGGGTGAGTTGGTTAACAGTGGTGAATAGTGGTTCTGTGGCGTCGAACAGCCGCTCGATGGCGTTGTGGTGCTTGTATTGGTGTTCGTATTTGTGTGACCCACTCCCCCACCAGCAGCAGCTGCAGCACCAGCAACAGCCGAGTCGATAGATGGATGCGAGAGCAGCGAGGAGGACGAGGAAATCGAATGGGAGCGTGTGCCTCGTCCACTAGCATAAGCCGATTGCTGATGTGATAGCTGCTGCTGCTGCTGTTGATGTTGCAGCAGTTGCTGTTGCAGCGAGCTCGTCGAAGAGTCATTCGAACATATCGAATCGATGCTGCTCTGTTGTTGCAGCAAAGGTGTTGCCGACTGCTGTTGCTGCTGCGATTGCTGCTGTGATTGCTGCTGCGATTGCTGCTGCGATTGCTGCTGATTGGTTAGTTTCATAGCGGCCAGCTCAGACATGTTAACATAGGTGGGCGTGGTCTGTTGCTGCTGTGTTTGCTGCTGCTGCTGCTGCTGTTGCTGTTGCTGCTGTGCGTGATGTGCGGCGGACAGCTCTGTGTGACATTAACATGAACGTTGGACAAAGCATGCGGTGTTTGGCGATTGGCATTGGTGTTGGGAGAGAGAGCAACATTGCAACAAGTACATGGATTGATTAGTAAAGACTCAATGGATTAGGCATTAAGGCGTGCTCACAAGGACACAATACAAAGAGACAGAAAATTAAAAATGTATCTTCGAAGTACCGAAGTATTAACACCCTAGCAGACAGTTACATATATTGGACAGATCTTAAAATCAGTTGATGATAGTTGGTGATGATTTCTTTAAGATAGAGTACTCTGATGACAAATGGACCGACCAATACATGAGCACAGAGACATAACTATGTAGGAATATATTCATTGAAAAGTGTCCTCAGATGTCTGCCAGAATGTAGTGAGTAGTATATCGTAACCGACTCGAATACCTTTCGTGATATGAGCCGGAATCGGTGACGGGCACTGGCGCTGCAGCAAATTCTGTCCACTGTTCTGGCGATGATTGCTCTGCGCGGACAGAGGACGTTCCAGCGAGGAGCAGCGCTATAAATGAAGATAAATATTAGCAAGAACACATATACATATATAGGAGAATCAAAGGCAGTCGGAGATGAGGCGATGGCAACTATAACTGTTTGAGCGGGCAGGGTTTAGCGCATGCAAATGAGAGAGCGCTGTGGGTTTCTCTACTCTCTGCCACTTACCACATGTGCCGGCTTCTATTTAGATCACATTGTTGCCACGGCAAAACGATAACAAGAAACAACTTAAGCACTAGATATAGATACAGACAGGACAGATGGTCCTATATAAAACAGATACTTACAACTGGCAATGGGGGACGACTTAGCGAGGCGGCCGGCGATTTCTGCGGAGCCGGCGTCATTTGGCCTGAAGCGGAGCTATTGGCGTTTGCTGCCGGAGCAGGTGCGATTATAAGGCTTCCGCTGCTGCTGGACTCGTGGATGGTTTCCGGGTTCTGGAACGTGTAAACTGTTAAGGGAGGACGCTGATGTCCCTTCTCGTAGGTGGTGCTAATCGTATGCGGACGATCGGCAGTCGGTGGCAGCGTATCGACAACGTCCTGGGAATGTGGCGGCCAGGTGGACACAGCGTGCGTTTGATTAGTCGCAGTCGAAGCCTAAATAAAACGCAGACGTCATAAATATATAAATATACAAAAATATATACACAAGATCATAAATCATAATTAAAATAAAATGAGAACCTGTGTTGTTAGCGCGGGCGATGAGCAAAAGCCACTATCACTGGATTCACCAGGTTTCAAGCGAATTGCGGGCGTTACAAACTATAAAAAAAAAAAACAAGTACAAATAAAAACATAAAAGACAAAAAGAAACATTGCGATGAAAACCCAAAAATAAACAGTATAAACAAAAGCGAAAGACAATAAGCAATGCACACAAAAGATGCCATTAATTAACTGTAATTCATTAAGTTTTAAACAATTGGTCACTCGACTTGTTAACTAATTGCAGAGCTCGCAAATTCAATAATTAAATTATAATATTCTCTGCTCTGCTTTTGTACTCTAATTAATTGCGATTTGTATCAGCTTTTAGGAGAGTTCGAGCTAAGACTCAGTTTAATTGGTTTCATGTGAAGTACAAATAATTAAGTTAATAGCATGCTTTGAGAATGAAAAGATTTGTTAAACATCTGACAAATTGTTTCTAGAAATAAAATTTACAGAACAAAAGGAAATACTATTCGATAGTTTAGCTCCATAGACACCTATGATATATAATTAAATACAATCAAGCAAGCACAATCTCTATAATCTTTATACACAATGAATAGAAAACTCGTCTGGAAGCTAAGTGACCAATTGCTTAAACCCAGTGTCATGGAGTTCGCACCTGCGACAACGAACGCTGATAGTGATGATGACCCGGCGAGTTGCTGGAGCCGCTGCTGTTCATGCTGCTAATGGAGCAGACCGAGCTCTTGCGGGAACCAAGCGAGTTGGAGCAGCCGCCGCCTTGGGAGCCCGAACCACCGCCTGGTGACTCAGGATATAGATTGATGCTGGCCTTAGCATCGTGAATAAGCTCCTCCGAGGCTTGGGGCAGAACACTCGGCTCCTTGGTGACCAGCGCAATGGATTCCATGGCCTCCTGAAATCAGAATGATTATTGTTTAATAAATTAACTCAACTCCAGTCTCATTAAACACTCACCTGCAGGTGTCCTAGCTCGGACATAACCTCGCACTCTTCATGCACCACCGGCTGCAGCATGTGGACAAAGCTGCAGAAGCGAAGACGCTCCTCAACCATGACGGCACGCAGCGATTTCTTCTCCACATCCTCGAGCTCGGCGCGGCGTAATGTGACATCCTGCATATGGGAGTCCATCAAAGATTGCAGACTGTTGTCCGTCTGACCTTTGCGAGCCTTCTTCTGTAAACGCAATGTGTCGCTGGAACGCTTCTTTAGCTCGCTGCGACAGCGCTTGTACTCTTTGGCATGGTCCTTATCGATGGTGGCCACCGTGCGCTTCCAGTCCTCGATCTTATCCTGCAGCGGCTGCACCAAACAATCCATAATGGCGCTCGTGAATGTCTTCAAGCGCGTCTCGACCGCCTTGTGGCGCAAGCAGACGCGCGTTAAGGCGGTGCCAATCTCCTTGGATGCACCTGCACAGGTAAATCGAGAGAATGGGTAGAGAGAGAGAGAGAGAGAGAGAGAGAGAGACCAAGATTCAATTACATGATGCTGCACGGAAATGTTAGTTATTGTAGCTGTCGTGTCCATAGCCAGGCCAGGCAATGCATTCCCATTCCCATTATCCATTATCCGTTGCACGCCACGCCGTCTGCCCAGACGTTGCATGCCACACGGCATTCAAAACTGGGAACTGGGAACTGGGAAGTCGGTCAACAACCGGTCTCGTGTGTGCCCATTATGCCAGCTACGCCAACTGCAACGTACTGGGCAGCTGCCTATCAACCAAGTGACACGTTGCTCCTCCATCTATCCCTCATCTAATTATCGCTGCAAAAGATGTCTCTTCAACTATTATCCAATTGATTTGTGCTCGCTTTTCCATTAGCCCGAATAGCCGAGTGGTTCATTAAATGTGATGCTAAAGACAAATCCCACATAAGGCACTTTATGGTCGCCTCCAAATCCAAGTTAATTGAATCAAGAGAATATTAAAACTCAGCGACTGGCTAGAAGATACCCTGCACATGCACACAGATGGATTATCTGAAGACCTATTTAAATTCGAAACTAAATCCTAGTTAATTAAACGGAGGATTATTATCTATGCACGGCTATTAGATACTGATTACATTTACAAAGATGGATTGGCAGAAGAGCCTATTTAACTAGTTACCCAACCCTCTTTACATGCCAGCCTACTCCCTTTATAGGTCGTGTCTACAGGGTATATAGTAAAAGCCACCCTCTTTAAGCAAGCAAAAGCATGTGCACAAGTGATTGAGTTTCACCCTCGTTCTACTGCTAGGCCTTTAAGTGCGCAAAGGACAATTGACACTTGTCCTGTCTTGAGGATTGACCGAGCACAGACGAACCGTATATTAGACCTGTACTTAGCCAACTAACCACTAAAACTAATGAAACCATTTAGTAAGTGCAAAGTACAGTATTTGACGTGCCGCCTGACAACAAATAGGGTGGCCCGAAACGTAGTCCGCCTTGTTTTTATGGCTGGGCGGGTCGGTTCTGCGGGTGAGTAAACGGGGCGTATGAGAATATCCGTGCAGGCAAATTGCAGCCCAGACGTAGCTCTGGATCAATATATGGAAATGAGGCAACAAAAGGGAAGAGAGAGAGATAGAGAGACACAACTGCAATCCGAACAGAAGAGCCAGAAGAGCGCATAACATAAATAATGAACCCCATTGGGAGTTGCGAGCTTGAAAAATGCATATTTAATAAATCATATGAAATGTATGTAAATGCATTTTATATATGACAATAATTGAGATACTATAAAGTTGAATCAAGGGATTAAATCAATTTGTGAAATATTTCATTCATTGTTTAAGTACGTAAAAAAAAAGAAAAACAAACATTTCAATTACAACCTTTAGCGTTCCATTTGAAAGCTCTCTTCTCAAACCCCTGTATTTTACAATTATATCACCTAACTGTAACTAACAAAATGTCAAGTTGAACAACTCGAATGCCACATATTTAAATACGTGTTGTCTGCTGTTCAAGTGTTTTGTGGTCTTTGATCTCTGTTCGAGTTTCGTCTCTACTATTTACTGCCCACAGTTAAGAAGAAGCGTAACATCGGATAAAATAAAAGCAAATCGCTTCCCATTGCCAATTGCTGATGTTGTTGCTGTTGTGGCCGCCCAGGTGAGAAGCGTTGCATAATCAGAGCTGCGAACGCGAAGAGGCAGCCAATAAATAAATATAAATAGCTGAAAAGAAATGCGTGAGCACCCAAACAGAACTCAAGCAAAACTTTGAGCAGGCGTGAAAATCAGATCGTTGACCGACGTTGACGCCGTTCCCAGCAAATGCGCATAAATAATAGATGGATGTACCTAATGTTCCCAATGGACATCCATCCCTTTGGGCTATCTGTCAATCGAATGGTGAGACAGTCCGGTTTTAATGTTGGCGGCTTTTGAACTCAGAATAATGGATGAGTGTACCTAATGTACCACATGTACCTATTGGACATAATGTACCCTATTTAAATCCACCCCTTTAAGCTTCCTGTTTAACAAATCTGGACGTAGTCCGAATTTTATGCTAGACTCTTGAGCTCAAACATAATGGATGAGTGTACCTAATGTACCCATAGTACACCCATTGCTTGGGGCTGTCTTACAAACAAATTGTGGGGCAGTTCGGTTTTTATGTTTACGACTTTTGAACTTACCTCTGGAATTGGTGGCCGCATCGGCGATCTTTTGGAAGGCATCCAAATAGGCGGCAATTGCCTGAATAGCAGCGCTAAAAATATAAATGAAAAGCAAACACAGATTATATAGATGTAACAACCAGAATTGGTTAAGGTAATCCAGTAAATACCCTGTATTTTAGACATGCGAACATAAAAAAAATAGAGCTTATTCAAAAAAAATGTTTACCACCTGCAATATACATTGTCACATCAACAATATACCCGTTTTGGACCTTTTCATTATGTATAGGGTATACAAGCAAAGTAATGGTTTGTAAGAGATGCCATTGATTACAGTGCGACGGCAGCAAATCTAATAAACTTTGCAACAAACTTTATTGGCCGTGGGCGACATTTCAATTGAAAATGGCAGAGGCAAAAATACAGGCAGGCAGGCAGACAGACAGACAGACAGACAGACAGGGGCAGACAAACAGACAGTCCAAAGAGCGACTGCACCCAAGCAGCAGCAGCAGCAGCAGCTGATGAAGATGAAGATGCTGGGCTGGCCGGTTTACTTGATCAAATGTCACTGTCTCGCTCTCTATATCTATCTCTCCCTCTGTCTGGCGAACGGTGCGTATGTGTGTCAAGCGCATTGGACAAACACTTGGCGCAGAATTTCTTTCAGTGCTGCCAAAAGACAACAGTCATTTTAGCCCGCTTTCATGATTAATGCAAGTCGTATGCTTTATGCATAGATACATATGTATATATTTATACATTTATTTATATATATATAAATATATATTTCTGTATGTATATAGACTACGCCGCTGGCGTCGCAAATCGGGGCCAAGACTGAGCGTTAAAAACAAAACAGAAACTATAAACAACACGCGAAACCGAAACCAGGCAAATGGCCAAAAAAGAAAAATACGGCAGGAAAAAACAGTTCAGCGTACTTTCAAATAAGCCCAAATTTTGTTTATATATTACATATTTTTTTTCTTCTTTCTCATTTGTCTATTATTTGTTTTTTTTTGCCTCTTATTTTGCAATTGCTTTAAATGTGAACATTTGTTTAAGCTGATCAAATTTGATTTCGATTTGAATTTGATTTGAATTTGTTTTTCGACTTACCGCAGGCATGTGTGCAGCTTACTCGCCTTAGCCACAAAGTCTTCCCACAGTGGAGATGTGTTCTGCAATAAAATAGAAGAAGAGAAAAGGGGATTAGAAATATGTTTAACTAAAACGATTTCAAAGTTGAAGTTGCCTTCAGCTCTTTTAAATAGCCCAAAGGCTAAACAATTCGAAAGAACTCAGCAAATTTGCATTTGGAGTGCGCAATAAACAGCGCATCAAAGCCAAAGATTGCTGCTATTCGGTTATTCTATATATATATATATATATAAAGGCCAAGAGTTTGACAAGCACAAAAATACAAATTTATATACATATACCCTGACAAATTATTCGTACGTGTGGGTCAATCGTAAATAAAAAAGCCTGCCAGCAAAGTTAATTTTAAATACTCGAATAGAAAATACCCTCTTTTTATAATTTTACATAAGACATGCTTTCTTTCTGCAAATCACATTTTGGTGAATAAGATAAATTGATTCATTTTATTCACTAGTTTATTAAATTAACATCTCATAAACAATTCATCAGTCTTATATATCTACACACCCATATACCCTGTTTACCCACTGGAAATGACTACAGAGTTCAAAAGGGGTTGAAAACGAATTGATTGGCAATAACTCAATAGATTTTATAGACCCTTAATTTTGTTGGGCAGTGTAATATGTCAACTATTTAACAATTTGGCCTAAATGGGAATTTCTTTTTATCTGTTTATGATTTGTAGCTTTGATAAAGTTTTGAGGTATCCTTTTTTTTATCTCTTTGGTAGCCCTTTCAACAAGTTTACTCCTGCCAATTACCTCAACATTTTTCGGCTTGTCGAAAGTTTGTTTAAAATTTTGTTGACATCCAAAATGTTTTGACAAGTTTTTGATGTTTTATGAGGACCCGAGTGAGGTTCATTTTGAGTTTAATATCATTAAAAGGCAACTTTTGTTGTCTGTACATTTCATTAAAACTGATGAAAAGCTTGTGTTGTCCGCATATATGTGTGTGTGCACAACAATTTAACTCAATAAAAGTGATCAACTCAATTGGCTGCATTTTGCGCTGATATCAATCAGTGCAAAGTCTATATACAAAACTTAAAGGAACCAAAAAGACAAAATAGCAAAATAGCAAAATATAAGTACAAAAAAATATTTATATTTATAAATTAACCTACAAAGTTGCAAATTGTTTTAAACGTCATTTAAGATGCAGCTTTCAATAAACTTTATATATATATATATATATATATATATTTATATATATATATATATATATATATATATATATATTCTATTCTCAACTGGTTTTAAGGGGTATGACTAACTAGCATTTATAATAGGGAACATATCTTTATAATTATATATCTTGTCAACATTTAATTAACATTTTTATTTGAATTGTCAGCATTTAGTCAAGGCTTTTCTTTTTAATGAAGGGGAATTATTGTAATATTTGAGCAGTGTAATAACTTTTTTATAGCGTAAGCATTTTGTCAATGTCTTTCTTATATGTCTGATGCAAGCATTGTTCATAATAGATGACAGCATAGGCGACAGCAATTAGCACCTATTGGCTACCTCTTCCAATCTTCCCAACCTTGAATCTGAACTTAATTGAAGTTGTTTTATCGAAGGGCTTCTGTGCTTTAGCTGCTGTGCTTTAGCTGCCGCCTGTGGAGTGGTTAATTAAGTTTACAGACCTTTCCCCCATTGTCCGTTTAAGGCCAATTGCAAGCAACAGGCAACGAAAGTGTTAAACGCAGAAGCTTTAGGCCAACGACCAGCAATTGGCCAGCTAAGCAAACTTCGATTAAGTCAATTTCTCACACAATAAGAAAATTGGTTGCCTGTGCGAAATATGTTCAACACCACATGGAGTTCTACTCTTTGTTATCGTTAAGTTGCTTAGTTTTTGTTACTGGTTTCATTGTCAGGCCATAAAAGACAAAACGTCTGCAAATTGTGGGCACACTATAAAAAGTAGTTAAGAGATTAATACATAATTTGAGAATAAACGCAACGTAAAGAAGCGCCAAATGGTCAATAAAAAGTGAAAACAGGTTTCGGGCCATGAAAGCCGCGGAACAACACTAAACACACACACTAACAAACACACTGGTTACGCACAACCAACTAAAAAAAAAAGATGAGTCGTTACGTACGTTTTATTGCTCTCGTTTTTGCTGCTCAGTTTCAATTACAGCTGCAAATTGACATTGAAATCGAGATGTGGTCATTGAATGATGAACAGAGGCCCAGTCGACCAGTCAACCAGTCGATGTCTCAATTGAATGGCCAGTCAAGTGTTGCTGCAGCCAGAACCGATGCGATTCACTCCAACACAGAAGGAAAAGAGTTTTCACCCTGAACGGGTTTATCCCACTAGAAACTACCCTCAACCAAGTTTAAAGGTAAGTATTTATGCTTCTATATGAAGTCTATTGCACTCCTAAACTTTGATCCTAAATGTCCATGTCTTATATTATAAAATACTATATATATTGGAACACAATATGCCCTATTTAGACATTGTCAATGGGTACATGGTATTAAAAGCAGAAAAATGCAATTTGAAATTCGCTTTCGCATTACGATTTCGATTTTTTGCATTCGAGCCCAAAAATAAGCACAATAAAAGGTTTGCGCAAATGCCAATCGACAAAATCCGTTTAAAACTAAATAAAAGCTGCCGACTGAGAGCAGACTGAGAAGAGGGAAAAGCAAAGGGGAAGGGGTTGGGGCTCGCGTTGCATAAAAAGGTGACGTGGAGTGCATTGAGCCGCATGAAAGAGGTGCAACAAAAACAACAACTAGAAAAAAAACTGAACGGAAATCGATTTCGGTTATTTCTACACAAAGCATTTATTTCGCGCTTTCTTACACACACACGCTTTAGCACTCTACCTCTCTCTCTTTACACATCTCTGGCTCTTATTCTGCATAACATATCTGTAAATAATAAATATCATTTGACTATAAACATACCCTAGAATTTCATAAGAATACCTTATACTATACATTTTATTTAGTGAAGTTGAATTATTATGTAATATCGAACTTTTGATTATTTTTTAGCTTTGAAAACATTTTTTGTATAAAACTTAGATAATATTAGTCTTAAACATATTATCATATCTACCCTTTAAATGTCTAACTACAGGGTATGTATAGTGTTGTTTGCTCTGCCTTTGGCTTTGCCGCTTCGCCTCGACGTAACATTTAATAAAGACAGACGTCAAGTTGCGACTGCAAAAGGGTTTATAATTCATAACACGACAGTTGAAAGAAGTTGGCGGTAGATCTTTGCAAACTGGGGGCTAACAACGGGCTCTGGCTGTCAGTCAATGGCCCCAACAAGACAGACAGACAAAAGGACAGACAGACAGAAGACATGAAGACAAACTGTCTGATGCGCCTTATTTGGCTGCCATGTGCTGATCGCTCACTTGACCTACCACAATCGATTGTAAGTTAATGCAATCAGATGTATATACATATATATAAATATGTATATATGATTTCAATAGCTTTCTGTTGTAATATTTAAAAAACTAGAAGTAAGAAAACATTAGTAGGCTCGATGAGAAGTGAGTCCCATGCATTGCACTTCGATTTTTATTATATTTTTTTCTCCTTGTGTGGAAATGGGGGGAGCTATCTAAAATCTGAAGTATCCAATATTTGTGTCTCTTTCAGGAGTATATATGTGTTCTTTAATAAGCCAAACTCTTAAGCCTTACGAGATATTCTTGAAAAACTAAAACCATAAAAAGCACACGGAAAAATTTATTGATTTTTAAAGAAAAATCGATCTGGGCGTACTATAGGAGAACGTTAATACAATTTTTTAATTTTTTGGATTTTAAACCAGGTAAGGATCTATCGACGCAATATTTTAAATTAAGCAAAACCAGATATCAAATTCCCTAAATTCTTTCGACCACCCACAAACAATTTTTTATACTAAATGATATATTGTTATAAATATTCATACGATTTTGGTGTATAGACAAGCCGATTGAAAGCTCAAGGCGAAATATTAAATATCTTAAAATAAGAAATAAATAAATAAAAAGAACTGCATTTAAAGTGTAAAACTCGAAAACAATTTCCGTATGATTGACAAAGCGTGGCACAAAAAGCAACCCACATGCAATATTTGCGATAAACAAAATAAAAATAAATAATTTTAACATTTTTATATTGGTGACAACAACAAATACAGCAACAACGACTCGAACAACTTTTTGATAAGCCGAGTCTTTGGCTCAAAGCGTGGGCATCGCTCGTTAAAAGTTGAGCTGATTCGGACTTGTCGGCATTTTATGAATGAAAAATCTGTTAGGCCGGTCAACACGCTCACACACACATGCATACACACAAAGAGAGAGAGGGGCTGACACGCAAGGCTGTCATTATGAGCATTTTGGCTAAGTTGTTGGCGTTGGCGTTCAATTTGGGTCTCCACTATCTGCGCCTTAAACTCGCATGTCAAAACATTTGCAACGCTCTGAGCCTTGTTTTTGTGAGCTCTTGAATGAGCCATTATACCCAGCAAATACGTACTTAGTGGCCTAATCGAGAAGGCTGAGACTGTGCAACAAATTGAGGCAAGGGTTTGGCTTCGAAAGCGACCTATTAAAAAGTTGGCCCCAAAAACAAAATAGCCAGGAAATTATGCAGGTGTGTGTGTGAGAGAGAGAGAGAGCGTGTGTGTGTGTATGTGTGGCGAGTGCAAAAGCCAACACTTTCCAGTTTTTCAGCAAGCTCTGAAAATTATTACAGCTGCTGTGAAAAGAGCACCGTATCTAATACACTGCGAAAAGTTAACAAGTATGTTTAACTAATATCAGCTGGGAACTCGAGTTAAGGAACCGTTCAATTGAACAAGTTCTGAAAGAAATGATTATTTTAAAATCAAAAATAACATTTGAAAAGAGTTCAACTAGCAACTAGAGATTTTCTCTCTGTGTTTGTATCTATTTAACTGCAACTGTGCGAGACACCTTAAAAACCCACAATTTATGCCACAACAACAGCAGCGAGAGGCGTTGCAACAACAACAGTCGCGACTGCCTCAGGCAACGACAGCGGCAAACTGGAAAAGTTCTCACACACAGGCAGACACACACACATATATGCATTATAAACTCTTGATCTTTCCAATAGCCTACAAACAACCTACACGAGTTTAAAACGTTGCCACAGCCTCTCAGCTGCTTCACAGCCATTCATGCAACAAAAGTTGTTGTTACTCTTGCAGTTGCAGTTGTTGCTATTGCTGTTGTAATTGTTGTTGTTGCAGTTGTTTGATAATTTTCAGTGCTGCTTGTGAATCTTTGTTAGAGCGCTCTAGCTGGAAGATGTGGCAGCCGGGTAGCTGGCCAAACGGGTTGCTGCCACGTCCTACATTGCAACGTTTTTTTTTCTTTTTTGGAGGGGGTAAGCCGCTTTTTGTGGCACAATATGCAAAGCGAGTAGCAGCTGCCGCTTTTTTTTATGACTAAAGGCCAATCGAGACATCGAGGCATGGAGTTCTACCAATTGATTTTCTATATAGGCCGCAGGCAAAAATTGAAGCAAGTCGTGCGCTAATAATTTGCACCTTTTTGTTTTTAGAAAGTTTCACAGTGATAAATATATACATACATTCGCTTATAATATAGTTGTATGTAGTGTTGTGCAAGGAAAGTGTTGCAAGATGAACGCCTGGATTCTATTCAGTCTTTATGCTACTAAATAATAACTTCTTTTGCCAACTGAAAGTTTTGTTCGAGGCAAAAATCTGAATAAATCGGCACTGAAAATCAAATCAAATCAAAATAAATCAAATCGTGAAGCATGTGGCTGACAATGGGTGCAACGATTTGCCAGTCGGCAATTCATTTCAATATAAAAGCGATCACATTGCCACATGCCACATGCGGGCGGAATACAAGTAGCAAGCACTATGTAACCATGTAACACAAAACTGCAAATCCAACTGTGGCTTGCAACATGCGGCATAAGCGAAACGCTTGAAGAACTCTTAAATCATACACACACACACACACACACACGCACATACACGTTCACAGACTTTGATTGTTAACAAAGGCCAATCTCGAATGACATTTGAATGTCTGTTGACATCAGCGCGTGCCCCAGCCACAACCTCAAATGGGGGATTATAGAAAAGACAGTTGAATATACAGTAAGGGGTATAACAGAATGTGAATGTATTAATATTTACTTCTATTTCAACTACAGTTATATTAGTATGCGGATTTTTTCATAAGCGTGATTTATATTCATATTCTGTCACAATCCCCAACTATCTCTAGGCAAATGGTCTCGGGACGTTTTACGTTCTTTTTATCATCGAATGCCTCCATGATTAAGACAATCTTATAACGACCCTGTAAGGTACCGCCTTGCAGATTGAACAGCAACTTAACATCGAACGGATTATGCATTAGTTTGGCCTGCAAAGAGTGAAGGGGGAAGTGAAATCGATTATCGATTAACGATGGTCGATAAAATTCTATTAACGATTATAGATTTCTTTGAACACTTACGCCCTTATGGTGGAGGCATTTCTTTTTCATTACGTCAATATCCTTGACATGTTTAGTCCAATATTTGTACCAATATTGATCTTCATCATACATTATACTGCAAAAGTCCCGTGTGGCAATGCTGAAGACTGTTGGCTGCCAGACTCCTCGATCGAATTGCATAAGTCGCCCATTAGCCTATCAAATTTATTCAAATTCTTAGCTATATAAGAATCTTCTTGATAAGTAAGATTTACCGCTATACGATCACCAGGCTCTACATTCCATACAGTTGTTACGTTGCCCTCTATATGTATCGTATCCCCATCCAAACTAAAGTCCAACTCATCCAAATTAAATAAGCCATTAACATCGACAGATCCCGGCGGAGGATCCGTGCAGCTGGCGAATATGTATGGATCATCAATAATCATCTCGTAATTAACTGCCAGGACACACTGGAAGATCAGGCTCAACGACAACAATGTGGTCCACATTTTCAGACAACTTGCAACACGGTTACCTCTGCCATCCAGTGCACTAATCTATTTATATATGGAACTCCAAAATGCGCTTCCACTCGGGCAGTCCGGCTAATTAGCGGCACATTGTAACGGAGCTAATCAATCATGTTTCTTTTTTTTACATTGCAACTTGTTGCGAATTAACATAATTCTCAGATACGATCGGCGAGTCCCAAACACGACAAACTAGTTACACTTGATTCACATGAATGTCACAAAGGTTGTGACAATTGCGAGAGGGTGATGAAGACGGGCAGAGAGAGTGAGCTGCGAGGGTTGTGCGAGTGTGAACATATAATAAGAGCATGTGTTATGGCTAAGTTTAACATTTTCCAGCAATTCTAAAGTTCAAGATGCTCCATTCGCAAGTTCTTTTGATACTTATCGTAACAACTTATCGGGAAACTCTCGCAAACTATATTACAATTATAATAGTTATCTGGCTTACATAAGACAGATACGACTTGAACTTTGGCTGACATTGAAAGCTGCTTAACTACATTTGGCAAATGCAGACAATCGCTCCATCCAGCCAGACACTTATACATATAATTGGGCTTGTAGACTGCAACTGCACTAACAACAATAATAGCAATGACAACAACAATAATAACAGTGACAACAATCTTTTTGATGAAGCCACACCCACACGTAATACACACGAGCCTCGTTTCTCGAGTTTATCTCTGGTCTATCTGAATATTTCTGTTACTCTCGTAATTCCAAATACGTTTTAATTAATTGCAGCTTGTTTTGTATCATGTCGATGAAACGATGAGTATATAATATGTACATACGTATACACACCACATATATAACTTAACTTTAGTTAATATGCTGAGGCCCCACTAGATCCCAGTTTCAATCACAATTCAATCACGTTACAGCATTTCATATGCACATCATGTCGAAAATGCAAAAGCTAAACTACAGACAGTCTCCACAAAGCAACATCAACACACACTGGAGCAATATACACATCAGCAATATATACGACAGCAGCAGTTGGCCGCAGTTTGCTTTAAACAATAATGCAAAGTAATTAATATAACGACTTTTCTTTACTCATTGTTTGTGGCGTCTGAAGAGGAAACACTTTTTCGCATGCCTCCGATTACAATCTCTGGGAGGGATCATTGTCCCAGATCCACTTCAGAAGAGGTGGCATTACAGACTTTGGTTTTTCCAAGGGTTAAACAAACAATAGATTATTGAATATGCCACATTCACTTCAACATACGGAGATTTCAAAATAATTCAATCAGTTTAAACTCAAACAAAGCTTTTGTTTGGATACGTAAGTCAGGTTCAAATAATATCTTACGAATGTTATAGACAAGGGTATATTAACGTCAATTTTCTAGCTAATACACTCTTCTGCACTTCGTGAACGGGTATAAAAGGAATCCGGTACATTATTTATACAGCCTTGTACCAGTTTTCGAGTTGGCAGTTGGCTTGGCTCACATCCTGCGCACTTCCTGTGCACTCTCTTTGAGTAGGCAACAAAAGCCAAGCGACAATATCTCAGTTTTTTTTTTGTATTAAGATATAACCTCAATATAAACACACGATTGCAGTCTGTGCCATTTCGTAGAGCGGGCCAAGTTGTATGGCCTTGAATGCGGCTTTTAGCCATTTTCAGGCAAACAGAGAAAAACGAGATGTTGTCATACCAATGACCGAGTATTGCGTCATCGCTGTGATTATATTTGTTGTTGTTGCTGTTGTTATTGTTGTTGTTGTCACCGCTCAGGTTCAGCGCTATAAATAACAACTTATTAGCCATAGTCCCATTTAAATGTGCGTCTATTTGTGTACAAGTCCCGCACAACAAGCAACATTATTCGATTTGAAAAAAAAAAAACAATTTTCTAAAAATATTTATTGAAATTAAAAACAAAAAATTAGCTTCGCCCAACGTGGGGCTCGAACCCACGACCCTGAGATTAAGAGTCTCATGCTCTACCGACTGAGCTAGCCGGGCAGTTGGAAACATAGCGTCAAAGTTCTATTATATATGTATAATGCAAGGCAAGGGAAATAAGAAGATTATATCGACTTCCAGTCGATATTTTACATACATACCATATCATCATCATATTATCCTTTCCTATATATCCCACATATATATATATGTCTTTTATACAAAAAATGTATTCCCGCCCAACGTGGGGCTCGAACCCACGACCCTGAGATTAAGAGTCTCATGCTCTACCGACTGAGCTAGCCGGGCAACTGCCGCCGTTGTGTTCAAATTCATTGAAACAGGTGAAATAGGTGGGACAAAGGAAAACAGAAAATATAAAACTAAATTTATTGGTTTTAAAATTTTCAATTTTTCTTCATATAAAGAAATCTTTAACTGAATTGTTTATTCAAAGTTTTTAGCCTTGTGCTGCATACGTGGCCTTTTTACAACGGGGGAAACAGATCTAGAGACTTCATTTTTATATGGAGGTGTTCCTACAGCAAGCTCACATCGTGATGGATTCGAAAAATTGTGTACTCTTTGCGTTTGCTTGTAATCGATAACACGATATAGTTTTTCAACATTTTTCCGTTTATCTTAATAGCTACAGTCGTCAAACTTACTATATACACATATATTCAGTTCTAAGAGACATATAGTATGTCAATTCCCCCATTATTGACGAAGTTTAGAATTTTGAGTTAGTTGTGTTTCGAAAGATATAGGCATTGCAGTGCCATTAAGGTATTCCAAAAATTTCATTAAATTCGGATATCAAACTATGAATTTTGAAAAGCTACAATGCATATGGTTAAGGGTATAGCCTAGTCGAGAGTTTTCTTCATTTCTTACTCGTTTTGAATCGTTTCAAAGTAGGTGAAATAATAATCTAATATATAAGGTGTGAAACAAAATTGAAAAATCTACCATTAATTTGTATGCAAAACAGATTAATTTACATGTTAGACTTTAAATGTACCAAAAACTGAACCCAATGCATTTAAGTTAAAAATTTGGCCTTTAAATAATAAATTAAGCTTTGTTTTAATATGCATTTTAATCAGTTTAGACACATTTAAAATCCTGTTTGTTTTTCCCATACCATTTTTTCGTTAATTGCATATGCATGTAAAAATAAATTAAAACTACAAGAGAATACCATTAAAGTTGATAATGAAATCTAACAACCTCTGCAGAGGCAGCTCTGTAATTGGTCGAGCGCATCATTTAAAGGATTCGCTAGGAAACCATTTAAAAGGCAATGAGCCAAATGACGGGACATTCAGTGCAACATGTCAAGCCAAAGCATACTCAAAAAGAGGCCCGAAAGTCCTAGTCGAGAACAGCCCGAAGCCAAAAAGCAAGAAGAAATTGATTGGTGGATGGAGGTGTGCAAAGAATCCGCCATACAAGGAATGCCGTATCTAGCACGGAAAGATCTGCACTGGATCGAACGTTTCTTTTGGTTAGCTACGATCGTAGCAGCTGCCTATTATGCCACCAACACATGCCTCAATCAATGGCATCGTTACAAAGAGAGTCCCATTGTCTACGAGTACGAATATCTCTTTGCATTGAGATCCTTTCCTTTTTTAGGGGTTACATTGTGTTCAAAGTATACGGATGTAGACCAAGTGAAAAGAAGTTCTGTGTGAGTACTCAGAGAGATAATACTATTCAACAAAATTATATTTAACTTTCTAGAACGTTATCAGGAGACAATACTGACGAATATTATTCGAAATTTATCTTAGTATTGCAACAGCTGCACTACAACAATTTAGACACTCTAACACCTTACGAAAATGATACACGTCTAGAGAATCTTCAAATCGTTCCAATGTTAGCCTCTCTAATGCGCGACATTATACACTCAAACAACAATATTGATTTTGGTTACGGTTTTACCGAAATGGGTATCTGTCTAACAACGTCTCATGTACTACAAAATACCCTTTTTAGCAAATCACTTAGGTAAGTAAATAATGTTGATCGACTTTGTTTTCAGCTTTGAAATTCTTAAGAGGTATAATAATACAGTCAGACGGATGAACAGCAAGATGAAAATCGCACAAAACCAATGGACACTTTGTATACCCAGAACCCATTAAAAATAGATGAAAAGGGAATTCTGTTTTTGTGCTCCATTTATCTATTACTAGAGAAAAGCTAATTTTGAGCACAAAAAGATAAAAAGCTGCATTTCAAAAGATGCGCATTGTTGTTTCATTAACATATCCCACATATATATATATATATTTATCAATATAAAATACTTAATACTGTTTGTTATTATTACACTACTTTTATCAAAAGCTCCCCAGTGCGAAACTGTACTTCATTTGACAACTGCCTGATCACAATCAAGCCATTTGGGATAGGCCTTCGAGTGCTTCTGGTGAGTGCATCGATCATTAGAAATAGTAATTACATATACATATGCATATTTATATCATATCCTTAGTATTTGCATGATGTTTATGAATCGATGTTGCCGCATGATCGCGACACCGTGGCCATAGACATGGGCACCGGAAGCCTCCTTCGAGCTTAAGGTATTGCTTAACTCCATATCGGCTGAAGAAGAGGTGCGCAATGTGCCTATCGCCTATCGCAAGTGTCGCTACACCGATGAGAACAATCTCAAGTACTACAGTGTAAGGGCCGAATTATAAGAAATGGTATTTCGATTAAGCTTTTAATCCTGACCTCAATCCATTCATCAATTAACATTGAAGAGCTATCATCCCAGTCTCTGTCGCATGGAGTGTCGCATCGACGTGGCTTTGACTCTGTGTGGGTGCAAGCCCTTCTTCTATCAGATACGAGCAATTAATCTCGATTGCACCGTGAAGGAAATGTTGTGTCTTGTGCGAAAAAATTGGTTGGAAAAACCTTGTAATTGCCTACCCCTATGCAAGCAGATCACTTTTACTGTCACCGAGGAACTCGGCGCAAATGGAGTGAGTATATATCTGTTCAAATCATAAATCCTGAATCGTCACCTCATGTTTTCAAAGGGCGGCAACCACTATACCGGTGCGAACTTTGAGCGTACTATTATAATCCGACAGGAACTGCCGAAGATGGGAATGAAGCGACGAGTTGTATTTAGCACAGATCAGCTGATCATGTCCCTGGGCGGTGCCATAGGTCTGTTCCTCGGTGCAAGCTTTATGACCATATACGGCTTGTGCTATGTAGTGATGTATATTCTGATTGTAAAATGCAAATGCCGCCCAAGACTTAAGAGGGATCAAAAGACGTCTGTCGAAATCGCCTAGACACAGAGTTTAAATTGCTGGAAAATATACCTTTTAATATAATGCTACACAGTTTTGAAAAAATTTTTTTGTCAAAGTAAAAGCACATTTTCTCGGTTATGACGCACACATTAATGGGCCTGATATACACATAAGAAACATTAAAAACAATAAAAACCTTAAGACGCACTCGACAGCAATTGTTGTGGCTAAAAGACTGAGTGGGGAAGCAAAAAATTGAAGCCAGAAAAGTGCAAACGGGCAAAGAAAGCGTCGCTTAAAGCGAATTTCACTTTTGTGGCGAATTAAACAAATGTTAAATGATGGACTAGCAGATGATCTGTAAATCTCTTAAGTTACTTTCAAAGGTAGAATGTTCTATTCGATATAAGAAAAAAATCATAATGAATGTAACACAGAAACTTATTTTTATTGATTTTCCAACTAAAAGACACTAAAAATGCACTAGACGATACTAAGCATGTTCTTTATATAACTTAAAAGACAATATGTCCTATTACTTCAAATGTAAAATGTATCATTTTATAAATTATTTTTTAAGTTTTATGTCCAAGGTGCTGCATACCCTACCTGAACACTTCATAGCTAAAGGGTGTAATTATTTTTCCTTTCTGTTACACATTTCAGCGAGTGTCATCAAAATTAGCGACAATTTGACAAGCGGACTGAATGACAGGCAAACAAAATGAGTGAATGATTGAATGACAGACTCATGGATTTCGAGTTAACATAAGCCGTTTGGAAGTCAACCAAGCGAGACGCACTGAAAGAGTTTAACAACCTTTTGAAAAGCTCCACTTTCTTAAAAAATACAAACTAAAAAAACAACCAAAAATGCTAAAAACAAACTGATAAACTTTGGACTGCAATCTTATTGAAATTAGCCGTATTTAATTGCAGTCACTTGCAAAAGCCGTTAATAGATATATATGTACATATATATATACTATATACTCACATTTCCAGACTCTTAATGTGCGCATCGCCTTGGCCCGCATCTTGAGTGCAGGGGCATAAATTTGTTTCGGTCTGCTGGCGTATAAGATCTTTGCTAAATATATATATATACACCTATATGGAGAGAGATACTAAACTAAACTAAAGCAGAAGGCAAACGCAGCCAAGCATTATTAAAACCACAAAAAAAAATTAAAAAATACTAATTTTAGTTACGAAAAATTTGGAATTGAAGTGAAGTCAAGTTTGTTTATGTGCCACGTCTGTTCGAACATCTAAAGCTGACATTTGCATTGACATTTTGGCTTGGCCAAAAGCCCGCAAAATGGAAAACAATAAGATAAAGCAATGTGTCAAGAAATGCAAAGATATGACCTAGTAACTATAGACAGTGGAAAACAATTTCTTATTTTAACTATCTAGATGTTACAAATTTTTTCTGTCTTATATACTATATTTCTGAAATTATTATTATTCATACAAGATATTTTGCTAGCCAGGCAGAATTGGTTGACGTATTTAGTTATTTACATGTAAGAAGTCCAAGATACCCCTTACTATTTATTATAACAAAGTATTTTTACTCACTTTACCCACCTGTAACATGATTTAACGCAACTGCAATATAACCTGCGCACCGCAATATTAAAGGGTATATGTGGCTAGTCAGACGCTCGAAGCCAATTGGCAAGTAACCAAGCGCGGCGGCAGCTGTGGCCTAAACACATACCACATTAGATGCTGCACATGCTTCAAGGCATGTTTCTGCTCCAATTCGCACTCGGGCCAAGCAGCAACTACAACTACAACAACTACGACTGGAATACAGCTAACAGGCAACGTACAACGAACTTCTGCACAATTGCGTGGCCACCGAAAAAGCATTTCATAAATACAAAATGCAACCGCCCGCATCCACAATTCCTGACAGCTGTCTGCGCCGCCGTTTGTATCTGTATCTGTATCTGTATCTAGTGAATGTATCTGCATCTTTGTATCTACCTGTGCCCGCTCCGTTGCCTTATAAATAGCTAAAGCGGCGCACTTTTATCTTGCGGCTCGACAAGGCGTCGAAATATACAAAATGTTCAACACCTGTCGGCGGCCCAGTCCAAAAAGTGCGCCTAAAATGTGGCTGGGGACCAAGTTAGAAAAAAGTGGAAGCTGGAAGCTGGAAGCTGTGCCAGCTCTTGGAAATAATCTGGACTAAATATAGAGTATAATGCAGACACTATAAATACCCTATGCATAAATACAGCAATAAATAAGTCTTTGATCTCTGTGTCTCCAGAGTCCTGACTAGAGGATTAGCCTGCCAACGGAGCTTTTGTTGGATGAGCAACTGATTTACCCCAAAGACAAATTGGCGCCGTTGCAGCAGTTTAGTTGAGTTTAGTTGCCAGACTAGCACATACCCATGCCAGTATAGCAAATTTTGAGTCTGTAGATTTTTTTAGTCTTCAAGTTATCGTTTAACAAACAACGAGCTTTTCTAAACTACACTAGATATTATGTCTCAAGTACTTACAGCAAAAATCAGCCAAGAAAGTTGCCTAGAACTTTTTATTGCCAAACAAAAGTTACGTGTTATTTAACATTATGGTTAATTAACGATTGCAATTAAGAGTTAATACAAAAAACATTTATGTATTTATGTATGAAAGCAGTCGAGCGCGAATGGCGTCATGATTGTTATAAATTATTGATACACTGCAATTAAATAGATAAATATATAATGTGTGGTCTTTGCAAAGCTATTGAAAATCTAACGTAGCTTTATCGACGAGGAAATACCCTATCTTAACTGCTGAAGTTCATAATTAATTTTGCAGAGTTTCATCTAGTACTGCCATATAAATATGCTTAGAGACAACTTTGAGATTAAAAGATAAGTTTGTTACTAGTCGAAGGACTTTTAACTATAATCAATTCAGCTTCTCTTCACCAAATAGTAGATTAGCTTTATGATGTACAGCAGTTGCAATTCTCTTTCAGATAACATTAAAAAAAATGTCACACAAATCAGCTCAATCTAATCATAAAATCAAGTTTCACCGCTCATCAATCAACATGTTTGGCCACATTTCTCATATGATCCCTATAGCTAGATTTATAGGGTATTAAAAGCAATTAACGATAAAAGCGAACGTATCAATTTTTTTTATTGAATTCGCGTAGATTAATTGAACATTTTTTGGCATTTCAACCAAGAGAGCGAACAAAAATCAATTAGATGAGTTTTTAGACATATTTATGTACAGTGAAGCCTTGAGAAAATGGCATGCTTCATATACATACATGTATGTATATGTTTTATCGCAAGCCAATTGTTTATCTGAAACTTTTGTTTATTTCGCACACATTCCCAGTTTAACATTGCTCTGACCTTGGCTTTAATTATTTTTTCTGGGCTTTTGTTTACTTTTCTTTAAAGCAGAGAGAAACCCTCTCAGCATGGAAGTTCTTGACACACTCACATTTGGACAATGGGTCGGCTCGAAACGATTTCTTTTGAATGACCTTTTGCTGATTTATTTAGGTTTTGTTTACTGTTATTCGATAGCTCTCGAGAACCAGAACAATTGCACAGTCTCATATCTTCTTGCATTTCCAACAAAACAGACTTTATTTTTATTTAACTAGAACTGGAACCGGAACTGGAGCTGGAACTGTCGCAATGGCATGACACGTGTCTAGTTGCATTTCCAACACACCAAAATAAAACAAAATGTTAAACTTCAGTAGAACCGAAAATATGTCTGGAAAGCAAAGCGATACGTGTGGAAACGTATCTTACATTTCCTCCAGTTTTACGACCAGTAATAAAGGAAATGTTTCTTTCTACCCTTAATATAATTGATGAATTACTCTGAACTTGTTTCTTAAGTTATATTTCCCATTAACTTCCGTGAATATTATTACTTAATACATTCGATAAGTTATCGATCACTTACCTTCATATCATTGATAATCTGTTGAAATAGGCTGCCCAGCGCCGAGCTGTCGCGTTCGAGACTGAGATCCATTTTGTGTCTCGGTCTTTCTCTGGGTTCTACTTCCAACTAAATATATGCGAATACAAATCGTTCGAATTCGTTTTCGTTAGGTTTTCAATTTGCGTCGGCTTTTCTTCTGAGCTTATCCACTTTGATTTCGCTTGCTCTTTCAATTGGATTCGCTTTAGCACTGCTCAAAGAAAATTAATTTCTCTCTTAGCTTATTATTTTTGCGTTTTATCGACATTTTATTCGGTTAAATTCCAGCCAAAGTTTCGGCAGCACCTACAAAGAAAAATAGTGTTGGGGAAATGTTTTAGTAATCAAACTATGACGGTTTTTTTATTAATGCTTTACAATGCAAATTTACCCATAGTACAAATTCTTGTTTCAACTAAAACTGTTTTACACCCTAATTTAAACATGTTTAAACTACTTTAGGATTGAATAATATACACAGAAATAGAGTTGGGACTTCTTGTTTAATTGTTTATAATCAAGCTGCTAACTATATTGCTTGGTTGCAAAAGATTCCCATTGTTCAGTTAATCAATTGTTTAATCGTTTGCATCATTCATTAATCATTATATAGATTCACAACTTCATTTTAATCAGCCCTTCAATCGATCTGATTCGGAACTCCTTTAAAAGACATGTTTTTGTGTTTCTCTCATTTCTATGTTCCATTATATCTGGATTATTATACACACATATGTATCTCCTGCTTCCTCACTATTATCAGCATCTTGTGAATGAATCATTCACGAGCGGCAGTCGCCACAGTTTCTAACTGTATAAATATAGACGTATATATGCCTGTTGCATGTGTGCCATATGTGGTATAAATTCATGTAGCACATACAACAACTTTCCTCACCCCCTCTTTCCATTTCGATCGTAACATAAATTTTCGAAATTTGTCTTGAGGCGTTGTAATAAAGTGCTCGTAAATAATATAATGAAAACTAGCGCATATTTCCAAACAAAATGATTATGCTTAATTATGCTTATTAATAAGCTTTTGCTTGCGCCTTATATAGAGAAAGGGAGGGAGATAAATAAAGAGAAAGAGTGAGAGGGGAGAGAGAGAGAGTATTTTGTATGTTTTCTTTTGTGTAGGCGCAACATAAAAAATCTGGCACTTATTTATAAAACGACGCTTCAAGCGTCAAAAGGCGGCAGTTGGATAGGCGTGGCAGTTTCAGGGCGAAGGGAAGGGGATCATTGAACACAAAAATTAAATGAAATGTGACCCAAATAACGATATCAGAGAATATGTGATTTGTATATTATGTGCGTGCCGCGACAAGTGCGTGGAATAGCTTCAGTTATTGGTAATGCAATGGTTAATTGTTAATTGTTAATTGTTAATTGATATGTCATCGAGTGTATGTTTGTGACTGTATATATGTGTGTGTGTGGAATTGCCAAAGTCAGCGGACAGGAAGCAACAACGTCTCGTTTTGCAGTTTTTGATTTACGAGTTGGGAAGTAAAGAGGCACGAGCACATAAATAAAGCCATTAGCAACTCGTTGCATGGTGCAACATGAGTTGACCCATTTAAATGTTTTCCATTTTCCATTTTCTATACAAACGTGCCTGCACACTTCGTTCTCTTTCTCTCTCTCTCTCTCTCTCTGTCTCTCTTTTTCTTTGTCTCTATGGGGGGTTTCGAAAGCTCCATACTCAAATTTTTATATGGATAACCAAATAAACCAACTAGCCGTAACCCAAAGCCCGTTTTAAAGCCTAATGATTGCTTATATAGAAAAAAGTTAGCAAAACTGGCAAGCAATAAAATAATGTACAGTGGATACCCTTTATACATATGTAAACTTTGGCTATTTGTTTATTTAACTTATATTTTCACACTTGTGTGCTCATTCATTCTATATTTAAACAGTTACCAACCCAGTGAATACCCTTAATAGTACCCATAAGTATTTTCTTTGGCTACCACATTTAGCGAACAAGTTAAAGAAAACTGCTAGAGTAATAATATTTCCTTGGAATCATATATCATACATATATAACTTCACATGTAGATAATCTTTTAATTTATGGAATATTACAAGTTAAGCTATAAAAAGTTATTCCTTACATAACTGTTTAGATAACGAGATATATATATAGATTCATATGCATAGATTCATATCTAATCTTGCTTGTTTGGCTAATGATTCAATATTTATTGCTTCGGTATTTGTTTTAGTTGTACAGCAAACTTATTTCCGCACTTGCGGAAATTGCAAGTCTCTACATGCAACAGCAACAACACGAACAGCAACTCGAACAACACCAACAACCACAACAACAACAACAACTTTATCTTGAGAGGTCATTTACACTGCTCAGTTGCAGCAGCTGCGCCTTTTCTTCAACTTGTTCTCGATGCTTTTCACTGCGCTTTTCCAAACGTGCACACAGACACAAACAGGCACATGCACAGGCAATCAGCTTTTGTTGTTGGCACTCTTTTAGTCTTCTTCTTTTTGTCGCGCTTTTGTTGTTTGCATTTATCATTCGTGCTTTCCGCTTTGTTTGGCCCTTTTGTGAGTGCGTATCTGTGTATCTGTAAATGTATCTGTATATGTATCTCTATCCACATCTCTGCTGCTGCATGTAACTATGTACATATCTCTATATCTATGTATCTTGGTAACTTTGTATCTTGTTTGTTTCGCTGACAGTTGCTGTCAGTAAAATAATCAGCCACCGACACTTCAACCTGGCCTCAAGACCCGGGCCTCAAGTATAGCCATTAGAAGAGACCCGACTTGGCCTTCAGTTCCTTCGTTTTCAGTGTATCTTTTATATACGCTCGATTTTTATCTATATGCAGTAGAGCAATTAGCAGAATGCGGTCAGCTAAAATATAATTGTGCTTCTACTTGTGGAAACAATTTCATCTTTTTAGCCATGCAAGTTGTTCTTTATTTCTACTCTATATATATACTTATATAGAACACAATCTTAAAAATGTAGATAAATGGGAGCTTAAAGATTAAAGGGCAACTGACAAAGGGCAAAGCAGAGGTAAACAAAGATGCTCGGCAAAGAGAACCAACAAAGAAAGAGCAGAGAAGAGAGAGCGAGAGCGAGTGCGAGAGAGAGAGAGAGAGAGAGAGAGAGAGAGAGAGAGAGAGAGAGCGAGGTCAGACTAAGAAACGTGATGTGATCTACTACTGCGAGGTTCGGGCCCAGTTTCTTGGCCAGTAGCTAGAAAATTAGCAAATCGTGCATAAAACTCCAAAACAGGAAAACGACAATTTTTGCAAGAGGAAAAACGTTTAAGCCAAAACCCAAGCCGACAAACACAAAGGAAAAGGGTTTGGAGGGTAAAGAGGAAAAACAAAACGGGATTAAAAAAACCCGCATCACAGTGGTTGTTGCTATTGTAATACCCTCAATATCAAATGGGTAGATTGCACTCAACCAAATGTACGTCGAGTATGTGAGTTGTCGAGTATACAGTATTTAAGAATGTTTGGGACCTTAATATCTAATCATACAATCCATATAGGGAATTCAAATAGAATACAATATCAAAACTCTAAAGTCTTACAATTCTCTAATACCTTTTATGACTTTACAGCCGTTTTTAGCTAATTACAGGGTATGTTAAAGTCATAAACGCCTGCTAGCAATTGTTGGTATTGTGAATACGTTTGAGTCTCAACTATCTACGCACAATTTTCCGCCCTATTAACGTTTGATATGCTGCTGTCTGCTCTGAGTATTCAAAGTCCCAGTGCGGTTTTTCATTGGCGCCTCGAGATTTTTGCATCTGTTGCGGCGGAAGCTGCAGTTGTTGTTACTTATGTTGTTGTTGTTGTTGTTGTAGTTGTTGTTAATATTGTGGTCGAAGGGCTGTCTGTGTGTGCCTGATACGGCAAATAGATTTGTGTACACGTTCAGTTGCATGCCGCACGTTCGTTCAGCTTTGGCTTCTATTACAGGAAGTGACTTGACAGAGCTCGTCTGCTCGGCTCCATCTAAAGGGGAGAGTTTTTCCTTCTAATTGCGACCCCAAAGATGTGCGCACACACGCCCAGCTTAACTTCAGAGAATGTGTGTGTGTCTGTGTGATTGTGTGCGCTTTATATGTAATTATGCGTGAATGCGAAGCGAGTTGAAATGTTATCGACATCGTGCCAGGGCAAACACTTGCCTAGACTTAAGAGTGGGGGAGAGAAGCGTTGGCTCTTAAGTACGGATAACACAAAAAAAACAAAAAGATACCATTAAAGAGAGGTATCCATAATCTGAAGCATCCAAAATGTTGGCTGAATACATATGTATATAGTATAGTTTTATGACTCTGGTTCTTTAGATGTACAGGAAAGGTTTAAAAAACTAAAACGTGTTATCAGTAACAAGCAAACGGAAAAACAGAGGCCCAGGGGGCTCAACCAAGTCGACTGTAGATCTTCATCAGGAATATGATATATATAAAACAATTTGGCAAAAATATTATAGCGTGTTTACACATTTTTAAAAGATTCAGAACTAAGTTAAACATTATATGCTGAGCGTAACATTATATTTTCAGCCTAACGAAAACCTGCATATAGATGTTTAACATCAATCCTAGAACATTCATACAAAGCTTAAAAAACCAAAATGAACAGAACAGATTTTACACATTAATCTAGTGTTATGCTTTCCCTTAACACAAAGTCTCTTAATGCTTGACGTACGTAACAAAATTTCCAAGAATATTCTTTAAGGCAGCAGCATTAAAACCCTCCAGATCTGCCGAGGTATTCGGTTAAACAAACATGTTTACAGCCCATTGCGACATTACTTCTCCGTGGTGATTTATAGACTAAGCCCGGAGGGAGAGGTACATGGATATAGATATGGATATGGATACAACTATAGATATAGATGTGGATGTGTCGCTGCAGCCACAAGGTAAACGATATACAGATGACTTTACACTTTCTCCATAAAGCAACAGCAACAACATCTGTGGTCAACAATAAGGCATTTCCCTTGGCCCGCCCCCTCTTAATAAAACGTTTGTTTTTGTCGTTGTTGTTGTTGTGGAAAGCGCTGCTGACATCGAATGTGTGTTTTCCATTTTAGAAAATGCATTTGAAAAGCGAAAAGAACTCATCATTGATGCTGATGTTGTTGATGATAATCTAAAGTCTATTTTTTATATGAAATCAACATCAAGCTGAAGTGTCTTTTGCGCTCTCTCATTCTGCCTCTTTCTCCCTCTCTCTCTTTCTCTCTCTCTCTCTCTCTCTCTCTCTATCTATCTCGCTCTACTAGCCTCTCTGTCTATCTATGCATCTATGCGCTGCACTTTTATGAGAGTCTGCGTCACATCTCGATTTTAGCCTCGACTTCTGCTCTGCTTCGACGTCATTAACCCAAATTCCTATAAATAACATTTAGCAATTGGATAAACGAAATGGCACACACACAGACACACACACACCTACACACATTATTGTGAGTGTTGGGCAATGCAGCGAAATTTATGTGAGATAATTTCACATTTTTCGCAGCTCATTAAACGCAGAAAGAAAAACTATTTACCGCTAATTGAACGTTAAACAAAGAGTTTTATTTGTTCGTAGTTACCTGATTTTTTTTTATCATGTTTTGCTGATAAGCGTGAAACTGTTTTTTTTTTTTTTGTTATCTAATCAAGTTCGATGTCAACACGAGTTTCGATTTCGGCCCAAATTGTTGTTGCAATCGATTTTCGATCAAAAAAGCAGAAATAAAGTGGAACAGAACACATTTCGCAATAGATACGTAAACAATGCGTGTGTTTTTGTATACATATGTATATACATATATATGTATGTCTTCCTATTGGCCTGTCTGGAAATAAACTTTCGGCACATTAGCGTTCAACTGTTTAATCGGGCATAAAATTCTATGATTACACATTGAAAACATGGCTAAAACACGAGTGGGAAAATCTATGCTTGTGCGTATGTGTGTAGTGAAAAAATACATCTTATTTATAGACTTTTTAAGCGTATACTTGGAAACTTGGAAACTACAAAATGTTGCTTATATACTAAAGAAATTGTTACTCGAAAGCTAATAAAAAAGTTGAAAATTAACATAATTGTTTAATTCATGATTTGAGCTGGAAGATAGGAAAGGAATACATAAAGAAGCAAATGAACTTTTTGTAGCATGCATTTGAATTTAACGATAAGTTATCGATCAGTGTGGTCAATTAAAAGAAACGATAATAATCGAGTTTGAAAATCGATTAATATCAATAGAATTTTAAAATAACCGTATTATATTCCATACAAGTATGTTTACTTAAAACTCCGTTAGGTACAACAACAAATTCACGATTATTTGCATTTCTGGAAGTTCTTTGGCTTGTTCCTCATTTTTGCAGCGGGTAAATGTGGGTCACTGTTCATTAGAAAATCGTGTAAACTATGCGGGTTCCAGAATTACTGCCACAATTTGATAAATATGTTAAAAAAGAAGGAACATAAGCGTTAAACATGGGCATTATTCATTCAAAACTCAAGAACAGCTGCATTGTTTTTCTTCTTCTTCCATTTGGCAATTTTCATTTTTGCTTTTTGTATTTTTTTACCAGTCCCTCGTTTGGCCCTTTATCACAAACAAAGTCTGCGGCACAGTCTACACTCGTTAATGATAAACAAAAAGCACCGTTAGCCGGCGCACATGTTATTTCTCATTTTCTTTAAAATATTCTTATTTTTTTCTTTTTCAAGTTTGTTTTGCCGCTTCGCTCTGGCGCTTTTCCAAGCCGCCTTCTGCAAAGATTTCTTTTCTCATACACAATGTGTGCATATATGTATATAAATCTATGTATACATATACACATACATGTGTACATGTATACATGACTATGTGTATATACTTTGTAGTCAACACTTGTCAATTTCCACTGTTCTGTTTGCCTTTTGTCTACGCTCGTTAGCTGAAAATCTCGCTTAATGGCTCCCATGCAGATTGTTGGCCAAGAAGATGGGAAAGGGAGGAGGTGGTGAAACTTGAGGCAGGAGAAGCTTCACTAATTTGGCTCACATACAACATTTATTTAATGCATGAGTAGAAGCTGAACTTTGCTTCGCGTTGATTACTTTACAATGGAATCAAATGGAATGATTACAAACTTTGCTTCAAAATAATATTGCCAAAAATTTTATTGTGATATTTGAATATACGTTTATTTAGTAAAATTCTGCCGGATCGCGGAACCAAATGAAATTCAATTGTAATAGACTGCCTATGAGACAAAACAGAAACTTTTTTAATGGGTCTTAGCTCGGTGATTAACTTTAAATACGTGGACTAGGCGATTAGCCAAGCTAACAAAACAACTGAATACAAGACTAAAACTGTGTGGGCACCGACACATATATACATACATACATACATATTTATATCTATATGTATATATTTCCTTTAATATTCATATACATATATGCATGGATTCATTCATTCAAAATGAAATCGAAATCGAAATCGAAAATGTTTGCTGAGTGGGTGTCAGGCAAACACAACAACAATAATATGCAAAACAAATGCATTCATTCATGCAGTTACTTTTTGGCCCGGAGAAGCCAGTTTATAACTTTCAAGAGTCTTTGACTTTTGGAAACGTTCCCAGTGGTTACCCCAGCTGTTTGCCAACAACAACAACTGCAATAACAACAGCGACGATGCGTTGGCGTATGCAAGCACCACAGAGCAAACAGGCTCGACCCGACTATCGGCCATAATAATACACTTTGCAAAGGGTATAACAATTTTCTGAAACAGCGTGTTAGCAAAAGATATATGTAATAAGGAGCTCTTTTGGTTGTCAAGATATTTATTGATATATACACCTAAGCATATAAATAAAATCCTAAAGTTTTTATATGCAAGGAACTCTCTATATCTTTTTATAGGGTATTTAAAGACTGTACAACACAAAACTCTTTTGTTTGTTGTCTTCTATTGCTCAAAAGCATAATTAAAATTACATGGCTCAAAGCACAAAATAATCTAAGTAAACAACTAGAGTTGCATACAATATGGCATAGTTGTAGTTGTTGTTGTTGCTGTTCAGAAGAGAAACGCATGTTTATTGAGCAAAAGCCACACATCTCGAGACTAAATAAGTTTTTTCCTTGTCTTTCTATACATATTTTTATGCAGTTTTGTTTTGTTGAAACATCCACAGGGGCAGGCTATAAAAACCCAAAAAAAAAAAGCCATCTAAATAGCCACCAAAAAACGTTACAGTCGCACACTACCGACTGTGTGATACTCTGTTCAAGTTTAATATAAGCCTATTTTGTTCTATTTTTAACACATTATAATTATAAAAAAGGCAAAACGTAGTTTCAACTGGCAAACTTCTCTATCAATTAACAAAGCTAATATTCTATTTTACATTTTTGAAACAGAGTATTAAAACCAGCCAATGGAACCAAAAACCAAATTAATTCTTATCCGACAGCTGTTGTTACCTCCCTCCCCTTTCATCCTCACCTTCCGCTCTATCTATACCTCTCTGCCATTCTCTCTTAAACAGTTGCACAGGTGCAGTTGCATGGTTTTTTTTTTTTTGGGATTAGGTTGCAAATTCGCTAGAGGCATCAGATAAGGCACAAAGAAAATGTGCCAAGTACAGATAGTTACACACACACACACACGTATGTTCATATGTGTATATGTAAGCTAATAGCCTAGGCGAAATATCTTAAAGACAACAAAAATTCCAAACATATCAGATTATTAAAAAAAAACTCCATACCATATATCGCATTCTAGAGGAAAATAAAACTTTTGCTTTGGATCTGGAAAGATATGAAATATAGCCTAAGTTTATATTAGAATTTCCTCAAAATAAATAATAAACAAGTCTGTTCTACAATTGAAAGCATTCCGATCAACATTTGTTTAAGCAAATTCAAAAGAAAACAACAAGCGCAATTTACTATATATTAAAAAATATGTAGTGGAATTCTAATAGGTACAGTGAAAGCCCATTTTAGTGGAAAAAAAGGGACGGAAACAAAAAGAGTTCTTATAATTTAAACCTTAGGGATTGGGATATGACCATATAATCGAGATGTTGCTTTGGGCCTGTTTTTACTCTATATGCGGGAACTCTTATCAGCTTCAACCCGTATCAAAGTCGTTTGAAAGGTATGCAAAAGGCAAATCTACATTGACCCTACACTTTCAAATAAACGTGCGATAAGGCGAAAACAACAACAAGAACAATAATAACAAAGTAAAATTCTAATTAAACAACATTTACAGTTAGACAGTTACAACGCGCTGCTCCGTTTGCTGCTCTGATTACGAAACACGCAGCGATTTTCACTGCGAAACGGAGACACATCGAGAAAACCAGTTGTAAAGAATAACAGCAGCAGCAGTAACAAGAAGAATAAATAAACCAACCCCATTGTATATACGTATGTTTATCCCTATTGGTGTTAACCCCAAAAAAAGGTGCACAACAAAAAATCTGATTGGCTATGGATACCAATTTAATAGCTAAACAAAGTCAATGAACCCCTCCGGCAACGGATGCTGTGAGGGACGCCAACGCTTTATCTTGATTCCCCCAACTTAATTGTTCTATAAAAGGAAAAACAACAACAGTTAATAAGTAGCCCACGCATAATGCAAAATGTTTGTGCTGAAAATGTGCACATTAAAACGGGGCAAAACAAACACAACAAGCAGCGAGTTTAGAGGTGAAAGAGCAACAGAGAGAGGGCCTCAATAGAGATGAGCAAGTGGCAGTAAATGACTGCAAGAATCGAAATAGATTGGTCATTTTATGCAATAATAAATAAATGGTGGTATTAACTCATATCTCTACATTTTTAGGGAATTATTAACTCGATAGTATAGTGCACTTAATTTATTAATTTTGGTTGTGCACGCACGATTAATTCGTGTCACGGCACGTGCGCACATCTAATGACGAGTGCCTGCACTTGCGCAAATAACGCGACAACTTCAAAAAGGGAGCACAAAATTGCTGTTCTTGTTATTGTTGTTGTTGCTGTTAATGTACCTCTGGTTCTTGTTGTTGCTGGCAATGAAAGGAGTTTTCATGGCTTACGGTGACTGGAAGTTGCACTGGAAGGCCTTGGAAAACCAAAGTGCTCTGATTGCTCCGATGCTGGAAGCTGTTGTCTGTCTGCTTTTGTGTAGCTTTTGTGTTATTGTGCAACTCTTAAATTAATTATATTTTCATAATTAACACACTTGAAAGGAAATGAGAGGGAACGATAGAAAGAAAAATCGCTCGGTAACAACAAAAGAACGTGTAAGAAGCAGCACATTTGAAGGATACTCACACGGTTCTTGAATCTATTTGCCCAAATGCAGTCAGCTACCAGCTGCAGCTAAAGCAGCAGCGGGGGCTTCAAAAGAATCCTGCAAACAATTAAACAGCGTTTCCTCCCCTTTCAACCGGCACCCGGTATGAGAGCGTGTGTGTGTATTTGTGAGTGCGCTTGTCACGGTCGCCCGCTACGTTGTTGTTGGTCTTGCAGTTGTTTTTGTTTGTTAGGCTGCAGCACATTCCAGGCGGCAAAAGCGCACAAAAGAGAAGAGAGCACGCGTCTCTCCACCCGTCCCTCGGTGGGCTTTGGCTTTGGCTTTGTTCAAACAAACTACCCTGACGGCGACAGCGACGTCGTTGTCGTTGATCCTTGCACAGTTGTTGTTGTTATTATTCTTGTTGTACACACACGCACACAAACACAATCACAGACAGGCTCAAACATTCGCACACACACACAGACAGACGTTTGTTGCATAAAATTATTCACTTTTAATTTAAATTTATACACACTTTTGGGCGCTTTTTTATCCTTCTATTATTTCTACTTTGCACTGTTTTCTTCGTTTTCTGTGCAAACAACAGTTAATTTCCGTTGCCGCCGTGCTTAACAGTAATTTATTTTATTGCGTACTTTTTATTTAGCCAGCCGCCGTCTCGATTTTAATGCTCCTCCTGTCAAATTTTATTTGCATTTTCGTTATTTAAATCAATTGGGATACGCGTAGACATTAAAAAAAAACAACCGCCTAACTGATGGGTATGTATTTAACATTACCAAAAAAAAACGCCCAACCAATCCAATATGTTTTAACACACACGCTGTTTTATTTACGCGCGCGAGTTTCCACAAATTCGTGCATTATGTTATCAAATAGCATTTAATTATTTAACAAATTACACTTTAAATCGCGCGCACCGTCTGCCGCACGTCTAACTCGCTCGGCGTTGTTTTTGCTTCTGCCCATCGAGAGAAATGGTACAGTGTTGCAGAGCGTAAATTCGTAACCGATGAATTTCTATCCTACCTATCGATTACTAACGGCTCAATGTTGCGTTCGCGGCCAACTTCACAAGGTATCTTTGAATTAATGGTAGTCAGTACCGGAAATTCAAATCGAAAATCATTTTAAAAACGATTAAAAATTCATTTTACAACAACTAAGGTATTTATTTGTTCATTCATTTGTTTCTGTTGCAGGTCAATCCCACCAGTTTTTACATCTAATAATTTAAGGTAATACGTCACCATTATCACAAAAACCTAGCGCTTACAAAAATAATCCAAAAAGGTGCATACACAAAATTTAAAATAAACAGCACCAAAGCAACAATCTATATGATAAAGCGAAAACAAAAGCATGTCCATCACGTCAACGTCCTCTAGCTATCCACCCTCTCCACGCTCAGTTTTATATCCGTTTTGGGCGTTAGCAACAATTTGCTGTGGTCATAGAGAATGGGAATCTGGGTCTCCGCACAAGGAGCGTATTTGTGGTGCTCCAGCAGGGCCACCAGGCCAGCCAGGAGCTGCTGCTGCGCCAGCTGTTTTCCAATGCAACCTCGCAGGCCGTCACCGAAGGGCAGAAAAGACATCGCTGGACGCTCACCTTCTACCCCCGCCTCAAAGCGATCCGGATCGAAGCGTTCAGGCTCCTTATATAAAGCCGGATCACGATGAATGGCTGCAGTGGGTATCAACACATTGTTGCCGCGCGCTATGACAAACACGGATTTGGGTAGCTCAAATTCTCTAGTCGCTCGCCGCAGCAGAAAGGGATACGGCGTATGCAATCGAAGCGTTTCTGCAAGGAGAAAGAGCAAGGATCAAGGAAGTGCGTGGAGTAATCTCCAATCTACGTACCATTTAGTACTTGCTTCGTATAAGTCAGTTGCTTGAGAGAATCCGTTGTCAACAATCCATCGTTCGCCTTTAGCACCTGTCTGATCTCTGCTCGGACGCGCTGCTGCAGCTCCGGATGCAGCGCCAGATCGTAAAGACAAAAGGCCAGAGATGCGTTCAATGGCTGCAGCCCTGCCAGTATGAAGCCAAAGGCTTGAGCTGCGATCTGTGCATCGGTCAGAGGGTTATCCGTGGAGGCGTACAGCTGCAAGAAGCTCTGGAGAGGCTGGCGGTCGCGTTTGCGCTGCTCCTGGAGCTGTTTCAGCACCAGCTTATGAAAGTAATCGGTGGCCACCTGTTCGTAGCTCTTGTACTGAACCAGACGCGCCAGGATTGGCAGCTCCAGTGCCAAGTATGCGCGCCACATGTTCCAGTTGCTCCAATAGCTGCGCGCCATGGCGCTGAACTCCTTTAGCTGACCCGGAGGCAGGGCGTAGGCAAGCTTGGCAATCGCCTCCACGTTGTAGCCGTCCACGAGCTGGCTCACATTCATCTGCTGCAGCTTCGCCTCTCCGAGCTCCTGCTGCAGCTTACTGGACACCTGCAGCAGTTGTGGCAGAAGCTTCTGCAAGTTACTGGACGCAAAAGCCGGACAGGATTGCGCGTGCAGCATTCGCCACTTGTGCCCGTCCAGCTGGAGGAGATTACCGGTCAGCGGCTCCCCCTCGGCATTGTGGTAAAGTCCACGGCTGGTGAAGTACCCCGCATCCGTGTCCAGAATGTTGCGCACCAGCTCCAGATCGAGGACCAGCACAAAGGGCTTCAGCAGCGCATAGCAGCCGATGAAGGGTGCGCGGCCCTTGTAGCTTTCGTAGAGGCACTGCAGCACGTCTTGCAGATGCCGCTTGCCACGCAGCGCGTCTCGAATGTTGCCCCACAGAAACTTGGGCTTGGCGTGCAGTATGCCACGCCTCTTCCAAAAGCCCTGGCAGAACTTGACCACGACATAGAAGAGGGTAAGGGCACCCAATGCGGTCCACACAGCTCGATGCAGCAGATCCATGTGTCCAGCTAGTCCTCCACCTGGATAAATCGCCAAGTGTTTCGCTTTTGTTGGGTTTCTTGCTTCGTTTGATAACCGTTCGTTCAGTGTCGCTGGCTTATCGGAGCCATCGTCATGGAATAACTGTTTAATTATATGTGCTTATCAGTTGGTTCGATTTTGGCCATAACGCGCGCTGAAAGAGAAGAGAAACGAATAAACTGTGAGCTCAATGCCGAACGACTTTTATATGATTGATTTATAAAGCATGACGAGTTTTATATACCCTGTAATGGATTAGAGAGCGCAGTACAGGAACAGTACATAGTTGTCTATTAAAACAAACAAATATACAAGTATATACAAAGACATAAACTATTTAACGGAAGTAGAAATTGCATATTATGCTGAATGTGAAAGTTGAAATACTCTTTAATAGAGTATACAAAATAGCAAACATAGAAACAAGTGTTATTCGGCAGTTGACGGTCGAACTCGAACAGTGTTGAATATTTTCGCACTTTATGCTTCTGGCAACTCTAGTGCAATGGTCAGCACTGTTCCAGCTCCTCCTCGCCCATCTCTATTTCTGCAATATGAAGCACAGATTGTAGGCGCTTCTCTCGAATTCGCTGATGTGCATCCACCGCACGTAGCCGCGGTCAATTAGCTGCTGCTTGGAGCTGGGGACGCCCGAGAAGTGCGGGTCCTAAAGGTGAAAAAGCTCAAGTTTAGCGTTTATTGATGTCAACCTGGGGATCAACCACTTACCACAATGAGCAACGAGACGCCCGCCGTCTGGCTGCTGTGCAGGCCCGCAATGGCCTTTGAGGCCATGTCACTTAACCCGCCCATAAAAATTAGGCCGCAGTACTCATCAAAGTAGTTGCGTATTAGTTTTAGCACCTGTCCGTCGCTTAAATGCTGCACGTGTGCAAATTTACAGGGTATCTCAAACAGGTAATCGATCACATAGAACTCTTCCATGGTGCCAATCCAGTCGCGTGATCCAATGAAGCTATTCGGCTTATCCCCAATCCCGGCCAGAATGCGCTGAATCTCCCGGATCGAGGGAACGTTCTGCACGGCTGCTCCTTCGCTTCGCTTGTTTATGAGCCATGAAATTGCGGATTGCAGAGTGCGATAGCCGCAGCCCCATCCCGCATCCGAGTGGCCGTCGCAGCCATAGTGAAAGTACTTAAAGCTTCCGCGCGTATAGAAACTCTCACCTGGACTGTTTTCAGGCGGTGGTAGAGCCAGGTGCACATCCTCCAACAGCTCGTAATTATACGTTTTTTCCACAATTTGTAATTTGTTTTGCTTAACACTCAAATCTAGTTCACAGGTTGTTGTTGCCATTATTGTTTACACGCTCAAATTAGAACATACCCCTATCTATATATGCGTGCCTGTATATATAAATATTTATTTATAGTTGCGATATTTACCTTTTGCTACGTTGCAATAAATAATTTTAGAAATTTAGAAATCATATGTTTACGTATGTTTATTGCCCCGATAACGACACCAAATGTTGCGCGACTGCTGTAAAGCGCAATTCATCAAACTATCGATAGCGTATTGTCAGCAAAAATCAATTATCGCTTTGGCGCTAATTTTAAATCGCATCGAAAATATCGCATTTGTGCCTGGTACCCCGATAACTATGAACTGTGCTACGTTGCTACACATGCGCTTTATTAAAGTATCGATAACCACTTGTCGATTTTGGCGCCAATTGAAAACTAACATGTTTCTTGTTGTATACATATATTCAAAATTAAAGGCTTACCACAAAATCTTAATCCCTATGCATTTATTTAGATTTACGAATATGGTTCTAGCTATATAGATGTAAAAGTTAGGGGCCACACACATATATTTTTCGAATATGAACGTATGACCGAGTTCAACGCTTAGCGTTTAAAATAAATCCATTGCGCCACAATTAACATCTAGAATATCATCGTCGTAGCTAATCATGTCCTTAAGGCCTGCTGCCGTGGCAGCTTTTGAAGTCGACGGAAGATCAGCACTATCCACGAGATTTATATTTATCTCGTGGGATTTATATTCGGGACTGCTCTGCTCCTGCCCAACAGGCGAAGGCGGCGGATTGGACACTGCATAAAGACAACCGATTTTAACAAGAGATTTTAAAGCATAACCTATATACATTACACATACAATTGCCCGGCTGAATCTGTGCAAGTGACTCAGTGCCCTGCATGTAGAGTTCCTTGCGCGTATTTAGCGAAGGCATTTCGGTGCTCTTCTCGCTTAGACACTTCTTTAGCTCCTCAACCTTTCGATCTCGAATCAACGAGGCGATCTGCTTCCGAGATTTGCATTCGTTCTGTCGATCCGCTGTGAAAATTGACTTCTGTTGCGCTGGCGTTACATTATCATGATGCTTAAGCAGAAATAGAAATACGCCCCCCGGTGTACGTCGACGTCTGCCATTCTACAAAAACGAATAAAACGTCTTGAAGAGTTGTTTAATTTGTTCTCCGGTTTTTACTTACGTTTATCATCATGCCGCCGTCTGCTTCGATGCGCTGCGTTTCTTTGTATAGTTCCAGGGTCAGATCTATGCCAAGAACCTGAACAACGCACACTGCAAAAGAGGCGTTCTTTATATATGATACATAAGGAAAAGAATGTGACGTACCCAATAGTTCGTCCTTCTCCTCGTACAGTTTGTTTGCCATTTCCCTAGCCACATCGGTGGGATCACGTCCGGACGTATCGTTCAGGTCGAGTATGAGCCGCGGCTCGCTTGAATTGTCCGACGAGCCGCTCGTGGACGAATGTCCCCGTCGAGTGTGTGAACGCTGTCCAATGCGGGTTTTAATGGAGTGCCGCTGCTCCCGCTGGCTGTCCATGGCAGTGCGAGAGGACTGACGGCCCCTTTTGTGAGCTGGGTGCGAGACGCCCTCATCCGAGGAGTTGGACAGACGACGCTTCAGAGTATTCTCCCCATTGAGCCGGTATCTGAGTGAAAAATCGTAGTTCTCAACGTTCCGATCGCTACTGTTGCGAGTGACGTCGCAGCTGCGCATATTCTCGCTGAGCGCCTCCTCCTGTAGAGCGGCTGTCCATATGTTGTACTTCTTGAAGCGCGCCCGATTCGGTTCGGCGTCCGTCTCCGGCGGCGCTACCCGCACCATAACTGTGCGTTTGATTCGCTTTTTACGCTTTTTGCCTGCCGCAAGATCGTCGGTGCGCAGCTTTTTGATGCAACCCTCTTCGGAGGACTCACCCGATGTGGACTGCTCGCTGTTCGACTGGGACTCATCGTCTAAAGCGCTTTGAATCTGGTGGCATGTGGCTAGCGAATTCCCAATGACGCTCTCCCCGGCGCCCATTGCAGCAGGTGCGATAATTGACGCCGGCGCCGGCCGCTGCAGCGGCGTGTAGATCTCGTCGTCCCCGCTTGCTGACAGCTGGTGTGCAATAAATGTTTATACCTATGTATTATTATCTATTTTGTGGATTTATTTACCTCTCCATCCTCTAAATCAATGTCGTCGTTGGACTGCAGGTCCATCATCTTTAAGAAAAAATTAATTCCACTGCAGGTGCAGTGTTGGTAAACGACAGCCGAAGCCAAACTGTTTCCACCGGTTTTGTAAAAGAGCATGTTATCGTTTTCCAAGGAACAATTTAAGTTTTTTGTGAAAATTGGTGGACTTTCACTTGAGCTTAATTATACACTCTTTCACTATTTCACTAAAACAATTTTCATATATGTTACCTACGATACTTTCAATCAGCTGTTTATAGTGTTTACTTAAAGTGGAAACGTCTCAATTAATAAAAGAAGTGGCAACACTACGCATGCAGTAAGAAGAAGAAGACACGTGCATTCTTTTATTAATTGTTGAACGTGCTTTCTGGACGTAAAATTTGCGTCTAACCATGGTGCGTCCCAACAATCAGCTGCCGGATAATCTTCCGCAGTTGCAAAACCTTATCAAACGTGATCCTGAATCCTACAGCGATGAGTTTCACACACAATACGAGCATTTTCTTAGTTTGCTCGAAATCTTCGCCTTGAATCCATCTGAGGAAAACAAATCGTTGGACGAGATTATTATGTTTATTGCTCAAGTGGCGCAATGCTATCCCCAAGTGTGCCATCAGTTTCCCAAGCATTTGACCGATCTGCTGAGAAGCAGTGCCACCGTCCTGGATCCAGCAATGCGAAATTGCTTCGTCAAGGCGTTAATTTTACTGCGCAATAAAAATCTGGTTCCCGCCCTGGACATCCTGGAGTTGTTTTTCCAGCTACTGCGTTGCCAAGACAAAAATCTTCGCACCTTTTTACAGACGCACATTGTCACCGACATCAAGAACATGAATGCCAAGCACAAGGACATGAAACTTAACTCGGTAAGTGAACTCCACCTGTTGCTGCAGTTGCTCCTCTTCTGTTAGACACAAATTTATTGAGAGTTGCATTTGCAGAGTCTGCAGAACTTTATGTTTGGCATGCTAAAGGATGCAAACCCAAAGGCTGCCAAAATGTCAAACGACATTATGATTGAGCTCTACAAGAAGAACATCTGGAATGATGCCAAGACTGTTAATGTCATTGCCAGCGTGGGTTGCTTTTCGCCCATAACAAAGGTGGGTGCGAATCCAAGGGGTGCATAGATCGGTTGTATATCCAAAAACTATCTTTATAGGTATTGGTCACATCGCTAAAATTCTTTCTGGGGCACGACGATGAGGATGAGGCGGCAACCGACTCGGACAGCGACCATGAGGTGGACTTGAAGGGTGCGCTTATGGCGAATCGTGTGAACAAGAAGACCAAGAAACGTCAGAAGCAGCTGCAGCAGATCAAAAAGCAGGCTGTGAAGGCACAGAAGAAGAAGAAGAACGCCCCCGTATTTAACTTCTCGGGCATACACCTAATCCACAATCCGCAGGGCATGGCCGAGGGACTGTTCAAACAGCTGCAGTCGAGCAACGAACGTTTCGAAGTCAAGTTGATGCACCTGGATGTCATATCCCGCCTAATTGGCATACACGAGCTGTTCCTCTTCGGCTTCTATCCCTATATCACGCGCTTCCTGCAGCCGCATCAGCGCCAGGTGACGCGCGTCTTGCAGTTCGCAGCTCAGGCATCCCACGAGCTGGTTCCGGGGGATATTATTGAGCCCATATTGAAGACCATTGCAAATAATTTCATAACCGAACGCAACTCAAGTGATGTAATGGCAATTGGTTTGAATGCCACGCGAGAGATTTGCATGCGCTGTCCTTTGGCCATGGGCGAGGACTTGCTGCAGGATCTGGCCATGTACAAGACGTACAAAGAGAAGTCTGTGATGATGGCCGCGCGTTCCTTAATCACCCTCTATCGCGAACAGCTGCCAGCATTGCTGCACAAAAAGGATCGTGGCCGACAGACAGAGGCGCAGGCAGAACGCAAGGTGCGCGCCTATGGCGAACGCGATGTCCAAGACACAGTCATGGGTGCAGAGGCATTGCTCACGGATTCCAAAACAATAGACATAGGCAGCGACGATGACGACACCGACTCCAATGATGGAGAGTGGGTCAACGTGGCGCACAGCGATGGCGAGGGTCCAGCACAAAGTGAAGATGAGGAGGAAGAGGAGGCAAGTGATAGTGATGATGATGACGAGGAAGATGCTGAAGAAGACGAATCTGATGAAGGCGTTGCTAGTGATGACGACGAGGCGACAAAGGCGGACAAAAAGGAGAAGGCAAATGTAAAAATGTTGAACCAAAAGGAAGCCGCGCAAGAATTGGCTCTGACACGCATCTTCACGGACGAAGACTTTAAGCGTATCAATGCAGCCAACCTAAAGAAAACAGTAACAAATGCACGTAAGCGTCCATTGGAGCAGGATCGTGCTGAATTCGTGAAGCTGAACAGCATTGAGATGATATACAAGAAGCGCAAGCACGACAAGGATGCGCGTTTAGAGACGGTGCAGGCGGGTCGACAGGATCGGGAGCGATTTGGCTGGAAGGACGGACGTGTCAATGAGAACTGTTCGAAGACCAATCGGGAGAAGCGCAAGACGAAAAACTTTGGCATGCTGCGCCACAAGGCGCGCTCCAAGGTGAAGAAGAGTTTCCGGGACAAGCAGATGGCCATGCGCAAGCATTTGCTGCATCAAAAGAAGATGAAGTAGACGGCGATGAAGCAGTCGGCATAGAAGCTATTTTTACACTGATACTGCAATAAAATTTATTTCAATTCATTTAATTTACGAGATATATATATTTGATCGGCTCTAAAATCTCTATCTGCGACGTTTCTCCGACTTTCTTACGCGCTTCGGTCCCTTGACAAAGCACCAGTCCACCTGAATGGTCTGTCCCATTATGTCTGCTCCGTGAAGCGCTTCCTTGGCGGCAAGCGCTTGCTTGTGCGTCTCGTACTCGACCAGAGCATAGCCCTTGGAGAAACCCGTTCGCCGGTCGAGATTTAGGTGAATGTTTTTGATCTCGCCGTAGTCGCAGAACTTCTCCTGGATCTCATCCTCCTGCGCCTCCTCATGTATGGATGTCACAAACAATATCCAGCCCTCGACCGATCGCTGTGGCCCAGGCTCCAGTTCGTCGTCGTCCTCGTTCCGCACCCTTTCGTAGCTGTGAATGGCCTCGCGTGTGTTGCTGTCGCTGCCGAAGCCGCGTCCCTTGCGATGCTTCGCTTTCTCCTTTAGGCGCACAATGCCCTCTGTTTGTGTGGGTGTGAGGTATTGGACAGCATGATTAGCCGGCTTGGTATAGAAAAAGAAACGCTACTTACGGTCGCCATCCTCATCCACTTCAAACTCTTCTGCATTGTCGATATCGAGCACATCAGCCATTTTGCTTCTAGTGGTATATAAATTATTTATTATTAACTTTGTAAAAGATTTAAAGCAATTTTCTCCTCGTGTTGTAGTTGTGTTTTTTCTTCTTCGGCGTTCTATGGCAAAACTTCAATGAACTATGCAAAACCGTTCAATGAACTGAACCAGATCCCAATTGCTCATTTAGTATTTAAATACTTTCTTCAACGCAATTAAATTAATGGTATTTTTATACGAAAAAATCAAGAGACTTTATTAAGCAAAATACATTTTATTAATTGTATGAGTTCACCTTATTTAATGTTCACGAACAGGAGTATTTTTTGTTTTAACAACGTCGGTATTTTTTTAAATATCGAGTTGGTATTTCTGCGTTGTCGATGCTGGTTAAATGTTGGTTTCCGGGTACGGTCTCATTAGTGCGATTTAATGTTTTTCTGTATAAAGTTCAAGGGATCGCACGCCGTGTTTCAGTCAAAACCAACTACCGGGTGAGTGAAGAGATAAGCACTAAATTATAAAAAAAAAAGCATCGTTGGGTTTGTGCGTACGATCATCTATTTGGCGTCATATCAAAAAAGGTGTGTCGGCAACAGCTGCAACTGTTGTTGTCAGTTGGTGATCTTCACTTAATAATTAGTGTGGTGAAATAATAAAACGAATTTGTTTTGCTTGTTATTCAAGAGTATTCTCGTCTTCGTATATGTTTATAGCTTGTAATCGAAAATTTCGAACTAGTTTCTAGATTGTACGACAACTGTTGCTAACTAAATCAATGGCCCAAGAGATAAACATGAAGTTGTCGGGAGATCCGGAATTGGATAAGAACATACGAAATTGGTTAAATTGGGATAAAAATGAGAAAACAAGGAACGAACTTCAAAAGGCAATCGATACCAAAGATTGGGACACGTATGTAACGAAATGCGCTCAAGTACAAACAATTTTTCCATTCTCAATCTCTAAACAGTCTCAGATCGCGTCTCAACTATCGAATTGTTTTCGGAACAGCTGGCTTGAGGGGTAGAATGCAATACGGATTCGATTCCATGAACGACTTGGTTGTCGTGCAGTAAGTTTCCACCGAGTCGAGTCCCGAATGGCTGCAGGAGGTCTCACATTACAAGTGTTTTGTTTGTGTTACAGAACCGCGCAGGGGATCGCCGCCTACCTGAAGAAGAAGTTTCCGGAAACTGAGTGGTCGGAACGTGGCATAGTGATTGGCTATGATGCCCGACACAATAGCAAACGCTTTGCTGAGCTCTCTGCCTGTGTGTTTCTTGTAAACGGCTTTCGCGTTTATCGCTTCGAGCGATTTGTTGCCACGCCCATTGTGCCGTTCAGTATAATCCAGTTGAACTGCTTGGCGGGTGTGCAGGTAACAGCATCGCACAATCCCAAGGAAGATAACGGCTACAAGGTAAGCACGTAAGCCAACAATGTCTATATCTATATGTCTATATCTATATCGTATAAATATTTGCAGGTCTATTGGAGCAACGGCGCGCAAATAATTTCCCCACACGATTCGGCCATACAGCAGTGCATATTGGAGAACCAGGAGCCGCAGAAGGACTATTGGGCAATGAATGAACAAGCTGTGGGCTTCGAGGATCTGCTGAGCGATCCGTTCGATGAAGTTGTGCCCAAATATTATGCTGCTCTGAAAAAGGAGATTTCCGACTCGCATATAAAAGCCAACAGCGAGGGCTCCGTGGAATTTGTGTACACGGCCATGCATGGCGTAGGTTTTCCGTTTGTGCAGGCGGCTTTCGAAAAGGTTAATCTGAAGCCTGTGGTGCCCGTCGAGAAGCAAGTTGAACCCGATCCGGAGTTTCCCACAACACCTATTCCGAATCCAGAGGAAGGCAAGGAGTCCCTCGATTTGGCCATTAAGACAGCAACAGAGAATGGATGTCAAATCATCTTGGCCAACGACCCCGATGCCGATCGCCTGGCGGTTGCCGAAATTGGTGCCAACAATAAATACTATGTTTTCAGCGGCAACGAGATCGGCGCTTTGCTCGGCTGGTGGGCACTGCAGCTGTACAAAGAGGATCCAAATGTTAAAGACAAAGATATTTCCAATTGCGTTATGATCGCCAGCACGGTTAGCTCAAAGGTATTGAAATCGATGGCAGCCGTTGAGAATTTCACGTTTTATGAAACCTTGACGGGATTCAAGTGGATGGGCAACAAGGCAATCGATGAGGAGAAGGCAGGCCGGAAGGTATTGTTTGCCTTCGAGGAGGCCATCGGCTTTATGGTCTCGACAGCTGTACTGGACAAGGACGGCGTCAGCGCCGCGGCCCATGTAGCCACAATGGCCAATCACTTGCGCACCAATTATAACATGACGCTGCAGGAAAAACTGAAGGATATATACAACACTTATGGCTATCACACCAGCATCTGCTCCTACATCACCTGCTCCGATAAGGGGCTCATTGAGAAAATCTTCCACAGGCTGCGCACGTTTGACAATAACCAGCCGAACACCTATCCCAACAGCATCCTAAATGGGGAATACGAAATCGAGCATGTTCGCGACTTGACCACCGGGTACGACAGCAGCGCCCCCGACAAGAAGGCCACACTCCCGGTCAGCACCAGCTCTCAGATGATAACGTTCACCTTCAAGAACGGGCTCGTTGTCACTCTGCGCACCAGCGGAACGGAGCCGAAAATGAAGTACTACGCCGAAATGTGCGGCAAACCCGAGGATAAGAACTGGGACCAGCTCTGCAAGACGCTCCAGCACATGGTCGAGGCCATCGTCACTGAGTTCTACGAGCCCGAAAAGCACAAACTGAAGCGCAAGTCGGCCAATTAAATTTAATGCCAACGAATTTCGAAGCACAATCACATCCACTATGACTATGCCTAATCCCCCAGTTGTCCTCAAGGAAGCAGCACGCTTAACTAAACCAAATACACATTTAAACATATACATATATATTTATATATATATATATATATAGTGTGCATGTAATTAGGCGCAAAGTTGTAGAAATTAGTTATTTAGTCACTATTATTGGGTTATTGACGACCATGTGAAATGTATGTATGTACGCCTTTAACCATAGACTACTATATATAAATATATAATCAGCATAATATTTATTCTATTAACTGATTTTATTTAAATAAACATTTCCATTTATCACAATCAAATCGCTTGCCCATTCGGGTTTATCTCATATACTCGTGCATTGGGTTATACGAATTCGGAATCAAATGTGTGAGGCCTCGGTTTCACATTCGGATCTATTAGGTAACTCCGATGGAGCGATAAGAATCTATTTTAAAAGTTGGCAATTAAAGATTTGAATGCAGGATGAATTTCATATAGTCGAAAGGTTTTCCTCTCTGAAATGCATTCTACTTCTGCGTACTCCAGGGTATATAAGAGTCGGTAACTGCTCACACTTACTCAATTCCTTTTGCTTTTAACCTTATCATAAATGATTTCGAAATTTGAGTGGAAATCAAAACTGGAATGTCTTTGCTTTAAATCTCCGACATCCACATAATTCGAAATACAATCCGCTACATACCTACATATATATATACACGGGTATATGTATATGACGCATACAGGCAGATGTCCGATTACCTTTATAGAGTTCAGAGATAACAAAGGCTTACCCGAGATAAACCAATCAGTGAAACAAAATCGGATGGAAAGAGTTTTTCGCATTTTTATTTTATACAGCTTGATTGTTTATAGGTCCATAAATTTGCGAATTGTTTACATATATATTCCGCATTGATTGCTGGTAAAAAGCATTTGCTAGATAATCAAATGAAAAAGATCTGGGGGGCAAAACAAGGCAAAGTTCGCTACATAGTTTGTAAAAAGTATATATAAGTATATATATATATATATATGGTAAGTACTTATCATTAAATATATAAAATGTTATCAATTTTCTTCTTTTCTTGCGCTTACATATGTATATTGTGCATTAGTATGTTGCTATGCACAGATTAAGTGGAAAGTAGAAATACACAAGTGTATATGTAATATATAATATATATATGTCTATATGTTGGCGATATCAATTATAAAATGCTTCATAGCAGTCTCTTGCTTAAGTTAATGTATTTGTCACAAGTTACATTCGAGTTACAGTGTCCGTTCTATGGAGCTCTATAGGCCATATCTCTCAATAGATATGTTGCAGTTGGATTTTCGAGTTGAGTTAAGTTTTTCCCTTGTTCTATATATATATATTAAATCTTATGCACGAATCAGAGTCGTACTGAGAGTGTTTCAGGTGCACACTCCTAGCGCAAGCCCAATATCATTTTTAGACCCACAACCATACAAAATTGCTGGCTTTTAGGGACATTCTTAACTTATTATATTATTATATAGCTAATGTGATATAGTTTTAAAATAGTCTAAAAATAATAATAATCTAAATAAAGAAGGCAGTGTTAAATCGAAGCTGCAACTGGAAAATTGTTTTGTTTTTCTTTCTTTGTTTAGAATACTTAAGATTAATACTTTGGGAACTTGTAAGTCGTTTGAAGGGACGTGTGATATGTGTGCGTTAGCTTAGGATATTTCACTGGGCTCCAAAAGTTCGGTTCAAATTGAAGTTGAATTGAAATACATGATCTAAAGGATAAATGAAAACAAACTAAATATAACGATGCGCCCAGCCATCTAAAAGTCTAAAAAGCAGCTGCCTACATCTTATCAGAGCTACGTAAAATCCTAATAAAGTATAATTCGAATACCATTTGAGCAGCACTCCCCATTGAAAGAGGACAGGGTATCAGACAAACACATGCAAGTACGAGGATTGCGTTTGATTGCTGTGCGTGGGCGTGACCAAAGGCGGAGTTCTCGGCTGATACGGATGCGGATGCGGTGGCGGTGGCGGATGATGCTGTTGATGGTGTCATACGGACGTCTCCGAGTTGAGCTTCAGTACAAATTTGTTGCTCTTGGGATCCACCACTTCCTCGGCCAGATTGAAGTGCGGCAGCTTGTGCACGGTGACCATCAGCGAGACATCGTTTTGGATAAGCTGGAAAGTGCACTCGTTGCCAATTGGGCGCGAAACGATGTCGTCGCAGATCAGCGACCAGGACTGCACCCAGCGGCGCTCCTTTTCGCTCTGCATCACCGGCGATTCGGTCAGATAGGGCTCGAGGAAGGCGCGCGGCGAAAGATCGTGCTTGAGGCAGTGCGCCAGATGCTTCAGAATGCTCTCGAATGTGTGCCGCGGCTGCTGCCGAGTTACTCGCAAATACTTCTGCAGGGCACGCGCCATGGATGGGAACACTGCTTGCGCCGCTTCCTGGGGATCGAGAGGTAGTGCCGGTGCCGGCTCGTTGTGGATGCGCTTGATGTGGGTGAAGGCCTCCTCGGCGGCCGTGATGAGGCGAGCACGTCGCTTCTTCACGCGTCGCTCGTACTCATGCTCCTCGTAGAAGCGTTCGTTGTGCGAGGAGTCGCGACGTCGCGCATTGGCCGCCAACACTGCGCGACTCTGGCTCTGCTGTTGGGAGTTGCTCACGCCGTCCACTTCGTAGTACTTGAAGCTGTTCGAGATTTTATTGCGCTGCGACTTCGAAATGGAGATGGGGATGCGCTCCAGATACGGATTAAAGATGGGAAAGTCGACGTAGTAGTGCTGCAGCACCCACACAGCGGCACGCTGAATGCTCAGCTGGCCCAGCATATAGGATCGGGATACGCCGTCGGGGGAGCGGATGATCTTGACATAGTAACAGGGCTGCTGATGACGCAGCTCCAGGAGCACCACCGCGACGTAGTGTATGAAGAGCAGCGTGTCCACGAAGTTTGTGGCATAGGCTACCAACGATTTATAATCAACATTGCCTCCGGTTTCAACCACAATCTTGGCGCCATTCGTGACCTGCACGATATAAAAGAGCCAGTAGGCAAACGTGCAAATGGTGACCAGGAGCAGCACGATGGCCCGGTAGAGGAAGATGCGCGGCATGCTCGCCGTTGTGCGTCGCATGAACAAAGCCCACAGGCCGATGGCCAGGAGGAGAAGACGAGCAGCCAGCGAGACGAGTTGACCCTTGCATTGCTCGCTGCAGGCCAGCAGCTGGGTGCGCAGCGTTTGCGTCAGCTCCGTGTGATCGAAAGCCGACGGAAAGAAGCCAATCTGCGGCATAACGACCATGGCAACGGGTGAGAAGAACGCGGCACAGCCGAGCAGAAAATAGAACGTGGACTCCACGTAGCGACGGCAAGCAAAGCCAAAGCCTTTGTCGTTCTCGCGATGCCACATGTTGTTAATGTCCTCCATGGATATGCTCTGCTCGGAGGTGTTTCCCGTCACGGCTGTTGTATTTTCCCCCCAGTTTTCGTCCTGCGGCAGGATTTGGACTTCGATCACCTCCTGGCCGTCGCGTGAATCGTCGCCTGGCAAGGATTTCATTGGGCTGCTTAATTTGTTATAAGGGCATTAACAGTTATGCTCACCTGTCATATTTACGCTGGTCTGATAAGGCGCCATGTCGCCGCGTCCCTTGCCAGACTTTGAGGAGTGCGTGCTGCGATGCGAGTGCCGGGAGCGATCTCTGTGATAGCCGTTATTGACAGTGCCGCCGCCTCCAATTCCTCCGCCGACGCCACCCCCTCCACCTCCTCCGCCGCTGCTGTTGTTGTTGTGATTGCGAGAGCGTCGCGAGCGTCCACTGTGTTCCGATTTGACGGATTCGTTTTCCATTGCAAGTTGCAATTGGCAACTGGGCGTGCGTGGGTGGCGATGCAGTCGCGGCCGCCACCTGAACTCGCTTTGTATCCCAATTAACTGACCGTGTTGCTATTTCAGTGTCTAACTGTAATTACGGCCGACGGCAGCAGGTTTCTCATATGCATGTACGTATGTATGTATGTACGATTCTTTCTGTGTATGCAGCACATTCATAGGCATTTGCAGCAAGCGGCACGCAGGGTGGAGTCTCGTTGCAAGTAGACGACGCCGTTTCCACTGATGCAGACAGCTTGCAAACCTTTTCGCAGCGTTCTACACTAATTTTCTAACTAAGAATGCAGCTTACTAACACTTTCTAACATTCGCATATTGCTTTCATTGATATTTTGCACTATTTAACACACATTTTACTGTTTTTATTTCAGCAACGTTTGCATCCACCCCGACCAGAAAGAATGGCGGCCAGTGTCACCACACCAAACAATTTTCGGTGTCTCCCCAAATACACACGACACCATAACGGCCTTTTGCAACACTGGCCATTCGAAAAATGCCTGGCTTAACTGCCACTTAATATACGAAACGAGGACCACCTGAGCTGCTCGCCTTCGATAGCTCAGTTGGTAGAGCGATGGACTGTAGTAAAACGATGATGCGCAACGCGCATATATATAGACATCCACAGGTCGCTGGTTCGACTCCGGCTCGAAGGATTTACTTTTTTAATACTTTTCGATATATCAAAAATAAATTCCATTTTTGTTCTTAATTTACAATGAGTAAGACGCTAGCACGCCGTTATGCTGGTTAGCAACTGCCTTGCCTGCTGATTAGTGGGATTCATCCTTATGGCGCATTGGATGAGCTTCAAGGATTGTGCCTTGTCCACAGTTTCCAAGGCGCGGCTGGCATAAATGATAGTCTCCGATTGATCGCTGGCCTTAAGGCTAGAATGTAAACATATGGTTAATCAGATTATTTAATAAAAAGAGATCGTTTTACCATTTGCCCATGGAGCTAGGTCCCATTTTGAGGGCAATGAAGGCCATGTTGACTACGGCGCTCTGGTAAGCCGAATCGTCTGGGAAGTAGTCCAGCAGAAACTTGACGAAGATCTTCCGCAGGGCAGGATTATGTGGAAACATGCGCACGCGTTTCTGAATGTAATAAAGAGCCTGCCGTGGACCCTCCTGCATAATGGGAAGACATATTGACATAATACAAAAATATAGGATATAGACAAAATCAAAGTCTAAAATGTTTACATTGAGCAAATAATCGTGGGCCGTCAGGTAGGTCACGTCTGCGCAATGCGTCTCGCTGAGATGATAGGCCTGCAACTCTGGCATAATGATCTTAATCAGCTCGTTGTCCCGATGCAGTAAACCCAAGGCATAGGCTGAAAACAAGGCCTCAATGGGCGCGTTCTTCAGCAGAATGCTGTGAGGGGCAAAAAAGTTATTTAGCTTTAGACTTTAGACTTTAGACTGGAGTCTAGTTTGTGACATACCATTGGTATAGCAATGTTTTGGTATCCGTTGCTCCTTGATAGGCATAGACCATCGATGCCATTGCCACCAGGATGGTTGCTGCCTTTCCATCGTCCTGATCAACTCCGCTGCTAAGCACCGAGTTATAAATCGAGTACGATTCCTGCAGCTGACCAGATCGATAATAAGCCAGAGCCAATCCAATAATGGGCTTAAATGTGGCATGGGCCACTGTGTTTAGGGCGCTAACCGCCTGCTCTGGATGCCCGAGCTTGAGGTACAGGTAGCCCAGATTCGTGTACAGCTTGTCCCGATCTTCTCCAGGCTCAGCCTGTTTGCAGGCACGAGTGAATGCAATAACTGCCTGCTTGTACAGTTTCTGGCGTGCGCAAAGGAATCCCTGAAAGGTGAGCGAAGAAATACTGGCCTCGGCCTCCTCGTTTTGCACATACCTGGAATCGAAATGGAGTTTAATATTGAAATAAAACAATTTAATTGAATATATAATAGTAGCAACAAACCAATTGACGGCATCCAAGGCATAAATATCCGCGTACATATGATCGATGGCATGTTTGTTGTGCGGCTTGACGCGCAGAGCCGGATCCGAAAGTACTTGGCACACCCAGTGCGCATAGCCGAGTGCAGCCTCCGGATGATACTCGAATTGCTGGCAATGCCGGAAGAGATCGAAGGCCTCCTCTTGATCGCCAATTGTCTCGGCAACCATGGCCTGTCCAATCCAAGCATTTGGATAGATCGGACTGGATTGTTGAGCACGCTTAAAGGCCTCGTTGGCCAGTCGGATATCGCCAAGCTTAATGTACAGCACGCCCAGATTCGTCCACGCTGTGTAGGATTTGCGGTCCAGCACGACGGCCTGGATTAAACAATGCTGAGCCACGGCAAAATTCTCGTTGGCTGCGTGCATATTAATCACGCCCAACAGATTCCAACTCTGCCAGCGATTGCTGCGCTCCTTGATGGCCATTTTGCACACCTTGGTGGCCATCTCGAGGTGGCTCTTCGCATCCTCCGGCATGTAGACAGCGCTGTAGTAGCTGCACAATGCCAATTCATACCACAAGAAAGTATTTTGTTTCAGTTTCAAGGCGCATAGGTAAAATTTTTGTGCTAGCTCCAGCAGATCCTTCCGCGATAAGTACGCAATTTCCTCCTCTCGCTTGGCCAATCTACCAGCCACATCCAAGTTGGCCAAAGACTGCGGCAGCTGTGCAGTCTCCACCAAAACGCTCGCCGTGAGGCGCCACAACCAAACCATGCCTTGGGCCTTGCTTTGCAAGAAGGCGCTACAAACAAAGATGTTGATAAATTGACAAAGTATATATACATATATATGTCAGTTATGCAACCTCTGCAGATGTCCAAGAGCCAGCTGGAAATTGTCCTTGGCGCGCCCATAAAGATTCTGCTTCCTTAGATTGTGGGCCAGTCCAATATGCGCCTCAGCAGCGCCTTTCAAGGCTGGCAAATAATCTGGCTGCTGCTTGAGCAGCTCATCAAAGGCAGCAATTGCCTCCGGATACATGCGAATTGTCTGCAAGCAATATACAGGCATAGATATATCAATACATTCATATATACTACGTAATTACAGTTTGAATCAAGGCTATTTGCAGCTTGGCGTAGCAATTGCTGGGCGAGAGCTCGAGTATCTTTTGGAAGACGCGAATGCCGGAGTTGTAGGAGCCACGCGCTGTGTAGGCATCGCCGAGGGATTCCCAGTAGACCATGCACTTAAAATCGTGCTTAATGGCAATGCGGAAGCATTGGATGGCCTACAGAAGTAGAGTAAAAGGGATTTATATTCAGTAAATGCAGGATGTATTCCATTCACTAACGTTATCCAGCTTTTTCACTTGCAAAAAGTGTAGGCCCAGTTTGTACTGCAAGCGAATGGCATCGTCACTGCTCAAGTAGCGCAGGGTGTTCAGCAGGAGGGCCTCGTTTAGATCCTCCTCGCCCAGCTGCTGGTAGATGGAACTCAGCGAATCCACCGCCTGCTCGGCCAGAGCATTGAGACTGACGCATTTCTCGAAACATTTGCGTGCCCGTGAAATATCTCCACTTGTCTGATACAAGCGGGCCAAATGCTCGAAGCACTCCGCTATGTGGGGTTGCAGACGCGTGGCCTTTAACATGCAGTTGAGTGCCTCAGCATAGTGTTGCAGCTGCATGTGCAGCTTGCCACGCAGTAGCAGAGCTTCGAAGGATTCGTTGCTTGACATTGCTTGCAAAGCTTCGTTCGGTGTTCTGCAATTGGACATATATATTGAAGTAATCCCTGTTGAGTAGTTTAGTCGACCTACAATAAATATTCCGCTTGTGTAACGGCGTCTAATGGCAAGGACTTCAGCTGCTCCGTTTCGCCCAGTTTGTAATAGCAGCTGAAGAGATTAAAGCAAGTTGAAAGATACTCAAGGATTAATATGAATATATTTTACGCACCGTGCCAAAGCCTTCACATTTGGTTCACCTTTGGAGCCTTTAAGTAGTTCAACCGATTCCTGCAGCTGTGTGGCATCCTTTTCGTAGGACAGACACTGCGCATACTCCTCGTGCTTATCCTGCAGCTCCTGCCACAGCAGCAGAGCCATCTTGTACGCGCCCAACTTCATATGGATGCGAGCCAGCAGCTGCTGGGTCATTCTATAGCTAGGATGGTATTCCAGTGCTTGCAATGCCAATTGCCGGGCCGGAAGATATTGATCCTCGGAGTACAAATGTAATGCCTTGACGAGCAGTGCCAAATTCGATTTGGGATTAAGTTCCAGCAGCTGTTCCGCATATTGATGGATGGATAGGCGGAGTGCGCGCTGCCAGGCGTCGTTGTGATCCTTGTCATGGTTTTCGCAGTACGTCTTGCATATCCATTCATAGCTGTAGACATCACGGGGATGCGATTCAGTCATGTTGCAAGCGTTCCGTATGCAGGACTCGAAGTCCTGCTGCTTGTAGAGCCACTTTAGATAGCGCTTATAAACCAAGCTCTTCATATCGGCATCGCCCACGGCCAAAAGCTGGTCGATGCTCTTTTTGTACTGTCAATGAATGCAATTTCAGTTAGCCAAACGGAGCCAAAATAGAGATTGATGCAACTTACAAGTTCGCTCTCCTCGACTGACACCTCCACATCACTGGAGAACCACACTTTCCCCAGGTACTCCAGGATCTTGAGAAGGTTGGGGTCATCAGGATTGAGCGCTTTCTTTTTGAATACGTCCAAACAACTTTTGGTCAAGTCGGCAGTCGCGGACAATGCAAAAAGCTTCTCATAGTAGTCCAAACTCTTTTCACTGGAATTACAAAGCTAAGGTTATTTTTGTGAAGGTCTTCAATTTTCATCATTTACGGCAATAATTCCACTAAATGGTCATAAATTTGGGGCAGCTCCTCGTTTGGCGCACAGTTTGCAAGTCCTTGCAGGGCAATTGTGGCAGGTCCTTCGGTGAACTCAATGGACTTCCGTAGATGCTTGGCAGCCTCGGCCTTGTCAACATTCTGGTAGGCGGCACCGAGCAACAAGTAACCCATATGATTCTTGGGGTCGCTTTTGAGTAGCCGCTGAAATAAATGTCAATCAGCAGAAGAAACAAAGCTTTTCTCTTTTCGTTGTCACTTGGCACTTGTGGATCGCGTCTCCGTACTTCGCCAGCTTTATTGTTTCCCTTATGTCCTTTATAAGGGCTTTTGATTCCTTGGCGCTCATCGTGGAAATCATATAAATGTACTTTATTTAAGCTTATTTCAAGAGAAGTGCTCAACATCAGTGTGACCCTACGAAAGCAATATTCTTCAATAATGGCCAAAATCGAATTAAAGATACCCTACATAAGTACATATGTGGTAATTAAGTTCCCTTCTAAGCACAGTGACTCACGAACTTGCACGAACAATAATTATTAAAATGCGACAATTTTTTTTTTGGATATTTATTAAGTGTTGCAAACGTCAGAAGAACTTGTTGTGGTCTCCGTGTAGGTGAATTTTGTCGATAGGGCAACACTGAACAGTGTCTGTCATACGAAAGAAGTTCAGAGTTGAAAAAGGCTGTAAAAATGCGGAAGTACCAGCAGTTGGTGCTGCTGCTGATATCCTGCTGCAGCGTGGGCATCCTTTTGATGTACAAGACCGAAAACAATCGCCTCAAATATGTGCTAAAGTACGTCAACTTCTTCGGACGCAACGACGCAGCCGTCCTGCGCCGCATACAGAACAGCACGGCCGCCGAGGACGAGGAGCATCTCTCCAAGTGGGCGTTCACGAAGCCGCTGCCGGTTTGGCAGCTGATTGGAGACTCCTTTTATGCCTACTCAGCGTTCTGGTAGAGTACAATTTGGTTATCCATTCAGCATTTGTGTTACTGTTTCTCCTGTTTTACCAGGAAACAAAATGAACTGGTGGTCGGTGGCGAGGCTCACATTGTTGTGGTTGGCAAGAAGGGAGCCGTGGTGAACTTTCGGTGCAGCTTCGACGTTGGCGGTCGTAATGTACAAGGCAAGTTTCGCTTTCAACGCGATGCCGTCGAGGGTGTGGTCGATGACAAGGGGACAACATTCACCAATTACAATTTCTTCTGCCAAGTGGGCCGCAACTTCGGTCAGCCTCAGTATGTCTCATTCAGCGACGCGACGTCGTCGATTAAGCGGCAGGTGAAGCTGCGTCTGCGTCACCTGAAACCTGCAAATGACAATCCCAATCTCAAACCCAATGACAAGCCAAATGCCAAGGAAACAAATGCTGCAAGAGATGCAACTGTTCATTTGCGAGTACCGGCAACCATTTGCGTGGATTTGGTCAGCTTTGACATGGGTTCACGGTTTGCACGGAACACGGACGCTGTGCTGCAGTTCTTCCTGTTTCATCAGGCACTTGGTGTACAGCACTTCCTGGTCTACAACTACGACGAGCTACCCGAAGAAGTTGTACGCTTGTTGGAGCGCACGAATTTGCATATTTATGGATTGCCTTTCAATTTTCCGTTTGTACAAACAAATGAAACTGCAACACGCATTCGACAGCTGCTGCAGTCGGACTGCCTGCTGCGCAGTGTGAACTATGCCAGCTTCACCATGCTGCTTACACCGAACGAACTTGTGTATCCCAGTGCGCGCTTCGCTGGCAGCCAGGGGAAGGGCTCACTCCAGAAAGAACTTCGCGCTTATGAAAGGGACAAAGCTCTCTTTGAGCTGTCCACCTTTGCGGTGTGCTTTGATGAGAGCAGAAAGTTGCTCGTCGACAACGTGCAATATGATCCCGAACTGAAGTCCTCATACAAGCTGCTGCTGTACCGCTTGGAGCTGCCGGCGGCGCAGCTGTTGCTGCCAACAACGACAAGTGTTGCGCTGCCTTTGAGCAGCATCTTCGCTCATCGGTACGTGGACTGTCAGCATGTGGGAGAAGATGGGCTCCATGACTGGCGCAACGGGGTGCGCGAGGACTTCATGGAACTCATCAATGAACTGCGCAACGAGGTAGATTTACTAATTTAAGTGTTTAGTCTAAGTAAGCACAGTAGTTAGTTTAAGCTAAATAAAATCGAGATATTATTTGACTGCCATATTGCCAAGATGAGCTTTAACCGTGACTCGAGAATTCTCCAATGGGAGACGATTCAATTAGTTATTGTATATATATAGTAGACACATATTAAACATCGAGATGACAACACAATGCGTTTTGTGAATGTTGTAGTTGTATTTGGGCTGTATTGCAATTTGAATGCACCATTTCCATTATTATCGGTATTATAAATTTGTAGCTGTATTCCTGATGCCAGATCTTGCGTCTTTATTTGAGGCGTTGCATCAACGCAGCATTCTTTAGGCCAGCCTTTTCGATTGTGGAACTGTCGTCGCTAAGTTCGCGTGTTGGAAACGAAGATACCAATACGAAATTGCTGTTGGAGTACTGCGGACGAGCGCTGCAAGAAACCAAATAACAGAAAAAGTTACTAACACAACTAAATATTGATTAAGTTAATTACTTTTGTATAAAACGGCGGATGTCCGAGACGGTGTGCGTCAAATTGAACTGAGCCGCCAAGCGCGAACCGTCTGCCAGACGGATTTGCAGCGTAGTTAATGGTGCTTCAGCATTCAAATTGATAGCATCGCGAGCATTTGCCTCATGGTTGGCTACGTCGGCAGGTGCGACAGCAGCCGCAGCCGCAGCGGCTGGTGTTTTGTTGGTCACAATGTTGCCCACGGGACTGCCTAGTTTCTGTCCTGATCCTTTGAACGTTTGTGGAGCTGTATGACGCTTGAAGTCTTCCTGTCTGTGATCCTCCACATCGACATTCACCATACGGCCCATTTCCAACAGTTCTTGTGGTATTTCCCTTAAGAAAATAATTAATAGGAACACATTTTATGGAAAAATCAACTGCACTTACCCACGCATTACGGTCTCAAGGAACTCCTTGTTTTGCGGATCGTCGTAGTGACGCAGTTCGCCGCCATCAATTGAGAAGCCTTGGCTCCATAGTTTAAGTACCACAACTGGCTTGTTTTCCGATGACTGGGCAGGGCGATTTGTGCCAACTGCTGTGTGGTCATTGTCAGTCATGCCCAGACGCATGCCTTGGCCCCAAACATTTCCACCAACATTTGCCGAGGCGCTGGTCGACGGACCAACTCCCACTTCCGCAATGTTTTGCTCCTGGGCGGAGCGCATCATGTCGGTGAGCTGTTCGCGGAAGTTTTTACGCTTGGGCGGTCCCAGAACTTGTTGGCCAGAACGATCGGAGCCACCGGCATAGAAGGCCTGGTGCTCATCATCACTGGAGGACTGCTTCGACATGTCGCTTAGTGTGGCAAACCTGTAGACCAGAGCTAAATAATCTTTAACTCATCTACAGTTACTTTATTGCTTACTTTGGTTTAGCAGTCGCACTCTTCAGTGGAGCAGTGGCTGCAGCAGGAACGCCTTTTGCCGCTGTGAGTGAAGTTGAGCCCGTGCTTACAGTAGCAGCGACGGCGCCGGCGCCGACGTTGGTTGAAGTTGTTACCGGTGTCGGTGTGGAATTGTCCGAGTGTCCCGCTAGGGTGGGGGCAGTCGGTGGGTCAGACTGTGTGCTCCAGTAGTTGCCAAGTGCTTGCTATGTGTGTTGCAAGTAATGCAAAATTAATAAATGTTGACCTTTCTTTGTTGTAGGCACTTTCAGTTTACCTCAATGTCCCAGTCGCAACTGGTCAGGTAGAATCTGGCGACGGTTTCGTCGGTGCCAGTGATTTCGATAAATTGTGCAGTAAGATCGCCGCGAGCGGCCATTTTTCACTATGTATTTATATGTTTTTCCTTCCAACACAAAATAAACTAAAACGGCGAGCGAACGATAATGATAGACACAAAATCAGTGTGACTCTAATGCTTATGGCGACAGTGTGACCCTATCTTGTTTTTAGTAAAAATGCCAAGCACAGGGTTGCACTTAATCGATACTGCCAAATGGCGCTACCATTCATGACAGTTTGGCAACGCTGGTCAACTGACATTTGAAATGATTTTAACGAACATTTGAGTTTTTTTAACATTTACATTTTATTAAATAGCAACTAAATAACAATAACTAGTATATAGCGGAGTATCCAATAGCTTTACATCACCCACCGTTTTGCGTATTAAAAGAAAGTACATGCTTTTATTTAGTTTGATTTTGAGTCCTGAAAATATATAAATCGATGGATTGCATAAATAAAAACAATTATATGGTTCGAGAGAACAATCAATATTGTAAATGTTATTTACACGTTTACACTGTTAACCGGAATTTAATTTGTTTATGAATATATCATTATTATGCATGTTTCTATGACTTAAATAATAAGTTAGTACAAAGCAAGCCCAACAAAATAGAAACTAATACTAAACGCTTATGCATTTACTGCCAATGCGATTCCAAACATATATATATATAAATGACAAAGCTCCACTGGCCGTTGGTGTTACGATTCAAATCCGCCGTAGATGTAACAGAACTCATTGGAGTTCTAACGCGACAACAGTTTGCCCTAGAAAGTCGAACGTTGGGTTTGTTTGGTTTATGAATTGGAATTTATGTAAATGGGAGTGTGGTTTATGTGATTGGGTGTTGTGTAGTGGTTCGGTGGTTCAGTGGTTGGCCCGACGTGAAATTGTGCGCGTATGATATGCATGTAAAAATAATTGCAACAAATTAATATTGGATACAAACGAACGGCTTGGCATGTCAGCATATATACCTTTCTTACCTGCATATAATAGTTAATCAAACACGTGAGGCCAACGCCGAGACCCACGGCCAAGACATGCGTCAAGTGAAGATTGGGCAGCGGGCGACGTTTACGCAACAGGAATGAAAGCAGCGAGCCCTTCCGATCCGAATAGGGGGGATAGCGGGCACTGCAAACAAAAATATATACTCATATAATAATTTACATACATAAAGATAGTTGCTCTTACGAGGCCATCTTTTCGCCGAGAATCGCCAGATTCTTGCCCAGGCACGACTTCTTGTGGGTAAAGGTATCAAAGCCGTATTTGCCGTGGTAGCAGCCCATGCCGCTCATCCCGACGCCTCCGAAAGGCATTGTGTCAACTGGCAATGAAATATTGTATTAGTCTCCAGCAAGCATTGGAGTATTCAATATTTATGTTAGTTGCAATATTAGATATCTAGTCAGTCTTATTTGCACATATATATACATATATTCAATCACCAGTTGTTAATTAAATATTCGCACATTGAGAAATTGTTTCTTCTCCTTTTTTTTTATCAAGCAAGCATTGCGTAAGCATTTATTTAAAAATTTGTAATCGACTAAAACCAATTCCGACAAGCAATTTATTAACAAACATAATTGTGTACTTATGTGTGTGGCAGGGTATTTGTGTCTCGTTTTCGAAAATATATAAAAAAAAACTCGGCTGCAAATTTAAAAAAATTTCGACACAAGATTTGTGTGCTATAATTCAGGTGCATAAACACGATACAAAATCAAAAAAAATAAACTACATTTTTACAATAGCTATACATAATTATATATACCTCCAACGTGCATTATAGTTTCGTTGCTGCAGAATCCGCCGCTTGTGGTATTCTTCTTGAACTCTTTGATTAACTTTTTAGAGTTTGAGAACACGTAGAGTACAAGTGGTTTCTCTCTAATTGAAGAAGTTCAAAACAGTTAACATACAGTGTAGGGCTACGAGTTATGGAAATGTATTCAAGAGCTAACTAAATTTGGACAAACAAATACTGGAACAGTCTAAATAATGAGTGTGATGAATTACAATAACGAATGATGCAGGCTTAGCATTTACATAAACTATAGGGAAATCGGGGCTGGTTTATATCCTATATACTGAAAGGAAATTGGGAGCACACAATGCTAAAAATAAAATATATTGAAAACAAATTATAAAACAGAACCGTCACCACATTTAAAAACTAATTACTTACAAGCATATATACAAGACTTAAAAAATGGGGGCGTTGCAAGGGTACAGAGGAAAGAGGGGACAACCGCAACCGTAATAGTCAATTGTTGTAGCAGAACTTGGGGCCTTAATAGGTAAATCTCTTAGTTGAAGGTAAAATATGTGCTGGATGCAAACAATAGCTGATTGCTCGGCAATACAATAGAGTATATAGATATATATATACATAAAGAATTATCATTAACCGCAGCCAACAAATTGAAGTCGCATCCATTCATAAAAGTTCTGGTTTTGGATCTTACCGGCATAATGCATTATCGTGTCATTAACGCACATTCCGCCCGATTGTGTGCCGTTAACAAACAGATCGAGTACCTCTGTTTCCGATGTGAATATATACATGACGAGCGGATTTTCTCTAATATATATATATAGTTTTTGGAACGATTTAACGTAAGTCGAAACGGAGATTATTATCATAACAGAAACATTTGCATTTTCGCAGGAAATAAACAAAAATTTGTGTGTCAGATGTGAAGGACAAATGAGAATGAAAGACAATCGAGATTCGATTTGAGCACGGACAGACTTACCTGGAATTGATGAACTTGATTGCATCATAGGCATTCTCTACTGTGTAGATGGGCAAGATGGGGCCAAAGATTTCCTCCTCCATAACGGGATCATTCGCCTTGACATCGACCAGTATTGTGGGCTCTATGTAACGCTCGCAGGCATCGTATTTGCCGCCGACAGCGACGCGGCCGGACTTCATCAGACCCAAGAGACGCCTAAGGACAAGCGTGGATAATCAGTTATAAGAGCAATATATATAGACATATGGATTGTGTTTCAATTACTGGAAATTGGTTTGGTTGATCACGCGACTCAGATCCGGGCTGCTTTGTATGTTGTCACCGTACCACTCCTTGAGCACCTGCTTGGCCTCCGCCACGAATTTGTGTTCCATTTCCTTGGAGCAGAGTATGTAGTCGGGTGCAATGCATGTCTGGCCGCAGTTAATGAGCTTGCCCCACAGTATGCGCTTCACAGCTGTCCGCAGCTCCACCGATTTGTCTATGTAACAGGGACTGCAATGCAAATTGGTCAAAAGGTTGCACTACAACTAATCCGCAAAAGGCGAAACAAGTTGCATTCGACTTACCTCTTGCCGCCCAGCTCCAATGTTGTGGGCGTCAAATTCTTGTTGGCCGCCGCGTGAATAATTTTGCCCACGCGCGTGGAGCCCGTATAGAATATATAATCGAAACGTTGGTTCAACAGCTCTGCCGTTTCGCTGGGCCCGCCACAAACAACGGGATAACAATCCTGTAAGATTTCGAATATAAATATGTGAGATTTTCACTTTCTTTCAAGCTCTTACGTTATCCAGGTACTTGGGAATTGTCTCGGCAATAAACTTGGCACAATTGGCGGCTATTTCACTGGGTTTGAGGACCACGCAGTTCCCGGCGGCAATGGCAGCGGCAACTGGCACTAGCAGCAGCTGCAGCGGATAGTTCCAGGCGCCGATGACCAGGACCACTCCAAAGGGATCGTTGTAGATCTGCACATCGTCGAGCATATTGACAAACGATTTGCTGGGCTGCAAGCAGGAAGATAAACAAGAAGATAAGTTAAGGAACATCGTTAGTGTTTGTGTGCTCACCTTTTCTGGCTTAACCCAGTCGGACAGGTGGTAGAGGATGTGCTTGATGTCATTCTTCATGAACTCCGTTTCCACAATCAAACTCTCCTGTTTGGGTCGTCGCAAATCTGCTTCCAAAGCGCTAATAATCTCATTCTCGTTCTCCTCATAGCAGCGAAGGAGATTTTCCAATTGTTTACGTCTAATTTGTGGGAGATAAATTAATGAAATGTTCGTTAATTGAGCTGTAGATCAAGCGGGGGGATAGCTTAGGCAACCCGACTAGGTAATACCTTGTCTATAATACAACTTGCAAATGGCATTCAGTGTCTCCATATACAAATTATTAGACTAATTTTGGTCCATTGTTTACAGGGAACAAGGGCTATTCTATGTTTGCTTGAAGATAGTCAAACTTATGAGACTTCAAAATGACATTCAAATGTGAGCATATATCTAAAATATTTATAGAGTATACAGTTAACACACTTCACTTTTTAGAGAGGAGTTTGCTTTGAGCTACGATCTTTTTGTTTGCTTTTCGCTTGCATGGTACTCATTAATCATAAACGAACATTGGAGCGATTTATTTATAGACATTTTCCGTTGAGGTATTGATATTTTGTCTTATTGTTTTAACTGTCACGTTTACAGGGTAATCACTATATTTATAGATCTATTTCATTGAGTGCTGCTTACATTGTTACAGTAGTAAAATTGCTTATAAGGTTTTTGATCTATTGTGAAAAGAATAAGAAGCAAGAAGTACTTAAATGAATTCGATGAAGGTCAATGCTAATCTTCAGCTTCATTAATAAATTATTCAAAGGTTGATTTTCTAAATATTTTTGCGGTTTGTATGTGACGAAACATCAGCTGCTAGCAGACCATACATATGTATATATATACGTAGATATAATGAAGAATCCAGTGAGAACTGTTAAACCGGTTCGCCGGTGCATTAGTTGTTGATCTTTAAAAAGATGTTGCGACTACTTTAGAGGCAAGCAACATTTCTGAGTTCTATGTAATCAAATGTTTAGATTAAGTAACATTACAAACACAATTAGCTATTATTAAAATCCAATTAATAAGCAGTCCGTCAGACACATAGAAATATATATTTGATCAAATGATTAGCTGAGTTTATAATTGGGCTAAAGTTCAGGTGCAATTTTATCGGCGATTATCCAACGAGCTCCAAAGTACACTTTTATTATTTTATACACACATATATATATACATATTTATATACATACAATACTTATATATTTGTTTAGATAGAAATACATAAATAATTGCTGTGCATATCAATGAAGCAATTATAGCCATGATGTGGCACAAACTCCGAAATTCAATATTAAATACCTAGCAACAATTTTATATTTGATTTAAGCTTAGATATTTCTATATTTCAATACTATAAAGAAGTAAAAGAGACAACAAAATAAAGCCAAAAAATACAAAAAATACAAAAACAAACGGAGAACTCGACACGTTTCCTCAGCGTTTGTTTGAACAAGAAAAAGATCATGAAATTAAATGGCTATCGACCTTGACGAGGGGGCCACAGAAACGTCCGCACTTCCGTTTCACACTTAGGCTTCAAAAGCTATGAGTATATATTTTGTATATGGGCAAATCATTCATTTTTTTATTTATTTTTGTTTATTAACATATCAAATTTGGCGCTCGTCTCAATGTTTATATAAAATATTTCGAAATAACTGTTTGTCGTGTGTAAATGCGAGCTATTCAGCTAATTATTCGAGCTAGTCTAATTTTAGTACAATGTGTGTAAAGTACTAAAAGGGAGGATCAAAGATCGGCACTTATTTAGCATTGCATTCTAAATATACATATGTATATATGAAAATGTATGCAAATGTCTTAAAAAATAAGTCAAAAGTAAGAGTGCGGAAAATAATGCCGGGCTCTTTGCCTGGAAAGGTTAAATGCAATTGTTAAAACGATCAAGTTGATTACCATTTATCGATTAATTCTAACGACAGAGCAAATGTAGACTTAAAGTATCAAAGTATACAAATATAATATAATGTTAGAGCCGAGTACAGGGTATCTGGGCATATATGTGACACTCACTTTTCCAGACATCAGTCGTGCTATATAAATAGTTATCTACATTTCTTATCAGAGCAGCGCCTGAGACCAAAAGACACAAAGTTCAAGTGAACGAGTTCGAAAGCTCTTTTGTTTGCACTGTGATCCCGCAATGAACTAAAGATACATACATACATATACTTGAAACTATGCATATATATACTATGTGTGCGTGACTTTCTTGGTTATCTAAGCTACATCTCCACATACATAAGTATAGATAAATATGTGTGTAGTAATAATGATTGTGTGACTTTTTGAAGACGAAGCCAGCAGTTGTGGCAACATTTGTAATTTACATTACATGAGAGGCTATAACGCCAGCTAACGACCTGCTTACTACATGTACTAAAAAAATAAAAAGCCGTTGCTTTTCATTTTTGGGTTTTGATTACAGTTACTTACCGAAAGCTTACGTTCCTTGTCTTGCCGCTCGCGAATGCGAGGCGGGCGCGCTGCAATGTCTGATCGTTGTCCATCACAATTGTTGGTGTTGTCGTTGGATTTTCGCATTCGCAATGATCAGTCCGTGTTCGGGAGAAACATGCAACACACACAAACACAGCCATGCGCGTATATGTATGTATGTGGGTATATAGGAAGAAAAACGAAAACGAAATTGAAAACAAAAATAACGAAAAAATCAAATAAAATCTGACGAAAAGAAGGCTTAATGTATGTTACGTGCACAAATGTTCGTTAATAATCGTTGTTGTTATTATCGCTCTGATTGTTGTATTTTTTATTGTTATTGTGCTGCTCGCATTAAATTGCATGCGGCATCAACTACATTAAGTTTTTTTTTTGTATTTTTTATTTGCTTTTGCCGATGCAATTGGCAACACTCACATCATCAAAGTTTGCCATTATATCAGGCTGTGCAGGAGCGGTTCCGATTGCGGGAGCGGGCGCGGCGTTTTCGCTTTCTGCTTCTGCGGAATAAGAGAAGAAACAAACACACACACACACAAAGAAAGAATTAAAAATTTTGTTTACACTTCGTCCAAATCGGACTCATTTGCACATTCACTTTTAAATAATGTATGTATATATGTGTGTATATATATTTGTATACTTTTACTGTGTTGTTGGAGGCACAGTTGCGGCAATAGGGCGTAAAAACAAGCGATTAATTGACAAAAGTGTACGCACAGGCACACAAAACACGCAGCAAAAAAGCACAACCGACGACGTTCGCGACGACGAGAAGATTGAAATTGAAATAGCGAGCAGTTGACTCAACAGCCGCTGCGGGCTGCTTTAATAGTATTCAGTTCTTAAACCCGTTTCGAAAAGCAAACACCGCATGCCAGCTTCGTCTTAGCTGGCCCCCTTCCCTAAAAACATAAAGCAGATGAAACGAACGAACAGCTGTTCGAAATGAACGATATTAACCGAAAGCGGGTATCGAGTACTGAGTACCTGAGTACTTGATCGAATAAATGCGATAATTGCCGGCTTACATATCGTTAAATCGACTGATTTCGATATAAATTAATCAAATTTGTATGGCAGTTTGCTTTGCTTCAAATATTCGAATGTTTGCTTTGTTAAATATATTTACCACAGCAAAACAAGTGTATCAGCACAAATGCCGGTTGGTACTGAACTAAATGAGCAAACACAAGCAATTGTATACTTGCGTTATCAGTTTTCTATATGTATGTATAAACATACATATATACTGATAAAAGCAACAAAGACTGCAACTGTGCCTCTAATCTTTATGGTAATTGATACAATCAGCTGAAATGCCATGCTGGAACACATGTAGAAGGCGATTAGCCGAATGGGATTTGAGTACTTGGTTACGGGGTCAGCTGTACTACTCGAAATATTGCCCACTAATGATGATTGGGCAGTCATCATGATAGTACGAATCAGTGAGCTTTACTTACCGATATTAATGACAGTCGTTCCATCGTCTGAATTGTGAATAAGATTATTAATAAAGTTTGCTTTATTGGATAGGGTTTTCAATTAATTACATGCTTACCAATTGTTGAGCTTTTGTCACTTAGATAAATTGTCGGAATTGCCTCTATTTGTTTATTTTGATTGTCACTCATGTTGACAAAGTTTTTACTTTAATTATTTATTCTAAGTAATAAACAATTATTTACTCTTTTTTGCAAGTTTAACTGTCAAAGCAATCGCATTCACAACGGAGTCTCAACTAAAACTAAAATCGAATAATTATTTTATTATTTGCCTTCACTTTAACAATGGGAAAGACTAACGGAATTTAGCAGATGGTTTTCTATTTCCATTGCTCAATTATTAATTACAAAATTGCCATAAATTGCTCTATTGCTGGAGAACAATTAACACATTTAATGCAAAACGCCGTTCGATCTTTTGGCCATGTCCAAAAGCCTCTTCCATTGCACTTGACATATAAGTTTTATTAACACCCCATCATAAGCCAATTCAAGGCCACACTCGCAGCCCGTTTTAGTGAACAACTATTGCGTAATACGCACATATATATACATCTATATACATTAATTTGTGTATGTATATGTATTACAAAGCGCTTTTTCATTCATTGTGGGTCGTCGACACTGGATCACGTTTACATTGTTCGATTCAATGGCAATTAATAGTCCGCTAAGTGCATAGTAATAGTTGTTTTCACTTTCAATGCAGAATCCCAGTGCATTTTCCATCACACAATAGTTTAGTCATTAAACAATTATATAGTGTAATGCATTATTTGCAATGTAATTCTTAAAACTGCTAATTAAACACACAATCAAATAATTTCGTCCCACTTGCAGCTTAACATAGGTTCTTTTGCCAGCCGTTTGCTTACAACGTTGATATCGCAAAGGTAAGACGGTGGCCCGGTATGCGAAAGGTCGCGTGTTCGAAGCCAGTGGCCCACATGATGTCAATAAATGCTAATTCTTTTCTTTTTTTTTGTTTTTTACATTAATTGAGGATTATATTAGCATCTACTTCGAACTTTGGGCCCTAGTTTCGCACGGAATTTCACACTTTAACGTCTTTCTCTTACAAAAATATGTATTTATTTTTATTTTTTTCCGTACAGTTAACGCGGAATTCAAGCCACCGGCTAATGTGGCCAATGGACAATTGTGTACTGATTCGTCCAGCCGCGGAGTTGACGCTCCATTGTTATGTGGCGTGGATTACGGGTTTGGCTTTAATTACAGCCCAACTAAAGCTTGATTTGGCATTCACAACCTGTCGCCAACTGACGAAACAAGCAACAAATATTGAGATCTTGAAGCACGCCTCAAAAAACACACAGAAACTGAAATTGAAATCGAAACTGAAATCGAATCGCAATTTACTTAAAGTACGGCTTTTATGTGCGCCTGATCGAAGTCTATATTTAAATCTGATATATAGTCGTGCTATTGGATAGATTCACTTGACGCGTTGACGTTCGAAACACGTCTGTGCCTCGAATCCGGCCAAACGTGCGGTTTAGGCCTTAAGTTTGAGCCTCGGCTTTGGCCACTTTACAATAGTTTTTTTTTTCGTTTTTATTTTTCACTCAACTCAAACTTTGAATTTTATTTTAGTTCTATTTGCTATAAATGTTGTAATCAGTTATCTATATAAGAAACCAGCCGACTTTCAAGATCTTAAATTCGTCTTTCATAGAATTATTCAAACATAAAACGTATAAAAGTATTCTTAATAAATTTGATTGATTGATGGGGCAGCTCATGATGTCGCCTGATGTCGCTTTATACAAATATTAAATATAAACTTTAAAATCTTAAAAATAAATATATTTTCAATATTTGAATGAACGAAGTCCAAATACCCTAACCTAAAGTTTATTGAAAAGAAAAAAAAACAAGAAAAATATTGAAAATTATTTTTAATATTTCTTAGTTTCAGTGCAAAATTCCGGATTACAGAACTTTTTTAAGTCAGATATGTACAGATCATCTTCAGTTATATTCATGACTATTAGTAAGAAAAAGTATTTAGCTTAAGTTCAAGGTTTCTTAAGTGGGGATTTAAAGTCTACTTTTCAAAAATTATGTAACCAAAAAATTTATGAATCCTAGTCTTAAGTACTTTAGAAGTCTGAGATTAAATGTTGTCATATGAACTTTAATCATATATGTGATATATCTTAGTTATAGCTTGTATACGTTTCCACTCTAAATCAAGTTTTTGTTGAGAATAATAAAATATGAAAACGGGTTAAGCAAGCAATTATTAATTTACATAATACATATACTATAGTATAAACCCCCACTAACATAGTCTAATTATAGGGTATATCTAAGTATTACAGACAGTCAGCATAGGTAGCTACTAATTGAGCCCTGCTCCTCCTCCCTATAAACGAGCAAGAGATCGTTTTTGTTTATCTTTTCCATAACAGCTGTTGAGATCGAAACCGGTTATTGGAAAACACTTATTTTATTTTTCTATTTCGTTAAGTGGAGCCCCTGATGAGCGACGACCCTGACCATGAAGATTAGATTTGGAATCCGTAAATCAAACGGAGAGACGAGAGTTTATCTCAATCTAATTACTCGAATATGTTTTTAGCTCTACAAAGTTAATTGTGAGTGGACTTTGTTTATAACCGACTTAATGTGCGTTTGTTTGCTTCTCTTTATTAACCAGTCCACATTCGTTAACGAGGCCCAAAAGTCACGCGATGCCAATTGGTTAACTGGTGAATTACGACTATTCAAAAGTCGGAATAATTACGTCAAACATCAAGCATCAACATTTGTATTCACTTTTTCAATGCTTTCGAAAATTTTTGAATGATAAAAAGATAATCTTCAACTGTTATATTTTGTTATAAAGTTTTGCTAAACAAACTTTAAGTTAAGCAGAGAATTTAATCAATTTTAAAGCATACTTTTTGGCGAAGAACATAGAGTCGGATACTTTCTTACTGAAACGAAAAATTAAACCGTCAGCCATTTCCAACCTGTAAACTGAAACTCAATGAAATCTGTTCCAATTTAGCACCTATATAGAATAAAAAATAAATATATTAAAATGGAAAGCAAACTCGTTTATATATTATTTTATTAGTGTATAATTTATTATTTAAATATTTATAAAATTTGTTTATCGTATAAAATATACTCTTATTCCTGTCCCACATCCATATATATATAATATATATATATATATGTATGTATGCATGTATGCATGTATGCATGTATATAGAAAAATTACAATTGTAGTTGTATTAATTTTTGTTTGCTGCTTTTTGTTGCTTTCCACATTCTAGTACACAATTACAATTTTTTAACTGCAACTCGTTATTTTTCGCATAATCTTTTATTCTTTACTTTGTTAAATCTTTTCTTAATTTGTCGGTTCAATTCGAATTTCATCTAATTTGATGTAACTTATGTATATGTATATATATGTATGTATTGTAATGTAATACTTGTGTGTACCTGTGTGTACCTAGTACATATGCTGCTTGCTATGTAAATATGTATAAAGTGATGAATATATATATCATGCGATATATATATATGAAGAATGTGTAGCAGAAGTCATGCGAGAGTTTTCACATTCTTTTGGTTTTCATTTGGTAATTTCTTTTCTTTCCTTCTTTCTATATTTCATATAGAGTATATAGTAATTCGTTATGTATGTAGTAGTAAGATATATATGATGTATATACATATATATATGTATGATGTATGTATCGTATGTAAGAATTCGTTCAGCAACTATGCGAACCAAGCATTTGAGTCCGTACGACTGTTTAATACTCTGTATATGTATATATATGTGTATGTTTTTATATATATTTATAAATATATATAAATATATATATATGTGTGTAATTAAATGTAACTATATATGTTGTATTCATTATAGCTATGTATGCGAAACCAATAGCTGGCCTACAATATATATATATATTTATATATACATATATATATATACATACATATTACATTTTTTGTTTGCATATTTTTCTTTTTCATTGTTTGACATTTTTTTAAATGATTTTTTTAGTGGTTATTCCGCTTCAATCTTTCGCTCTGATCTGATCTTCTTCTCTTTCTTTTTCTTGCTTAAAAATTAAATTTGTACTCGTTTTGTACTCAATTGCTCCATAATTTTTAACATATGTTAGTATGTATGTATGTATGTTTGCATGCGTATGTATAGATGTATGTATGTATATGTACGATCTAAAAGAAGTGATGATTTATGTTTTTCTATATATTTTAGTTGGGCTTCTTACATTCTTTTTTGTTTTTGTGAATTCTTTTTTCATATATAAAATTTATTCAAAATTGTATTTTGTTGTAAGAATTCCTGTTTTTTAGGTTTTTGAATTTCTTTTATATCAAAATTTCGATTTAGAAATAAGGTTTGTTTTTTTTTTATTTGGGGACACATTTTAGTTGGTAGCTGCTGTTAGATTTCTCTTAGTTCTTATACTTATAACTAAGCACATATAACTATATATATCTATATACATAGTATATATAGTACATTTATATATGTGACAAAAAATTGTGAATACCTGATTTGAAGTTTTGGATTCGTTTTGTTTAGTACCGTTTTTCAAGCTAAACTGTAAATGAGCATTTTAGTATGGGAATTATCTTTACTATATATATGTATGTATATATATGTGTGTCTGTGTGTGTGAGTGTATGTGTGAAGTAAAATACCTGCAAATGATTTTTTGGTATGTGAATGTTTAATTAACTATGTGTGTGTGTGAATGTGAGTGTCTATGATATTCTTGTTGCTAAATTGATTTTCTCTTATATAAAGTTGTTTTTTGTTTTTGATTCTTACGCCTTTGGCAAATTGTTCAGTATTTAAGTTTTACTCTTATAATCTTTCGATATATGTGTGTTTAAATGCTTTTTATTTTGAATTATGGCATTCGGTAGTGCTTAAATCTCCCAAAAACTTTGTAGTTCATGCTTTTATCATCTCCTACTTCTTCTATATCTTTTTTACACAATTTCAAAACTGTGGCTTTTACAAAACGGAGCTCATTTGAAATGATTTTAGTATTTACTTTTTTAAATGATTTTCACTTTCTTTTTAAATCTTTTTTGACTTCCCTAGTTTTTAATTCTTTTAGTAAATCTCACACATGTAGAAATCTTAGTAAAATATGGCATTTCTCATATGTCTCATATATGATATATGGCATATATATATCGCTCTATATATATGATTTTCTTTCGTATTTTTTTATTTGGTTGCAAAATGTGGGAAAATGTTTTTTCATCTGATTAAAATCAGAAAATCACGAACTAAAATCAAAATTAACGTCACTTTAAGGTAGTATGTGTATGTGTGTGTACAATATAAATTTATTTTTTAAAATTTAAAATAAATTTTATGGCAATTTAAAATCAAGTTGGACAAACTTATTTGTTATAAATTTTGTTTTCAATATAATTTCTTTTTGGTTGTGTGTATGTAGTTGTCTCAGTGTGTAAGTATGTCAGTGTGAGTAATTTTAAATAATATTTTTTCAAATATATTTTATGGCATTTGCAAATGAAGTGTAAATAAAAAACGTTTTTCGTTTTCCTGTCATTTTCTTCTCTCAATTTCTTGGTTTCTTTTGTCTGTATTGCTAAGTACACCAACTTCTGTGATATATATAATATATATGTATATTATGTTTTATATATGATTTATATAATATTTTACTTATGTTTTTTTTTGTTAGTTTTGCGCATTTTATGCGTTTTGCTTGACGTGGAAGGAGTTTTTTTAATAACTCTTTAAGAACAAATACACAAAAATTGACGAAAATGTAAATTTAAATTTAAATAATTGCGTATACTCAGCTATATATACGAATGTATATATATAGCTGTTAAAGAAAACATAACTTGGCTAATAATCGTTTGTTTTTTTTTTGCACTCCTGCCTACAGCTAAGTTAATCAGTTTTTCTTTAATACTTTCCCATAATTCGGCTAATATATTTGTATTTGTATTTGTATTTTGTAGCATAGTGTAATTAAATTGTTTTATTTAATATTGTTTATAGATACTTTCTAGATATTTCTTGCGAGGAACATGTCACCTAAATATGTATTCAATACCAGCACAAATTGCTCCGATTTTACGCCATTTTCTTTAGCAAATTTTCTATGTCCTTGCTAGTGTTTCCTTTAGGTTTTTCTTTATCTTTTGTTTTGTTTTTTTTTACTAAATGCTAATGAACACATTCGAAGTCAAAAATTATACTTTTTGTGGTTGCCTTTGCTAATAATTAATAATTAATTAATAATTAAATAAGTAAAACATAACTAGGTGATGCATGAGTGTATGTCTGTGTGTATATATGTGTGTTTCAGTTAAACTCGGTTTAAGCTAAGCCCATAAATTTCTTTATGCATTTCTTGACTGCTTTACTTTAATGGTATATGGTATATCGTATATAGTATATCGTACATATATATATATATATATATATATATATATATATATTTCAATATATATCCATATATATATATATATATATATGTTTAAGCTATGTTTTAAGTTACGTTACGTTTTTAATTTATCAAATGTCATTGCAATAATTAATGTATGTTTTTTGTTTTTGTTTTTTTTTTTGGCCTCACCTTAAAAGGTGTTCAATTGGCTCCACAATTGCCGTTTTGTTAATCAGTCTTCTTTTTTAAGAGTTCAACCAAAAAGTCAGCGGGTTTACCATTATCTTTTATACACATATATATACACATATATCTTTGTGTATATATATATGTTTACCTTTTACAAAAGTTTACTCACTTACTCAGTCTCAATTATAAGAAAATTATTTGTTAATAAACAAAATTTAAAATCGAATATATATATGATATATATTCCTTGACACAATTAAAATCGAGAAAAAATATATTGAACAAAAAGTATAATTAACATAATTATTGAGTAACTCGTCAGGGAACAAAAGAACTAGTTATATTAACAAAAAAAACTTGACCATATTTCCATCCCTCTCTCTCTCTCTCTCTCTCTCTCTCTCTCTCTCATTCACTCATTCTCTTTCATTCGATCTCTCTTAACTCAGTTTAAAAACTGTCCTAAAACTCAGGTAATATAATCATACTTTTGTTTTTTTTTTTTTATATTGTATTCTGCTTCTTAAAGAGTTCTTTGCTTTTCTAGTATTTTCTTTCGATATTTTGTTTTCTAACCTCAGATTCTAGTATTTTCCTCTCCTTTAACTAGGTTCTTTCTAACCTAAAATTTCTACTGAACGCGTTTTATTTCTTTGTTGGTATTTTGCTTTAGTTTAGTTGCTTTCCTTTTCTTTCTTTCTTCTCTTTGTTTATCTGGTTCATATGTACTTTATATATATTGTAAATTACCAAATCGTAACCGTGTGTGTGTGTTATATAACTCTTAAGCTTTATCGAGGTAATCGTTGTAGCACTTAAGCTAAAAATTTTTACTAATTTTAATGCCGTTGTTTATATTTTAGTTTGTTTTAAGAATTTCTTTGCTAAATTTTTTAGCTCTTGTAAATGGTCTAAAAAAAGGTCGTCTGTCTCTTTCAACTGTTGGTTATGCGTTTTTTGTTCTTGTCCTTGTTGTTGTCGTTTTTTGTTTTTGTTTTTGTTTATAGTTTAAGTAAATAAAGTTAAGCATAAACCAATTTAGAATATATGCACAAACCGCTTGTAAGGGTTAGACCCTTCTTTCGAGTCCGGAGAGAGCTCGATGAGGAATGCGATGCGACCATCTGGCATTAAGGCCACATCGCAGGTGCGATCCTTTTCATCCAGCGTGGGCGGCATCAAAGGATTTATCGAAGGACGCACCTCAATCTAAAAGCGAAGGGATAAATGAAGACAGAATGAGGAGATTGGTTAGAATGTAATTTAGTACAGTTGAACCCAGCTCAAAAGTTCGATTAATCGTTTTCAATAGTTCGTACAGTTTATTTAAGTGCAAAAGACCGATTAATCGATCATTTATTTTGAACTGGCATTATTCAAAATAAATATAGAGCTCGTAAATAAAGTGACTTAATGAATTGATTAAATTTAACTAGAGTAGACAATGTGAACTAGTTTACGAGGCATTCATTTAGTACAGTTGAGCATAGTTTAAAAGTTCGATAATTCGGTTAATTATTGGTATACTTACATCCCACATAAAGTCCAGATTCTGATTGAAGACGAGAATGCGTTGATTCTTGGAATCGGCGACTATAATGCGGCCCTCGTCATCGCAGCAAAGGCCCGAGGGACGATTGAATTCATGGAAGCCGGAACCCTCGTGACCCTTAACAGAGAGAATCTGCAAAAGAACAGTGGGGAAAGAGGTATTGATTAGATGAGGGACATACGAGGTGAACGCATTAGAGAACTTACATCATTGACATCCGGATCGATTAGATACAAGCAGTGGTTGTCAAAGTCGGAGACAATTATGTTGCCCGTCGGCGTGTAGCAGACGCCTCTGGGTGAGGCGATTCCCTTTGTCTGGCCATGATTATCGAAGACGATCTGACGGATGAAACGACCCTCCGAGTCGAACTGCTGTATGCGATGATTGCGCGAATCGGTGACCACAATTTGACGACGCGAATTGACGGCCACATCCCACGGATATTGGAATTGGCCATACTCCTTGCCGTAGCTGCCAAATTTGAGCAGAAAGACGCCGCTAGCTGTAAAGATCTGCACACGATGATTATCCTTGTCCACCACAATGATCCGATTGTCCACGTCCACGCAGATGCCAGCGGGCAAGTCGAACTCTCCATTGCCAACGCCTTTGCGGCCAAATTTGAACTTGAGCAAGCCATCGGGAGTGAACACTTGGACACGATTGTTGCGTCTATCTGAGACGAGCACGTGACCCATTTTGTCTACACAGAGTCCCCATGGACGGCTCACCTGGCCATCCTCATGACCCTCGGTGGCAAAGGACATGGACAAAGCGTTCGAGCTGCGCACCTTAACCAAGTCCATGCAACCGGGAATAGCTTGGGTAGTACGTGGAGCACTAAAGTGAAGACCTGGAGAGGATCGTAATCCATTCAGTTCCCACTCCAAAACACCACCGGTCATGCCGCAAGCACTGCCACCACGTGGCTGCATAGTTGGCGATGGTATGCGGAAGCTATTGTCCCGGAGCAGAGGACGACGCGAGCTCGAGGAGGCGACGCACAAGGCTCCGCTGTTGGCCAAGCTGGTCAGGCCAAAGCCCATGTCAATGCCAGTTGTGCCTGTGGCTGCTGCGGTGCTAACCACATTGCTGGACACGATGCCACTGCTGCTGGACACAATGGGAATGTTCTTATCATCCACCAAGATGACTCCGCCCTGTGTGCGTATGTCCTGGAGCAGACTGTAGTCGGGTGGAGCGAAGGCGAACACCTCCTGCTTGGGCTGCAAATCCTTGTAGATGCCAGCAAACTGTTCCATTTGACGATGTCCGTTAGTCAGCTTCATTGCAATCTCGATTTGATCCATGGTGCAGCCCTTATCTGCTATTTTGCTAAGCATATCTGTGGTCTCCGAGAGACCGGCCAAGGCGGACTTCAAACCAGCCATCTGATCGTGCAATATGGCCAAACGACGCTGACGCAGCTTCTCCACAAAGTCGAGCAAAAAGCGCTCCCTATCCTCAATGGCAATGATAAACTGACGGAAAGCTTTCCGTATATTGTCGCTCAATTCGCTGCAATTGCGTTCGATGAGTCGTATGAATGCTAGAGCTTTGTCAATGCTGCTTTTAATGCAGCGTGTGCCTGTCTGGCTGCTAGCGATGGCCGCATCGAGAGTCTTTTTGGACTCTGTAATAAAACTCTGGATAGATGCGTAGCTGTGCTCCTTGTGTTCGTGCAATGTGCAAAACTGACAGACGAGCTTCCGGCAATAGTCGCAAACATAACGCAGCATTTCGTTGTGGATGTCACATAAGACATTGCTGCTCGACGGGATCTCGACACTTGCGGAGTTGCCGCCAGTGGGTGAGGCGCCAATTGGTGTGGGCAGCGCGACAATCGAATGATTCTGGGATAATGGACTATTGCGATGCTCGCGCAAGCAATCGTTGCACATGAATTCGTTGCAATCCAAGCAGCGGATCGAGGCGCTTACCTCGCACCAGCCGCAGCAAATGGCCGAGTTGTTTGCGGACTCTGGCGATACTTTGGGCTGACGTGAGGCGCCTGTGCCGATGGGTCCCATTATGAACTGTTCGCCATGTGTGTCCAAGCCGCCCAAGAAATTGTTGATAAAGAAGTCTGTACGAGGCGGGGAGCTAAACGCGCGAGAGAATGGAGGTGAGGATTACTCAAGGACTGGGCTGGTTTAACCCTAAACTTTAAACTTACTCATTAGTTCTTCCCACATTTGGCATCAAACCCACATTGAGATCCCAGACGGGAAGGGAATCCAATATACCTGCTAGGAGACGCTCTGCATTGGCATTGCAATTGGTGCTGCTGCCACTTCCGCTGGCGCCCACATTGGAGGGGACACCGCTTCCGGTAGGGGCAACACCATTTCCAGCTCCAACACTTCTACCACTTGCTCCTCCTCCTCCTCCAGCAGCTGCATTGCTGTTGGACATTTGTTGCTGAACCGTATTGTTTGACAAGAGTTCCATCATAAGACCTTTCTGTTATATTGAGATCACGTTTCGTACAGCGGCGTTGTAGGCGTGGCCCTTGGCAACGAGTTACTCTTAAGCTAGAGCGAGACGGAGAGCAATTGATGTACAGTTAGATGAAGTTTCTTGAACAGGCTGCTGGGTCTATCACTTAAAATTCACTCCCTTTCTGTGGGCCACTTTTAACATACTTTGATTTATTGTTTTGAGTTTTCAGTACTATTTATCTTTTTTTTCACTAATTTTTCAACTTTTACGCTGCGTTTGCAACGCGCCAAAAATTCACAATTCAATATCGAGACGAAGTGAACGCGACGAGTTTGAATTACTAACTAAATTGAAGAGACGCTCTGCACCGCTTTATATAGACCAGATGGGACAGGACGCTAGTCCTCTTTGTGCATGTGTGTGAGTGAATGCAGCTGCATTCATGCATTTGTGTGAGTGGGTCTTAGGTAGTGGAAAACGTTTCGGAAAAACTCGGCTTAGTCTATTGTCTCGCCTCGTTGATCCCTTAGGGAAAACCGAACCCAAATTTTTAGACCTGGCAGCTGCAGCAGGTCAAATTCATTATCTTCTTCTTTTTCTTTTGAGCGTTTATCCTTGGCGGCATCCTAGAATTTGCCATGCATTTATTTTATGGTCCTGATTCGGCTTCACAATTTTCAACGAACAGAGCGAAAAATCAAAAATGGCAGCCTTTGGCGCGCATTTTTATCATAAGTATGTACACATTTTCTATAACACTATTCCAAACATTATTTGATGTCGAGCTCGAAAATAGTAGCCAGTTAATTATTTAATTTAGAGGTATTCGCAAATACCGAAAGTTAAAAGATTGCTTTAAGAAAATTACAAAATTTCGTGAAATTTGGATAATCGATAGAAAGGAAAAGGTTCTTTCTTAAAAGAACTTCTAAAAATAAAATTAGAATAATATATCACAATAATACTAATAAATATAATTTTCTAAAATTAAACTGACTCCGAAGTTTTTTGAAAGATTATTAAACTATCAAATAGTAAAGGCTGTTTAATAAAAATAATTGACAACAAATATCAAATTTTTCAAAGTTTTCAGGCTTACCACAGAAAAATCTTAAAAACTAAGCTTAGATTTTCAGTTTTTGGTAAAAAATCGAATATTGATTTCAATAAGCTAGTTTTTCGTTAGCTGGTGCAACTCCATTTGCTTGGCTGTACTCGAAAGGTTCTGTGACCCATAAAATTTCCAAAAGCGAAAAACTACGCACCAAAAATGTTCTATTTATAGGAGTTTCCAGATAACGCTAAAACCACCCCCATAGCCCCAACCCTTAAGACCAAAAGTTCTAGCTGGATTTCATGTTACCTCGAATACGGTTTGGCCTATGTAGAAAAAAAAAACAAACTGGTTGTTGTGCTCGTTGCCATCTTGAAGATGGAGCGACAAACTCCCAAACGGCGGACCGACCGACTTTCATCCCCTCTCTGAACAACAACAACAACATCAAGTACAGCGACAGAAGCTACACTTGAAGAAAATTGAGAACTTGTTCCCTGACTTTTGCGTTCTAAGTTAATTAACCTAAGTAGATGATGTATTAAGAGTTATAACATTGGACATTGAGTGTAGGGAACTGTTTAGAAATGAATATTTTAAACAAAAGTATAGAAAAGAACTAGTAAATAAGCAAAATTAACTTTATATACTTACATTTACTTATGTAGACATATGTTATGAACTAATTCACAAGTATTTTTCAGAGTTCAGAGGTACAGTTAAAAAACGAACCGTTGAACACTTTCCTAACATAAAGAACTACGAAACGGAGATTTTATTGAAATTAATTACCAAAATTTTCCGATGCATAAATGTACTTCTTATAAACAATGGAACTAATTTAGTTCACAATACACTAAAAAAAACTTAACATATTGAATTTAAAAAGCAACTTAAATATTAATACAATACCGTTTTCATTTGTACTTAGGATTACTGTAATGGAGTTTGACTGTATTTATTAAGGGGCATAAAACATTCTAGTTTCAAAACAAAATAAATCTTTTGCGTCGAACATTTAATCCCCCGCTCTTTCTTTTGCTCTCTTTCTCTTACTCTCCAGCAGTGAATACATATATACATAAATATAAATGTGTGTGTATGTATGCAACGCCTCGAAAAATGATGCACTTCTAGATTTTGGGCCGTGTAGACACACTGTGCAAACTACCCTCTTGTCACCCTTGAACATTTCCATTGAAACAGTCTGTGTCTCAAAAACGTTGTTGAAAAAAAAAAAAAAAAAAACAACAACACACGAACCAAGAAGTTAAAGTCCTTTTCCATTTGTATACACACATATACATACACACGCAATCAGTATACGTATACATATGCGTGCGTCTGTGTTTGTTTGTGGAGTACGTGCAAGACGCAAAAAAGGCAAGGGATGAGGGTTGTATTTATACAAGTTTCTAGGTGGGTAGATATACATGTGTTCGTATGTATTTGTGCGTGATACATACTAACGGCATAAAAAATCTCAATATATAATTGCAAAATCTTCAAATGTTGTCAACCAATCAATATTTGCGGTACATGTCAGCCATTTCTTTCACTTGTTTTAAACACTGTATAAAACAGTTATTCTTTGGCATCGTCCATCTTTGTTTTGTTTTTGTTTTGCGTTAATGAGTGATTTTTCTTACACACCTTTTTTAGCTGCCTCATGCAAGCCGCTCGCATGGGATATTAAAAGTATCGTCTTTGTTGGTGTTATTAAAGTTAAACTTTACCGTTTAGTTTGTTTTCTTGCTCTTTTATACACCAATATTTGTGCTTTTGCAATGTTCTTTATGATAATTCTTCCTGTTAATTTACTTTTTGGAAGTTTATTTGACTTATTTTGTTGTTTTAATGCGTTTTAAAAATTCGAGATTCTTTTATAGTATGTAATACAAGCAAAGACCGAGAGATCTCATGCGTAATACGTTTGTGGCCCGTTTTGACTCCAACATTCGTGTATTCCTTTGCCCGACTAAAAGATACATTCGACTAAAAACACAACATAATAATCATGCCTCCTCGCTTTTGTATATACAAATGTGTGTATGTGTGTGTGAGCATTGAGTGTGTATATGTGAGTGTTGCTTCTTCTGTCTGTGGTTGGTGGTGGTGGTGGTGCTGTTGTTGTTTTTGTTTTTGTTGCTGCGCTTGCTCATCATCTATGTAGCTAAACAAAAAAAAATAAAATAAACCTAAATGTATCTCAGGCAGTTTTTGATTCTGATGTTTGCGTGCGCGCGCGCTCCAGTGTTGCGCCTCGCTCTTTGGGTTTTCGCCGCTTCTGTCTCACTGGCGCTCAATCGGACTCACTCAATTGCTCCCGCTCGAGCTCGTTCGCTCTCTCTCTCTCCCTCTCTGCCTATCACATTAGGTATACTTATGGGTTTGTATGTATTGTTCACATGCACGCGCACATTTTACAACTATGTGCGCGTGAGTGTGAGCGCCTATTTTATCTTCTATTTATTTTCACTTATACGGCAAAGAAATGCAATCGAGAAATGCGCCCTGACTGGGTAACCAAATTACAAGCATTTTTTATATCTAAATTATAAACATACTTATTAACAGTGTTGTAAACGGTGCGTGCTTTATATATGTATATATATATATTTTTGTTCTTTTTGACGCGCGCGCGGATTTGCTTGTGTGTGTGCGTTAACAGTGCTTTCTAACTGTTCATATTGGTGCGTTGTTTTGTTTAGTTTTTCCGAATAATTTTGACCCACTTCTCGTGGTTTTGCTACGCTGGGGGACCAGGGCTCCTTTTTGCACTCTCCAAATATCCAACCTTCACGCACGCATTTAAATATGAAACTGGATGCACGTTCATGCGCCGACATCGCTTCTACTGCCCCTTTGGCTTGTTATTTTTTTGTTAGTGCACACTACATTAAGCGAGAGCATATGACACTATCTTATATGTCTTGTCCTATGATTCTATAAACTAACATCCCTGGAGCCTTTATGCGTTTTGATCAGAAAAGTATTTATTTTTTACTAACTTATTAGCCTTCTAATTAACTGGAGCAACCAATTTGAATTCTTACATTCAAAATTCTTATTGCAAATAGTCTAATAGAGTATATAAGTGTCGTCTTGGCATTGATTTTATTGCTATGACATGCAAAGAGAGCGAACGCCAAAGAGCGCGAGAGAGCGAGCACATTAACGGCGCATGTGGCGGTGGCGCGAAAATATGGCCGGTGGTGGCGCGCATTTGTTGTCGTTGCTGTTCTGCCTGATTTGTTGTTGCTGTTGCTGTTGTTGTTGTCCCCAGAAACAACACCCTTAAGGAACTTGTTTTCATCTCCTACCTTGCACTGACAAAAATTTCGTGCTCGCTGGCTTAAAAAATTCAATTGAAACGACGCATTATCCCATCCTCATCTAAGATTTTCGGTTCCATGGAATTTGTGAGTCTTAGCCGCAGGTAGAGCGCAGGTGCGCAGCCCAAAGTGCAGGTAAAACATGCCAGGCGTCCTTTAGAACTCTAATTGCACTATGCGTGCCAAGCAGGCACATAATTAAATACGTACAGAAAAGTGTCTGCCTACCAAATAGTCTCTACTGTAGTTATCTTTTATTTTTATGTTTACATTCTATGTAATGTGTATGTGTGTGTGCGTTTGCATGTGTGAGTGTGTGTTTCAGTCGCATACTTATGTATTTTAATACTGTAAGCTAAGCTTATAATGTACATTGTATATAGATATATGTATGTATATTAAATATAGCTAGGAAGATCTTGGCATCAGCCAAATTCGAGTTCCTCAATAAGAACGTTTTGAAGCTTCTGCCGCACGCGCAGTTTGCGACGCTCATCCAATCTCTGGAGGAAGGGCATCAAGCTGAGCAGAAACATGCGATCCGCATCGTCCTGTGCATCCTGGCCATTTGGCTCCGTATTTGTGGCCGCGTCCATACTGATGTATTTGAAGGGCAAATTGTTTGAGGCTGGATGTGATTGTGGCTTGACTTCCGGCTCGCTCTTGACGCTGCTGTTGGATGTGCTTGACTTATCCTTGGCCATGGGCAGCGCCATTTCCTCATCATCGTCTAGCACCTCGATTGTGAAGAGGCTCGGATCGGGCGTGCTCTCCTTGTGGTTGTGCTCATCCTCATTCTCAGAGGCTGCATCCTCATCGAAATCGTCATCGTTGAGCTCTTCGTCCTTACTGCTATGCGCATCCCCGTTGCTCAGCTCCAGCTTCACCCGTTTGCAATCCCTGTCCTCAAAGAACGAGCTGATGTCCGAGAAACTGGGCTGGTGCAGCTCCGAGTCGTAGCTGTCGCTCAGCTCACAGATCGGCTCCGTGGCCACAATGGGCTCATCAAACTTGCTGTTCTCATCCAGGATGAGGTTGTTATTCTCTGTCCAATGTCCCGGCGGATGCTTCTTGCTGGAGCCGCGCGTGCGCGCCTGCCGTATAATGTTCTCGTGCACCGCATGCTCCATGAACCGCATATCGTTGTAAAAGCGCCACGAGGAGGGCGACTCATTGGACAGGTTGTTCCGAATGTAGACCTTCCGGAAATTGTCGCGCAGGTGTCCCCACTTCACACGGCACACGTCGGCTGCAGGTAAGAAAGAACAAGAAGAGGATGAGGCGATGGAGAGGATGATGAATTGCTGTATTCGCTTCGCGTCTCACAGATGGCAGACAAGAAAACCGCAATGCAACGTAATACACAGACAGTGTGCACTCGCTAAGGCAAACAAAACAAAACCGCAATATATGTTTATAAATATACAGAGCGCGTTCGATAAGCTGAACACAAGAATGTCGAAGCTTATATACAGTGAAAGCTCTCTAAGACGAACTAACTGTTGAGATGAAATTATTTGTTGTGATTCATATAAAATATAGTAATCATTCGCTAACATAGAAAAGTTTAAATAAAATAAAATTCTTATTGGCATATAAATTTATTTTCATAGTGTTGAAACTCCAAGACTTCAGTTTACAAAAAGATTTGAAGATAACGAACTGTCAAGTTTACACGTATCCATTTTAGTGAATACACACTGTATGTTCATTTGGAACTAACTGGGCTTCTAAGTTAACTGTGAAGTAAAAGCGAGCGCAATCTGAGCTTAGAGATTAATTTTGTTGGTGTTCGTCTTATTGACAACGTACGGTACAATTGCACACACGGAAACCACATGACAAGGAGGCATACATACATATTTGAAATTTGGACGGATCTGGCCTATTCGGATTGAAAGTAGTGATGAGAGACCTGCCCTGGTGGTAACTCACCTGGCAAATTGACATCCTTGCCGACGTCGAACCAAATGGGCGTAATGTCGCTTCGCTTTTGGCCATTGGCATTGTTTCGCAACCAGAGCACCGGGCGACGCGAAACGGCGGCAATGAGACGCTTCACTGTTTCGATTGGCAGCTTGGCAGTGTTGGTAAAGCCGAAGGAGATGGCGGGCGGTGAAGTTGACGACGATGACGCATTGTAAGCCAGCTCCATGCTCATTATGGCAATGATGGGATGGTGATGATGATGACGATGATGATGATTGGATGGTTGGTTAGCTGATCCGTGTGAAGGTCCGATTCGCGCAGCTCAAGCGCTACACCAAGACTAAAAGAGCGCAGCACAGAAAACACTGACAACAAAAAGAAAAGAAAGAAAAACTACGGGCGAGCCACGCCGACCACGACAAACGGCGTACGGGCAAACGGCGAAGACGACGACGACGACGACGCAACCAGTTTACGTGCCTTTTGGCTGCGGCGAAGGCGCAACGCAAAGCGAACGATCAACAGATATGCACAGACAAGTGTGAGAGAGTGCGCGAGTAATGAAGAGGGAGAGAGTGAGCGAGAGAGCGTAGGCAGGGCTCGAGCAGACAGGCTTTGCTCTAAGCAAGAAGAAGAACTCACCGCACAAGCGAGCCACCAACAACGGCAACGGCAATGGCAACGGCGACGGCGACTACTATCCGGATGTAAAGCTTCCGCTGCCCGCTTGCCGGCTGGCTTGCTGTCTCCTCTACGCTTTACGGTTGTTAACTCTGTTACTCTGCTTCGGGCCGTAACGAATTGCGAATGCGCTGCTGGCAACCAACTGCGTAATCAGAGGCCACTCTCGCAACTTTGTGCAACTAGGTTGGAGCCGTCCATGGGCTGACTCCAGTGTATCCTAGCCGAACTATTCGGCGGACAGATATGCTGCACGCTGAGGACTGTAGAGTGCCCAGTTGTTGCGCTTTGTTTATTTTTAAAACAAAAACTGGATTTGTTCGTTCACTACGGTCTGCTGGCTGGCTGGCTTGGAGCGAACCTGAACGTAAAATGTTCACGCTACGCCAGTGAAGCCAACGTAAAAACGAACAGAGGAGCTGATACACACGTAAAACTGCACACACTTAAAGGTGTGTGTGCGTGTGTGTGTATACTATTTGTGTGTATGTATGCAGTATCGATACCAGGGGAAACACAAGCCCCAACTGAAAACTTCGTTTTGCACGATCGTGCTCGTCTGGGCCTGGCCCTGCTTTTTACTGCTATCTTCCATTAGGTTCTCTATGCTCGTGTTTACGTGCCGCTCTGCCTCTCTGTGTGTGAGTGTGCGAAATTGCAAGCAAAGGCGAATACGAGAATTGTCTGGGCGTTTATTTTATCTGGCAAGCGCTGCGCTTGACATTTGATCCTTCGAGCGGTTGAAGGAGTTCAAACAGCTGTGATATCGAGCTTTAACTCTACACTTGTGTATAAATTCCAATCAGACACACTCACACACTCGCTCTTCTGTTTAGTTCCGTCTAGGCCATTCGTTGCGGGCCAGGCAAAGTCTCGTTCGCTGCTTTTAGCTCACGTACGCCGTATTCGCCGTTGTACACACATGCACACAAACAAATACTCACAAAGTATTTTTTAGTACATTTAGTTCCATTCTTATTTTTCCAACTGGAACCTGGACACGTGCAGCGTTCCAGCTTTCCAGCCTTCAAGGTAACAGTTACATATTTGCATACAAATTATATTGAATACTGAGTTTTATGCGCGAGGTATTTTCTACTGTGCTTTAGACACTTGTATATATATATATTTATATACATTAACATATATTGCATCCATATATATATATATATATATATATATATATATATATGTATATACAAGGACAAAATAACTGGTAAGCTCAGCAGAGCCTTCGCTCTCTCTTTACACATAATATATACACACAAATATATAGATAATGTATGTTTATAATGAATGTTGATTTTGTTTAAGCTATTAATAGTGCCACACCCTAATTTCAGCAGCCTTTGTTGAGTCGCAAGCGCCTGCGCAATTTGGCTCAATTTTGGCTCTTCTTCATCTAATTTAGCTCAGGCTTTCGATTCCGATTTCCAGCTCCACACTGTCCTCTTCCAATGCGAAGGAGATGCCGCGCTTGCGGCTGCAAACAGCTGCCGCATTGCCGCCCGTCATAATTGAGTAGTTTTTCGTTGCGGATTTTCTTATGGCCGCTGATGGCGACGCAGTTGACGTCGCTGCCGCCGTCGGCGCTGTTGCTGGTGTGGAATCCTTTTCCAGTGCTTGCTCCAAGCCAACATTTCCGTTGCTGTGGCCGTTGCTGCTGCTGCAGCTGCTCGCTAGAGATGAGCAGCTGCCATTTCCATTACCATTACCATTCCCGTTTCCATTGCCATTTCCATTTCCATTTCCATTGCCATTCCCATTTCCATTCCCGTTTCCATTGCCATTTCCGCCTTCGTTGATGAATACATCCATGTGATCAATTGTATCGTTCAGTGCAAAGCTCTGATCCCGACGCTCGCTCTTCTTCCACAGGTAATAGAACTGAACTAGTTCGCGCATGGTTCTAGTGCGCACCTGAAAGGACACACATGGGTTTCATCATTTAGGCGTGTTTTCTGGCCTCGCAGAGTGGTTCGTCTAGTAAGGACGAAAGATCGAGAAAAATTCAATTCAAGATTTCAATAAGAATTCAAAAACTGAATCAGTGGTTCAAAACAAATAACTATCTGTGTATAAATTATAGGTAAATATAGGTAGGTATATTCCCATAAGCATTCAAATCTTTTCTACGATTCGATCAAATTAGAAGGTATTCCAATTCCAGTGAATGGAGTATTCGGTACTAGAAAAAATTAAGATCTCTAATTTACCTGATTCTGACGTATCTGGTAGAAGTCCTTCCCGAACTTTTGTATGCCCTCCTCGAACTTCTGGCACTCATCCTCCGACCAGCTGCTCATCGTGTCGCTAAGGGGCAGGACATTCAGGCGCTTGCGGCGCAGAGCCTCCTTGAAGTCGTAGCCGCATTGCACGAGCAGATGAAGCGCCTGCTCGTTATCCTTGACCACGGACTCCGAGTCCGCGATGCAGACAGAAGTGCGCGCTGGAGCTCCTGCTGCTGCTGCAGCAGCATCTGGATCCGGAGCAGGATCGCAAGCTGGAGTTGGTTCTAAGACGGTAACTCCATCTGGCGTCGTTGCTGGAGCTTCGATCTCGACATGATCTGCTGCTTCGGCTGCGGCTGCGGCTTCTTCCTCTGCTGCAGCGGTGCTCACCGAACGCGTCTCCTGTATCTTGGCCAGGTAATCCTCGACGGCCCGCTCGCTCACCTGGCTTGGTGCCCAGATCAGCTGATCTTCGTTCTCGTAGGGCAATATGTCGCCATATATTGATAGACCCTCCGGTATTTCGGCCTGATAATCGGGTCCGACCATAATTGACTTCTTTGCATCGTCGGAGTCCGTGTCGCTGTCGTCTTCCTCGCCTTCGGCCTCCACCTGCTCGAGCAACGTATCCAGCGGCGTAACTGAAAGGAGTTTAAAACATTTAAATATGACTGCTAGACTAGGAGATACTCCCGTTTTCGAGAAATTATGGGTTTTATACCGTTTGACTTCACAGATATTAATATTTAAAGTAAACCTTTAAGAGATTGGAAAGCTATATAAAATAAATAAATTTGTAAGGGCCTATACCTATAGTATAGGTCAATGGTATGCATATTGCAAATTTTGTAATATTCAAGATAAGCACGTTAAAGCAGACGAACGGACGGTATTATAAATATACACTTCTACATGCTTGGTCCGACTCGGCTACGTATACTTCTGCCTTCTATCTTCTATCTTACTCTGATAACCTGGTGTTCAATGGGTATACGAATATTGTGCGGCTTACAAATTAGCACTTCAATAAAAAACAAGGCAGAATTTTGTTCTAATTTTTTTTGCCTAATCTGAAATACACGTCTTAATCTAGATTTGGTTAACGTACAGCTTTCCAGATCCTCCGCACATGCTGCGGCGTGCTGAGGGCTGCTTTTAAAGGACTCCTCCGGATACAGATCGAGCAAATGGGAGCGATGTGGCCTCTTCGTAATCTCTGGCGACAGCATTTCGGGCATTTCGTCCAGATCCAAGTCAAGGGGACTTGCGGGTGCGCCTTGACTGGAATGCGGCGCCAGGTCAGCTACTGATGGGGACTCTACAGCCTCTGTCTCGAGCTGTCTTTTGGGTGCACGTCGTCGTCTCGAGGAGCTGCTGCAGCTGCTGCTGCTTCCGGGTCGGACGCCGGACATCGGATCCATATTTGTCATGCTGCCATATTTGGCAAGCAACTGCTCGATGGGCATTTCGCTCTCCTCGCGCAGTGTGGCGATCTCGTCCTCTGCATTGTGTGCCTCCAAGTCCGCCAGTGCCTCCTCCTCGTTCAATGTGGCCTCATCGTCAAAATCATTCACCATCATATCGACTGTGGGCTCGAATGTTGTATCCGCCACGGAGGAATTGGGAGACATGGGCGGCGGTGGGGGCTGTTGAGCGCTGCTGCTGTCCGCACTGAAGCCCATGGCTGGGGATTTGCGACGCTCCCGCTTGGTAGGCGTTATTGTTAGTTCGCGTCCCGCCATTGCAAGTTTGTTTGTTCCTTTTGCTCGGTTGATACTCGAATGAGCATTTGACATTGCCAACTATGGGCACCCTAAAACATTCTACATTTTCCAGCAATGTTATTAGCAGCGCTGTTAAATTATAAACTGCGAGACAAATTAGTTGAAAGTAAAATATGAGCAGCTTTACTAATATTATTCGCATAATTAAAAATTAGTTATGAATAAAGTCAATTGTGGGCAATAATAAACAATCTAGCTTAAAGGTGAACAGTATCTTCGATAACAGCTGTTGCTCAATAGTAAATAACGATTTGCATCATTTTATAAAAGCTTATTTGTTGGCAGCTCTTCTACTATCGACAGTATCGATATAGATGGCAACGTAACTGTTAGAATAATTAACAGCTGTCTCGTCCGCTCTTAGCAAGCAACAGTGTGTTGCTGTTAAATTCAAATGAGTACATTCTAATATTAAGTGAGTTGTCGTTAAGAATCTATTCAATGTATTGATTTAAACACATCAGCAAATAAGGTAAATCTTGCACAAAAGAACACAACAGTTGTTTTTTGCATCAAGAACAACTGTTAATAACAGTCCGGCCAAATGTTAAACTTACATTTAATTAGGAATATATGTATATAAATATGTGCACGCATTCGATATATCTTGCAATTAAAATCGTAGTGCAAATTCCCTTACTCAAAATGGATATATTTCGATTCAATTATTAGGATTTCGTTCGACTACTCACTTTTTTGTACTCATTTTTTTTTTTTTTTATTTCGGCATCGGTAACACTTCGAACAGAATTCACTCGCAGTTACATTCTCTCTTCCAATCGTGTCGGACGTGTCGCACGCGGAGTACAAAATACGCCAGAAAGAGAACGTCCGTTTTTTAACGCACGCATCGTGCGATTACAAAATAAACACATACACGAAGCAACACTTCCAAAAACAAAAAACAAAAAGGTATTGCACAAAATTTAAAAGTCTAAAATAACAACAACGCACAACAAATAACAAAAGCTCGCGTGTTCTGTTCTTTCCCAAATTGTTTTCCGAAAGTGCATGAATTTTACGTTGAAGAACGCGTCGGCATTCCTTATTGTGACCACACAACGCGCTAAACTGTGTTAAATTGTTCAAATAATGTTTTAAGAAAAAAAAAACGAAACACACATAAGGCAAAATGCTCGAGTCACCCACATTTATTGAGAATGATTACTATGACGGCAGCCGCATTTTTACCTGGCTGGCCGACATTGTTGGACTGTCTGTTGATTTGGTAAGTGCCCCACACTTCTATCTCTGCAATACCCTGATATTTATGTATGTATATTTTAAAATGATGCATCTTTTCCCTGTATATGGATGTTGAACAAACTAGTGTATCCACATTGTTCCACAGACCTCAATTAATTGTAAAAGACGAGCGGCCAGGATTGCCTCACCCTGTGCCTCACCTTGTAATTCGCCCTGTGCCGCAGCCAGTCAGAAAGTTTGTCAAGTGAAGGCTAAATGCCGGCTGCATACAGATGTATATAGCTTTTAATGTTGACAACCTGCAAACCCTCCCCTTCTTGCAGACTACTTCGCACTTCAAGGCAGGCGCAACATGTCACTGCAGCAAAGTTTTCGACAGATTTGTGCCGTTAATCGAATTCGCTGCATTTCATTTCGCCGCTCAACTGCCCACATTATTTGTTGTTGTGTTCTAATTGGCCGTTAAACAAAGAATTTGATTTGTCTGTTTACTTTCAGTTGTTCTACTTTCGCATATTGCGGTCTATCACGCTGTCATTAACCTCAGCCGATTGATTGTTCTTGTAAAATTGTATACACACGCATTTTATGCGCATATAAATTAGAGTTGGTAACTCGTCGTGCTTTTTACGTGACACGATCACATAACAGACTCGAGCCATCTTTAACAATAAAATGCTTTTGTTTATACAATCTAATAAAGCTATTATTGGCTGATTAGTTGTCGGCACGTGTGTATTTTTGTATTGTGTTCATCATCTTATAAAATTGTGTAATTGAACGAGTTCGTTGCAAATTAATCACAACACTTGAAGCGCTGCCAATTGAGTAAACAGCTGAGACTGCAACAGCGACACATGTAGCCCTCGTTCTCTTTCGCACACACACACACATGCGAACACACGCGCGCGACTCGCATTTGCATAAATGGTGCCGTGAGAAGAACGCAATATAAAATAAGTGCAAAGAAAGAGTGAGAGAGAGAGGGAGAGAGAGAATTTGATTAGCTGCACTTACCTATATGTAGATATGCTTGTGTGTCTGTGCGAGTGTATGTACTTATAAGCTTGGCTTATAAAACACTCACATTAATACAGGTTAAATCCGTTTCGAGTGGCGCTAAGCAGACAAATGAAATACGGTATCGTGTAAGTGTGTGTGTGTGTGCTAGTCCTACCAATTGGCAAAAAATTTTAACAAATTCAAAAGCTCGCGTAGTTAGCTCACTTTTTATGTGATGATCTAATACCCACATGTCGTCAGCCTCAATGCTAAATGTGAGCATAAACGTAATTTGTTACACGCTCGCTTACAGTGTTTGTGGTGTTCTTTATTATTTACTTGTTCCTCAGTTTCAAGTTTAAAATGCTGCTTTTTGTTTGTAAACAACGAGTAGCAACAGCTGAGAGAGAGTGAGAGTCATTGAATGAGTCAGTTTGAACCGCAAACATGGCTCACACACACACACACACATACAAGGTGTTTCAGCTGCCTCCAAACTGCGGTATAAACAGTTAATTTTAACTATTTTTGCTTGAGTTGTGACACATTTCGATTCCCAAGAAGGCCATCATGTTTTTATTTGCGTGTGTATGTGTGTGGGTGGGTTGTGTGGCGTGACGTGCTTCATGAGTATTAGTGCGCTGTAATCGGACAGTCGCCGCTTACTTACGCTAGCTTATCATTAGCACCAAATGTTTTATTAGTTTTATTATGTAAATTGTTGCGAAGGGCAAAGCCAAAGCCAAAGCCTAAGTCAGGCACGCAAATAAATACACACAAACGCAGCTTTTATATATTTCTGCCTTAACTGCAAATTGGCCAATTGTTTCGGTCAAATAAATATCTGAGAGCTCTGTTAATTAACGAACTGTTGAGAATATCTAAACAGCCGGCAAACCGGCTCTCTTTTTTTTCGCTTTAAAACACCCACGCTCTCTCTCTCTCCTTCAGTTTCCATCTGTTCTGTTCAGTTGGCGCATCGCACTCAACCGCAGAGGCAAATGCGCAGCCGATTCTGTGAACCTGAACCAGTTCACGTGTGCATCAACAAATGTAAATCGTTCGTTGCTAGAGATGCGTGTTAACCAGTTGCGTCCGTTGGCCAATAAAGAGAGCAAACGGAAATTCTCTCACTTGCCATTTCGCCGAACGCTTGCTTTATGCATAAGTTATATGAAATTAATATTTGTGTGTGACCTTCAGCTGCGGATGATACAGCTTGAATTTTTGTTTGCTATTTGCGCCTTTCCGCCAACTGCCAGTTCTGTGTGTCAGCTGCGAAAGTGGCGCCACTTTATAATTATCATATATACATTTATATATCTTTTGCCTTATGTATAATACATGTGTATGTAATTGTCAAGTTTGCAATGCTTGTTCTGTTAAATGAAGAGGCACATTATATTATTTAAAATTTGATTAGTTTGACAGCTCAGCTAATCGTATTGGTTAATCGCTTAAGATCGACAGTTGAGCTGAGCTGAGCTCAAAAGAACGCTAGCTATGTTCATCCGCTAACTTTTCATTTTTATTTAAAGTGTCATCGCTAGTAGGAATCGAAATTCAAAAGTGAGTTCATTTGAAAAAACCTTCTGCTATCTACGTGTGTGTACTTTGGCTTTGGCGCAGCAAAAAGTTATTAACCTCTTGTTTTTTTTTTTATTTTTTTTTTTTTTTTTATCACATATACACTCGGAATTTATTGTTGTTTTGATGTTTATCTTCAATCACGCCACCTTTTTTGTATGCTGATATTTGGTGATTTTACAAAGTGCGCGAATTTAATGAAATTATTTATTGCTTGTTTTCATTTTATTTAATTTATATATTTTGATTCTCTGCTGCAAAAACAACAATAAAAAGAAGTCATTCACTTGATAAGTGATTGATTGATGCTTTTAATTGGCAACAAGCAGCTAAAATTCTTTGCTAGAGACTGCAACAATTTAAGAGCACATCAGCTGGCAGCTTTTCAAGAGGGTGGTTAAAGCCGCTTCAAACGGCTTTCAGATATTCCATGCAGATGGCACGAACAAAGCAAAGAAAGTGAAAACGAGAAGAGGAACGAGAGAGACCATGAAGATAATTAGAGATGAGCGATTGTCACAGTGACTAACTGTGACTGTTACACGCAGATATCTTATGTTGTGGGTGACTATTACGGCTTTGCATAAGTGCAAGTGAATCGTTCATTCAAATGAACAGTTTACCTTACTCAAAACGTTCAGTCATTCTTCCTTTAGATTATGATCCATTTATTTAGTTGAATTATTAAGTGCACTGTTACTTTGACTCAGCTCAGTTTTTGTCTACTACCCCTGCCTTACCATCAGTTGTTGCTGCATTGTTGGGGAACAGGGCCTATTAGCTTGACCTTATACTGAAAGACATATATCTAAGCTTCAGGTCGGACAATGGATGCAAATCGCTTAGTTGGAAATTTTTCCGGCGAGAAAAGGAAGGAATGTTTGTGAAGGAGAAATTAAACTGCGTGTAATATCACCGAGTACAGTATTTTACAAAAGCGATAAAACAGAAGAAAGAAATAATGCACCGCGTGATACAGAGAGAGACTGGAGTGTGCTAGTATATCATAATGTAATAATAACAACATTAGATAGATAACATGGGAATCGCAGAGTAAGACGCTTCTTTAAGTACGCTTTTTATTGCCTATAACTATTTATATAAAATACATTTATGTAAATACTTACTTAATTACTCTGATTTAATACTCGTTCGATAGCTTTGCTTTTCAAGCTTAATTTAATCAACTAACCTAGCGATTGCACTGGGACCTGTTTTTGGATCTATCAGAACAAATAGAGAGCTTCGTCTGATGTAAGCTTCTTGATTGACCTTGGTTTAGCTCAGTGGCCTGTCAGACAATTTCCTTCCGCGTACTTGTCATTCTTTGTTTTGTAGTTTGTTGATTATTGATTATATATGAAATATATGTTCTTCATTTGAATGGAGGAAAGTTAAGTGCAAAATATGTTGATCTATGTATTCATCAATATCTACAATATTTTCTTTATCAATATATATATATATGTATATACCGAGTTGAATTACAGACATTGTGTATGCTTAAAAATAGTAACAAAAAAGAAATACATTGAGTGCATATCACTAACTCATATATTAATATATACATACATATACAATGAAAGAAAAGGCGTGAATCGCACCTAAAACTTATCTTTATGACGCACAGATGGTGACTAAATCAGGCCACGATCGTCTTTGTTTCTGTACCACGGCGCACTTACGAATGCTACATTAAAAACATTTTTAAATATGTAGAAATCTAAACGAACACTCTCACATTTTTGTTTTCTGGTCATTTGGGGTACCATTACACGTGGCCTTGTAAACTAAGCGATAAAGAAAGGCGGTTTGAAGGCGTAGACTATAAAGTTACTCTTAGATAACCAAACCTACTCTTTCTTACCTTATTTAAATTTCAATTGTGCAAAATGTGTCTGTGCTGATTTACTAGTGATACTTGTTACTAATTTGAAGTGAAGCTTGTTAACTATGCTACTATTTAATTTGCCTAGTAAGTGCATTTATAAAGTGTATGGAATACACGGAAGAAATTGTGTATAATATATCCCGGTATAAAGTATATGAATTCTTTCTGCCTGATATATACTGACTACAAATCTATCATATCTACTGACTACAAATCTATCATATCCACTCTTAACATTGGCAATGGGTACTTAATGCAAGTGCTGCCGTACTCTGAGATAAATGCAAATGTTATACAATGTGTTCCTTCCATTATCTACATATTTATGTATATATTGAGAAACATTGTCTGCGGAGCAATTTTGGAATGCTCCCAATTAGCCAAATTGTTTGGTTAGCCACTTGAGATGGCCAAGAAAATGGGAATTGGGTATAAAAGCCAGTTGTGCGGCTCCATCAGCAACAATTTGGACCAGAAAGTGTAAAGTAACCCACTTCAGTTAGTTATCCTTTCAAGCAAAGCGGAGTCCTTAATGAAGTGTTGTAAGTGAAAAGCGCAGTGCAAAAAGGAGAGACCTCCGCATAATGTCTTTCGCATATCCTTTGCAGTAAATGTTCTACTTGTGAGCTTGGTCACTGTTGCCGCAGTCTCCTTGACTTCCACAAGTGCAGATAAAAAGCAGCTGCGACCTAGCTGCAACAGTCTAGCGGATGGTTCCCTCATAGCTGATCCTACTAGATGTGCAGGTTATTACGTCTGCACCCGCGGTCGACCTGTGCACCACAGCTGCCACCTGGGACAGTCCTTCGACGAGGATAGTCAATCCTGTAAAGATGTCCACGAGGTCAACTGCGTCAATTTCAGAGGATTGGCGCTTCGAGTTCACTTGGCCGTGAATCCCGTTCTTCATGGAGATGATGCTCCGCATTCACCGTGCTCCACCACTAAACCACCTCCATGCCAAACTACTAAACCTCCGTGTTCAAGTACTACAACTTGTGAGATAACCACAACACCGTGTAGTAGTTCTTCTAGCTCAACATCCACGGTCTGTGAGACCACGCCAACAACATCCACGGTGTGTGAGACCACGCCAACAACATCCACGGTCTGTGAGACCACACCAACAACATCCACGGTCTGTGAAACCACGCCAACAACACCGTGTAGCAGTTCTTCCAGCTCAACATCCACGGTCTGTGAGACCACGCCAACAACATCCACGGTCTGTGAGACCACACCAACAACATCCACGGTCTGTGAGACCACACCAACAACATCCACGGTCTGTGAAACCACGCCAACAACACCGTGTAGCAGTTCTTCCAGCTCAACATCCACGGTCTGTGAGACCACGCCAACAACATCCACAGCGTGTGAGACCACGCCAACAACACCGTGTATCAGTTCTTCCAGCTCAACAACCACGGTCTGTGAGACCACGCCAACAACATCCACAGTCTGTGAGACCACGCCAACAACATCCACAGTCTGTGAGACCACGCCAACAACATCCACAGCGTGTGAGACCACGCCAACAACACCGTGTAGCAGTTCTTCCAGCTCAACAACCACGGTCTGTGAGACCACGCCAACAACATCCACGGTCTGTGAGACCACACCAACAACATCCACGGTCTGTGAAACCACGCCAACAACACCGTGTAGCAGTTCTTCCAGCTCAACAACCACGGTCTGTGAGACCACGCCAACAACATCCACGGTCTGTGAGACCACGCCAACAACATCCACAGCGTGTGAGACCACGCCAACAACACCGTGTATCAGTTCTTCCAGCTCAACAACCACGGTCTGTGAGACCACGCCAACAACATCCACGGTCTGTGAGACCACACCAACAACATCCACGGTCTGTGAGACCACGCCAACAACATCCACGGTCTGTGAAACCACGCCAACAACACCGTGTAGCAGTTCTTCCAGCTCAACATCCACGGTCTGTGAGACAACACCAACAACATCCACGGTCTGTGAGACCACGCCAACAACATCCACGGTCTGTGAGACCACGCCAACAACATCCACGGTCTGTGAAACCACGCCAAAAACACCGTGTAGCCGTTCTTCCAGCTCAACATCCACGGTCTGTGAGACCACGCCAACAACATCCACAGCGTGTGAGACCACGCCAACAACATCCACGCTCTGTGAAACAACGCCAACTACATCCACGGTCTGTGAGACCACGCCAACAACATCCACAGCGTGTGAGACCACGCCAACAACACCGTGTAGCAGTTCTTCCAGCTCAACATCCACGGTCTGTGAGACCACGCCAACAACATCCACGGTCTGTGAGACCACACCAACAACATCCACAGTCTGTGAAACCACACCAACAACACCGTGTAGCAGTTCTTCCAGCTCAACATCCACGGTCTGTGAGACCACGCCAACAACATCCACGGTCTGTGAGACCACACCAACAACATCCACAGTCTGTGAAACCACGCCAACAACACCGTGTAGCAGTTCTTCCAGCTCAACATCCACGGTCTGTGAGACCACGCCAACAACATCCACAGTCTGTGAGACCACGCCAACAACATCCACGGTCTGTGAAACAACGCCAACTACATCCACGGTCTGTGAGACCACGCCAACAACATCCACAGCGTGTGAGACCACGCCAACAACACCGTGTAGCAGTTCTTCCAGCTCAACATCCACGGTCTGTGAGACCACGCCAACAACATCCACGGTCTGTGAGACCACACCAACAACATCCACAGTCTGTGAAACCACGCCAACAACACCGTGTAGCAGATCTTCCAGCTCAACATCCACGGTCTGTGAGACCACGCCAACAACATCCACCGTCTGTGAAACAACGCCAACTACATCCACAGTCTGTGAGACCACGCCAACAACATCCACCGTCTGTGAAACAACGCCAACAACATCCACAGTCTGTGACACCACGCCAACTACATCCACGGTCTGCGAGACAACCACAACACCGTGCACCACAACAACTTGTCCCCCAACCACAATCGCAACTATGAAAAAAGTGATATCAGTAGAACAAGTTCTCTCCGAAGCTGTTAATAAGGTGGTTTCGAAGCCTTCGGTAAGTCAGGCTAACCTGGAGAGTGTCATCTCGAGCACCGATTGTAAGAACAGAGCGGACGGCGTATTCCTGCAGGACTCGATGCACTGTCGTCGCTTCTATCAGTGTCGCGATGGAAACCGGGTGGTTCGTCGCTGCAAGGCGGGCAACTGGTTCGATATCCAGGCTGGCAAGTGCCGTCGTCGCAGTCAAGTGAAGAACTGTCCAGCCAATCGTAATTGAAGCATTATAAATTTCGATTAGTTCATAATTAAGTATATATGAAACACATAGCCCCAAAACTGTAAACCAATTCAAATAAATCGCTGCTTATTCATATCGAACGAACCGTTTTTATCTTTTGATCTATTTTCGATAAACTGTAAGCTAAATTGATGCTCCTTATCTCAGTCGAGTGAACGATAAGCCGCAAGGTTATCGAAGGGTCGCACATGCGTTTTCTTTCTGTCTTTTGGAAAAGGCGTCCTATAAATAAATTTTTTTTTATAATTGTGAATGTTTTTCTTTTTTCTTTTATATCACATATATGTATAATTTATATAATATAAAAGTGAGACCATTGAACTCTTTAATAGTAAGCTTTTAATCTTAAGTGAGAGCTAAATCCGACAGTATAATTTATCTATAAAAGAGTATGAAAATCGTATGTACCCTGATCTCTCTTATCATATGCTTTTGACCTTAAACCACATTCTGGAGGAGTTACTGCTTAGACTAAATTTATGTATATAGTTGTCTTCTTTGTTCTACGTAGTTGATAAGGCATATTTAGAGGAGCCGTACTGTAGCATAGTTTTATTTTCTTTTTGCAATTATTTCAATTGTGCCGGACTATATTCATGGACAGATAACGAATATAATGTAGAGCTGATAAGATGTGCACATCCGCCTTGGCAAGGCTTAACACTTGGGTTTGTGGTCTTTTCTATAGCGTGTATACCATTAAAAATGCGAACTCTGGGCATGTTGTTTCTTGTTAAATTGTATCTTACAGAAAGAAATGATAAGCCAGAACTCCATTTGATTAGGGTATTTACTAGTCAGGCAGACCCGCCTACATCTTTGTTACTTGTCTGAATACCTCAACAGTGATAGTAAAACCCAGTGAATGGGTTGATTAGTCTGGGCCTTTTTTACAAAAAGCTATCGATAAGAATTGTGAAGCAGAGCGATAACTAATGTCATATCGATCTCATTCTTTAGGCAATTATGATATATTATTTATAGAATTTTCAAAGGTAGTATTCGGAATTCCTTAGTTCACAAATTAGACGAATTAGCTGACTATCATCGGGAATCTATTTCAATTACAGATGGCAAGGTGCTTACGAGAACTTCGAGCACATGCATTAGCAATTGTAAAGGTTTACAAATATATATTTATATATAAATATATATGTATACATAAGAGATTTCGAATATATGCACTTGCATAAAAAGTCAAACGTTGGCCAAGGCCTTTGTCGTCTACTTGTAAATTGATCGGAACGCGTGATACCGATCGTGTATGCGCATCAACTGCATCATATACATATAGATATATACACCTAATAAATATAAAAACATATAGGAGATACTGGTTAAACATCTGGGCATATATTATAGCTAGCCTTGTATGTGGAACTTGTAAGATATTCACAATAGAATCTTTGTATTTAGTCAAACAGCTATTAATTTTTTCTCTGCTTCTTCATCAACAGGTTAACTTTTTAATCTGCCAAATATCGGCGCTCTTCCTTGCCTCGCTCTTCCGCTCATGGCTTCATCCCTCGAAGGTGTCTTATGAGGTGCGACATGCTTTCGCCTTATCGCTTGGACTGTTCTTTGGCTACTTCTGTTTTGGCCAACAGGCGATACATATTGCCGGATTGCCGGCAGTATGCTACATAGTAATTCGCACGCAGGATCCGCGCATTGTTCAGCGGTGGGTATCCTTAATCGATTCTTAGTTTCCCATTTTAATTGAACTATACTTTCTCCTTGCAGAAGCGTTCTGCTGGTGGCCATGACCTATTTGTTGTGCGTCCATCTGATGCGTCAGATTTACGATTACGGCTCCTATGCATTGGACATAACTGGACCCCTGATGATTATTACCCAAAAGGTGACCAGCTTGGCCTTTAGCATACACGATGGCTTCGTACGCAAGGATGAGGTGGGAAAGAGCAGAGCGAGGAGACGTTTAATTATTCTAATCTAATCGCAATAAATCTTCCATTAAATAGGACTTGACAAAGGCTCAGCAATATCATGCGATTAGAAAGATGCCCTCGGCATTGGAATTCTTCTCGTATGTGTGGCACTTCCAAAGTCTAATGGCCGGTCCTTTGGTCTTCTACAAGGACTACATTGAGTTTGTCGAGGGTTACAATCTGTTGAAGCGGCCTCCAAGCAATGTAAGTGGATTGCAACGGCCACGTCCATGACGGGAGGTGGGACCCTTGCTCTGGCCTTTGGTCTTTGTCTAACTCAGCAATTTTATTGTGAACCTATCTCATTTCCCCTCACTTCCTTGCAGGCTAATCTAGACAATGGAAAATCGGAATTGGTTGTGGAGCCGTCGCCAACGAAAACGGTGATACGCAAAGTGTTGGGCAGCATGGTTTGTGCCTTTATATTCATGAAGTTCGTCAAGATATATCCAGTGAAGAATATGAAGGAGGACGACTTTATCTATAACAATGGCATTGCTTATAAGTTCTGGTATGCCATGATGGCAACCACCTGCATACGCTTTAAGTATTATCATGCCTGGCTGTTGGCCGATGCCATATGCAATAATTCGGGATTGGGTTTCACCGGCTACGACAAGGATGGCAATGCCAAATGGGATCTAATATCCAATATAAATGTGCTGTCATTCGAGGTAAGTTGATACTCGTATGACAGCTAATAGTTTTTAATGGGTATCTCGTTTTTGACAGTTCGCCTCCAATATGCGGGATGCGATCAACAACTGGAACTGCGGCACCAATCGCTGGCTCCGCACGCTCGTGTACGAGCGCGTTCCCAAAAAGTACGGCACACTCTTAACATTCGCGTTGAGCGCCGTGTGGCATGGCTTCTATCCGGGCTACTATTTGACTTTTGCCACAGGTGCTCTAATGGTAACCGCCGCTCGTACAGCTCGTCGCATGTTCCGCTATCGATTCCAGAGCACACAAGTTACGCGCATGTTCTACGACATTCTTACCTGCATCACAACGCGTATCGTGATGGGTTATACCACATTCCCATTTGTTATGCTTGAATTAATGGTGGGTATTAGCGGTACAGTTATGTCAAATCGATCCCTTAATGCTTGTCTCTTTTTCACTTACAGGGCAGCACCAAATTGTACCTGAGATTTTATTTGTGCCTTCATCTTATTTCACTAGTGACCATATTTATTTTGCCACGATTCATTCGCGGCGAGCAGCGCACCCAGCGAGGTTCCGATAGAAAATTAGCCGGCATGGAACTTCCGGCCGCTGATCTAAGTGAGAGCGAACGGAATACGGCAACTGCTCAGCCGTTGGCTGTGGACAACGGAAAGGATCTCAATGGAGGCGAGCAAGAGGAGCAGCAGCAGCTGCTCGAGGAGAACGCTAAACGTAATGACACATTGCCACATCAACATCAGCAACAACAACAGCAGAATAAGCCCAGTAGTCAGCCACTAATACTCCAACCACGCCCACAGCACCAACAACAACAACAGCAGCAGTCGCAGTCGGCACCTCCGATGAGTCCCAATCCCACCTGCGCTCGCGACGCAGTTAGCGTGCCGCATGATCAATGCGAAATGGATCAGTTGTCCAGCAAGCTGAAGGAGAAGATTGAAGCGGAGACCAAAAACATTGAGGAATTTATTGATAAGACTGTCACCGAAACCGTTAGCGGCATCGTCGAATTCAAAAACGATCTGATGCGCGACATCGAGTTTCCCAAATTGAAGCTGGCCGCCGGCACAGTAAGCAGCGGTGCCGCCAATCTGGTGGATGCCGCTGCAGCTGGTCTGCGGAAGCGCAACATTGGTCACGACAACAACAGCAGCTCGGCCAGCTCCGATCATACCCATGTCCAGGAAGAGAACAGCGCCGTTTTCCTAAAGAAGGAGATCGACGCGATCAATGCGAATGTCTTACCCGCAGTCCTGAGCAATGGACACGCCAAGTAGTGGCCCCAAAGGAAGCTGCAACAACTGGACACTTGACAATGGAACTGGAACTGGAACAATTGACACTAAAGAACAATGGTTGGAACTGGAACTAAGCAAATATTGGACAACAAGGCAATAGTAAACATGCCAAACCGACGATCAAAAGAACAGATGGACAATTGACACTACAGAATAACGGCCGGAACTAGAAATAGAACAGGAGGCGCGAGAACTGGCATGCCAAATACTAGATCAAAAGAACGCTGCAAAATAACGGCTAAAACTAAAACTGGAACTAGATCTTAGACAGAGTATCGAGAGCAGCAGCTGTAACACACACGCACACACAGAAGCATACACACCCACACACACACACACACACACAGCATAGCACAGCAGAGTAAACGGAACAAAGCTTGAAACCACGAACGTTTTTTGGTTTCAGTTTTTTGTTAATTTTTTTTTTCGTTTAATAAATTTCAATCTTAAGAGTTTATGAATTGTTTTTACCAACCATATTTAAAAACAAATATATAAAATAATAATAAAAAAAAAACAAAAAATAGCCAAAATAATAGTTAAGTAGAATCGGATACCCCCAAACAGATCCAGGCGTATGTATATAAACATTAATATGAACGATTTATTATGTAACATGAAAAAGTCTAGATGTGCGCATGATGTAAGATTTGTTGTTAAATGTATGTATGTATGTGCTGTCATTATATCAATATGTATGCATGTATGTATTTAAGAATTCTTCCAGTATGTACAATTTGTTTACATGTTTACCATATAGTCTATGTAAAGTCCAAGAGCAAAAGCCGGCTGATTTGTAATCAATATATTTAAACAAAGTTAAACGAACTAAACCTTAACGAATGGCACCAACAAAAAATCATCTGAAAAAGGTGGTAAATATCACATAAAACTCAACCAAAACTCAACTTTAGACTGAAAGCTATTTGAAAAGTAAAAAACAAAACAAAACAAAATAAAACAAAAACAAGGTAAAACAGTAAAAGAAAACACGCGTAGTTCAAGCTAGTTTATAAGATGATTAATTTTAAATCAATTCGATATTATTGTCATAATTCGTCTACACAATTTGACGACAAATGTATATGTATGTGTATGTACTATATGTATGTATTTATGCATGTGTGTGACAAGGCTGAGTATTGAAGCCTAATATTTGATGATCTTTGTACTACTTCTACTCCTCCAGTAATGTTTGCTGGATTTTTGTATGTTTATATTTCATTTGAAACAAAAAGAAAAACCAACTCCAGCTCCTTTGAAGCTTAAGCACATTTCTTTCAATCATTGTTTAATAAAACAACAATCGTTTTTCACACGCGTATATATATATATATATATATATATATATATATATATATGTTTATATACATATATATATATATATATATATATTTTTGTATATTTATAGTAATAAAACCACACAAAAAATATGAAAAACAAAGAACTAAGTAATTACTCGAGCAGGCGCACATTTGATTGGATTGTTGACGTTACTTGGGCAGGGACATGAGAAATGCACAACTTAATGCATGAGTAGGCATATAAACAAACTTATTTATAAGTTGTCCAGTAAGTGAAAGCATAAAGACCACAAAAACGCGTTGCAAGACAAAATAAATAAGCTTCCGTAAAGAAAAAAAAACAGAAAAAAAAACAAATATAAAAATGAAATAAAATGAATTGTGTATGTGTGTAAAGTTCTTTGCTTCTTTTACTGAGTGCAGTGGTTCAAGCAGCGCGGGCAATTTTTAGTACCTGTAGATGGAAATTCGAATGTGCGCATCACCAATCGAAGCTAACGAAAGTATCGATAATTCTTGCGCACTCGCTGTATGTACTAAACTATCGCATTCATCGATAAGGCTGGAGCTTTGTAGCGGGAGCTTTGAACATCTTTAAAGTTTTGCTTTTCCAGATGTGCTGGCCGTTTTAGCTAGGTTTTAGCTTTTATTTCCTGAATTTCATTTGGATTTAATTTTGTTATTATTTCAGCTATTTTTGGCGTGCATTTATGTTTGCTTGTTGCAATATAAAATGTATAAAAAATTATAAAATTATAGCCCAAAATACAGCCCTGCACTGTTTTTCGAGGGCTTCATTTTGTGCAGCTATCGCAGCTGTCGCTGTGGCAATAAACAATTATTAACTTTGTTGCACGTGGGACAAGCGATTCGCACATTATTGGCACATGTGAGAGGCAGCATTCAATTTTCAGACCCAACGCAGACCTCAAGCCGAAAGAGGTGGGCAAAGGGGGAGGGTGGATGGGGGATGGCATGTCGTCGCCTTAGTTACATTGTAAAACGTTTTATTGTCGCTGGCAGCTGGCGACGATTTGTTGCCTCTGCCTCGCCCCCAACTCCAGCTGCGACTCCGTCGCCAAATGCGGTTCCAGAATCCGGCTCCAGTTGCCTTTGCTCCCGGCTTTTGGGTGAGGTGTTTGCCGGCGGCACGACGCTCGACTTGACGACAACTGTTTTGCTTATCGGATGCTTTGTGAATACGAATTTGGTCATCGACGGCGTGTCGAGGCTTTTGGATGTGCGTCGTGGGAGGAGGACGGGTGGGGGCGTGGCAAATTGCTGTCGATTGTCGAGGCTAACTGGGGGCGTAGGTGCCAACTGCCTTAAAGCTACTTACAAAGTTTTTGGCCATAAGATAGACTTACCTTTAGATAGCAGGTGGGACAAGACTGGCGGGTATATCCGACTAGGAGTGAGCTTGGCAGGATAGGAAGCAGAAGCTGTCATTCGTACTTACTCAGATTCATAGCAACTTATGAGAATCGCAAGGAAAGGCGACTGAATAAAACTGAGTGAAGAAGAAGTTAGTAAGAAGCTAGGTTGATCTTATATATATCACAGATATATATGTACTAGACGGCTAATACTCCCCGCTGTGCGTCTACATCCACACACATACACACACACACACATAATCAGAGCTTTGTTATATCCAGTTTTTGGCCATTGTTAATGGGCAGAAGGTATAAAAAGGAAAGAATAAAACGGCCAGCGGCAAATGGGCAAAACTTCAGTGTGATTAAATCGAGGGTTGGAGAAGGGGTTGTAGGTTAGAAAGGGCTGTGCCAGAGGTAGGGGATGGGGGAAGCCAGAATGTTTGGAGCTGCAGCCTGAGCTGAAAATCTTATCGTCGCAGAAGGAACTCGTTTCATTTTAGTGCCGCAATCAGCGCTGCTCACTTGCAATGGCCGAGCAAATATTTTACTTTTACTCTTTCGCCTCAGTAGCGTTTTTTTCAAGGAGGGCGGTGGATGGTGGGGGAAAGGTTGAGGGAGGGGAGGGGCTGGTTGCCGGCTAATGCGATGCGGAAAGTGTGCCACAAGCATAAAACGCCAAAAGACGCTGACAACGGAATCAAATGCAAAAAGGGAATGCGACAAGTGCTTAGAGAGTGTGAGAGGGGGAGAGGGGCAGGTGGTAGGGGGTAGGGAATAATGATGGTTGATGGGGTGGGCAGCTGGGCAGGGGCTAGTTTATCAACGGAGCAACGTTAAAATTAAATTAGCGCTTTTTTCTCTGCTCTTATTTGTGTCCAGCCAAGGTATTCGCATTCGCCCTGCCCCAAGCCTTCCTCTCCTCTTCCTCTCCCGCTCTCCTTCTCTCTTTCTCTCTCACTCTATGTCACTGTCACTGGCGCTACTTAGCCAAATTAAAATGGTTGCGATTCCTTCAGATTTTCTTCTCTGCTTCTTCTCCTCTCCTCCTTATTTTCAGCATTTCGCATTTATGCTTGTTTAAGCAAATACCGTGTTATCGCCGACTCTGGCCACGCCTCCCGGACTGCCGCCCCGCCATTTCGGAGCCTGCGTCTGCATCTTCGGGACTCGCAAGGATAATGCGCGTAATTGCTGTCCGTGCCGTGGCAATTGGCATAAAAAAAGGTTGGCCTTTAAAATACGTAAAAACTCGAATTCGCAGCCAAAATTCTGGCCAGGAGTTACTTTGCCTCCAAATATCGGTTTGGATTTGGGGAATACCAATCGAAACAGGAATGGAAGAGATCAACAAATCGATAAATATCGATTGTCTGTTAGGACAGAAACTGAGATTGTCGCATAAGAAAGGATCAAACTGAAACGAAAGCCCGAAAGCTGAGCTTCAAATCGATAAATATCGATACGTCGGGTTACAAAATTCGAAAGTTCATTAGTTCTTTATTTAAGTGGGGAAACATTCAAAGAAGCTCTGGGCACTCAATCGAACTGTTTGAATACTGAATAATTGGAAGTTGAGAGTTTTGCTTTCCTATCGCCAGATGTCGCTTCATGCGAATTCCCATCAGCTTGTCAGTTTGTCAGTTTTTCAGAGCATCGAAGCGCAGTTGGCAAATTGTTTGCTCAACTTCTTCAACTTTCGCTCTCTTTTGCCTGCCACTCGACACACATCTGTCAATGGGGCATGCCCCAACACCCGAAAGGGGAGTGGGGAATGATGGGAATGAGTCATCAGCAGCCACAGCAAACATTACAGAGTCAAGTGCGCATTCCATGTGCCCCAATATGTGGCACAAATGGCCAGAGGTATTTATCCTTTGCATAAAGCAAATAATCGAGGCTAACTGCAATTGGAAATGCAGCGTATCTGGAGGGGGATAAGTTTCTCCATTGGGCAGGGGGACAGACGGATCTGATTTATCTGTGGTAGATCTAATAGCTACACAAACACAGATACAATAGATACAAATGTGTCGGTAAGTGGTTTTCCTTGAAGGAAACGCTTCGAAGGATCCGATCTAAGTCTAAATCTCTTAAGGAAGGGCTGCAGGTTGACTGTTCAGATCCTATAGATACACAAATATAGATGCAAATGATATGTTAAGTCGATTCTTTTCGAAGTTGTGATGGATCTTACTCTTCTCTAATTCTCATTTTAAAAACTTTTCAAGGCAATCGTAATAGAGTTGTCCTTAGAAGATTGTCTTACATATAGCACAAGTGTAAACCTCACATTCTTAATCTAAGAAATTCTTTTAAATAAATGGAGCATAATTAGTGCTTAATCTATTCTACTAATATAAAATAATACATTTTTCTTTCTTTCTTTTAGTAAGCTTCTAAAGATCTCATTGAATTTTAAACTCTTTGTGCTTCAACAAAAGTTTGCAGTATGTGTTTTTTCTATTTAAAATATGATTTGTTTGCAAAATTGCGATGTAAGTGGGTAATGCGCATACACACTCTTACTCTCACACACACACACACACACACACACACACACTCACACATAGAGAAGACTTGTCTGACATGTCATATCAAAAATATTGCCATAAAATATGTCAAGACAAGCTCAAAATATATACCACAAGCTAAGACAGAGACAGAGAGTGTGTGTGTGTGAGCGAGAGGGAGAGGGAGAGAGTGTGGCAGCGATTGACAGGGATTGCAGAGAGTTGCAGGAACAGGTCGAGTCACAGCCCAGAGGCTGCAGCATAATGAAAAATATTTCCATATTGCAAATAAAGTCATTTTGCCAGCCAAGAAAACAAGAAGGAGAAGCAGATGCGGAATGGGAAGCGGAAGGGGAAGGAGCAGACATGGGACAAGGTTTGCTTTCTAGTTCTAACCCTTGTCAAAAATCATGCAGCCTTCACCCTTTGCCCCCCACCCTCCTGCTGCTCACCTGTCTCGCCGCTCTCACCTGCGCGTCTGCCAGCATATTTCAATTTACGACAACGAAGCCAACGAAGGGGGGCGTGGCAGCTGCTAACTTGGCCTTCTTGGCATTTGCCGAAAAGAAGAGTATGCAACTGCGAGGGTAGTTCGAGTGAGGTGCCGAGTCTCGAAGAAGTCTTAAGCTTGGGAAGAAAGCTCTCAAGGGGCAGTTAAAAGTTATCGAGCAACCCTCGCTTTGTGATATGCTCGTGTTTCTTGGTGCTGTTTGTCCGTGCTAAAAGTTTATGCAAATTCATTTCAAGTTTGTGCTCGAGCAGCTGCATCATTGTCCGCATCCTCATCATCATTATTATCATTATCATCATCATTGTCATCGTTATCATTATTGGGATTGTCATTAGCTTGTGAAGCAGCAGCTCAAGAGCATTATCTGCTGCCCGATGTCTTGCTTAAGTTGAGGTTGAGGTTGAGCGACCTTAAGCCACAGAGGCCGGCGTTCATGTTCATGATGTCCTTGTTGTTGTCCTTTTAGTTGTTGTTGGCCTTGTTGTCGAGTCTATTGCTGCATACATTTGGGCGCAGCGCCTGCACCTTGCCCTAGAGATGAGCGCGTGTCGTGTTTGACTTTACATATTTTAAATATGTATAGCATCTAATGAACTATATCGATAGGTATCGATATGGATAGGTTTGCACGCTGTTATTCGTGTTGTTGTCTTTGTGTGTGTGGTGTACGATTATTGTATTATCGATTGAGATTTAAGCTGCTTCCTAGTTTGTTTTTGTCATTCGTGTTCGTGTTAAGCTTAATAGCAACACGCTCGCATCCTTTGGCTGGGTTTATTGTTGTTTGTTCCACGTTGTGTGTTGTTTGTTGCTTGTTGTTGTTGTTGTTGTTGCTGTTGTGGGTTGTTTGTGTTGGCCGCAAGTGTCGGCATTCGTATTATTGCAATTATTACGTTGATGTACACAGCTTCAGCTTTCAGCTTTCAGCTTTTGCGGCTGGGTGTGACGCGTCCTGCGAGCCAGCGAACCAGCGAACCAGCCGACGAGTCCTTGTACGGCCGCCAATTTCTCATACTGTTTGCATATTTGCGGTTGCGGAGTCGCCTTTGTAAGCCAGAGTGCACTTAACTACATGTGCGTGCGTGCGAGTATGTGTTCATTGTTGTACGACTCGGCGTATACGCAATTTGGCATATTGGTCAATATTATGGAAAGTTACGCGCAATTTCGTGGCTGCGACTCTATTGATACAACTTGGCCACATAGAAGGCAACTCCATTGATACAACTTGCCCGAGACGCGGGCGTTATGTCAGCCAATTTCGAATAGAACACAGCTTGACAGCTCAGTCGGCTGCGCCCTCAAATCGTTGCAAATGGCATTCATGCCACAATTTGGGGCAGCTGGACGGATAAAGTTTTGACAGGGGGCAGCAACAATGACCGAGCACTCGAGACTTGTTGTACCCCGCACACATTGAATGTGACTACATGGGGTATACTCGTCTGGTAGCAGGCGAAAGGAGGAGTCGCGAGTATCAATAAAAAACCCTTTTATTTTCCTATTTTTGATCTTTGACTAGCTGTATCTCAGGAAAATTATGTTCGATTTTGAAAATCTTTATCACTTAGAGTTCTTTTGGATAACCACTATCGATTGACATTCAAGAAATAAATCAATAAAAAAATAATAATTTTCATGATTTTTAAAAAATTACAAGGGGTAAGGTCACATTTTTTGCCAAAATGGACTTGGTTCTACAATCGACAATAGATGATTCCAATCAATTCTACTGAGTTTCCAGAGTCTAAAATAATATAACTTTTTAAAATCGTGCTTTAATTAACCGAGTTATAACAATTTGAAGTTGATAAATAACCCTATTTGTCCGTCTGATTGGGTGTACTAACGTGTCTATCTCAAAAACTATAAGAGATACGGCCTTAAATCTTTACGCATACACTCTTTAATACCATGCGTTAAGTACGCATATCATTGTTCCTTAATATGTTCATTCATTTTCATGATATCACTAGAAATCCATTTTATTTCCCTGTTTTTTAAGTTTAAGTAGCCGTAACTTGGTCAAATTATACTTGATTTTGAACTTTTATGCCTTCTTAAGCTCTTATTGATCACGACTATCGATTGACATTCAAAAAACGAATCAATAAAAAAATAACAATTTTCACGATTTTTGAAAAAATGACAAGGGGTAGGGGTCACATTTTTTGCCAAAATGGGCTTGGTTCTATGGTGGACAATAGATGATTCCAATCAATTCTACAGAGTTTACAGAGTCTAAAATGATATAACTTTATAAAATCGTGCTTTAATTAACCGAGTTATAACAATTTGAAGTTGATAAATAACCCTATTTGTCCGCCTGACTGGGTGTACTAACGTGTCTATCTCAAAAACTATAAGAGCTACAGACTTGAAATGTTAAACATACATTATTCTATATATTATGGAGAATAGTTTGATTACTGTTATTTAATATATTTCCGATTGCATAATATCAGTGAAAATCCTTGAGATTTCCCATTTTCAATTTTGAAAAGCCGATCCTAAGAATGAGTTTAAGGGTACTTCATAGTCGGGCACTGCGTACCGAAGCACTCCTACTCGTTTTCTTTGTTTTATGTGGAGACCCCTTTAGACCTCTGCTTCTGTTGCACGTGCAACCCTTTGCTGCCACAGAGTCAGCGGCAGGAGGGAGGCGGACGCAAGAAGGAGTTTCAGGAGTGGGTAAACTTGATTAAATTTCACTCGGTCTCACAATCAGTGGCACTTGAGGCAGCTCCAGAGCATAAACCACGCTCGTTTAATTTCCAGCTCAAAGTCTAAGCAGAAGCCAATTCAATAAAAATTAAAAAGAGAAAGAGAGTGAGAGTGAGAGAGGAAGAGGAGTGAAGGAAAAGGACGCAATCACAGGGCAAATAAACTTGAAGAAAATTAAAAGTGGCAAACGCGCAGGCAAAGACCCAAACTCAGCTCCAAATGCCAGCCAACTTTCAAGAGCAGAGAAAGAAAGAGACAGAGTAAGAGTAAGTAAGGAAAGAGAGAGAGAGAGAGAGAGAGAGAGAGAGAGAGAAGTGGAGAAGGAAGTTAGTGGAGTTACGTATCGACATAATTGAACAAATCGCCGTAAACGAGGCGTAAATTTTTAATATGTTTCGGTTTTGCGCAAATAAAAGCTGACGGACTTTTGCTTCAGCCTCAAGCAAATGCGGTTGGCAGCTGCAAATTAATAAATTATAGCAGGAAATCCATTTAATTAGCAAATATATATATATATATATATATAAAAATGTTATATGTACTCGAACCATGCCCACTTTCCTTTAATTAGCTGCGGCTACATTTTGACTGATTAAAACCAAAGTAAAAGCCAAAAAACGAGTTGGGATTTGCTTAACTTTATGCCTGAGCAACCGGACGAGAAAGGACGGGGAAATGGGGGCGGTGGGCGTGGCAGGGCAACAATATTTTCTTTGCCCAGCGTAGCGTGCTTCGATGTGTCTGGACGTTGGTCTGCAGCTCGGTCTGCGACTCGTTTGCCGGAATTCAAGTGTTAATTCAGCCAACTGCCCAGACAGCGAGTCAGTCAGTGAGTCAGTCAATCACTCAGTTAGTCAGTCAGTCAATCCAGCTTTGCTTCACTTGCATTTCAGACAGCGCTGTAGTTGAGACTCGCTGACTCGTTTTTGCATGCGCTTCGCTGCTCAAATATGTGAAGCTCTGATTGGGTTGAGCCTTTGCTGATGTATGTCTATATCAAATGATTGACTGATTGACTGACTTACTGATTAACGGACTTACTTATTGACAGGTTGTCTGACAGACCCGATAGTGGCATACTAGTTGTGAAATTTACGTTAAGATAATACTCCATATACACACTTGATTGATTGACTGATTGAGTGCTTTGTCACAAACAGACAAGCCAGACTTTTTAGTAATAATCTTTATATATGCATAAATATATACTGATTGACTGATCACTTTCGGATGTATCCTTTGTTTTTTAACTATCTGCGAGCAGAATTTAATTAGCTTTGATTCAAAATGTTGATTCCAGATTATGAAGCGAATTAATAAGCCAATTGCTCAATGATTGAGACAAATTTGAACGCATGTTGACAGCTGTTGAACAGACAGCGCAGTCAGTTGCAAATCCCGGATGTGGGAGGGTATTAGAGGGTTGCGGACTGGGGCTGGGGGCGTGGCTTACAGTCGCATCATTAATCAAGAAATCTTGCTGCAAATCGTGCACATATTTGACTTGAACTTAAACGCTTAGCTCGGCTCTAAAAGCCCGGCGAGATGGCTAAAACGGAAACGGAAATGGCACATGGCAATTGGGTAAAGCGGAAATGTAAGCAAAGCATAAAAAGTGGCTAAAATTGCGATTGTAATAGTAATTTATTGTCGGAAAAACTTTGTCTGTGGTGCATAAAAACAAAGTGGAGCAAATCCGCATTCAACATTCGACATTTGACATTCGACATTTGACATATGCGACTCGCTTTGACATGCAACCAAATTACACAAAACTATTTGTCTTGTTGTGCCACAAATCACATATAAGCCACAGCTCGAACGCTGACTGGGCCAAAAAGTTTGCAAAAAGCAAGCAAAAAGTAGGCGCAATCATTGCTCGAGGCCGCAAACGGGGCGTATGCGTGATGTACGAAAAAAATGAATGAATTGTGTAAGAGAGAGAGGGAGAGAGAGTTATAATAAAGTAAGTAACATAGATAAGTACGATGACGGGGCCGAGGGGCGTATGAGTGATGAATTTAGCAATTAAGATCTTGAATATTAGTAGACAGATGAAGTGAGACAAAAAAAGAAAGTTATGGAATGAGATAGTACTGATAATAATAGAGAGAGGATACGAACTTGTATGTATCTGAAGTTGCAGATATTAGTAGATAGAAACCGAGGCGTGATGTATGGGCGATTGGGATCTTAAATTATATTAATAGAGGAAGAAAAAGAAAGAGATGGACATGGGAGCTACGTAAAGAGAAACCAAGAGAGATACAAATAGGGGCTCCTAAGTGATGAGTGATTGTATAGATATGAGTAGATAGCAGGGATAAGTTATATATTATGCAGTAAAGAGGAGTAAGGGTGCTCACGAGGCGTATACGTGATTCATGAGTAGCTGAGCTTTACAACAGAAAAATAGACAATAATTTAAAGGTCCCTAAAAAAAACGAGAACATATGAGTGATGAACAGGCAAATGAACCTATTTAAAAGCATGTTAAAGAGTGAAAGAGAAAGACAATAAGAGTAGAAGAGTGAGAGAGGGAAAACGTGTTCGAGTTTTAGTTTAGTTTTGGTAGTTTTTTTCTGCTGGCCCGGCGAAACTTTCGCTGTGGCTTTCTTGTTGTTGCTGTTGTTGTTAGCCCAGTTGTTGTCGCAGTGGTTGCTGCTGCTGCTTTTTGTGGTGCGAATGCCGCACATTGTGTTTAATTTGGACTGCATTTTGCATTAAGCAAAATGTTTTTAATTAAAATTGAAAAACTTTTCCAATTAAAGCGCAGCGAAAAGCGACTCGACGCCCAAATTATTATCAATGGTCAGTGTCTCCAACATACCCACATACACACACACTCACACATATTTGCAATCAACAATTGAATGCAAGTGAGAGTGCTCTAGGTGGGTATGAACTTCTTAAAGATACCCTGCACTAGGTAAGATGAAGTAAAATTGAACTAAGGAAATTAACAGACTTCGTGGCTACACACCGATATTTATCGATATTGTCTACTTAGCCAGTTACATACTTTTGAACATAGCTTATACGTCTTTATTAGCCTTTATTAATGGGTATTAAGATGACAATAATTGTTGTTAATATTAAATAGCTTATGCAATAAACCTAGAGAGCACTTCGTCTGCCTATATATATTATATATGTTTGTATGCAACTGGATGGCAAATTAATTAGCCAACTTTGGCATTAAGTTGTTCAACTTGGCAGCTAATTGGATTTCGTGAGCATGTTTAACTTTTGCAACTGTTGCTAATTGGTTAAAGGGGCTGCGCTGAAAAGTAGGCAACACTTTTCTCGTCTCTTAAAGCTGCCTTCAATTAACAATAATAGTAATAATAAATATAGCTTAATTTATTCAAAAGAAAACCAGGCCGTGTACTTTTGGGGATTGCAATTATTTACTTTGGCAACTGTTGCTAATTGATCAAATGAAATAGCGCTTAAAGGTATGAAACACTTTTTCTCGCCGCTCAATCAAGGCCGGCGACACATCAATAAGAATAATAATAATATAAATAGTAGTAGCGAATGCAATTCATTGAGAGGAGTGGAGAATGGATGTCATTCTCGTCTGCAATCATTCACTTCGGCAGTCGTTGCTAATTGCATGAAATTATTGTGTCGCGCTTAAAAGTAGGCAATACTTTTTGTCGCCACTTAAAGGTGTCTTCAATAATGAACTGAGCAGCTGCTCCACATCAATAATAATAATAAAAATAATAATAATAATAATAATAATGATGAATGCACTGCAATTCATTCAAAAGAAGCCCCTCGCGATTGCAATCATTCACCTGGCCTCACACAGATTGAGTTGATGTGTCGTTCATGTGATTAAGAGCCAGGCTTCTGCCTCTGCCTCTGCCTCTGGCGATGGCTGTGGTTGTGGATGAGTTGTTGCTTCAATGGGCTGCCCCATAATGTTGCATATTTCATGGCGAGTGCAAATTGCGAGCAGGAAACTGCGCCTTTCATTGCAATTAAGCTGCGCAGCCTGATAATGAAAAAGTAGAAGGTACGCCAACAGAAAAGCCTGAAATGCAGCCAGACGGACGGACGGACGGACAGAGGCACGTGAAATTGCGCAAAAATAAGGCGTCTTTTCTTTCACTTCCCAGCATTTTCATTTATATTTTTCCTTTTTCTTTATATTTATGTATTTGTATATATATATATGTATGTATTGCATGTGGCACAAGGACATTTAAGCGCTCCATCAGCCAAATTATATTTGATGTGGAGACCCTAACTGGGTTAACTACACAACCAGCAGCTGCCTTTAACTAATCCGAGCCAAGAAGAGAACTTTAAGTAGGAAACGCTGCTGTCGCGCTTAGGCGGCCAGGCAATACCCTGTAAAAAGGTATTTCTCTATGGTGCCTCTCAAACTGTGGTCTATGTAACTTAGGTACACAAAAACTAATATACCCTTCCTTATTATGTGAACAGCGTATAATAACTTGACAGTTGCAAAAGTTCGTATCATTTGCATTAACGTTCACACATACACACATACACACACATATGAGTTTGTTTCTCTGGGTTGGGCTGGCAGAGAGTTTAAAGTTGTGAACTAAACTTTTAATATGCATTCAAGTCACTCAAAAGCTTCACACTCGAATACCCCGTAACCAAATGCATGCACGGTGTATGCACATGCCATATAAGAAGTTATACACTTATACAGTAGAACACTCTGTTGCCGGCCAACTTTCTGAGCTAGCAGATCACACTCTTGGCTTCAATTGTCGTCCTTTTCGCACAAATGAAAATTATGTTATAATTTTGTTCCATGTAAGTATGCTGTTAAACTCTTCTGAAATGTTAAGAAGCGATGTTTGCGGTCGAACTGGATTGAATTGTTGTATGCAAGTATTTGTAACTCTCTTTATGTGGAGGAAGTTATTCGAGGGTGTCTGCGAGTTGATCTCCTACATATTTTGGCCTTTTCGCGTGTAATTTCACGCAGCTTGAGCTCCGCTGCAAGTTTTGTTGCCTCTTGGCGCTGCTCCCCATGCGGAGCTGCACTTTAATTTACCTGAGGCAATTGACCCGATTGCCTGGCTGCAAGCTGCTGTTCAATTAGCTGAGCTAAAGCTGTGCGCCCACTCAAAGGTTCCTAACAATACTCATACTCATACATAAACCATGAATTTATACCTAGATTAAGCAAGCGAGCTGTGACACAGCAGCATTTGTATATGTGGGAGCGAGACGGATCATATAGTTGTCAGGCTCTTGCAAGAATTGAAGTGACGGCAGGACGGGTGAATAAAGCAGATCAAACAAGGCAAAGGCGACAATTGTGCTTGCAAGAGAGCGAGCGAGACGAGCGAGACGAGAGAAAGCTGTCTCACTCTTGGGAGCATTGGAGTTAAAGAGGAATGAAAGATTAATGCGAAGTTGGGTCAAAGGGAAATGCTAACCAAATGACCGTGTATGTATGTTCTTTTTCTATATGCAAACGAACAAATTTGGAATGACACTTATACTGTAGAAGAGCTTGGACAAGCTGTGTTAGCACTTAACAATGTTACGTAGCAGCTGAGCTGGCAAAATGAACATTGCCCATTACACTCGCTCTCGTTTTTATATGCACTCGTATATACGTGTGTGTGTAAGCATTCGAACAAATATTAATTTACACTTATAATGGCGAAGTGTTTGACCAATCTGCTTTCCATGTTAACATTTTGTGACGTAACAGCTGGGGTTGCAAAGTATACATTGGCAATTACACTTGCTCCCTGGAACTGTTCCTATCGATACCTTGTACTCAAATGGTTATGATAACGATCAACGTATTCGCTACTTGCTGTTGTTATTTGTTGCCAATATCGATATACAATCGCTATCAATTTCCAGTTGCTATTGTTCTTCGTTCCGAATATCGGTACTCAATTAGTGATGTTGCTTTACATTGTCAATATCCATACTTTTTACTGACTACGTAAATATGACACTGTTAACATTTGCAGTTAAATTCAATATGCATGAGTTGCATTTGAATTTCAAGTGTTGGTCAAGAGCTTCCGCATTGCAGCTGCTGCAGATCTTTTGGGAGCTGACGGGGCAGCGTTACGTACTTAAGATGGCATCACGAATCGGTGCTTGTATTTTGTAATCCTGCTGGCCATTTATCAGCCTTGAAAGCGCGTTGAAAGTTTAACGTATGTGCTTTTTCTTCTTTTTTTTTGGCCAGCAGGCTTAACGGATTTGGCCCGAAGAGCCAACGGATTGCACTTTTTATATTTTTGGTTGCAGCGGCGTTCAGATTTATTGCATTCAACTTTCGTGTGACTTTCACAAGAAACTTTTATGTCTCGAAAACTTTTCAAGTTTACTTAAGCAACAAAAGTTTCGCCCGCTCGTTTCCTCTTTTCCTTATTTTTTTTATCCTTTTTTGCCGTTTGCCAAACGAATTTATTGCCAAAAATCTTCTTCGAGTTGTGTGTGCTTAGCAAAGAGGGGGCCTAAAATGAAGTGTTGGTAATAACGTATAAATTATGCGCATTAAATTTTAAGCGTTCACCGCACTAAATCATCGAGCACTCAAGCATATATAAACAAAATGGCTGCGCCTTCAGTTTTCTGCTCACATACTGAATGCTAGCGAGGGCTGCTTTAACAGTTAGCATAATTTCGAACTATATATATATGTAATTAATTTATTAGTAACTCATCTCTTGAGCTCTGTTAGTTTACATAGCAGTCAAACATAATTGACGAAAAACTCATTTCTTGAGCGCTTTTAGTTTACATAATAGACTTAACATTTCTGTATGTAATTACGTTTCAATTGAAATTAACTTTGTTTATATAAATGATAAAGAGTGACCCTCGCAAGTGCCTTTGCATGGGTGTGTGTGTGTGTGTTTTCCTGCTCGAACTTGTCTATTTTGCGCGCCATTAACGACGCCCAGTGAAAGCTTATTATGAGTCTCATTATGATGCTAATGTAAATAATGAAGTTGCATGTTGCTGCGATCCGTTTTGCGGTTTCGCTCACATTTATTTGCGGCGCCGCCATGTTTCGGCGTCTGTTTCCGCCGGAAGTGAAGCAAGCGCACACTCGATGCCCGTCAACTAAAGCTGTTGTTGTTGTTATTATTGTCGTTTGTATTGTTAGTATTGGTCATAAATCATTTGATTTTGGACGCGTGAAAGTCGACTTCCGGTTTTTTCCCCGCGCCTTGTTCTCTAATGAAAGCCGCATTTCAATGCCTGCTGCTGCGAATTATCGATTATCAATAGAACTTTGCTGTCAAATCTGTGGCACGTATTTCACGTCATACAACAAACACACTCACATACAAATGCAGTATAACAAGCCACAAAATATTTATAAAGAGCATTCATAACTCAAAAAAAAAAACCTCGCATTAGAATTATTAAAATGGCTGCTGTGGTTTCCTTCGCATAGTACACAGACACACATACTTAGTTATACATATGTGTATGTATGTGTGTAGCACTGTTCAGTTGGCTGACTGCGCCATTTAGCAAATTGAAAATATTGCCATTGGCTTTTTCCCCAAGCAACAAACAAAAAAAAAGGGAAAGGGCGGTCCCCAACCAATGCGAATAAAAAAGAAGAAGAAAAGTACCACACGTCGCATTTATGCCAAATAAAATCAATATCAAAAGTAGCACACAAAAATAATATCATGCAACCCACAACTGGGAGAAGAGGAGGCTTTTACATTTTGAAATATTAGCCAGACCCAAATATTTTTATGGCCAGAACATTAGAGTTGAATGTTCCAGTTCAATTTGTTGAACAAGTTCAATCGTTCATTTAATAATCGCTTATCGTTCATTTGTATCTGCCCGTCTATTCAGAAGTTCATGAACGGAGCTTGTGTTCGGGATGTAGTTCAATTTGTTGGTCAAGTTAAATATTTAATTGAATCAGTTCATTTATTTTCCTTACTAGGTAATTCATTCAAAGTGAACTACACTTGACTACATAAAATGAGTGTACAACTAGTTCAATCGTAACTAAACATAAATTGTAATAATAAGTTTAATATTCAGTTCATTTCATATTCACGAATATATTATTCACTAGCTTGAGTCTGCAATTAGTGAACAGCTTAGCAGAACCCATTGAAAATGGACAGCTAAATAGTTATGAGCTTATGAACCAGAAATGAACGGCTAAAAAGCAAATACGTAGTTTAACTGAACATCTAAACAAAGATTTTATTCATAAAAAACTGAACTGTTTCGTTTACTGTCCATAGAAATGATTCAGTGGCTCATTTGAACCAACGTGAGTGAGTGAACCAACGAGACAACTCCATTTAAAATACATGCCAAGCCCAAATATTTTTATCGCAAATATTCAGTTTTTGTGCACAAATAATGTTGCATCGGTCTCATTTAATCAAAGCTCGAGTGAAGCTTTAAATTCGTTGCATACATTTCGGGGCATTTTTGGTTTCAATTGCGACGATGTCCGCTTTGTGGAACAGTTTCAACTTTTCAAATATTCGACTTTGGTTTTTGTTTTCAATTTCATTAAATTCTACTTTTATTTTTAAATCTTTCTATAAAGTATTTTAAATTTGACAAATAAAAAATATAAAAAATATTTTAAACCATAATTAAAAAGTTATTCCATTTAGGAATTTAATTCAGCTTTAATGGAATAATGTTATGAACAATATCTTCTAAATATGGTCTGAACAAATTTAAGTATTCTATTAAATTTGGCCAAAAGAAAATACAATGGAAATTGATTAAACTTATCAAGAAATTTTCTTTACAATTTTTGTTTCCCTTAGCTACACTTAGTTAATAAATTAGTTATCGATTACAAAAATTTGTTGTGATTGGGAAAACAATTTGAATTTGTTGTTTGTGGAGCTTCATTGATGTTGTATCAAAATGTGGCAGCAAATGTGTTGCAGAGGCAGCTGCAAACCCATTTAAATGCAGGAAATTGAATTTTTTTGAAAAGCGAGCCACCGACTGTTTGATATGAATCTTTCTCCCTCTCCCCGCTCCATCTCTCTTTGGGAAATCTGTGTTGCTAGCTGATGTATTGGCAATGCGAACGGACTCGTTCGATTGGCTTGCTGACTGAAAATTCAATTAAGTGGCAACAAGGCACAACTTGCAACTCGCAACTCGCAACTCGCAACTCCAAAGTGTGAATTGTGAAATGAAGCCCCAGTCGAAACTGTGCCCCATTTGCAGACGGGTCCAAATACTAGAGTTGGTTGCTGAATCGTTCAGAATAAGTTCATTAAAATGAACCACTCAGTAAGTCGTACGTAAAACTATTTACTGAATGATTCAATCGTTCATAAACGATTCGTTTTGTTTAATAGATCATGAATGAGACTTTCTTTTGATCTGCTCAGCCGTGAACTGTGAACTATTTAACCTTTTTACAAAATTACACTAGAATGAATTTCCACTTGCAGAGATATTCAATTGGTAAGTTGAGTCAGTGAATAAATGATGAACTAGTTTACGATTCAAAACAATGAAATTGATTGAATTAATTAACCTGTAATTCCCAACTGTAGAGTCAAGCAGTGAATAACTAATGAGCTGGTTCCCGACTCACAAGAACAATTGAACAGACCCTCGGATTACCCTACAGTTCCCATCCGTAATTACATTGCTGATTTAGTGAGCCAGTAAATAAATAATGAACTAATTCACGACTCAAAAATATGCAAATAAACTTACTTAACAGACTAACTTGGATTTCTCAAATGTATTTATCTAATTTATGAACTATTCCACATAAGGAACTGTTTAGTTCACGACTTATCGAAATTGAACTAGAATTGGCAACTCTTTTGAGTATTATGTGCGCTATGTTATTCGCCTGTTTGTGCGCTCGGCTGCAATTTCCTGTTTGCCTCGCATCAGTCGAGCGGAAATTATGGCACGCCCATTTTAATCATTCATCATTTCCGGCAGCGCGTGTGCTGCGACAGTTGCTTGACATAAATAGCCAAGCCAGCAATTGGCAAGTGCCTTCCAAGTGTGGCCAAAGCCCCTTCAAGCTGTGAGCCATTGTGCCAATGCACTGGGCGAAAATACGTGCTAGTTAGTTGTGGAGCGAAAGGGTTTGAGCTTCTTAATTGGGTTTCCTTTGCCTTTAAGCTTGAATTAAAATAGAAATGGACTAGGTTATAAATGTGTTTGTCTAAAAGAGCGTAAACTGAGCTGAAGAGAAAGCAATTTTTGTTTAATTAAGTCTTACTTACTTTTATAAAGGTCTGAAATAAAATAGTGCAATGAAATTCTTTAATATGAAGTTCTGTAGAAAAGTTCTTGTGAAAAATAGTTGAAAGTTGAAGCGTTCTACTTATTGCTAATATTTGCACTTGATTTGAGTAAACAAATCTTGATTAATTCTTAAAGTGTTCAAGTGTGAGTAAAGGTGTGTGTGTGTGTGTGTGTGGAAAGGCGGCTCATTATGTGAAAGTTTACCTGGGCAACTTGTTGGCCCGTTGGTCAAAAGTGCAATTCAAGCTCGGCGCTAATTGCACTCGACTCCTCTGTGGGCAACCCCTGATAGCAACAGAGAAGGGTGAAGGGTGAAGGGTGTTGGTGTGCGTGCGGGGGGTTATTCGACAGGGGCTGTTGGCTGATGCAACGGGCCGCTAAGTAGGCAAGCGCCGCACGACAAATTCTCCGCCCGGCATAGAAAACCACGGAGCAAAATTTATGGTTTCAATTAAAAGTTTCACCATTTCCGTTCATTTGAGGCACAAACAAGCAGGCGTGGCCCAGTTGGTGGCCAAAAACGCAATAAGGTAATGAGCACTGCCCCACACACACACACACACACACTCTTATACAACAGAATATGGCCGAAAAACTTGCTACTTACTTTTTCCGCGCGTTGGGAAATGGCAAAAGTTTTTCGCATCCGTTTTGCTAATAAAATTATAATTTATTCTCCGTATATATATATATTTATATAAATATGTAATATAATATATTTATTTGTATATATTTGACCGTTACAATCTGTTCAAAAGTTCAAGAGTTGCCGCGCATATCCTGGAAATCCCCTTTAAGTTTCTCCTTTTCAATAATTATTTCGTATTTATACTTATTTTAAGTATATATATTTGTAACATTAAATTATCTTCCAGATTCCACTGCGCGATTAATTAATTTAGCATTTTTATATGGTTTGGGCCTAATGTATTTTTAATAACTGCTTCGCCAGCTGTTTGGCCAAAATGTGTCTTAGCCAATCAGTTTTGTGGCTAAAGTAAATATTTTGTTAACATAATTGCATAAATCACATTCAATTTTTCATAACACACACGCTCAACGGTCATTATGTGTGTGTGTTTGCGTGTGTGTGCGTGTGTTTGCGTGTGTGTGCGACTTAGCCTGGAGTACAGACGAGCTGGCAGGCGTTGATAATGATGGCGTTTGTGTAAATAAACTGTCAGTTGATATAAATTCAGGCATCATTCATACGCACCGTGGCACGAGCAACAGACCGTAGAGAAAGGGAGGGGAAGAGGCAGAGAGAGAGAGAGGGCGAGAAGTTTGTCGGGCAGAGTGTGTTGTGCCAATGCCTGATGGCTGTGATTGTGTACATGTGAGCAAATTACCACGCTCGTACGCACCGCCAACAGCAACAACAAAAACAGGGAGTGGACGACTAGCAGATACGCTATTGCGCTTAAGCTAATAAGGTGAACGAAATGCGTATATCGCAGGTTTTTCCTGATTTGAGGATTGTCTGCAAGCTACCCTGCTTATGCTCTGTACAGGGCATCTGCAGCCACAGCAACAAAGAAATTTTCGTGTGCTTCCGCTTCCGCTTAGCACGCAGGAGCGCTTTACAGCCGGCTGCCATATGCAATCATAATGAAGACATTTCCGGCTCATTGGACGCCAAAGCAACAACAACAACAGTAACAATAACAACAACAGCAACAGGAACAGCAACAAGAGCGCCAACAGAGCCATAAATGTTGGGCCAAATTTTTAGTGTTTGGTAATGTTGTGTCGTAGCGTTCAGCATTAGTTCGATTGCACGGTTCATTAAAATGAACAAGGGAACTTGTTCAGTGATCAGTGAACAATTGAGTTGGAAATGAACGATAGATACTCTTTGTTAAGTCATCCCATCAGTTTGAAATGACTCGTTTTGCCTAATAGTTCATGAACCATTCTTGCTATTTGTTGCTTGCTTTATGAACAGGATCATCTTATGAACTGTCTAGCGGCTTATTAATACTGATGACAGAGTTGAAGTTGGGTGTTCAACTGAACTAGACCTTCTTTTATTGTCGTTGATAAATTATTCAGTGAACTGGTGAGCAAAATGAGCGAACCAGTTGAACATATGGAGCTCCAGTGGCAAATCTCTCGCTGTTAATTGATGCAAATTTGTTGCGTCTGCCTTTAACACTCGACTGCAGCTGCAGCCGCCCTTTTGGTTGCCATTTTAGTGGGCGTGGCAGCTGGCGAATAATTGGCCACGAAAAACAGATTTCGTATGCAGATTGAATCGAGTCGCAAAGCAATTTGCGGCAGACAATAAATTTGTGCCGCAACTCGACTTTAAAATTGATTCACTTGAGCGGTCCCAAATGTAAGCTACACGTTCTTTTTTTATCTCACTCGTCCCTTTTTGTAACGGTTGCTCCTTTCGGTATTCGGTGTTCGCTGTTCGGTGTTGGGTGTTGGGTGTTGGGTGTTCCCTGCGGCCAAAACAAGACAGGACAAATTGCTGGTAGCTGGGAAAACTTATGCGCATTGGGCACAAGTCAAATTGCATTTAAAGTGACAAATGTGGTCGGACTCCATTCAGATGGGGAGGGGTGGGTGGTGTGGGAGCGATATAGAGATTGACCAAAAACAAACACGTGCTCAAAATATTTCCTCGACAAGCAAACAACCGAAGCCCAAACCTAAAACCAGGTCCAAAATGCCAGTTAACGTCCCTTCTTTCATTCACATTTCTTCTTGCGCCGGAAGCGAACATTTTTCATGCTTCGGTCCTCTTTTGGTCAGCTTTTGCTCCAGGCAACGCCCACACTTTGGGGGCGTGGCATTGGCGACCCCGGCATTAGAATTTATCGCTGTCAGCACATGGCCGAAACGTTGTGTTTTTTGTCTTCGGTTTCTTTCTTGTTTTTTGTTTTTTGTTTTTTGTTTTCGGCTTTTGGCTTTCTGCAAAAACTGTCGCCGTGTCGCTGCATAAGTGTGTGTGTCTGTGTGTGTGTGTGTGTGTGTCTGTCTGTGTGTGTGTGTGTGTGCGTGTGTGTATGTGTGTGTGTGGGAGAGTATGTGTGACATGTGCACAGCTTGACTTGGGAATTTAAGCCATGTTATACCTCGCATATGGCGTAAATGGGGTGACATGTGCTCTGTGAGCTAGTAAACGAGTCCGCTTATAGCTTAAAAGCTTTGCAGTTGATTCTGAGATAGACTCAGAAAGTATAAATTATCTTGCATTCCATATTGATATGCTTTCGCAGCAGAGTATATAAGCTCTAATACCGGCTATTCGATCTGGCTTTAAGTCCATTAGATTTGTGCTGTCTTTATGCTCAATAGCAGTCAATGAGCTTTGCTTTGGCTATAGAATTGCAAGTTAATGAAGCTTTCAGATGAATACTCTTAAAAGCTCACTTGTTTTTTTGTTGCTGTTCTTATAAGGTAAATGTAAAGCTCTTTCAGGCACTTTTCAGTCTATAACCAGAAAGTTAGGCTTTAAGGGTTAAGACAGGCTTTAAGCTCTTCTACTCTCTGTAAATATGTTATTATAAACATTTGTCGAGCTATAAGGTTTGGTTTAATCAATAGACAATTGCTGAGTATCTGAAAGTTGTAGCGAAGCCCTATTCCATAGATATTCCTGTTGAAATAAAGAAGTAAACTGCTAAACTGCGGCATGTCCTGGGAGCTGGGAGCTGGGAGTTGGGACTGGCTACTGGAAGCCGAAGTGCACCTTGAGACAGCTTGATTAATGGCATTCTTTGGCTGTCAACAAGATCCATTTCCATTTGACATTGATAAGCAGCCGAAGTTTTGGCTTTAATTTCTAATAAACTGCTAAATATGTGAACAAGCTGAAAGTCTCTTTGCGGCAATTAGGGAGAAGAGACAGTTAGGAGCTGTTATATCTCTTAACTGGCAAAATAATTGGGCTTATTAACAGTGCGTGCGATGTGTATTCGCACTCGAAAATTGTTATTGTTATTGTTCGGGCAAAAAGTGGAAATTAACTCTGAAATCTGTTGTGAGCTCATTGTCAGCATGAAAAGTTTTGCCTCCCTCGGAAAAGTTGGCCGAATACAGAAACTTTTTGAATGCAAAACTTTTCGGGCGAGAATTACAATCGTGATAAAAATTATGAAAATACATTTTCCCTTTATTTGCCTCGTTTTTGTTGCGACAACTTGGCAGCAAAATTGTGTGTGTGTTGCTGCTTGCAGCCCGATGCAAGGCAAGTTGTGCATTATATAAGAAGAAACTCTGTTAAGATTTGCATCATATTGCATTTGATTTAATAACTGGAATTTAAAAGCGAATTTGTTGCAAGCCCAATATTGCGCATACGCCACGTGCAACAAGCGTCGCTCACCTGACATTTGCAGCTGAAAGAAAAAAGCAGCAGAAAATGTTCAATTGAAAACTTTTGTAATCAAACTATTGAAATTGTGCACACACACAGATACACACACACACACACGATGAAAACTATTTTGCTGTGCAAAACTCATAAATCTGAAGGAAAACTATTGAAAAGGGGGCAATCGGAAAATGCGGCACTCGGATTTAGATTTCGATTTGCATTGCGAACGAAACAATGCACGAGTTATTTATTTATTTATGTATTTATTTACAACTTTCATTGTGTTCGTTGCACTCGTCACATTGCGCTAGATTTCCCATTCAGCAGCATTCTCTCTCTCTCTCTCTCTCTCTCTCTCTCTCTCTCTCGCTCTTTCTTTCAGTCTCTCCTTGTCTCCCCACTTTACTTTAAGCCTGTGCAGCTTTTAAATTTAAGTTAGTTTCCTTTTGTTTGCCATTCAGCTCTTTCAACTCATTCAGCTTCACTAATGCAAAGCTGTGGGTTTGGGAAGAAGAAGATATATATAATATATAACTAGTTTCTTAAACTAAGCTTAAACTAATATATAACTAGTTTCTTAAGCTACGCTGATACAACAAACACAAGAAAATAAGTATGAATTAACATATACATTTACAATATGTCATATCTAATATATCTAGCTATTCCGAAATTCCTATCAAATCATATTTATGGTATTTACTATATCATATGGCTTTGCTCTTAACTAATCTGACGGCTTAGCTCCGAAGTCATAACTAAAGCAAATATATATTTCCAACTTTTATTAAGTATAAAGATGAATTAATTGACTCCTTTCTATCCTAAATCTGTATTGTATAGGTCAACTCCAAATCGAAAAGTATGACTCACTTAATTTCTAACGATCTCCTAAATTTATCTCCTTTATCTAAAAAGGGTATCAAATCTTCGGCATGGCTCATAAAACTGAACTTTCTGTGTTTCTATATTGCCGGCGAACGTACTTGAGGGGCCAATTAGATAAGTTTTGCATTGAGGCTGAAGCACTTGGAGTTGCGTCTCCGGCGCACAGCTGTTGCCAATGCAAAATCCATTGGCCCTCAATTCAAGCCTCAAGACTTAACCCAAACTCTTGGCAAGAAAGCGAAGCCGAGTTGGCTAAGAGTCGCAATCGCAATATTTAAACGTCTGCTGTAAATATTTGATGCCTAATTGAATCATTCATTCAGTTGCTCATTGCTTGGGACACACACCAATACACACACAGGGAAAGGCTGGCTGCCACGCCCCCTTTCGCTCAACGAGTTGATTTGAATAAATTTGAAATTCTGCTGAGTCTGCTTTGGGAAGCATTTAGCCGGTTGCCAGTTGCCAGTTGCCAGTTGCCAGCCTCCAATTTGTCTGCCAGCTGGCGAGGGGGCGTGCCCAAAGGGGCGTGAGTGTGTGTGTGTGTGTGCGTGTTGCATCGACTTGACTCTCGAAATTCGCTGCAGCTGCATTTTATGGCATACTTTGCGGCGCATTTTGCGGCCCGCGCGACAAAACGAGAAACGAGAAACGAGAAACGAGAAAATTGTGCAAATTAGCTCGCTCGCTCGCTTTCTCGCTCTCGCGCTCACTCGTTTGCTTAACACTCATCAATATTTGCATTTCAATTAGCGACAATGCAACTTGGCTTACATTTGCCGCATTAACGTGGCCAAAAAGCGAGGCTAGCCAACAACAAGCTCGGCGGAAATCGATGTAATTGGCCTTGTCATAATTAAACATAAGTGCCATTGAGCTTAATTCGGGGCAAATATTAAATTACAGTTGTACATTTGAGTGTTATAAACAATTAACTAATTGAAGAGCTTAAATAGCGGATCCTTAAGAGCTTAAGTCGGATTAATTGTCCTAATTGAGAGGACAAAATTGTTTGCCTGTAAGCAGGAACAGAGTTTAATAAAGGCTGTGAAATATGATTTGTTTAAGAAAGTTCATAACTCATCTTTAAAGTTCGATTATTATATTAATCAAGTAGGCGGAAGGTTAAAGGAAGACAACAATATGATAAGTAAGAGCAAGTAAGAGCTTTCCATTGGATAATTGCATGTTGTTTAAAGGAAACTCAATATTAATAATCAAATTTGTTTGTATTACCTGAGCAGGCAAAAAACTTTGAAAGTTTCGATTTACCCATAATTGAGGCTTGAATGTTCTTGAAACAAAAGTCTTTTAATTGCATTCAAAACTTCAACTTATCCTTGCTTAAAGCTTTAATGTGCTTCAAGCAGTAATATACAAATGTTAACTATGTTATGTAACACAACCAAGCCATAAGCTTTGTTGAAACTTTCGTAGCACTCAATTGGCTTTAATTGAAGCTTAAATGCGCTTTCAGCCTGTCTGGATACAAGTTTGATCCACTTCAGCATTAATTAGTTAATTTCTTATTAAACGCACTTTAATATTCCATAATCAATACAAATTTGATGAGCTTCGATGGCATTCGCTTTTTCGCTTTTTTGTTCAACGATAAGTTTTCTGGTTCCGAAGAAACTTTCTTATAATGAGTACATGAGAAAGGGAGAGAGACAGCGCAAAAGTGAGAGAGAGAATGAATAAGTTTGTCATGTTTATGACACGACGGCACTTCACAATGTGAATGTAGGCGTGGTGGGGGGCTGGGTGCAGAGGGGCGGGGCTGGTGGGGAAGAACTTGTCAAAAACAGCCGTTGGCAACTTTTTTGATGTGTTCGAGCCGCAGGACAATCTAATAAACGAGCTCTAAGCCAAAAGCTCAGCCAGGCAAAAACTTTCAGTGACCTTTGCGGAAGGGGGACGAACTGTGTTGAAAAATATACCTTTGAAGGATACACTACACACACACGCACACAAATTGGAATGAATAATAGAATATCATGAGAGAAAAAACTGCGCAAATGAGCTTGGGCTTTGCCCAGCTGTTGTTGCTGTTATTGTTGTTGTTTTTGTGGGTCTTTTGTTGGCAATTTCCGTGCTTTATTGACTCGACATTGACTCTGTCCATGGGGGGTTCATCAGAGGGTTGTTCGGGAGGTAGAGCGGGGACTGAGCTGTGCGTAAGCCAAACAAACAAACAAACCAAGTGAGAAAAGTTGACACATACACTTACGAGATTAAAAAGAAAACAACACGGACAAAAAACCAACTAAGAGACTTCTATACGGAGCATGCCTGACTTGCAGATACCGCGTGAGCAACCAGACATAGTAATTATTTCCTGAATATAAGTCTGCTCTTATAGTTTTCGGGATCCACATGTTAATACAGCTAGTTAGGGAGGTGGAAAGGGTTATTTACAGACTTCAAATTTTCAAAACTTGGTTAATTAAAGCCCGATTTTAAAAAGTTATACCATTTTAGACTCAGGAAACTTTGTAGAATCGATTGGAATCATCTATTGTCCACCATAGAACCAAGCCCATTTTGGCAAAAAATGTGACCCCACCTACCCCTTGTAATTTTTTCAAAAATCGTGAAAATTTTTATTTATTTATTGATTCGTTTCTTGAATGTCAATCGATAGTCGTGATCAATAAGAGCCTAAGAGGGCATACATTTTCAAAATCAAGTGTAATTTGACCAATTTACAGTTATTTAAACTTAAAAAACAGGGAAATAAAAGGGATTTCTAGTGATATCATGAAAATGAATGAAGATATTAAAGAACAATGATTTGCGTATTTAACGCATGATATTATAGAGTGTATGTGTAAGGTTTTAAGGCTCTAGCTCTTAAAGTTTTTGAGATAGACACGTTAGTACACCCAATCAGGCGGACAAATAGGGTTATTTATCAACTTCAAATTGTTATAACTCAGTTAATTAAAGCACGATTTTATAAAGTTATATCATTTTAGACTCAGGAAACTCTGTATAATTGATTGGAATCATCTATTGTCGATTGTAGAACCAAGTCCATTTTGGCAAAAAATGTGACCCTACCCCTTGTAATTTTTTCAAAAATCGTGAAAATTTTTATTTTTCTATTGATTTATTTCTTGAATGTCAATCGATAGTCGTGATCAATAAGCGCCTAAGAAGACATTCATTTTCAAAATCGAATATGATTTGACCAAGTTACAGTTAGCTCAACTTCAAAAACAGGCAAATAAAAGGGATTTCTAGTGATATCATGAAAATGAATGAACATATTAAGGAAAGATGATTTGCGTATTTAACGCATGATATTAAAGAGTGTATGTGTAAAGTTTTAAGGCCGTATCTTTTATAGTTTTCGAGATAGACACGTTAGTACACCCAGTCAGGCGGCCAAATAGGGTTATTTATCAACTTCAAATTGTTATACCTCGGTTAATTAAAGCCCGATTTTAAAAAGTTATATCATTTTAGACTCGGGAAACTCTGTAGAATTGATTGGAATCATCTATTGTCGATTGTAGAACCAAGTCCATTTTGGCAAAAAATGTGACCCTACCCCTTGTCATTTTTTCAAAAATCGTGAAAATTTTTATTTTTTATTTGATTTATTTCTTGAATGTCAATCGATAGTCGTGATCAATAAGCGCCTAAGAAGACATTCATTTTCAAAATCGAATATGATTTGACCAAGTTACAGTTACTTAAACTTAAAAAAAAATACCCTGCTTAACTACATTCAATAGGGTATAAAAATGAGCGAGCAATATCCGCCGCTGAGTTGGCCAAATTGAAAAGAGTCTTCGCCTGCTCCACCTGGCCAGGATCTGGCTCACCCTCCGCCACTGCCACTGCCACTGCCCTTGCCTCTCCATTTGGTGGCAGGTGGCAGCTGCTTGTGGCAACTTCTGTGCCGCATATTTAATGAGGTGTCGTAAGTTTCTGCCTCAGCAGTTTGACAGCTGTCCGAGGAACACGCCACAGTTCTCCACAGACGAATTGCTTCGTTCTCTCTCAGTTAGTTACTTAGTAGTTATTAAGAAAAGGTGGGGGAGGGGGATTTGTTTTATACAACTTTGATGCTTTGATTTATAGCCGCAAAGTAATTTGGCAAATTGCCGGCACATATTTAGGCTCGGCCAACAGTTTCATCAATGCCAAATGCCAATTAATTGCCGTTTATTTAGCCATCAATTGTCATTTGACAATTTGATCCTTAGCCTAATTTTAAGCTGTCAATTAACAAATTGTTTTCCTTTTCAAGCAAATTATTTCACAGCCAAAAAGTATTCAAGAGTAGGCAAAACTTTTCTGTTTAATTACTTAACTTTTACATAACTTTTATGGCTCCATTTTGTATTTCATCTGTTTAAATTCCTCTTAAATTTCTTTTTCGTTGTGATTGGCAGACTGATTGATTTAACGAATTAGAGGACAAACCTTATAATTAACATTTTGTAGCTGTCAAATTTTGAAAACTTTACAAATCAGTTGTGTCTTTGTTAATAGATTGACTAACTGACTGACTGACATGATTGATTTAATTAAAACACCATTTATTTAATTACTTAATGCTTGTACTTTGTTTGAATGATTGTCTGATTGATTGATGCTTAGCGTGCACATGTCCTGAGGTACTCATGTTTTTCTTTTATAGCCTGTGTCCGTCTGAATGGTTTGTGTCTTAGTTAATTCATTGAATGATTGACTGGTTGATCTATTTGATTAGACCAAAAATTATTTAATTGCTTTAAAGCTTGTATATTCAAATTGAATTTATACATATTGCTGACTGATTGATTGAGGATTGATTGATTGATGACACATGACCTGGGATACTCATGTTTTTTTCTTCTTCTTTTGTTTTTTTCGCTGACATTAACTGATTGATTACCACACAAAACAAATTGGAAGCTCTTAGTTTCTTTAGTATATTATCTTTACTTAACAGTTTTCTCATCTTCTTTTTTCTTCTTCCATCTCTCTTCTATCCCCACAAGCTCTGCTTAGATTCAAGTGTATTCGCTTAAAGTAGATTTTGTTCATTTGCCACTTTATTTAGTCTAATCAACGCAAAGCCTACACTCTGCCACGCCCACCTCACACCGCCCCCTTTTGTGACCCATAAGTCAAGTGTGGCTTAAAAGTCGGAAGGTTAACGCAAAAGCCAAAAAAAGCTCAAGCCAAAAGACGAACGCATAATTGTGCAGCGAAGTGTGTTAAACAGGGTCATATGCACAATTATAAGAATAACAAGACTACACAACAACAACAACAACAATAACAATAATAGAAGCAGCAACAACAGCAATAGAAATAACATCTTGATTCACTTTTTACCAAGCGGAAGTCTTCGAAGGAAGCCTCCAAAATAATACAAAAAAAAAAAAAACAAACAAATAAAGAAAAAATGCTAAGCTTTAGATAGCTGCCCCGCCCTCTTTTGGCGCGCCCCTTTTGCGTCATGGTTGGGCGGCTGCGTCGCTCTCGAGAGGCACTCGAATGGAAAGCTTTGCTTTTATATTGTATAAAGCCAACGGGGAATGGGAAGGGGAAGGGGTTGTACTGTTAGGGGTGGAGGTGGGGGACTTGCTCTTAATTTTCCTATATTTTGTGTGAGTTTTTTTTTATTATTATTGTTGTTGTATTTTTGCTTACAAAACTGAACACCATTTGATTTGTGTTTGTAGCAATTTGCTAACAAATTGGCGATTCATAATTTCCACCAGCTGCCTTTAACGCTCACTGTGGCAGTGTAAGAGGGTATATTGGTTTTTAGACATAAATCTGAAATTGAAGAATATCATATATGTCCACTTCCATCTATGGTAGCTCCACTCCACTAAAATTCTAACTATGCTAAATTATATACATGTTTAGTTCTAATTTGTCTGTATCTATATCTAAGGCTTTGTCTCTGAAAATTGCGAGTTGTGCAGTGAAAGAGTATTAAGCGTTCGGCTACAACTATTTACACTCTTCGCTGTTATTACAATTGCTCTTATCGCACAGGTGCCACACACCCACCCTCAGACGTCAACCCTCACCTAATTGCAAATTTAGACAGCCGGGCTGGCCAAGTGGGTGGTCGAGGAGTTAAGGGGGGGGGGGGCGTGGTTACGCCTTCCGTTTACTCGCCCTGCGGTTTGCCATTGCAAATCATAAAAAACTGCCAATCGCATTGCCATTAAAGAACTAATCCCGTAATTACAAATCCATGGCTCGCTGCTCGGCCACGCTCGGTGGAGTCCAATGCGAGTTTCTAGGGTGGTGCAGAGGGTTTTTAGGGTGGTGCGGAATTCAATTCTTGGCAAAAATCAATACGATGCGTCTCAGTCGCCCCTTTGCAGCAGTCATCTTTTACATATCCTGTGCCGCACTTATTGGGTATACTGCTGAATTGGTTTATTCGTTATATAACCTTAACTACAGGTCATCGTATGTGTCGTGCATGCCCGATGGCCCTTCTTACACATTTCAAGGGTCTTGGGCAGCGTTTACGTTCGCTTTTACATGAAATTTACCGATAAGAAAAAATAAAAACGGGGGCGAAAGAGGCATGGCAGCGGCGGAAGTGGGCGCAGGAGGCGTGGTAGCAGAGGATTGTGAAGGATGAATGAGAGTGAGGGGGGAGTGGCATTTAAATTTATGCGCATTTTTCCTTTCGCTGCGGCCCGATTCATAATTTGCTCGAGTTGAGTTGCATTTTATCTGCTCTTATATGACATAAATGTATGTTATATAGATATGTTTATATATATTTTAGAGTTGTATTGAATCGTTCGATGGAACGACTGACTCAAATGAACAGCTTAACCTTATCGTTGACTTTGAACGTAGCTCATCACTATAAAGTGTGAGTCGGCGGGGAACTCTTGAACTAGTTCATCGCTTGGAACCAGAGCTAGCAGCTCTTGTCTGGCTTTTCTTAGTTCGACTTCTGGCGACTGTTCGATATGTTTGCTCAGAGTCGGGATCTCCATTGATTTAGATAATACGATTTGCTGCCACAGACTTTGCATTTCTTGTGGCACGTGGAGGCGTGGCTGGAGGCAAGTTAATTGGCATGCGATAAGCTGCAAGTCTTTTGCCATTAGCTGGCAAAGTTAATTTATGCAAATGCCTCATACACTCTGTTTAAATACTTGTGTCATTAACAAACAGCTAAAAGCTAAAAGCTAAACCAAAGGCAAATCTCGCAGGCACCGCAAAGTCTAATTTGCAAAATGTGCTCAACCACACACAGAGAGAAAGGTATAGAGAGATAGTGATAGAGAGATAGAGAGAGAGAGAAAGAGAGAGAGAGAGTGTGTGTATCTGGTCAAGATTTTGCAGAGACCACATCAAAAGCATTCACATTCGAAGCATAAATCTGATTTAATTAATTTAACCTGTCAACCCAATTGGATTCCATTTCGCAATCGAGTTGCAAAACATTTTTCAACGAAGCATTTAAAGGTATCACTGTAAATTTTAACTCCTTCCAGTTCTCCCAATGCACCTGACATCCCAACAAAATTGATTTTCCCGCTCCCACTCTCGCTGTCTCTGTCTCTCTCTCTCTCCGTCACGATTGTTTTGGAATTGATATTGAAAGCTGTCAATTTGCATTTGACATCCAGTTTTCCATTTTTTGTTGCAAAAACTGCACTTTTTTCCGCCATTTTGCCTTTTACATTTGCCAATGCTGGTGCCAAACCCCCTGGTGTCCACCTTTATCGATGCCGTCTTCGTTTATTTTATACCCTGCGCATTGAGAGGAGAGTATTAGTTGAATCGGGCATTTGATTTTAGTTCATTAATTTCGTTTGTCATTCTATCTGTAAAACTGATTTGGGCTTTATAATAATCTATAAAAATCGATTTTGATGAATCGATATATTGGAAAAAGGTGTATTCTAATCGATTAAAATCTGATTTGATAAGTCGTTATTCGAGCGATTAGCGATTAGGCTGTATTCTAATCTATTCAGCTTGATGTGGGGTATTCAATAAGTCACTCACTTTTGACTGCGTTTTTCAGTATTTTGTGTGATTTTTCAGTTGATTTGGCTGTCATTTTGCATTGGTTTGGGTGCGAACGTATGAAAATCTGCGCTTGCTTTGACTTTGATGTGTTTGACATTGTTTTCGTTTTTCCGGTATTCGGTGTTCGTTTTGCGTTTCTCGCTTTTCAAATTTTATTGTTTCGTTTTCTCTCATTTTTTTGCGTTTTGCAGCAATTCGTTGCACGTTTCCCCAAAGAGCACGTTTCGATTCAAAGTGTTCAATCGGGGACAACAACAACAATAAGACATATATAAAAACAACAAATACAACGACACAGTTTAGTTGCTTATGTCAACGTCACCGACATTGTCAGCTCTTAAGCGACCCGATTATCAAACAGAATTAAATTGAATTACTTGAATTTTGTTCGCTATCAATTTAAAATATCTTTATTTTCCGTTGATTAAAATACTTCAAATATATTTATAGTTAGTTCCTGTTATACGAAATAAGTTAATAGGCTACATCTTCCTTAACCAAATCATTACATAAATATCGGTGGAGTCTCAACCACTCATACACAAGAATTTCATCTATGCCTGGATACTAACTAACCCTGTGTTCTAATTTTCGGCCAGGATGTGTCATACATTGTCCGCTTGTAATATCTACATGAGGTGATTGTAAAAAAGATTTGAACAGCTGAAAGCAAAAGCAGACGCAGACGCAGAATTAATTAATTACACATTTAGAAATTGCTGAAAGACTTACCTGGCAGGTAAATCGAAAGAAATAATATGTAGGGCCCAATGGAGCTTAGGATGAGCCCAATCAAAAATGGGTGACCAAAGACCTGTATATGTGAAAACGCGAATATAATTAATTCGTAACTGTATTTCACGTACTCGCCAAGTTCCAACTAACAAACACAATCCTCCAATTAGATGTATTAACGAAAAGACAACCACAATTGCGATGCACAATTTGCTCATACCCCAAATTCCTCTGAAATAGACTGAACCGAAGAAAATGTTTGGTATTTAAATGTATTAAGTATTAACAAGATTAACGATTCAACTCACATAAATGATTGCAGCTAAAAGCTAAAAATACAATTCCATGTATCAGGGTCCAAAAAGAGAGGAACCACGCCTTACCCCGTAAATTACAACAAGCATGGTCTATAAAGTCTTCATTCCAAGTACACATTTTTGAATTTACTACTAAAGATTTCTTTGTCTGCTATTACATGAGTGTATTCCAAAATAAAAATTACTAGAAATATGTATAACCTGACTTTATCAAGGCCTACTATTCAATCTATGGACTACATTGCTTTGCAGCCCCAATTACAGCCTTCTAAGAACAATTTCTGTCTTGTGAATGTCAGTTTTACTGAATATTACCCATGTAAAGTTAATTTGAATTTTTTAAGATTGTTTTGTAATATCTGCACGACGTTATGGTAAAAATGATTTGGACAACTAAAAGTGGAAGAGGACTGGGTGTTAATTCATTATTGTACAATCATTGCTGAAACTTACTTGGTAGAAAAATCAATATGAAATAGAAGTATGGCAAAAAAGAGCTCAAAATTATACCAGCAAGAAATATTTGAGCTTTAGACTTAAAGCATATTTATGAAATGGGAAATGGATGAGGGAAGGATATGTTTTTAACTTACTTTGATATATCCCAGGAGTAAACATAAACCTGCGATTATGTGTATACAGCAGAGGATGAATGCGATAGTCGTGATGATCTTTTCATTGGATTTCTTCACTTCAACTTTCAGTAAGATCGTATTGTCAGTATGTAATGCAAAAAATGTAATAAGTTATATAATTACTTAAGGTTATGAGCGAAAGGGATAGAAATATAATTCCGATCGACAAAGTCCAGATCCCGAAGAATAGTGCTTTTGAGGCTAGTGAGCAACAACAGGTGTCCAAAAAGCTTTCTTTACACATCTTAAAATTTTAATTTTCAGGAACTAATTGCTTTATTCTTTATCTTATGTATACTGAAATATGCCAATTCCTGACATCACATTTATAAAATAAATCCATCAAGGCCTACTATTCAGTCTGTGGAACACATTGATTTGCAGTTTTAATTGCAACAAAAACAATTTTCGTTTTGCGAATATAATTTGTTCTAAATATTAAGCATGCTAAGCTAATTTTGATTTTGATTTTAATTTTGATTCTTTAGGGTTGTTTTGTAATATCTGCACGACGTTATAGTAAAAATGATTTGGACGACTAAAAGTGGAAGAGGACTGGGTGTTAATTCATTATTGTACAATCATTGCTGAAACTTACTTGGTGGAAAAATCAATATGAAATAGACGTATGGCAAAAGAGAGCTCAAAATGATGCCAGCAAGAAATACTTTAGCTTTAAACTTCAAGAATATTCATGACATGGGATATGGATGAGGGAAGGATATGTTTTTAACTTACTTTAAAATGTCCCAAGAGTAAACATAAGCCTGCGATTACGTGTATACTGCATAATACCAATTCGATAGTCATGTAGATTTTTCCATTGGATTTAAACTTCATTTCAACTTTCAGTAAGATCGTATTGTCAGTATGTAATGCAAAAAGTGTAATAAGTTATATAATTACTTAAGGATATGAACGCAAGGGATAGAAATAAAATTCCGAACGACAAAGTCCAGAAACCAAAGAATATTGCTTTTGAGACTAGTGAGCAACAACAGGTGTCCAAAAAGCTTTCTTTACACATCTTAAAATTTTAATTTTTCAGGAACTACTTGCTTGATTATTTATTTTAGCTTTATTTTATGTAGACTGAAATATGCCAATTGATCAAGGCATACTATTCAGTATGTGGAACACATTGTTTTGCAGTTTTAATTGCAACCTCCCGAAGTTTTTTTTTTTTTTTTATTATTTTTATTTTTTGCTTTTATTATTTTTTATATGAGGGACAGTTTCCGGGTCTGAGAGCGAATGTCAGTTGCACAGACTTTTGAGCGTTCACCACTATTCTCCACTTTTTCTGCCAAGCTTCAATTAGCCCAAGTTTCTCTTGAATCCGATTGGATTCAGCAATTGGGTCAGTGCTTGCAGCAATGACTGCGGTGTCATCAGCATATGTTGTTATCTCTAACCAATTGGTTGTAAGCACCACCCAAAGTAAAAACAATTTTTGTTTTGTGAATGTCATTTTTACTAAATATTACCCAGGTAAAGTTAATTTGAATTTTTTAAGGTTGTTTTGTAATATCTGCACGACGTTATGGTAAAAATGATTTGAACAACTAAAAGTGGAAGAGGACTGCGTGTTAATTCATTATTGTACAATCATTGCTGAAACTTACTTGGTAGAAAAATCCATATGAAATAGAAGTATGGCAGAAAAGAGCTCAAAATGATGCCAGCAAGAAATATTTTGCCTTTAGACTTTAAGAATATTCATGACATGGGATATCGATGAGGGAAGGATATGTTTTGAACTTACTTTGATATATCCCAGGAGTAAACATAAACCTGCGATTATGTGTATACAGCATAAGACCAATGAGATAGTCATGATGATCTTTTCATTGGATTTCTTCACTTGAACTTTCAATAAGATCGTATTGTCAGTATGTAATGCAAAAAGTGTAATAAGTTATATAATTACTTAAGGTTATGAGCCCAAAGGATAGGAATATAATTCCGAACGACAAAGTCCAGATCCCGAAGAATAGTGCTTTTGAGGCTAGTGAGCAACAACAGGTGTCCAAACAGTTTTCTTTACACATCTTAAAATTTTAATTTTTCAGGAACTACTTGCTTGATTTTTTATTTTAGCTTTATTTTTGTATACTGAAATATGCCAATTCCTGACATAAGTTTGAGCTTTATCACATTTATATACTATAACTATAACCTAAATCAAGGCCTACTATTCAATCTGTGGAATACATTGTTTTGCAGATTTAATTGCTGCAATTAATCCAACAAAAAAAATTTACGTTTTGCGAATATAATTTTTACTAAATATTACACAAGTTAAGCTAATTTAGATTTTAATTTTGATTCTTTAAGGTTGTTTTGTAGTATCTGTACGAAGTGAGTAAAAAAAAAACAATTTTCGTTTGGCGAATATAACTTGTTCTAAATACTACACAAGTTAAGTTAATTTTGATTTTGATTTTGATTCTTTAAGGTTGTTTTGTAGTATCTGTACGAAGTTATCGTAAAAATGACTTGGGCAACTAAAAGTGGAAGAGGACTGTATGTTAATTCGTTATTGCACAATCATTGCTAAGACTTACTTGGGAGAAAAAACCATATTAATAAGAGGTACAGGTGATAATTCGAAATGATATCGTAAATCATCAATAAGAAGTATAAGTATGGCAGAAAAGAACTCAAAATGATGCCGACAAAAAATATTTTGGCTAAAGACTAAAAGGGTATGCTTGATATGGGATATGGAAGAGGAAAGGATCTGTTTTTGACTTACTTTGATATATCCCCACAGTAAAAATAAACCTGCGATTATGTGCATGCAGCATAATATCATTACGATAGTCGCGATGATCTTTGCAGGGGGTTTCTTCAAATCAGCTTTCAGTAAGATCGTATTGTCAGTATGTAATGCGAGCAGTGTTATAAATAATATAGTTACATATGCTTGTGAGAACAATAGCCATATATACGATTCCGAAAGCCAAAGTCCAGATGCCGAAGAAAAGAGCTTTTCCGGCTAGTGAGCAACAGCAGGTGTCCAAACAATTTTCTTCACGACACATACCTATAAATTAGAATTTTTCGGGAACAACTTGAACTAATTTTTATGTAAACTATATTTTTATTTAGATGGGCAACGAAAATATGAACTACAAAAGCAAGGGCTTTGAAATTTGTACACAATACATTTTTGAATACAGTATGTTGATGCCTCTTCTTTCCATAATATCGATTAATATCGATAGTTACCTAGATAAAAATTAATTATGTGTATATTATATTTGTCAGCACTAAGTATATATCGGAAATTCTTACTTTGGCTATTCTTAAATACTTTTAGAGGCATATTCACAGAGGAGACTGAAGGCAGAAAAAATTGTTTACACGCGTGTGGCGCGAGCCCCGTAAATTAACTCTATTAAATATGTAGGAGATGAGATGGAAAGTCGGAGAGGTTGTAAAGCAATAATGAATGCTGAATGCTTAGGTTGAAGATAATGGGATGAAAGAGAGGGATAGGGAGGGGAAGATGAAGATGCTAGGAAATGGGGGAAGGGAAGTCGGGGAGCGGAGTTCATATTCAAATCTAGGCTACAAGTTTTGCCTAATGCAATAAACGTGTTGGGGCCCCAGCCACATGTAAATGGGGAAACACGAGCGCAACTGGGGCCACAGACGGCAATTCCCCTGGAAGTCAAGACAGCGACACACACACTCACAAAGGTTCGCATGTATGTATGTGTGTGTGTGGCACTTACAACACAATCAAATGCATTGGCCTAAGGATATTTTCATGTTGGCAACAATGAAAACTCACAACAGAGACAGCAATAAGAAGCGTGAACGAGAGATGCGCAAACAAAAACACAGGGCTAGAAAGAGAAATATAGAGTCAGTGCGAAAGAGCGAGAAACAGCGGGTGGGCCTGAATGTTTATGCAGAAACAACTCATTCATTCATTCATACATTTTTTTTTTTAACTTTCGCCACTTTTTAGCTGGAAGGCTCACGCCTCGCTGCCCGCTACCCCTTACTCCAGTCTGTGGGGTCTACTATGTGCACAGTTCTTAGAAAAGAGAACAAAGGAGTTATATAATCCAGAAAGGTTAGCGGATAGCAAAAATAGGTATAGCCTATTATATGTTGATCAGTCTTCTTTTCGTTTATCAACATTGTTTTTTACCTTCGCTTTATAGAGTATATTAGAGTAGATTATCGTAGCATTAAAATTGATTTGTAAATCTTTGTGTCACCTATCAATACTGACACTAATTGCTTTTTCTTCTCGGTGTATAACTCTAAGTCGAGCTGTTCTATAGACTCTTCGATGAGTGCATTCAGCATTCAGGATTTTTATTCTAGTTCCTATTTTCCGTTTTCCGTATTCCGTATTCCGTTTTCCGTTTTTCGCGCTCAACTGGAACAATGATAAATGTTCAATGCCTTTTATGGCTCGTTTCGCATTTACGATCTATTTTTTAGTATTTTTATGTATTTTTGCTCCGAGAAATCCAGAGTCGCTTTCTCTACTGTCGTCCAGTGTTTGCTAATTGCTAAACTTTTTGATTTTATGGCCTTTCAAAAATGATAACTGTAAATGGCTTTAAGCGCCATAAAATGCCAGCAAGGTGCGTGTGTGTGGGTGTATCTGTTAATATTTAATGTTTAAATTTAAAAATATAATTATATATCGCTCGGGCGCAATCAGCATGAGGTCCTCCGTCCTACGTTCCAGGTCCTGGCTTCCTGTTTCGGCTGCGCTGCTTACGATCCTGGCTTCCTGCCAGTCAGCCTGCCAATTTAATTCGTTTGCATAAATTTTTTTGGCCTATGCTTCGGGTAAGGCATGGGTGAGCAGTAGGGAGGGCGTGTCTAAGGGACTGAGGGGGTTACTTAACGCAGTGTAGGTCACAAAACCAAAGCCCTGTGGCTTTTTTTATGCCAACCGCAAAGCAGATATATATATGCGGAGTTGACTTCGTCTCGTTTTTAGATTATATGGGGTATGTTGGGTTTGTCTCACAGCATTGTACAAGATCTTAATTTTTAGTGCTTAGCGACATTAGGTTATACTTCTGGTTATATCCATGTATAACAGGTTTGCACTCGCTCATTCTGACTCCTGGAATCTACAAAAGCAGAAGAGTTAAAATTGAAAAAGTTTATTTTAGGAATACTGTCTGAAGTTTCCATTACTAATTATTTACTAAACTTATATTTAATAATAATTTGACTATATATGTTAAGCAGATGTAAAATTTACATTTTACATTTTAAAGGGTATCTTCTGAGACTAACTCCCCACAAGAACTTTCTGACTTGTTTATGTTGTTTTCCTATGCAAAATTCGATTTTAATGTGCCGGCAAATGTCTGAAATATTTGTTGGCAGGAGCAAAAGCGAGTAGTTGGATGCTTTAGGTGGGTGGGTGGTTGGGTGGTTGGGCGGTGTCTTGTCGGCTTCTGCTTGGCTTGTCTGGCTTGTGCTCTTGTTTTGATTGTCTTGCTTCAAAACAATTTCGGCTATTTGTCTGCGTCTCAGTCGCATGCATAAATAATCAAAGCGAATGCAAATAAACAAAAGTTGTTTTTTCTTCTTCTTTGTATAATTCTGTTTTTGTTGTTCGAATCGCTTTCAAATAAATGCTGCATAATTGCTAATTAAGTTGACCAGATATCTGTGTCTTTAACTTGTTCAATAATTCAGCAGCCGATTGACTTTACTGCTGAGCCCGGAGTCCCCTTTGAGAGTCATAAATCATCATTTATATTATTAACCAGGGGTTTCCGAATGGAGAAACTCAACAGCAAGCATGTGTGTCTGTGTGTGTGTATGAGTGTGTGTGAGTGTGTGTTAACCGGAAAGCAAATGACAAGGGAATGAAAGTGTGTCCGTGTCCGTCTAAAATATGGTGCCATGCAAAAACATCAAACGTGGCCAGGACTAGGCGAATGGACATTAAAGTGTTGCATATTTATGGGGGCAAGGCTTCTGGCTGACAAAGCCGTAGCCAAATAGTCAGCTAGCCAGCCATACACAAAAGCCAAATTGAAGTCCTGCCGAGGACAACCCAATTGAGTGTGCGGTAAACAGACAGAAGTACAGTTGCGTCTAATTGTTTACGGATGTCATCAATCTTGATACTTAATCTTCATAATAGTTCCTCATAATAGAGTATCTTTAAAGTTTTTTGCTGTAATATAGTTCTTGGTAAGTTAAGAAACGATGATGAGATGAGAAATTAGCTGCATATATAAGTTCTTAAACTAAAAGTTATTCTGATTGATAGATGAATAATCAGTAAAAAATACATATAGTGTATTGCATATGGTACAGAGCTTGTTTGTTCAGAACAAGTTTATTATATACTTAGAATCCCTTAATTGATTGATCGATGTATGATTCTGTCGGTATATCAATTGGATTCAACAATCATTTAACAAATCACAATGACCCAACGAACTATTATATACCCATATATAATAGGGTAAATCTATAAGATGTTTCCTACTTCAGTTTCCCTGTTTGTGGCTCTTTTTTTCGAGTGAATACTTTTTGCAGCGACTGTCTGTGTTCGAAAGAGTTCGTATGCTAAACTAATAAAAAGTCCAGGTGTCCAGGTTAGCTGGCAGCAGCAGTTCGTGTCGCCTTGTCTGGCCAGTTGGCCAACAACAACAGACTACGTTTGTGTGTGCGTGTGTGTGCGTGATGGACTACGATTCGAGAACTGCAGTCTCCAGTTCGCCAGTGCTTTGCATGTTTTATAGCTCTGACCTTAATCCCAGTCGTTCCCAGTCCTTTCTATGCTTGTATGTGTGGTTGTGTGTGTGTGTGTGTGTGAGTGTGTGAGTGTGTGTGCGCGTGTGCGTGTGACATATGAAGGTGTCTGTGTCTTTAGGGCTGCTGTTTGGATGGTGTTGAGCTTAAAGGTGAACATACAGAGGCCAAAGGGTGAAGCAATACGCATGTAAATATCTTGTGAAACCACAAAAATGTTGAAATCGAATTAAATAATCGATAATGTCAACTATCGGAAATATAAATTAATATACTTTTCCTATGGAGGTGATAGAAAGTTCATCAAAGGCTCATCATTGGGTTGCCAATTACAGGGTATATGCTCCTCCAGCAAATAATCATATTTCAGTTGAATTTCACTTTAAATATGTTTTCAGTACTCGATATCCTTTTTGCTTTGTCATGTACAGGGTATATACTCGTCTAGCATTCACTCACTGGATTCCATGCACTTCGGCAGCCGTTGTTTGATTCCCAATTAGGCTCTGATAAGGCTCCAGTCGCATTTGGTTATAAATTTTGGCATCAATCGATTTAAGCCAAGTGCGAATCGAAGCAACTCGAAATTGTGGTCGTAAGTTTTGGTATTTCAGTTGCCTTTGGGCCTTTGTGCCTTTGTGCATTTGGGCAAAGCATATGTTAGCTGAATTTATTGTTATTGAATGGCCAAAGCGTCGAACAGAGTGTGGATGCAGTCGGGCAAACACTTTGAGACATTCCAAAGTCCAAGCAGAAGGCAAACATGTTAAATTATGTATATTTTAATCTTGAGCTTATCGCACTCATTAACACCTGGGCCAACAAGCTGATGCCAGAGCCGCAGCTTGGGGCCAAAAGGCTTTAGAAACTTGTCACACACACCTGCGCGCACACACACACACACACCTTTGATTAGGCGCTTTTCATTCAGATTTGCATCCGCATTCGCTTGAGTGTGGATAAACTAATAAAAAGCTTATCTCGCTTGCTTAGGCACACGTGCTTTGACAGGTGGGTCAACAGACCAACTGCACCACTCAGCCGCTCGGCTACTCAGCCACTCAGTGTGTCAAGGTAAGTGCTTCATTTCAGGCGGGCCAATAAGTGAAAGCCAACAGCTGCAATTGGCCAACAATATGGCCAATTACAAATTTGTCGGCTCCAATTGAAAGCCTTTCAATTGCAGCCCAGGCATCAAATGAAATCAAATGAAATAAGCTGCAGGTAAATGTGAGAGAGAGAGAGAGAGAGAAAGAGAGGGAGAAAGAGAGAGAGAGGGAGAGAGGGAGAGAGATAGGGAGAAGGAGAGGGAGAATGCGAGTGCTGCTTCGACAAAATTGTAATTAAAATCCTTTTGCTGCAGTTCGTGCTTAATTAATTGTACTTTAGCTTTCCGCAGCGAACGGCGTTTAATTCTCACTCTGCAAACTGCAAATGGATCGTAAAGTCCATTCAACACGTAAGGCTGTTACACTGCAACAAAATAAGTTGACTTCACGTAAAGCACTTTATGTTTAAGAGCAAAATTTGTATTCAATTAGAATTGTATTGCATTGACAAAGTTAATTTGTCTCTCTCTCCCTCTCCCCCTCTCTCTCTCTCTTTGTTTGTGTTTTGTCAATGTATCGTTTGGTGTACCACTTGAAAATCTCTTCTTTACAACACTGGCAGTCGTTTATTGAAGGTCGATACTTAACTAAGCAAAAATTATTTAATTGCATGTCTGCTCGTTGTCTTTTACTTTTTTGAGCAGTGTAACTTTTGTTTAAGTGTAGCCGTAACATTTGAAACTCTGGCCGACACTAGCAGAGGCATTTCCCAACACTTAATCAATCGAAAATTGTTCAATTGAATTTATATAGATAGCAATGTTTTGCGTAATCCTAATTGAAACTGGAATACCTTAAGCTCTGCTTTTCAGCACTCGCTGCGGCTTCACTTTGAGCATTGCCCAACACTTAATCAAGCGAAAATCGTTCAATTGGTTATTTGGCTGACAATTTAGCAGATAATCCTGTTGCTATCTGGTCGCAACTTGTTTATCCCGTTTTTCCCGTTTTTCCCATTTTCTCCATTTTTCGCATATTTCCCGTTTTCCCCGATTTTCCTATTTTGTGCTGTGCATAGATCATGTCAAGTGATTTTCCAGTCGCATTGCGAGATGACTAAGCGCTGCACTTGGTCCACAGATTGCCAGCAAGTGCTCACTTACGCCCACCGAGACACGCCTCCCGCCACACAGCAAACGCACACACACACACACACACACACACACACACACACACACACACACACACACTCTCATATACACACAGCAGCTCTCGCTGGCGGAAAACAAGTGTAAATCAAATAAAACCTAATAAAATATAAAAAAAGCGGTCGCAGCTTGGCCCTGACACAGCCGACAGCAGCACGCACAACACACACACTTATGCACACACACATACATAAATATATATGTATGTACATCATCACATACACCCCCACACGCACTTGCGGCACACACAATGCCCCAGACATTTAAAGAAAAACGCAAGGAAAAACACGGACAAAAAATACAAGTAAAAGTGCTCCGGTCGGGTATGCACGACTAGGGGATACTCTGCTTTAAATATATGCTCCTCAGGTTTAATTTCTCAGAGCACAGAGAGAGAGAGAGAGAGAGAGAGAGAGAGAGAGAGAGAGAGAGAGAGAGAGAGAGAGAGAGAGAGAGGGAGAGAGAGAAACATGCACCTAATGCAACTTCCAGCTGTTACATACATTCACAGGCAGCCCTTACACCCCACTCAACCATTTTTAAGGGGTATTTAAAAGGGAAAACGAAACCCAAATGGCAAACGAATTGGAAGTCAGCAATTTTATGTTTTATTGCAATTCTTGCCTTTCATTTTCTCTTCTATTGCCGCACACCTCGCCACGTTCCGTCTCGCCCGCCCGCTTGCCCGCCTTCCTGCCACGCCCCGCTCCGGTGCGACCCCCGTATTCTATTTTACGGGTTACCTCCGCGGTGCACGTGGAAGAGGGTGATGGCGAAGACGAAAACGTGGCAGTGGGTGTGGAAGCGAATGTGTGGTTGCGTAGCTGCGGATACGGATACCGTTATTTACGGGGCACGAATACGGCGGAGGCTATGGCAAAGGCTATGGCTATGGCTATAGCTTTGGCTATGACTATGGCAATGGCTGGCAACAATGGCATCTCCATTAAAGGCAAAAAACTTGGCCCAAAGCAGAAGCTGCTGCTGGCCAAAAAGCGCGTGCCGCTTGCCCTCGATGGTGGTGGCATGCCCCACAGCCTCCCCTCCAAGTTATCTATTCGCGCGCATATGTCATAAATGCTGCGGGTCTCTCCTCCTGGGGTCTCGGCTCTATCACACGGACAGGGTTGTAAAAGCCGAGTGGAAAATAGAACTTTTTGTGGCCTTTACAGATAGGCCAAACCGTTAGAATGGGGCTCTGTATGCACATAGATAAGTGTATACATGTGTGTGTATGTCTTTGTGTGTGTCTATAATAGATATCATATCGATGCTTGTTTTATGCATTTCAATTGCCCTTTTGCTAGTTTTTCGGTGGGGTTCGAGCCGCAAATTGTTTTCGACTCGAGCGTAAATCATGGAAATATTGCTTTATATGCATTATTTTAAGACCCTTCGAAGCGGGGTTCGAACCCAGGCTTATTTTTAGGAAGCTACCCTTAAAAGTCGGCTATCCAGTTTTACCTTTTGCAACAAATCAATTTCAATCATTCAACTAATTGCAATTTGAGCACCTTTACGGGCTCTAAGGGTATGGTAAATGTGTGGAATTGCTCGACTAGCAAATATCCCTTTGCAATTGCTTATACTATTCGCACATTGCTTACTTCTGTGTACACATTACTTGGCTCTAGAAATTTTATTCAATTTGAGTTTCGGCACATCATACCTCTTTTCAGCCACTTACAGGGTGTACAAAAGTGAACCTATTTCCGCACGCCAAGCCCATAAAACTTAACTACAAGCACTTCGCTGCCTGCTGGCCATTACATAATGCATTAGACATTAGACACTGGACAGTGGACACTAGACATTGGATATAAGCGCTGTTATATGGACTATCAGCTTACCCTCTTGACCCCCTTCCCCCAATGACCCTTGTTGCCAACTCCTCTAATTGCCAACTTTCACACAATGAACCTAAAACTCAATTCAAAGCCAAAGCCGAAGTCGAAGCCGAAGGCAAACTCAAAAACTTGCAACTTGGGAGCGAGATGAGAGGCAATAAATCATTGCGATGGCTGCCAACTTGCAACATCATTGAACATTAAAATAATTGCAATGCCAAAGTTGTTGTTGCTCAGTTCTTGTTATTGCTGCTGCTGTTTCTGTTGTTGTTGTCGTTGTTGTCGTTGTTGTTGCTGGTCTCTTTGGTCAGCACATGCCACACAGCGCACTTTATGTTCATTAATGATAATTAAAAAAGTTTTGCCAATAAAAATTTGCTATGCCCACAGTTCAAGCAATAGCAAAATGTGTGTGTCAGTGTGTGTATCTAAGGCCTTTGTGTGTGTGTTGAATAATGTGCTAGGTGTTCAACAAATTGAACTGGTTTAAAATGGACAAAGTTCCCAAACTTTTAATCAATAAGAGCAAATTTTCATAATTTTTGCTTAAATACTTGAGATGAAATAAAAATTGTTCTTGAGTGGGTTTTTAAAAGGGGTTTAAAATGGTCAGATAGAGTTAAAACTATCGCAGAACTTTCACTGAACCTGATTCGCTGTGCATTCAGTTATGAACTTAGCATGAAACTGTATTATATTCCACATTAGGCAATGAATCCCGATCGTGAACCGCTTTTGAATCAGTTCAGACGTCACTAGTTTCAAAATTGTTTTGCCTTGGAACAATTTATGAACTATTTGTATACGAATAATTGTATAAAACTCAATTATTAAGTTTCCTCAACTCCTAAACTCGAATTAACGTTGAACCAACTGCGAACCAGTTCAAAAGTCACAAGTTCCTCAAAGGTGGGCTAAACAATATGCAAAGTCAAATTCAATTGGCAGCAAATTAGTGCGAATATTCATGACAAGCGTAGCCCTAAGAACTCTATAAATATGTATGAGACGTTGCACGTTCATGTGGCATGTTGCAACTAGAAGAGGCAGCTTCTCCAGCTCTGAGTGTGTGTGTGTGTGTGCTGTGGTGTGGTGTCTGTTTAATATTCTGCACGTATTTTTAACAAGCTTGTTGCTCAATTTTGCAGCTAAACTGCAGGCGGGCAAGTTGGCAAGTTGGGGCATGTTGCACGTTGCAAGTCTTATTGATGTTGACTTTTATGTCGATAGTCGGCAGTAGGCAGCTAAAAAAGGTAGCTTGCAAGTCATATTTCATATTTTGTGCAACGCTCGAAAGTAGGCAAAACAAAATTGATGGTTGGCGAACTTGCCACATGCAGCTGCCACATGCTGCTGCCACATGCTGCCGCTGCTGCTGCTGCTACTGCTGCTGCTGCTGCTGCTGTGCAAAATGTAAACAAACATTCGGCCACACACACACGCACACACACAGAGTTGGCCGACTGTGTGCCACACTGGAAAGCTGCCGCGCTGCGTGGCACGTGCAACATTCTGCGCCGACTCACCAAACGGAACTCAACATTAAGCTTTCGGCTTTCCATTGGAGTCAAGTTCGTTTTGGCCCCAGCGCTTTGTTTGGCAGTCAGTCGTTCGTACGCGTTGCTGCCGCAGCTGCCACACAGTTGTAAGCAAACGTTCCACAAGATCTGAACCTGTATTCGGTTTACGACTTTTTGCGAGTATTGCTGCAACAATTTACAAATTACGCATTCGACGCGTCAGCCAAAAATCAACTTGTTGTGCGGGTGTGTGTTAGAAAGTGTGTGTGTTGCAACAACAACTTGCCACACTTAGTGGCTTTGACATTGACAACGTGCAATAATTCAATTCATTTTTGCTTCGCAAGTCGCGAAAATCTTCATTCAAAAAGTTGTTGCTTGCGTTTAACATAATTAAGGATCCTACTGCAATTGCAACAACTGCAACAATTGCAACTGCAACTGCAACAGGGACAGCAGTTGGTGAAAGTCGGTGTCACATTCGAGAATAAACAACAAAGTTTTCGACTTAAAGCCTGGTTAAAGTTCTTTGCTGGTCCGAATTGCAATTTGATGTAAGTTTAATAAGTGCTGCGGCAACAGCAGGTGGCAAGCAGTGCGGCAGGTGGCAGGTGGCAGCTTGGTCAGTGCCTATTCCTGGGCACCTTTGCCACTTGCCAGTTGCCAGTTGCCAGTTGCCAGCTTGTTTATAGTTACTTAATTGAAGTCGAGCGTTTCTCTTTTTGGCAAAAATGCCGGCAAAAGTGGCTAACAAAAAGTTTAATTGAATTTTGCGTTTAGTGCTCAGCGTTTAGCAGCTGCTTTCTATTACCCAACTTCTGTTAGTCTATTAACTCTTCCATTATAATTTTAACGGGATTTATAATGTGCACTTGAAGTCTTGTAAAACACTTGACAGAGAATTTTTTTCCTGCTTAGGTGATGCATTATTATTAAAACTAGAAGACAGAAATTTTTCCATAATTTATTTCAAGAATCGAAATTTTTTATTACAATTACTTAAAATATAATAAAAATTTTTAGTGTTGAGTAAGAACTCCATTTAAAATTAAATCGATATCAATTTGATTCAATTTAAAAATTTGTATTACAATTACTTAAAATTTAATAAAAATTCTTAGTGTTATTTAAAATAAAATAGATTTCAATTCCTTCAAATGTTGTGGAAGTACATCAAATCAAATAGGTGAAGATATCGTTAGTCACTGTATCTTGCATCTTGACTTTACGTTCATACAATTTATTTTTCCTTTTGCTCTATTCGTGCCAATTGTTTTGAAGTACTTATAATTCTCAATAAGTTAAAGATTGCACAAATATAATTAAGAATCACATTCTGTAGAGATTGAAACTGGAAACTTTAAGTAATTATTTAGATAAGCTGTGTTGTTTCTCATATTTATATAAACATAACTGTTTTTATGTAAATAGATTTCTACAATGAAATGTTTATATTTATAAACAAACGATACAATAAGTATTGTTCATCTGAATGTAAACTAAGCTCTTCATATAAATAATGCAATGATACATTTATATTTATCTCAAACTATAATATTTAGTATATATTACAAGATTATTCACAAAGGTTTCATATCATGTAGCATAAAGTAATAAAGTTTTCATTTCGAAATTAAGTTTGACTTGTATAGAAATAGAAATAGAAATATAAATAGAAATATATATTACTAATTTTAAATCTCGGTCATTTTAAGGATGGCTTAGATCTTGCATTTTGGTATCGAAATAGATACATTAGATACTTTAATGATTCATTTAAATCTTGAATCTTTAGCACTTCAACAACAGCTTCTCTTAACTTTTCAATATCAAGTTCTTTTATCAAATAAAAATTCCATTTGTGCATGAATCGTTTTATATAGTTTTATATATACTGTATAATTGCATCCGCTTCAGATCTTTAATCTTCGGCACTTCAAGGACTGCTGTTCTTATCCTTGAGGTTCATCTGTCCGCAGAGTTTTTTTTTATCGGTTTCGAATAGGCTTTGCTTCTGGAGGCGGAACCTTAACTAAACAAAGCCTAAATGGCTTAAACGCTTTCGGCTGATGGCTGCAGGCTGATGGCTTAAACATTGATGGCAGCTGTTTTTCTGGCCACGGCCAATGTTGATTTTATGATTGACTTCTGGCTGGAAAAGCGTGGCACACAATTTCCACGGCCTTGTTCTTAGTTACAGCTTGAAAGGAAGAAGCAGAAAAGCTTTTCAAGTGTCTCAAACGAAAGAAAACGAAGAATTAAATTTAAGAAAATAAAAATAAGAGTAAAGTAAAAGGAAGAAAAACACGCATGTGCAAATAAAAAAAGAAGAGGGCCTCGAAATTCAATTTGTGGGAGGGCCTTAAGAGGGGGCGGAAAGGGGGCTATATAAATAGGCACCACGCACAATAGTTAAAACGGAAATGAAGGTCCCATGGGGCATGGAAAAGAGAAGCGAATCAATCGAAGAGACAGAGCCCCAAGCCATAAAAATTGGAATCGAAATCGAAATGGAACTCGAGCAAAAAAACTACTTTGTTTGCGATTAGCACTTGGCTGGCTTTTTGCTTGGGGGAAGGGAGAAACTTGAAGGAAGTGCTGGCTAGGGGGTGGCAAACGAAATGTGTGTCAATATATTGATTGAATAATGGTCTACATATTGACAAACAACTCAAAAGGCACTCGACACGCGACACTCACAGCAGAAGCTGAAGCAGCAGCAGCAGCAGCAGCAGATGAAGAAGAAGAATCGAGTGCCACGACTTGACAGCCAGACATGACAGCCGAAGCCGAAGGGGGTGGAGGAAGAGGAGGTGGGGGAGTCTAGGATTGGAGTTTGGGACACAACATAAGACCTGGGGGTATACTAAGGACCGAGAGCGGGAAACAGGAAGTGGGAAACAGGAACTGGGCTGCGAATATGTCGAGTTGTCAAATGCAAAACAACAGTATTTAAAAAAAGAGTGCCTGACCAACAGATACCCTGTCTAGCAGATACAAGAATATATAGTTGGGGTCTCTAGTTTACTAAGACTCCGAGATTAAGGCTTTCGTACACACTGGACGATAAAGAAAAGAGTATCGAATTGTCTCTTGATGCTTATTAACCGCCTTCCCTACTCCACGTTCGATACCGTTGCTCCAATCAATGTACCCCATATAATGGGTATAGCTAGGCAGGGCTGATTGGAGGACATCAAAAGGCATTTGTCGAGTGCGTCATCAATGCAAAGCAGCTCAGAAGATGAAGATGTCGTTCGAGTGGGGAAGATGACGTTCTATAAGCAGATTGAGCTGAAGCTGAGCGAGCATCGCATAGAGAGGCAAAGGAGGCGACTGGCTGTAACACGTGTTCCTTTAATTAGATAAAGTTTGTTTGCATTGCAAACATACTGGCAGCAATTTGGCTGCTTGCCCCACAATGTGGCGCAGTCAATGGCAACGCCTGCCACAAACTTTTTCTCTCTCATAAAACTTTGACAAACGTTGAAAAAATAAAAAGTAAGAAATAGCAATAGAAATAGAAATAAAAATAAAATAAATGTAAGAAAAACAAGAAATTATTTGCTTCGTAAAATATATTTACCTAAATAATTTTCATTGAATTTTCTTTTTATTTTCTTTTGCTCATTTGCTTGACATTTTGTGCTGCGACTTTTCTCTAGACAATTTTCCGTTTTGCCTTAGAACTTTGGCTTGAAATATTTGTATTTGAATTTCTTTTACTTTTTCTTCTTTTTCTTTTCTATTTTTTCTTTGCTATTTATTTGCTCTTATGATTTCCAGCATTAATTTCACTGGGAAATCGCGCCGCTTGTTGAAAATCTTTTCAGCGAGTTTTCTTTTCAAATGTGTGGAAATTTTGTTGACAGACTCGTGAACTTCGAGCGTTTGAATTTGATGAACCGTGGAGGGGCAGGGATATAGGTTTTCCGTCTTGAAGAAAAGCTTCTGATAACTTAAGCTGTTTTAAATTGATTAGATTAAATGTAATTAAGTTGTAATGGAAATTAGTGCAAAAATAATCGCTGAAACCCGAATCAAAATCATTTTCTTATTTCAAATATTTGAAGCAAATAATAATATAGAGAATCTTCTTATAACATTTAAAATCGGCTCGGCTGCCCATCCTTGTATACATATTTTTCACAAAACCCATTAAAAATGTGTAGTAGTTAGTAAAAGGAATTAAAGTTCATTCAATTATGAATATAAATATCTTTTATAGAATTTCGATTTCAGATAAATAAAACCCTAATTGAATTACATTTGAGCAGAAAGCACTCCTCTTTTTCGCTAAGTGCAGCTCTGAGCCCTGAGTTAATTCCCAATTGTATTTCCATCAAGCCCCACCGCATGGGCTTTAAAGGGTATTTCGGGACATAATCTTTTTATAAAGCGAAGCTAAAGCCCGGGCATTATTTCATAAAATTTGAGGGACTCGTTTTTTTGTTGCTCAAAATGGGGCACAAAGAAAATGTTGCATGGGGAAAATTGTGAAAATTTCAAGGCTTTGGCTTTGGCTTTGGTTTTTGCTTTTGGCACTTTGTTTGCATTGTGCGAGGCGCAAACTTGTTGTTAATTAAAAGCTCACAAAAAATCTAGGTAACATGCACACACACACTTGCAAATACACAGACACACTCACACACACACTCATATACAGTCGAACAATTGTTGCACATATTAATTTGTGGCCTCCTTTTGTGGCAGCCTTTTGAGGCTGGGCTCCTTTCTTCGACAACAATGGCAAAGGACAACAATGAAGGCCAGCAATGCACGGTAACAACCATTGCTGGTGCAACAACAGCAACAATTGCTGCCAAGAATAAAACACACTAACACAAATCTTTATTTAAGCATAACAAAAAACATCAGCCTTCAATAGAGGCCAGTTCCAGGAGCTGGAGCGGGAACTGGGGCTGCAGCCAGAGCCAGGAGCTGAATAAAAAAGGACATAAAAATTGGGGAGCGCACAAAAAATTAGAGCAGCAAAGCGCCCTAGGATAGGCAACACATAAAACTTTAGCTTTAGCAGCAGCCAACAACCAGACTTGAAGGCGGAACTGGAACTGGAGCCAGTTCCTGTAGTTTGCACGTCCTCGCTTAGCATGATAAGTGAGAGGAACTTGAATTTTTGTTGGGATAAAGCGCTAACAAACATTTCCATAAGTCAGGTTTAGGTCTAACAATTCAGCGTGTTTCCTATGTATTTTAGCTTAAGTTACGAATGTGTGTCAAGTATGATAGATATTGGGATGAAGTGGTTTTTCTTATATAACATAATATAAAACAAACAAGAAAACCCTTGTGAAAGTGCTCGACTAAAAATGTTTTTCTATCAATTATGGGAAAGTTGAGGAGGTATTCGTAATCCGAAGTATTCTTATATGGGTTTAATTTTTAATTAAAAATGTATATAACAAATTTGATCACTCAATCTCTGAGATATGGTTAAAAAGTTAAAACGTTTTATCGATACAAAGCAAATGGAAGGTTCGAAAACAAACTCGATGTCTGCGTGTTATAGGAAAACCTACATATTGAATTTCAGGTCTCCAGCTGTGATAGCTGCCGAGATAGACGCGTTCATACATACGGACAGACAGACGGACAAGGCTTAATTGGTTCGGATCCGGACCTTTATTCGGCTTAACTACTGATGTTAACCTTAAGAGATGATATAAAATTGATTCTTAGAGTAATTTGAAAACTGTAATTTGTTTCTCCATCAGAATTCAATCGCGTGAGTAACAATAACTCCAAAATTTCTTTCCGTGTACATGCGAAATTGATTGCAATAAGCGACGCATAAACGTTGAGGTTCAGCAAATGTTGCTCCGGCTGCGGCTGTTGCTGATGTTGCATGAATAGCCAACAACAACTACAATAACAACAACAACAATATTTGCTGCTACATGAGCAACTGGGAACGACTTGAAGTGACGTCTATGGGTAACCATTTCCGATTCCGTTTCAATGTCTGCCCATTTAGCTCGAGTCCCGACTCTCGAATGCAGAATCCCGAATCCCGAATACCGAATTGGCATTCAACTTTAAACTTGGCCAGAAGCTTCTTTCTGAGCGAATGCGACGCAGCCTATGAGCCAACTATTTGCGGGTGTGTGTGCGGCAAACTTTTTTGTGGGCCACGCCCCCCTCGCCCATTCCACTTGACCAAAAAGAGGCTGCCAGCAAAGTTTGTTGGTGCGCAAAACTTTTCTGCATATATTTTGGCCACAAAACCGGAAGCTTGTTTTTCCATGTCTCGTGTCTCTCGTTTTGCTTAACAGTTTTCCCATTTTCTTGCGTTTTCCTGCATTTTACCACATTTTCATACAGCTTCGTACTTTTTTTCCTGGGCCTCTTAAAATGCTTTAATCGCAATTTATCAAATCGGAAAATAAAAGGAGTCGAACGTTTAATTTGTACCCGGAAAACTTTTACAGTTAGATTTTCCACTTTCCTTTGCATTTCCAGTGAGTGGAGGCTGGAGCATGCGGCTGACAACGGATACGGCTCGAAGGCGCAACCAGGCGGAGCTTAGAAGGTGAGGCGATGCTTAGAGAGGAGCCATCATGTCCATTATGGAACGGGACACGCCCACTTTGGGGGCAACGGCCACGCCCACGCCCACGCCGACGACGCAGCGACAGCAGCCGCAAAGGCCGCCGGACGTGGAGGAGGCGCTCTCCTCAATGCTGTGGACACCCTATGAGGCCAGCTCGGAGGAGGATGAGGACGAGGATCAGGAGGAGGCGGCGGAGGAGGACGAGGACGAGCAGCTCAATCGGAAGCTGCGCAAATCGCGAAGCTACGACGCGAGCCACCTAAAAGCAACAGCCGTTGCTAGGCCTGAAATACGTGCAACACGAGCAACACGTGCAACATCCACTGCCACACCTGCCGCTCTCCCCGTGCCTTTCCCCACCTTCAATTTGGAGTCCGCTAAGGCGAGTCATCGCAATCGCTACTCGTATCCTTCCTATTATGGAAGTCCTGCCCACACCCTCACTCAATGGTGCTCCTCGGCGATTACCGTTATCAAGGAGCCGCCCTCCTACGACTCCCTCTACGAGGCGTCCGTTTCCGGTGTGGGCGTGGCCAGGGCTAGCTTGGCGAGCGTCCAGCCCAACTACAGTCAACAATGTGATAGATCGCAACGATCCCCAGCTAAAGCAGAAGTTAATCATGTTCGATCCAAACTAACGGCAAATGTTCCCGCTGAGCGTCTGGTGCGCTCCTTCACGGACGATTACATTTCGCAGGTGAGTCCATCGATAAATATCGATCCTGTTAAGGGGTTAATTTTATAGAAATGGCTTAGTGAAGATTTAAAAGAGATGTGTGAGAGATTTTAAAAGTAATTGTGCCTATCGATAATTATCGATGTTCACCGCTCTGCGATTGCCTATATTGTATATAAATGATATATGTATCTCATTGAATAGCAGAAGAACTTTCGCTGGCACACAGAGTCCTATTCCTTTTCATAATATCCATCCCCGAGAGTCTTTAACTGTTCATTTTCGTTCCATTTGTATTACTTCTATTATTATCTATTGTTCGATTTATGTTCGACAACCCTGGCGCCTCATAAAATTGTCACCTTGGCGTGTGGCAACAACCCTCTTCGGCTCGAAATGAGGCGCCATTAAATTTGATGTCAAGGCTGGTGCTTCGAGTGCCCATCGAGCGGGAGCATAGAAAGTGGATAGAGGGGAGAGGGAAGAGGGCTTAACTCCATTATCGGCCTCCCCTATTGACAGCTACTGCGCCACTCGATAAGGGCTAATGTTTCACTTAGGCCCTTGAGTGCCGACCCGCGTCTTCGATAAGAGAGCCGCCAGATGTCGCCTTGCATCAGCATCGAGCGTAATTGCTATCGATATCGTTATCGGAGTTGAGGGACAGCCAGAAACAGGAGTGAGGGAGAAATGTGAGGGCTGCGGGCCCGTTATTTGTAGAGTGTGGAGTGGGAGAAGTGCCTACAAAATAGACTCGTAAATATCCATTTAAATTTTATATCTGTCGTTCGCTTTGTCTACCTCCCTCCCTCCCTTTCTCTGTCTTTCTCACTCTCTCCCTCTCTTTCACTATGTGCGCGTATCATAATTTGTTTTGTTTTTGCGTCAGCGAAACGTAAAATTGACCACAAAGCAGTGAACAGAGAACATAAAGAAACAAAGAATGGAGACAAAAACATTGCATGCAGTTAAGTAAATGTGCACTGAGAGAAAAAGAGCAGCCACTTGGCTTCAAAAATCCGAATACAAGAAAGGATTATTTAAGCAACTTTTAACAGCATTGCAATAAAATAAATCTTTGCTATAAACTTGTTTTAAACGAATTTCAAAAGCACTATTAGAGGCTGATTTTTCTCTAAGTGTATGCGTGCGATATGTTCTCCTCTCTGATTGTGCTATAAATAAATATAGTCCAGGGCAGTCGCCATAATTGCTTTAGTGGAAGGAGTTAGGGGTTGCAATCGATTGACAGGGTACAATCAAAAGGGTAGTAGAGTAGCTTACAACTCCCTCCACCCTTTCTTCCTTCCTCTCTCTCTTCCTCACTACCTCTATATTTGAAAAGAACTTAAAAACAGTTTTGGGTGATGGCAACTCTGTCGCATAACTTCAGAAATTAGCCACGTATATGAAAAAAAACATGACTAGACACTAATTATGAAAGCTGACTTGCAGCCAAAAACCGTTAGATTTGATGGCGGGGGCAGTAATCAGCAGCAATCGCAATTGCACTAGAATGAACAGCAACAACAACAACAACAACAACAACAACAACAACAACAACAACAACAGCAAGATGAAGTAGAACAGCAACAATGACAAAGCCAGCAGCAGCAAGAACAATAAATCAGAAGCAGCAGCGGAGCAGCGGCGGCAGCAGCAGTTGAGCTAACAGTAAATCACATTATATTTCTGTGACGTAATTAATGCAAGTAACACAGCGTAACATAATTAGAACCCACACACATACACACACACGCACGCACGCACTCACAAGCTCACACAATCACGTAGTCGGGGTCGGTAGTGTGCACTGATTAGAGATGCGCAGCTGCAGTCTTATAAATTATAAGAGCAACTTTAAGGCTAAAAACATGAGCTTCAGCTTAATGAGTATGCAAATCAAAGCACAAGGCAACAGATAACAGTTTGTTAAAGTGTGACCTATCACACATAAAAACAAGCTAAACGCGCATCTCTTACGCTAAGCCGAACGCCTGTGTGAGCAGCAAAGAGAGTGGGAGAGGGATTGTGTATGTGTGTGTCCGGGGGAGTATTAGAGTGAGAGTAAGTCATGCAGCCTCAACAACAACAACAACAACGAGAGCAGCAGCAATAACTTTATCAGCAAACATGCAGATGCCAGGCAACAGAATAACAAGAACAACAACAACAAGAACAATTACTTGTGACGATTTTATGTTTATGCGTTGGCTTAATTAATTCAATTAGGCGCACATTTATGCGCCTGCCTGCTGGTTGTCGGTTGTTGTCCTTACTTGGTCCTGTGTGGGCTGCCTGTCACCTTTTTTTTTGTGTTTTTGGTTTATCTTAGCCACTGGCTAATCCTCGAGCTATTAACATTAATTAGCGCTTGAAACTTAAATCTCGTCATTTGACTAATGCAAAGCTGACAACTTTTTCTCTCTCTCTCTCTTTCTCTTTTTGTGTTTCTTGGCCTTTGCAGAATTGCGCATTATTCACGCCTGCGATAAACGGCACAGAAACAGCAACAACAGCAACGAGTCAAAAGCAAAAGCCAACAGCGACGAATGCAAGATCACAACAAAGTGCAGAAAATCAAAGCGACAGCAACGCGAATTGCATTATCAATGAAAACGTCGACAAAGAAGACGACGACGACGACGGCGACGACGGCGACGGTGACAGCGACAGCGACAAAGGGAACGATGAGCAAGAAATGGCAACAATAAAGTCAGCAGCAGCAGCAGCAGCAGCAGCAATAAGAGCAAACGAGGAAACAGGCACAGTTGCAGTCGGAGTAGAAGTCGAAGTCGCAGTCGCAGCCGGAGTGCAGGTCAATCAACCTGTTTCCTGTGCTGCTGCAGCACCCAATCGCACTCTCAGTCGCAGTCGCAGTCGCAGCCGCAGTCGCTGTCGCGGTCAAAGAGAGCACGCGACAGAAATTGAGAGAGCGCCAGCTACGTTAACAGCGACGTCCATCGCCGCCAGTGGTTGTTCAAGCGAGTTTCGCTCAGCAGCGATCAGTCTCTCAAATTCGTTCGGCGCGTGCACAACGGACGTGCCGCACAGCGGGAATTATTATACTAACAAGACTAACAACAACATTCATAGATTGTCGTCGTGGTTGTCGCGGGGGCGCTACAATAGCAACAACACCAGCGTTGGCAGCGCCAGCAGCAGCAGCAGCGACGCGCTGCGCCCCAACAAATGTTTGGCAGAACTCGAACGTTTATATGCCGAATTTCGCGCGAGTGAAAGTTTGATCGAGCATCGCCTGAGCTGCGGCGAAAACGATTGCGTTAACGATAACGATAACGATAACGTCATCGATATCGATAGCGTAACGATGCGTTTAAATGTGGCTGCGGAGCCGCCGGCAACGGCATCGGCAGCAACACAAACAGCAGCAATAGTTGCTGGCAGCTGCATCAGCAGCAGCAGCAGCAGCGTTTTTCTTAGCAACACGGACAGCAATAATGCCAAAGGCGTTTGCAACATTGCGATATTGCCCGCGGCAACAAAGTTGCCAAGCTTGACGATACAAGTGAACAACAACTGCAGCAGCAACAATAACGGTAAACAGCAGGCAACTGCAACGCAGGAATCGAGCAGCAGCAACAACAACAACAATGTTGTCTGTGTTGTTAATGGAAACTACAGCAGCAACAGCAACAGCAACACCCCCAACATCAACACCAATAACAACAACAACAACAACAACAGCATTGTTGCTATAAATAATTGTGTGCCAGCAACCAAAGTGTTTAGTGCAAGTGTACAAAATAAGTTAAATATTAATAATAATCTCAATAATAATAATAATAATAATAATAATAATAATAATAATAATAATAATAATAATAATATATTAATGTTAATACTAATAATAATAATGTGCAACATGTTGCAAGTGCCAGTGTGAGCTCCCATAATATTCACAATAATATTCTCAATAATAATGTGAATGTGTCCAGTGTTGAAAACAGTGTTGTAAAGGTGATCAATGTGAATGCCACGCCCACGCGCACTTTCACCTCAACCGAATGCCAAACGGATGATCTAAGCAACAACAACAATAACAGCAGCAATTGCTCGTCGCCGCAGCAGCAACAGTTGCAGACGCAGTCACAGCAGCAGCAGCAGCTACAACAGCAACAACAGCAACAGCAACAGTTGCAGCAAACACAGCAGCAACAGTTGCGCACACGCGAGCAACGTCGACGCGAACGTCGCGAGCGTCGACAGCAGCAGCAGCAACAGTTGCAGCTGCAGCAACAGCAACAGTTGCCGCCGCATCATGCGCGTCGTCAACACGCGCCGCCGCCCCACTTGCATCATCCGCACCCACATCCACATCCGCATCCACATCCACATCCCGCTGCTTTGGGCCTCGGTCGGGCTCTGCTGCCGGACATTCTGCACAGCCACGCCCACTACCCGCCGCCCTACAGCGCTCTGCCAGCCGGCGCACCTCCCCCACCGCCGCCCCCACAAGCAGCGGCGCCTGCTCTGCCGCCACCTCTGCCCCCACAGGCGCCGCCACCCCCGCTGCTGACCCCGGTGTTGACCCCGGTGATATCGACGGTTCCTCTGCCGGTCGCCGCGCCTCTAATGAGCGACGGACGCTTCACCTTGCCGCTGCCCATCATGCGCAGGTGAGTTACACATTCTAGTTCCATTTGTGAGTTCTAGTTTCAGTTTCAGATTTAGTTTAGCTTCTAGTTAAAATCGTAGTAATCAGCATTAGTTTCGATTTATAAGTTCCAAATGCCAGTTCCAGTTCCAGTTCCAGTTCCAATTGTAGTTGCAGCAATTATTTCATTTTAGCTCAACTGCAAGCTTAAGCTTCTGTTCCAGTTTCAGTTCCAAGCGCCAGTTTCAGTTCCAGTTCCAGTTCCAGTTCCGGCTTGCAGCTGTCTCTCTGCGTGTCTGCTTGACTATCCATCAGCTTCGGCTTCAGTTTCAACTCTCACCTCTGGCATCATCGATCACTAGCAAATCCCATTTTCATTTCCATTCATGCGCTCGTGTTTCATCCATTCACCCTGTACCAATTGCTGCCAATGGGGTCTTATGTGCCAAAAATCTGCAAAATCTACTCAAATTTTTGAGAATCACGCTTTTCAACTATGCATCCATTTGTAATTTATTTTGACGTGCGAACCGGACGAAGTTTTTTGTGCTTTAAGCTGAAGCCACGCCTATAACTTGTGCTAGTTTTGCCTACTCAGCGATTGCAGGGTATGCCATACGTGTACTACTTGGTTTTCCATCCCAGAAACTTCTCGCTTTATCATGTTTCGTGTTTGCTTTTAGTTTAGCCTCCGCTTTTGCAGAGCTCACATTGTTATATGTTGTTGTTTGTTACTGTTGTTGTTGCTGTTGTTGTTGCTGTTGTTGTTGCTAATGTCTATTTCGACATTTTCTATTACCGCACATCGCTTTCTGCCTTTTTGCGGGACCAAGTTGTCTTCCTGCTTCGTGTTAGACGTCGCCTATGAACGGAGACTAAGCCGAAGACTCGGACAGACAACAGACAACAGACAACAGACAACAGACAACAGACATCGGACATTATAATGATGGTAATTTTAATGTCAGTAACAAATTTCTTGCATGATTTGCCTTCAACTTATTTTCGAGCGGACCTGAAAACCAGGCCTAGAAAAATAAAAACCGACTTTGCCTTCTTTTTGGCCTTTTTTATTTTTTTGGGTGTTAAATTAATTTTCGTAAAGTTGACGCGTTTCCAAGAATTAGAAAAGAAAAACAAGAGCTCTAATTTAAAGTTGAATTTGATGTCAAGAGTTCGCCTAGTCTTAAAATTATTACAAGCGTACACTGCAAGAAAATCTAGTATTTGTTGAATCAGAAAAATTAAACTTAAGCTTGGGAGTAAAATTCTTTTTTTTAACTCCCTCTTAAAACGATTTTAGCTAAGAGTTTCGGTTTATTTTTATAATAAAGCGAATCTTTAGATTCTTTGTTTTTCTTATATCAATTATTTTGAATTAAAAGTTCTTTCTTCTTTTTGTCAATTAAAAGACTTTACTTTTCTCACAGTGTACTCTCGCATTGTTGTTGGGCTTTTGTGTCTGTCCTTTCTATAATTCATTTGGATTATAATGAATTTCGCTTTATCTCTAATTGCAGATCTTAAATCACAGTTTTGTCCAGGTACGAAAAGTGTGTGTAAATGTGTGTGTGTACTTTTGAGTGTGCTTTTGTTCTCGCTGACTGGCGATTTTTATTGTTGTTCCAAGAAAAACAAAGAGACAGAGAGAGGTAGATATATCGAGCTATATGCCATGTAAAGTTGCTTTATATGGGATTTTTCTATTTTTCCCACGCATTTATTACTATAAATATTTATCTAAAGTTAGCGCGCGAATCGCAGAACCAGTTTTTCACAGAAATCTTTTTTTTTTTTTGTTAAATTGTATCTATCGAGTGTATCTGAATTTGTGAGTGCATTCGTATCTGTGAATTTATATTTCTATAGAAACAGATATTCTGTGTGAAGGTATCTGCAAAAGTATCTTTGGATGAAAGCTTTTCTATATTTGAATGCATCTTTATCAGAAAATGTATCTATATTTGAATATGTATTTTTATTTACAAATATTTGTATCTGTACCACTATTTGGTAGTGTATCGCAATTCATATATGTGAATAAATTAGCTTATTTAGCTTATTTCTATTTCTGTTAGAGAATATGTTTCTGTGTCTATTAATGTATCTGTACCTGTCACTGTATTTATATCACATATATCACATATGTATCTTTGAATTTATCCGTCTATTGCCACGAATGCATCTGATCGCTGTCTATATCTGAATTTGTGTTCATGTTTGCATTAAAGTATCTCAATCCATATATGTGAATGAATCCTTATCTTTATTTTTATTTATATTTGAAAATGTGTCTCAAACTCCTTTCATGTATCTGTACCTGTCTCTCTGTATCTATTTATGCATATGCAGCTTTAATTGTGTCTGTATTTTCTCCTTCGCTGAGAGAATCGTCCCCCATAGCGTTTACTTATACAGATATCGAAGCCCGTTTTGAACATTTGACATTTGACGAGTTTCCAGTTGGAGTCAAGAGCAAATCGTGTTTCGCAACTTTAATTGTGTTTCATCAATTGTTTAATTGCAAAAGTATGTCAGACAAAACTGTTTCGCTCTTGTTTCGTAACAGATTAGACCCAGAGGCGTGTCTGAGACTTAATTGTTGCATATTTATGACTTGAATGTGCATTAAAAATTCGTTCAATTGTTGTTGTTGTTGTCATTGTCATTCAAGATGATTTGCTTACTCAATTTGTATCTGAAGCTGAGTATGGGAATTCATTTGAATTCTCTGCTTTGTTAGTGAAGGAGAGAGGGTATATTAATTATCTACATTACTTATCGGAGAATACATTTAGATACTCTGTTTAGTTAGTAAAGAAGGTATATATTGAGTATGTCGCAGTCGACTACAATTTTCCTATTTGTTCCTCAGTCAATGTCCAAGTTTTTGTACTTAAATCAAAGTCCGTCAAATAAAACTCGCTCAAATTTGAATAAAAAAAAGGTGGCTTATGAATTATTTACTTTGAATAATGATTCGCTTAGGCAAATACAATAAACAGTTCTTAAGTGTTATAGCTTACGAAACCCTGCGCACACATACACACAGACACAGTGAAGCACGCCTTCGTTCAGTCCGGAATCTCAGAGCAAATCTCGAATCTTTGGAAGCCGGCAAACCGCGACTTTTATCTGCAATTTGAACGCCTTCAACCTTCGCTTCAAATTAACAGCTCTTACACAATTTTTTCTCTTCACTTTGGGATTTACTTTTTATTTTGTTGCCAAAAAAAATTGAGAAAAGGTGTAAAAAAGCGAAAGTTTTGTCAGGAGTTGAACATCGAAGTTGGGGGCCTTTTGTAAAAGGGCAGACGAAAGTCCGGCCGTCCGTCCGTCCGTCCGCCCGTCCGTCCGTTTGGCTGTCCGTTTGTCCGGCAGTTTGTCCGTGTGGCCGGCAGAGCGTGCATAATCTTTAAATCATTAAATAACAACAACAAAAATTACAACAGAGACCCCGAAATGAAAAATGAAAACAACGAAAAACGAAAAACAACAACGAAAGAAAAAACAACTGTGATACTTAATAAAAATAAAATAAGAAAATAAAAACAGCAGGCAATAAAAAAGGAAACGTGATGCTGAACTCGCATTTGCCCCGACTACACATAAATCGTTTATGCTTGTTGTTTATCATACCCTGTACCGGTGCAAAGTGCGTGCCAGGTGAGCGGGTCTGCCGGGTGTGCTCTTGAGGGAGCAAGAAGAAGAATGCTGTAACAATAAATCTTCTTATTGATAAAGATTCATGCATTTCTGAATAAGAAGCATTCATACAATTGTATACTTCGCATGTCTTGGCTATCTTCTCTTCTATTCAAGTATAATTATATAGTATATATATATATATATTTATATATATATATAGTTCGTGTCTGGAGTATCTCCTAGTTGTGCAGTATTCTATTCCATGCACAATTACATATAATGCATATGTAGGGTAGCTCATAGCTGTGCACACTCTCACTTTTCAAAGGTTCGAAATTTGTATTTGAAGCATGCAAAACAGAAGAGCAAAGAAAACAGTGTGCCCAGCAATAAAAAATCACTTTAACAGCTACAGATACATTGGGGTAAATCTACAGATACAAATACAGCTGAAAGATACAATAACAGCTGTAGTTGAAGATACAGATTTAAGAGCAGCTACAGCTGAAGGTATAGCTATAGATACAGATACACTGACAGCTTAAGATATTACTACAGCTACAGCTAAAGATACAGATAGAAGTGCAGCACAAAATACTGATACTAAAACAGCTGAATATACAAAAATAAATATAAACGCAGTTAATAACATAGATATACATATATGTAGAAATAGATATTGCAACAGCTAAAGATACAGCTGGAACATAACCCTAGGATACAGATACAAATAAAGTTTAAGATATACATAAATACAAAGACAGCTAAACAGATGCATTACCAGCTATAGTCAAAATCATAGATACAAATACAGCTACAGCTTCTCAGTTGGAAATCCAGTTGAAGATACAGATACAAATGTATCTAAAGATACTTACACAAGCTTTGAGCTGAAGTTTAAAGCTATTCAATCTTCAATAGACAGCTGTTCAGGCGTATGATTATGTGTGTGTGTGTGTATCTGTTTCGAGTGCAAGTTTTGGGGCACTTTCACTTTCGCATTTCGTATCTGCGAGGTTAAAAGAAACGTATCTCAAAGCCCGATCATAAATTTGTTTGGCTTATGAGTTCGGGCCGGGCACACGACTTCTTCGAGTCCGGGCCGTAAATCAGAAGCCGTAATTCAGTTAAAGATCATTAGATGCGAGTATCTCATATTAATTGTGGCACATTTGGCTAATTGCGTTGCGCCTGACACTGAAAAATATGAAAATTCGGAAACCGGTTTTCCGCAAGCTTCTAGTCGAAAGACCCCAAAAAAAAAGGCAACGATAAAAAAAGAGAAGCTGGAATCGATGCGATGATTCAACTCCAAAATGCAAATGCAAAAGCGCTAAAAAAAAGCCATTTAGCTGCCAGCTAAAAGTCAGCTAAAAAACCAGATTTCACTCCAACAACAACGAAAGCAACAACAACAACAACAACACGAAACGGAAAACCAAAACCAAGTTTTGAGCAGCAGAACCTCGCGCTGTCCGCTGTGGCGCTATGTATGTGTATGTGTATGTGTGTGTGTGAGTGTGAGTGTGTTTAGGTGCTATTGCTGTTACTGCTCGCACCTTAGCATCAAGCATCAAGCATTCAGCATCCAGCATCCAGTTTGGCTGCTTGCAACATTTGGTGGCACGCATCTCCTGCTGCTGCTCAGTGCCTCAGTTGACACAGTTTGCAAACACATTTACAGCTAACTTTGAGCTACCTGCCACATTGCACAATTGAGCGATTTTCTAGTCAGATATAGCTATATATCTATATGTTTATTTGTCTGTATGTCTGTATGTCTGTACGTGTGTGTGTATTAGTGTATTCCCATCAAATCACAAGCGAAGCTGCCAACTGGCCAAACAACTTTCCAGTTTTTTTTTTCCATATTTTGTTGTTGTTGCTGCTGCTGTCTGCGTCCTGTGGCAGCCTTTTGGCTAAGTCTGGAGTGTTGCACCGCCCGCTCTTTCACCGATTTGCCCGATTTTGGTGTTGGCTTTATTTATTTTTATAAGAGAACAAACAACCAGCCCCAACAACCACATCAACAACAGTAACCGCAGCAACAGCAACAACAACAACAACAACAGCAACAACAACAATCGCAGCTAAATAACTTGTCGGCTTTGGCACTAGAAGAGACTACGGCAGACCGCATCCCACAGATACTCGAGACTAAAAAAACGAAACAGATACAAAGAGTGGAGAAGCGAGAAGCGAGAAGCGGAGCGAGAAGCGAGAACTTAACAAAAGTCAATAAAGCCAATAAAGCAAAATTCACGTTGTTATTCATATTGTTGTTGTTGTTGTTGTCGTCGTCCAAGTGCAGACTCGATTGCAGACGACAGCGTCACCAATGCGAAGCCAACACATGCCACAAGCCACATGCCACATGCCACACTGGGCTGGCAGACAACTAAAAGATATGCATTAAAAGAAATAATATGGAGGAGAATATTATTATTGTTATTGTTAATGTTATTATTTTCATTGTGGCTGGCGGTAATGTTTATGAGGGAAAGATATGTGAGGAAATTATTATTCTTAATATTATTATCATTGGGCTTATGATTAATATTGTCTTGATTATGGATATTATATTATTCGAGTTCTCATATTTGTTATCATAACTACAACTAATTTAATTATCATAGGCATTAGTATTATTATTATTATTATTATTATCATATATTATTATTACACATTATGCCCTTATCCTTAGCTAATAGCTCTTTGGCTAAGATAGGGAATAGGGTATAATAAATATATACATTAATTTCATTTTGATTGGTACAGGATAGATAAACTTAAAATGTCTTTTGCTGCTACTTTCATAAATTGGGACCACTGTGCACAGTGGCTACTTCAAACAGAAAATCAAATTGCGGCAGTCGGTTGCGGTTGCTGATGCTGCTGCTGCTGCTGCTGCAGTTGTTGTTGTTGCCGCTGCTGCAGTTGTTTTTGTTATTGTTATTCGTGTTTGTATAGAAAATGCATTCGGGCCAAGCTGCAATGAGCCGGCAAAACGCAGCAGCAGCAAAGCAGCAAATAGAAAACGCACCGAACTCGGCACTAAAAAAATCTAAAACAAGTTGCCAATATATTCGGATAGAGAGAGGGAATAGAGGGGGAGATACTTGATAGAGAGAGATGGCAGACTGAGCCGAACGCGTGTCTAGTCGAGGGCCAATGCCAAAGGGCAGACAACTCTTTGACAAACTGTTGCGTTGCCCCATTGAGTAGCTGCCTCTCCTTCACTCACTACCTCTTCTCTCTCCCTCTCTCTGACTCTCTCCCACTCTAGTTGCAGATGGATTTTGGATTGGGATTTGTGACTTGGCCATTAGCTGACGAATTGACACACAGACCTAAAATCTAAATCGAAAGACTCAGAAATTGCGATTTGAAACGTGTTTTGCTCCTAGGCTTTAGCTTTGGCTTTAATTAGCGTTTTAATAAGTGACTTTTATCAGCTTCGGCTTGGCCCTGAGCAGCGTTTAGGCCAACTGGCCATTTGGCTGGCTCTTTCTCTTTTGGCCGCTTGCACAGTTCAATGCCATTTGCGAGCAGAAGAAGAACAATGCCAAAGTTGGGTTATTGTCCAGCACGGGCAACAGATTTACGAGAATTATTATTATTATGATTATTATTGTTGTTGTTGTTTCTTTCTCTCATTCCCCAATTCTCTCAATACAATAGGGAACCCCGCCTCAAAATTTCATAATTTGCAAATAGGAACAATAAATAAATAAATTTGAGTATGCAAATAAATGAAATGAAATGCTGATATGTTTGAGCATACACACGTACACACATTCACATATGTAACTGCCCTCCATCTCGCTCTTTTCGCTCAGTGTATTATTTTCCATTTGATTTTATTTTGCATTTTGTATTTATTTTTATTGATTTTTGCGGCTGCAACACAAAAGTCCGTAATTTATGTTACGGCTAAGCAGCAGCGGAGACTGTTGTTTTCCTTCTGCTTCTTCTTCCCGTATACCCTCTCATTTTTTGTGTTTGTTTTGCTTTGCATTGTTGCTTTTTATCTGGTTTTTGTTGCGGCTTTTTGTGCATTCAACTGAACCCAAAAACGAGGCGTGTGGCATTCGCTTTTGTTGCAGCCTCGCAGCCTCGCAGCCAGTTTGTACACTCACAAATCCGTTGCAAATATATCCAATACATATATACAATATATAAATCTATACATATATGCGTATATTTGTATCAAGTTCTTAAATCGAGTTGCATTCAATATTTGCCGAGCAAAAACATAAATGTATAAGCCACTTACAAGCTTTTACAGTTCTTAACTTCTTTTTCTGGTTTTCAGTGTTGGTTAACATTGCAATTTCTACTGTTTTACTACTCGACGAATACATTTGACTAAGCTGAAGGAGCACTGAAATAGTTTATTGAATGTTTTCTTAACTCTTACAATGATAATCAACTGTTTGTGGCTTTCAGTGTTGCCTAATGTTGCAATTTATTTCGATTTTTAGTGAGGCTAACAAAAATTAAGCAGCTTGGAATTGCCTTCACATTTTTGGCACCCGCATTTGAAATATTTTATGTGGGCGTTACGCATTTCACTTCAACAGCTAAAAATAAACCTTAGAAAACATTTACAAATATACATTTAACAGTTATTTAAACTGTTTTGATTGATTTCTTATTGTGCATTTTATTTATCTAAGTACACTTTTATCAGTTAGAGGTCTATGTCATTAAGCCTTCGGCTTTAATTTCAGTTTATTACGAAGTCTTTTATAGGCAAACCCGTCTCCCTCTTCTTTCCTTTCCCTTTCCCCTCCTTCTCTCCTTTTCTATTCCTCAATTCAGTTTTGAATGAGGTAATATGTGAAATATTGCGAACCAGTTTTAAGTCTCTGCTTCCTTTTACAGGTGAAAGTTTTCGCTTTGTTTTTGTATTGATTTGTATTTTTTTTTGTTGCGTCTTTGATCTGTAGGTGGGCATCATTTGAATTGATCTCCGACTCATTGTTGTTGTAGCTTAGTTTGAAAAATTGCTGAAAAGTGGAAACGCATAAATTTCGATTAAAAACAAACTACGCAACACAAAGGTTAGAGAAACTTTCAAAAGAATTGTGTAATTAATAATGGAAAATCGCGGATTTGTCATTAGAAAAATAGTGGGAAGTCTTTCGACCAAGAGGTAAGACCTACTAATGGAGTAGCTAACTGTACTTAAATATGTTTGATATTTACTTAAAGATTTTCTATTAGTGCTGCTTATGGATGACTTAAGAGTAAGACGGAGGAGTGAGACAGAAAATAAAGACTTAACAGAAGACTTAAACTAATTTGACTATTCTTTATACTATTATATCTTTGAACTTAACTTTTGGATGTGTTCATCTAGTGCTATTCTGTCTACTTTTTAAAAAGTTGAAAAAAGTTTATCTTTGAAGTTTTCGCTCTATAATTAATTTAATTTCTATGCAATTATAAGTCTGATCTTAACTTTTCTATTTATCCAGTACTATTCTGTATGTTTTTTAAATAAGTAACTTTCATGTTTTCGCTCTATAATTTACATGTGTTTTGTTTTATAGCCAAATTTAATTTACTTTATTTTTGGATATTTTTCGCATGGGCTAATTTTGGAGTCTGGTTTAACTTCAATTAACGTTTAACGACGACAAATGCAGTGCTTAAATATTTAAAAGTAATACCAAATTGTCATATAAAATGCGCAATTGTAATGAGAACGAAAATGTGAAAAGCCCGGAAAAGCGCGGAAAACAACGAAAAACAAAACAAGGGGCAGCGCCGAGAGTACTAAAGAGAAGGCGAAAAGCGCATTTTAATGGACACATTTTAGCTTAAACAGTATAAAATTTAAAACCAATTGCCGAAGGGAGAGGGACAGATAGAGAGAGAGAGAGATAAAGAGGGAGATAGTGACAGGGAGAGCTGGGAACTGTTGCAGTTGGGAGTTGTCATCTGTACTCAACTGCGCTGCACTGTTTCAACTGTCAAAAACCGCAACAACGAGTCAAAAAATCAACTAGCAAGAGGGGGCGGCAGGGCGTGCCAAGGGGCGTGGCAGGGGTTGGGGATAAGCGAGGGGTGTGTGTGACACCCTTTTCGTCTGATTCCAATTTAAAGTGCAATCAGTTTTTGCTTATTTGTACGCCGTCTGGTAGATCCGACTACAGATACCCAGTAGCAACCCGTCTCCTCCGCCCCCCCTCCCTATCCACTCATTTCTCTCAGTGTAAACGAGTTGTTGGTGTTGTTCTTGTTGTTTTTAGAGCTCGCAAAGTTTGGTAATCTGGACGATTCGCTCGCTGGCAAAAACAAATGCGAAAGCGCGTTTATTTTACAAATTAATTAAAACATTAACAAAAGCAACAACAAGAACAACAAATTGGAAGGTATATTCCGTTATCCTCGTGTCTGCGTGTGTGTGGGTGTGGGTGTGGGTGTGTGTGAGTGTGTTGGCTCGCATCCTTTGTCGCATTTCGTTTAATCCTGCGCGCAAATAAAATTCACAATTTATGGCCATACTTCTTCTTCTTGTGCTTCTTCTTGCTCTTTTTGTTTGTGTTTTCATAAAATTTTACGTGTAGATTGCTCATAATTACGACTCCACACGCACACACACACACACATACATACAATCCACAGCTGCGCTTCAGAGTATAAATCAGAAACATAAACAGAGACAATAACAGTTATACAGTTACAAGTTACAAGTTACAGTTACAGTCACAGTCACAGTAAAAGTTATACTAACAGTTTTCCAGTTACATTTGTCTTTCGAACGTGAGCCACGCGGCGAATGCGTAATTTTGCATATAACAAATAGAAAATTGATGCGACATTCAAAGTTCTTTATGGTTCTTGCCTTTGTGATATATATAAATGTATATATCTATGACAGCACTTTATCAGTAATTACTCAGATTTCCATAAAGTCAATAAAATATGATATGTGGACATGAATCAAAGCTAGAAGAGCTACGGATATCAGATCTAGTATATAAGTTGTCATAGGCCTTACATTTCTTACTAGGACTTGCTTTTTGAATACCCCTTAATAGATTTGCCTTGCAGTAGTTGGAGTATTATTAAGTTGTTGTTGGACATGCTAAAGGGCCCGCTTAAGTCACAGCTTTGCGAGATCTTTGCTCTTGTACGTGCTTCTCCTTCTCCCCTGCAGCTGCTGTCATAAACAGCAGCCGCACTTTCAATAATTGCTGAACTATAAATATGGACTTAAGAGCTCGCCCCAGCACAATGGCTCTTATAATTAGTGGGCCACAGCCGCAGTCACTTTCTTAAGCCTGGCTACCTAATCGTAGCTGTTGCTTGGCTAAAACTACAAAATGCGAAATACGAAAAACTAAGAAGAAGAGAAAGATGAAAAAAAAAAACAAAAAGTTTGACGAGCTGTGTAAAAAATGAGAAAACGTCGCTTGGCAACCGCACAAAACAAAGGGCCGTAATTTGAAGCAGCTGGGAAGCAGCTCAGCTACAACAACGACAATAACAACAACAACAACAACAACAACAACAGCCGCAGCAGCAAAGTTGACGTTGACGGCAAAACTAAAGTCAAAACAAATAATTTGCTATAATAACTAGAGAAAAATCAGCTGGGAAACAAAAGAAGAAGCAGCAGCAAAAGTAATAGACAAGTGGAAGTGAAACAAAGAAAAACCAAAGCAAACAACAACACCAATAACAACAACAACTACAACAACTACATTAACCGCACACACACAACACTCTCAACTCTCGTCTCAGCCACATAGAAAACTTTCTCCTTCTACCTTCCAGAGATCTCGCTCTTTCTCTAGCTAAACGTCGTCATCTTCGTCATCGACGCTCCACTTTGTTGTGCGTGTGTGTGTGTGTGTGTCTGTTGCTTGTTGTGTGTCTCAGTTGGTTTGTGTACTTTGCAAGTTAAGGAGCTGTGTAGTCGCTGTCTTATTCCCAGATCCCTCTCTCTCTCTATCGCCTCCTCCTCCGCCACCTCGTCTTCCACTCATCCCGCTCGACCGCAAGACTATTAAACGCACACTTGCGTGCAGTTTTTCGCACCCGCCTTTGGGCTTCCACTCAAGGCGAACCACAGCGCTGTAAACAGTTTTTCTGTTTTTTACATAGCATATACCCTGTAATAGCTGCGAAGTGGGGTATATTGCAGTTGTGCCTATTTGTTTAACGTATTGTGAAGAAGTCAGCATCTTTCTATTGCATTTGTGAGTTTCATTTACTCGATCTCCAACTCTCTCTTCTTAGAGTTAACAAAAATTGCGCTACAAAAATAGAGGCAATAAAGATGACAGTCGACCACCAATAATATCCTGTAATCTAGCTACCCATTCTATATAGATTTCAACGTCAAGCCACACTTGAATTACTTAAGAACGCGAAGACTTACTTAAGAGTAGTTGCATACAGGGCATCTACTAGTCGTTCACTCCCCACTCTCTCACTCTTCTGTTGTTTTTCTTGAAAATCTCGCGCAGCAGCTGCGGTTAGTTGGTGATGATGCCGCCAAGCGCTCAGCTAAGCCCAGACCCAAACCCGAACCCAACTACAATCCCAACCTTAACCGAAACCCGACCCCAACCCCAACCCCAACCCCAGCCCGGGTCCCAATCCGAATCCGAACCCTAAGCCAGACTGTGGCTGAAATGCAATGCGATTCATTGGCCGCAGCTGGTTTCAGCCTTGGCTCCGGTCTTTTTCGCAATTTGTGCGGGTTTTTGGTCTCCAGTTCGCGTCGTCGATGTCGATGAGGATGTGGATGCATATCACCCGCATGGCTCATAATTCTCGTACCGCTTATCGACCGACTGCAATCGGCAATATACTTCTGCAGAACCAGCTACCCCTCCCCTACCTCCTTCCCAACACCATGCCCTGCTCTGTCCATATGGCATATGCCATATAGCACTCGGCCCTCATCTCTCGCCGATAAGGCGAGGCACACATGTTATCGTCGTCTGACCGACGGTCGAGCTCGAATCGCAACTCGAATTGGAACTGGAACTGGTCTCGGTCTCAATCTTTTTCTCTCTCTCTCTCTCTCTCTCATTCCCTTTCTCCACTACTCTCTCTCTTTCTTTCTCTGTGATGTACTGTAAAGCATAAAATGAGAAGCAGCTGAATGAAGGCGCAGAGGAAATTATGCGTAATGAAGTGAGCAATAGCTCTGTCTATGTGTGTGTGTGTGTGTGTGTGTCCTTATCAGCGAGAGTGTGCGTGTAGAAATTGTTGCTGACTGAACGTCTCTACCCGAAGCCTCCCCTTTGGCTGTTTCCTGTTTAGCTTGGGTAGTTTTTATTCGCTTCGTTTCCGCGTCAATTTCCTTTAATGTGTTGTGGCGTGATGTCCCTTAACACACACACACACACACACACACACACACACACACACACACACACACACACACACACACACACACACACACACATACATACATACATACAAATGTATATACAGTTTGCTATCTCAATATAACTCTCAATCAGTTTTGTAGCTTTATGCGCACTTTTATGACTTGTGTTTTGTTCTTCTTCGTCTTCTTCTTCTTAGTTCTCTTCCTGTTCGGTGGTTGCGTTTCTATTTTATCTGCGTAATTGAGTTCGTTTGCACATTAGCAACATTAGCAACAACAACAACAACAACAAAAACAACAATAACAACAATTTGCGAATTTTGAATAGTTTGTTAGGGGGCGTTCGTAATTGCCCAGCCATGTGTCATAAATATGGAAGACAAAGTATTCGAGAAATGGGGGAAAATATTTCGCTACACTTCTATACTAAAGTATTTTCTCTAGCTGTTTTCATTAAAGCACGCTCAAACACTAAGCCTTATTCAAATTTATGAAAATTGCATAGAGAGCCATGGAAAATGCAAATATGTATATTAATGTATTTTACTTACCCTTACTTATTAAATCATTATTTAACTTTATAATAATAATAATTCGAATATGTGAGAATTGCATAGAGAGGCATGGATAAAAGAGGCGTTACCTTTCGTTGCATTTGATTTGCAATGGTACAGTAAAGCACAGTTATGTAAATGCATCTACATACATATACTATACGTTTCTCAACACATATATATATACATTTTCTTATACATACATTTACACATAGACAAGTGAGGCACGCAAAAAGTTTATTTGCCAAGTCGTGGATGAAGAAGAAGTCAATCAGTCAGTGAGTCGGAACAAAATGTCTTAAATGACTAATCAGTCTGTCTGGTCATATACATATATATATATATATACATACATATGTATGTATATGTATACGTAAGCCTCAATTTCAACCAATTTTCAATAGCAATTACCGTTAAACATATGCACAATTATGCTTTTGCCGTCATATACTTAAAATTAACTGAATTATGATTATAGAAATTTTATTAAAACATTTTTATATGTTTTTTCTCTTTGCAGGTATGTCGATGTATATTTATATGTGTGTGCGTGTGTGTCTGTGTGTGTGTGTGTCTATAATGAAGCATTAACTTTAATGCATCGGATACTTAACGAACCTCTGGCAGATGGCAATCGGAGGTATTTATGATGTTGACTGTGATGAAACGCACAAAATTATGAAAATGAAATAAAAATAAAAAATAATAAAAATAATAAACCATAATAATATAATAAGCGCGCATAATAAAGGGGCGTTTGCTAGGGCTTAATGACCAGACAGGCCCACTTTATATATATTTTACTAAAAACTGAACTGAAAAGCAATTTGGCCAACTAATTCTTGGCACGAAAAAGAAATAAGAGAGAGGTAGAAGACGAAACAATACTAATTGCAATTTTCACACCAGACATTCGACATTCGACATTCGAGATAAAGCAAGAAATATGAGTTCCAATTGCCAATAGCTGAATTGCGTGCTGAAAACACTTACAGATATTTGGCCAGCGATTATTGGCCAGCTACAGAGAGACAGAGACAGGGAGAGAGAGAGTGACAGAGAGAGAGAGAGAGAGAGAGAGAGAGGCAGTGAAACCTTTGAGCTGCAACTTTAGCTGACTCACGACCCGGCCACAAATTGACTTCTCTTTTGGCCTAGCACAAAAATAAGCAAGTAAGAGGCAGCCAGACTGCTGAGCAAGACTAAGAGATATCCTATTATGCTGACAACAAGTTGCAAGCTTCAAGTTCTTCGTCAAGCCAAATCTAAAAATCGTTATTATATAGAAATCTCAAAAACATGTCGAATAAGCTCTTGGGTAGGATTATTTATATATATACACAAAAGATCATAATATACCCTATTGACTCCTTCAATACGCTTAGGGTATCAAATATGTAATCAAGTCAGCGGAGCCGAGTCAAAAGCATTTCAATCAAGCTGTTCGCTTAGCAACGCGGACTCAAACTGTTACAGGGTAGCAGTTGCCAATCGGGTAGTCACAGCCAAGCGAATTAGGCACATTTATGAGCAGCTTTGCGAAGCGTGAACCCAACCAAAACGTGTGAACGTGAACGTGAACGTGAACGTGAAGGGGTAATCGATGAGCATTCTGCTTGGACATGGCTACGAGTCGGACTCTTGCCCCAAATGGAAAAGCCGCATTGGTTGGGTACGTGCACAAGGTCAAGTTGTTTATGGCCACAGCACTTGATATTCGATATTCGATATCATCGACACGCCGTTGGCCCAACCACCATTTTGGCCACATTTGAGCACTCTTTTAGCCTTTCTTTTGCCTTACAATTCATGAATTCATGAATATGCCTGGTGAATATTTTGCTGATGAAGTGCTTTACAAAGTGCATTGCTGTTGAATTTATTTGATTTTCAATTTCGAATTTATTGTTCAAAGGTTGTTCGATTCCCCCCACTCCCCTTCGTTCAACTCCTGACTTTGCTGCTGGCCTTAACCAAATGCAGCTGCGAGCCTCAAATCCGGTTGAAATAAATTTCTTTTGACTTAAAACTGTTTATATTGTGTTTTAGCCTACGTTTTGATTACTCAGCTCTCTTGGTATTCTAACCAAAATACTTATCAAGCAGCTTTAAATACAATTTAAGCTTTGATGGGCTTTCAAATCATCTTTTTAATAAACTTTTAAAGTTCGTCTTGCAACTTCTTTGAAAGACTTTTCTTTGCACAGAAGATTGGCAATAGCTGTTCACAAAACATTTTGCATATATATACATATATATCTTTACGTATCAGGTTAAAAGTGACTTTTGCTTTCGTCTTTTGTGAATATCGAATCGAACCGTGTTTCTTTTTTGTTCGCTTTCGGTTCAAATTTCGCAGCGTTAAATCTATGAATATATGTATATATGTATATATTATACTTATACGTACTTGAATTTTGATGATTCTCGAAAGCAAGAGTTGCACACACACAAAGGTGTAGCCCCATACATGTGTGTGTTTTTGTCTGCCTGTTCCCACTTTTTGGCTCGTCTGTCACTTTCCATTTTAGACTTTTGCAAATTTGCATTTTTGCTGCTATTGAATATGTATGACATACTACAACTATATAAAGAGCAGGCAGCAACAACAACAACAACAACAACAACAACAACAATGCTCGCAAATTTTGTCCCACGTATTTCATTTAATTTCTGTCGTGTATTTCATTTCAATCGACTTTTGCTTTTCATTTGTCGCGAGACTTTCGCGAACCAAAATTAAAATAAAAAAGAAAAAACAAAAAACAAAGCATATCCAATTTGCATGCAGTCAGGGCTGCAGGCACGAGGCCAGGGCTGCTAAAATCCTCATCAAATTAAAGTCGAGCCGGAAAATTGAAAATAAAACGCGCACAGATTGAAAACTGAGCGGAAAATGAAACGTGTCCAAGGATCCGCGCATGGGGAGAATACGACGTGACTTAGCTGTAAAATGGGCTCAGGTGGACACCTACCCATACAATCACATATAAACACACACACACACACAGGAAGAGCCTTGGAGCCCGTCCAGTGGAAAATGTTTAATAGAAAAATTATGCACTGATTTGTATTTGGTCGTAATCTTTTTTTCGCTCTTGCTGACCCTCGAAATTCTCATACTCATTGAAAGTGGATAAATGGGGTATATTGGTAGGGACTGTCTTATTTCATATTCCTAAAATCGATATAAATCGATATTTCAATTTTAAGTATAACATGAAAACTTACTTATTAATTAAATAATTTTAATATTAAATATTTTTTATATCATTTCCATCGCCTCCTTATTTCCTCCTATAAATAATACGAGCAACAGCTTAATTCTACAGGGCACCTAGCTAGTCGGGCACTCTTGTTGTCGCCTTTTGGCCATGTTATTTTCATGGCTGGGTGGCTGGTTGGACGCTTATGCAAATCAAGCAGAGGGAGATGGGAGATCCTGGCCAGAAGGACAAACCGTGGCAAGTTCCGAGACGACGAAGGAAACGCAATCGAAATAAATTGCCAAAGTGTCGTCTGCACTGGCGAAAAGGGGGTGTGGCTGCTGGGGCGGGCGGCTGGGTTTCTGGCCAGATATCGATGGCAGCTATTTCCGCCAGCAACAACAGTAACAACAACAATGGCTAGAACAACAGCTAAAAAGTGCAGAAGAAATGCCGTTTTACATGGCAGGACGCGCATTTCGTCTGTTTTTTCTTCCAAATGTCACGCCCCCAGCCCCCGCCTCCATTTCCCTCACTTGCTCGCAGTCGAGTGTCGTAAAAACAAACGCGAAATCCGCCGCATCAAATTGGCCAACAATAAAAAAAGAAAAGAAGAAGAGAAACCGAAAGTTCAAGTCGAACGATTTCCGTTCTTTTCTTTACGCATAACATTTGCCGTTAGTGGGCTGTCACGCTGCCACGCCCACAGAAAAACTACTAAAGCACTTTTAGAACAATGACGGCTGCAAACTTTATGCCACTCCCCCATCTCTTCCCTTCCCCCATTTACCGTTCGATTTGTCAACGACTTCGAATGGGTTGCATTTTTTTCTATATTTGCCAAGCGCTGGAATTTCATTTTATTGGCCATTTCGGTTGACCTTCGGGCCAGAAGCAGCTAACGGAACTAGTGAGTGGGGTTACGGAATAGCCAAGTTGAGACCTGGCTGGATGTCTGCATAGTTTTGAATACCCTGTGCAAATGTTGTGAAGGGGGCTTTACTCGCAATGTTCGATTAGAAAAGTGTGAAAGGTTACAGCCGCTTTTATTGTATTTGACATATACCCTGGAATAAGAAATATGATATGTTGTACCTTTCAGTGCAATAAATTTTTTATTTGACAATGTTTGGATCTCTCTCCCTCTCTCTATCGCTCTTTTTTCCTCTGTGTCCCTCTGCCCTTCACCCTATAACAAATACTTTATTTCAACACTTAAAATATCCTCTACTATACTCAATTTATGTAGGTCAATGATTACCTCTTTATTTTTCGGACTCTTCGCTACTCAGGAGCAACTTTTTTAGCTGATGGGTATCTGCCAGTCGCGTCGATCGCTTCGCGCTGCTAAAATTCCGTAACAAATTGCGAGCTGCCCGCCAAGTTTTTTGCATAATTCGAATTGTTTTCGCTTATTGGATTTCTGCTTGAGTTTTCTCGGCTACTTTTTTAATATTTTTCTTAAGCCTCGATTTGGGCTTATTTCAAATTCAATTTGTGGATTCCGAATGGAATTGTTTGCCTTAATTGGACTCGTTGCTTGTTCCTTGGAAGAGGCCTCGAATGGGGTTAATCGGTGCGACCGGGCTGTGGGGCTTGAGCGAAGTGCATTTAGCTGCAATTACGAGAAATAACCCAAAACCTAAGCTTTTCCTCTGTGGCTTTTCTTTGCAATTAATTTTCTTGACACTCTCAAGCCTCAAGGCTCTCACCTGTGCAGGTGTTTCTGTCATTAAGTGTCGCCGCTTGTCTCTGATAAATGCTCGCCAACTACCTGATACTCTCGCCACTCTTCTTCTTACCTACTAATTTCTTCGCACCTCCATTTCGTGCGTGTTTTGCAATTCCAGCAGGTGGCATAAACATGTTTAACGACAACAACAAAAAAGCTAATTAAATAATTATTTTAACACAATGCGAAGGTTTATGAAACTCCCATCAAATGACGAAATTTTAAAACAAGCCCAAAAAACTAAAAATTAAAAAAATCTTTATCATTGTTTTTGTTTACTGAAAATAATTAGCTTCGCAAATTGTTATTAAAAAAGGATGTAGCTACGAGTTTTATAATTTATTTTAATTAGAAAAATTATAAGCTGCAGTAAACAGCGGCCTACAGTGAAGTATTAGGTCAAGGTTCAAACTTGAAAAAAATTTAATGTACTCGTTTTTTTTAATGTTCGCTTAAGTTTAATTGCATTGAAATTGCGTGGGATAGTTAAGATCCCCCTTTTAGTAGGCCATCTGGTTAAGTAAAACTATATTTGAATGAATTTGGCTTCTGAGATCTTTAAATATGCTTTTGTATTAATCAATTATTAAGTCAGATTATAGATTATTAGGTCAGGGTTTCAATTTGTTCAGGATTGGATTAATAATTGTTTCTTTTAAGAGCTTAAAAAAGTGTTTTTGTTTCGGAGATAATAATACTGGTTTGTGAAAGAGTTTTAAATGGGAATTGGGATTAATGGGATTCGAACCGTTGACTTTTAATCATTCAAAGCAAATTTACATACAATAAATCGCACTTAAAGCCTTTTTACTTACTCATTGGCCATAAATCAAGGCTTTGTGCAATATTTCTTTCTGTCTTTGCATAATATATTTATATATATATGTGTATATATCTGATAAATCGGAGCTGTTTGCGTTTCTTATAAGGTAATCGACACCTTTTTGTTGAGTCGTAAAGAACTTAAGTCAAGTCCCGAATGCTAAATGATTCATAAGAAAGTAGGTAGAAACAGAACAAAGAATATGTATATATATATATTGTGTATGTATGTATATATTCAGATATGTATACATCTGAATTGCTTTTATTTAGCGTTTATTTATGACAAACTGTTTCGTAATCTTCGATGGACTTAAGTGCTTGCATAAAGTATTTAAATAATACTAAATTATTTATTATGATATGGCCTCAATGTGTGTCTGTGTGTGTGCGTGTATATTTTAAGCATGCCACCAAAAGTGAATGCCACAGAGAATCGCATTTGATGCTAAATTAAATCAGTTCGTAGCAGAGAGAAGCGAAGTGAGAAGATGCCACATTGCGATATTAAAAGCGCATAGAGAGAAGCCAAGTGAAATCTCAGAGGAGACCGTCGTCGTAGGCGGTATGCGGGGGGCGTGGCAAGTGGGGCAACAACTGGGGGTCTGATTCTCAAAAAAACTGAAATAAAAGCGAAACAAAGGCGGCGGCTAAAGCGACACAAACACACAAATTGAAATGACCTACATAATGCCCAAGAGCGAGTTGTTGTAGTTGTAGTAGTAGTTGTTGTTGTTGTTGTTGTTGTTGTTGTCTTGATTATTGTTATTGTCGCCCATCATAGAAGAAGCGAAGAAGCGAGTTGCGAGAGAAACGGACGACGACAACTGCATGAATGAATGAGCAAACCTCATGATGAGCTAACGAGCAATTTAAGAATTTAATTTATGTGCATACACGCACACACACACACACACAGACACTCATAGAGACTGCTACGGCTAGAGATACAGATACATGTCTGCTGGCAGCCACTGAATGTCGCATGCAACATGACAGCGGGCAGCAACAGCAACAGCAGCAGCATCAGCAGCAGCAGCAACAACGACGTTTGGAGCCTAATGACGTAGCCACTTAAGCGCTTTTCATCTGAGTGTGCGTGTGTGTGTGTGTGAGTGTGTGCGCGCGCGCCACATTGGCTGCGGTTCTTTCGAATGCGAGCTGCGTCTGTGGTAGCTGCTGCTGTTGCCCCAGCCATGTGAAGTGGGTATATTGGTTGTGTGCAGAAGCATGTATCAGTACAACGCTTAGCCTTAGCAATGAATATCCTTCTAAACCCATTTATTCGACCATCCTTCTATTCTATTCGAGCTTCTGCATAAACCCGAAGATTTCGAAGGTAATGCATCATAAGTCACACATTTTTGTACGATATGCAGACTTTTCTCTTTATAATCAAGAAAAATTAAAGACTATAAAGGGTTTATATGCATACTTTTTCCAGGTCATGATCTTTTTACCAGGGAACTGTTCAGTAGTAATCTAGTGTGTTTTGCTTAGGGTATTTTCAAGTCGGGCATCCCCTTACTTGCTGCTGTTGTTGTTGTTGTTGCTGCTGCTGTCGCATTGGCAACATGTAAAAGTAATTGCCAACCCGGATGCTTGGCAGTCGTTGCTGCCACATCGGTCGCCGTGCCACATGAAAGCCAGAAATTAGAAACGGATCTGAAATTAGAAATGCCTCAAGCCCAATGCAGCGCAGCTTCCCAACTGCTTGCCCCTGGTTCGAGTCCCAGTTGCAGGTCCCCATTGCTGCTTATGTTTTGCCACTTGCCGCCAACGACTGTGTGGGTGACATTTATGTCTGATATTTATATATATATATATAATGCACTGGAAGAAAAATATAATAATACAAAAGTAGCCTAAAGTTCAGATAATTGTTTGCTTTCAGTTTAATGCAATTATGAGCTATATTTCTGAAATGTAATACTGGGTCTTACTCATCTAATTTCTTGAAATAAGATTGAAACTCTTTGTTTATTTTTTATGCGTAACACTTAAATAAAGCTATTATTCTAAGAATACGTCATGGCTTTACACACAGAAATAAGACATCTGCAAATATAATTATTGCTCGACTTTGATTACTTTAAGATTTAACTTACATCGGGAACGACAGATTCCAGAATTCCCTTTCGTATCGACACTAAATGTTCTCTAGTGTCAACTTTTTCGATCAGTGTATCCACATATAGCTTAATGTATTTATATGCGTATTTATTTATGTCAGCTGAATGAAGTCGCTGTCACAAGCGCAGTCGCTGAGGCAGTCGCCAAGTCTGCATTGCCACACTTTACACTTGGCATGGTGCCCTATATATAAGAAGTCCGGAACGAGTTACCCTATAAGAGTTTTCCCTAAACCTACTCTGCCTCTTTTCGCCCTCCCCCAGCCCCTTCTGTCAAGGCTCCAGCTTTTGTGTGTGGGCGGATTTTGTTGGCAGTGCAATGATTGCGTTTTATGCATTCGAAAAATTGGCTATAAACGCGTTTCGCTGCTGGCAAACTTTGTCCGCCTTTATAGCCCGATTGCATCGATGGCCAGCGCCAACTTTGCCATATAATCTTTTACGCGGGCATTAAGCTCACTTACGATCCAGTTCACGACAATGCCAAAAGATACCAAGACAATGTCCCACACACATACAACTCTCACCCTTTCTTTGTGTGCGTGTGTGTGTGTGGCAAGAAAGACTCTGTTCGAGACTTTGCGGCACCTTTCGTTGCCAACTGGCAGCCGTTAAAGTCGCAATGACACCAGCTGAAAGCGCTTTCAACTTTCTGAAAGCTCTTTTCATTAACTTAAGTTCTGACTAAATGAGCTTTATGCAAATCCCTTTAAGGAGCTTAAATCGAGGATCCATTTGGCAGAGATTCAAGTTAAAACGTTCTAGTTTAAGCTGAAGATACAAGCTTTGTTGTTTTGTTGTAATGATTGAACGTTAGTTGAGGCAGATCTGAGATCTCCGGATTACTTTCTTGTGAGTGTTAAATGCATGGGAAATTCTTCGCCTCTTCCAAATATTGTGCTTAAAGCTTCACTAAGCAGCTCCGACAGTTAAGCAGAGCTTTAAGTGCAAACTAAAGCAACTGTCACTCAAGTTTAGAGCACGCAGCGTCGCTTAACAACTCAACTGTGAGTTGTCTCGCCTCTCTCTCTCTCTCTCTCACTCACTCACTCTTTCTGCCTTGCTGTCTGTCTCCCTCTCGCTCTCTCTGGCTGCCTGCCTGCCTGCCTGTCAAAGTCGTGCTCGTTCGTTACGCCCACCGGCACTTTAATCTAAACTGTGAGGCGTGCGGGGAACCTGAATGTTTAACTGGAACTGGAACTGAACTGGAACTGAAACTGAACTAAAACTAAACTCCAAAACTAGACGCTGAGACATTTTGGCTTTGGCGTCAGTCAAGCGTCAAAGCGTTTGCACTTTACGTTCCCCAAGTTTGCAACTTACAACTGCCACGCCCCCTCAACAGCCCCTCCCTCCTTCTGCTTGGTTGCAAGATTTCGAGTTAGTGGGTCAAAAGTTTCTGTGTTCTTTTTTTTTCGTTTTCAATGTGTGAAATTGTTGCTTTTGCTCTAAAATAATATTTTTAAGCGCTCTTTAAGTACACAAAAGTCAACGTGACTTTTTGTTTGGGTGTTTGTATCTTCTTCTTCTGCTTCGTTTATAGCTGTCTGTGTTGCTTTCATTTTTATATGCACCAACAAAAACACCAACACCAACACCAACAACAAGAACTGCGATTTTAATACTGGGTGAATGTCATGTTCTAAGACTCTCCTCTCGAGCCCCTCCTTTGGTTGAGAGCTTCTGCTTTTTATTTTATGTTAGTTCATACAAAGACACGAAAGAAGCAGAACTTCAAAGAGAGAGACCGAGAGCGGGAGAGAAGAGGAAGGGTAAGCGAGACACCAATAGGTATTAAAGCTGATACTTAACAACATTTGCGGACTTTAACAGACGTATTCGAGAATGAAGCTACCTCTCTTCCTCTCTCTCTCTCTCTCTCTCTCTCTCTCTCTCTCTCTCTCTCTCTCTCTCTCTCTCTCTCTCTCTCTCTCTCTCTCTCAGCCTTTTTCCTTTGCTTTGAAGTTTCTTTAAGCTGTCACCTGAGCTCCTAGTGTGGCTTTTCCTGCGGAAGCTTTTTTATGAAAAAGCAGAAAAGATAAAATTAAATTATAAGTTGCATTTTGATAGAATATAGTGTGTAAGAAGACAGAGAAAAATGTTTTAGCATTTGTTACTTAATAATGTGTAGGAAAATATGTCATTTTGCTTTGCTTATGAGTTTTACCTTAATATATTTGTATATTCTAAACTCATTCAAAATGGGTAAAGATGTTTTTGTGAATGTTTCTGTTTACTTGATATCCATAATTTGTTTTAGTTTTTAGAACATATCTTCGTGCGTTAGTTCTTCGTTGAGTCAGGGTATCTGCTAGTCGAGCACACTCGCCTGGAGTTTGCTTGCTTGTTTTTTAAAAGTCTTAAAGAGATTGGCTTCAGCTTTGGTTCTACTTATTAGTTAATCAAGCGTTCGTCTTCTTTATTAACCCCAAAAACTTGCTTAGCTTACTTTTGGCTACGGCGAATCTGTTTAATTCAGAATTAGAAATCAAGGTGCCTTAATTTCATGCCGAAATACAAAAGCCACACAAAAGAAACAATGAACAAAAAATACAACAAAAACAGCTGGAAAAAAAGTCCATTACAAATCAGAACTGCGGTAAAGTTGAAAAGCGCTCTGTAATTATTTTTGTGGAGCTGTTCGGGAAAGGGGGGAGGTGGGGAAACCAGCTTTGATTGAAAGTTCAAAATGGCCTTTTTTGGCCTTTTTGGGGCTTTGGCGTTATAAGCGCCCACTTACATTTAGTAAAGCGATCTAATGCCCAAAAACCCAACTCAGCTTCGACTCCAACTTGGACTCGAACTCCGTTTCCTTCTTCTTCTTCTCATTCCTTAGCTAAACAAAGGCGAAGCAGAAACGGAAAACGCTTTGTCAGCTTGAATTGTAGTCAAAAGGCGAACCCAGTCAAGCAACCAATCAACCCAACCAACTAAGCAACCCAACCAGTGATCCATTCATCTTTTCATTCAAAGTTTCGGCTTGTGAAAAATCATTATTTAATTTCCTATTTTCCATGCTCTTTGTTCTCGCCATTCGCCGTGCTTATTGTTTTGTTTTTGTTGGCTAACAAATTGTGCCAATGTTATTAACTCTAACAAGATTTTTACTAATTATAACTGGTCTTAAATAGGTGTAAGCTGCACCAGCAGAAAAAGTTTCAGTTCTAATTCTTATTTGGACTGTCTTTTGACTCATAGCTTGTTTCTTTCAGATGAAGCTGCAATTAAGCCTGAAACATGGCTTAAAGCTTAGATATAGATTTAGTGAAATAAAAAATCGTTTTACTATAATTTATTTCTCTCAGTGTGGAAATATTCGATTACGTGCGCCTCATTTCTTAAATTTTATTCAATTTGCATTGCGCAAGAGAGAAAAGTGCATTCATAACAGACAGAAAGAAAGAGATATATAGAAAATTTGAGAGGGAGATAGAGAGGGAGAGCGAGAGAGTGGGAGGAAATGAAGATGAAAGCAAAAGGCAAATAAATAAAATATTTACGCTAATTTATTTACTTAACAAAAAAATACATTTCGTTTGCTGTGCGCGAATTCCTTTTTAGCGTAATTTAATTAGTTTTTGTTTGCACCTCGTTGCAAGCCCCCTTCACCACCCTCCCCTCTTACGACTCCCTCTTGCCACGCCCCGTTGCCCTGTTTCAAATTTTCGTGTGTCTGGCAAAGTTTTCACTGCTGTTTTCTCAGTTTTTCCCTAGCTTTTATTTTTTCCTTATTTTTCGCTACTTTTGCTTTTAGACGTGTTAATTAAGCAGCTTTTTTTCTGGCGGTAGATTTTTGTAGATCTTTAAATTTGGAACCGCTGAGAGAAACCTTAAAGGTATAATGGATACATAGCTGTGCACCGAGAGAAATAATAAATTTATTCGACAAAAATTAACTCCATACAAAAAAAGATCTCAGTTTTATATATAGATTTGACAAATTTTTTGACAATCTCCCTGTCTCTTGTTTTTAAAAGGAATTCATAAGTCAAATCATTCGCTTTGAAGTCGCAACAAGCCACCTGACCCCTGACCCTTGACCCCTTACCAGACACCACGCACAGTTCTAAGAGTTTTTCTCATGTGAGTTTCTCGGTTGAGCACGACGAAAGGGAGAGAGAGAATGAGTTGAAATTGTTGTCGCGTTGGCAACACGCATCACATAAGGCAAATGACTGCCACACAGTGTTGCAACAACAACAACCGTTCTTTGATGATTGATTAACAACGAATTTGCATCCAAACACACAATATCTATATATATATATATATATACAGGAAAGTGTAGAGCTGTAGTGTAGTGGGTCAGAAATGGAAGATGGAATTGAGTGATTGTGATTGACTGAGTGAACGATTGACTGATTGAGAAGACGCTAATTGCAAGTGAAACGAGGCTTGTGCAATCTGCTAATTGCGAATTGGCTGGTAGCCATAAAAGCAGCTCAATGGAAACATAAATATGTATATGCATATACATACATATATACACTATGTCATGAAAAGATATCTATAAGCGTATACATACTATATAAATCTGTATGTATATAAAGATAAAGCTGCTACTTACGAGCTTCAAAGTAGTTCAGGGGCAGCTGCGTTGAGCAGTTCAGTCACTCACTCAGCCGCTGAGTGAGTCAATCAGTCAATCAGTCAGTCAGTCAGTCTTTTAGTCAGTGTGCATTTTGCATTGAACTGCATTTTAATTTGTATTTTATATTTTAATTAATTAATTGCAATTTGTAATTGTAATTTGCCATTGACACAGTTTTTCGCACCGTTAAATAAAATCAAATGAAAACTTTCCATTATGTTGTTGCTGCTGTTGTTGTTGTTGTAGTTTCATTTAAATGGCGGCTTTTCCGCCTGACATTTACAAGCGACTGCGCAATTTTCAATTGATTAAGCAATTTTATAGTTTTCCCTACGAATGAAAACCCGAGTAGGAGAGAGAGAGGAAAATGCAAAAGTTGTTCATTAAGTTAAGAGATTGATTCAAAGTTTCATTTGCAACTACCATAAATATGTATATGTACACATTTGTATATATATAGATATATAATATAGTTAGAGATAAATAAATAATTGAGTGGGCGCAACTGCCACTCCCCCTTTTGCTAACCAATTTTTTGCGCTAAATGTTTACTTTGGCCTCCATCGATTTCCATTTTGTTTATTGCCTCTTTTCTATAGATAAAATAGTAAAAGCTAAATTGCTAGGCCATAAAACGGATAAATGATTATTCACTAAGTGTAGCTCAAGTTATAGTTTTACTAGAAATAAATTAATTCCAATTTTTGTGGGGCTTAAACATATATAATCTAAAAATTCCAGTGCTTGGCTATAAAAAAGCTATAAGTGTGTTTGATCTTTAATTGCTAAAGCTTTACTTTTAACTAGACATTTATCAATTTCCTTTACAATTGTTGCAATTTTCGTAAGCTAAAGAAAAAAGTAAAAGCTAAATTGCACACCTATAAATCTGCTAGGTGATTATTCACTAATTAATTTTTAGTAGAAATAAATCCATTTTTATTTCTATTAATGCGTTTTTCGTGTGGTTCAAAAAGTAAATGATAAATTGCATAGCTTTAAAACGGCTAAGTGCCGTTGACCAAATTTGGGTTAAGGTTTAATATGCTTACACGGTAGACAAGTCAACAGAATAGGCAAACAATTTAATTCTCTCTCTCTTTTTCTTAATTCTATTATCCGATGATACAGCTGATTTAGCTTGGGAATAAAAACCGGCTGTTGACAACTGCGTGAATTTTGGCTTTGTTTCATTCTTTTGGCTTTTTGCGGACTCATTTCCTTTGCCCATGTGAGCGATGGATGCGCTAAGCAGATCTTATTTATCATCCATCCCGTGACAGCTGATAAAAGAGCTTCCCCAATTCCACCTGCAGCTCACACGACTAACAAATAGGCTGAGCCGGTGACATAACCAGGCTCCCGGCGAATATACCCCTTTACTGCGCCCCTCGCTTCGGCTTAATGACAATCCTCGAAATCCTCCGGCGACAACATCTCGAATTATTAAACATAAATTTCCTTTTGGCTGCCTTTTTATGCACGTAATTTTCCAACAATTTATCATTCGGTTTCTCTTAAATTGCTTCGATGACACAAAAGTGGGCAGCGACCCATTAGGGGAGGGGCAGGGGGTTGGGGAATAGAGCGAGGTAGAAGGGGGCGTGGTCACGGCTCGCAGCTGCTCGCCTATAAATATTTCGGCGTCTAATTGTTTGGCAAGCCCCCAGCTCAAAGGCTGGGCCCGCCTCTCCGCCTCAGCGCCTCTTCTCCTTATCCTTAAAAGGGGTTGTCAACGTCTCCGTCTGGGACCATAAAGAAGAAGAGGAAGAAGCAGAAGGAGAAGAAGATGCCGCCTGCTCCTTCGTATCCTTAAACGAATCTCTGCCTCCTCCTTCCGTTCTGCGTCTGTATCTGTGCCGCTGTCTGAGTCGCAGTCGAAGTCTGTATCTGTGTCCTAATGAATTTACGCACACACGTCGTCAGTGTCGTCCCTGCGGCACAGTGGCGCAATTTTGATGTTCAGTAAGTAAAATATTGTTTTGAATGTTGAACTCAATTGAAATAAGCGGTATATGATCCCTAGTCTTACGATAGGCTTCAATTTAATCTTCAATATAGTCTTAAGCTTTCAGCTGTTTTAAGGCTACTGCAAAATTATTTTCAGCTAACGGTGCAGTTTTCGGTCTCTTAATTAAATATTAAAAAAGGTTATTAAGTATCAACATGTGAATTATATTCATGCATTTTATTTAACATTAAATTTTCATCCCTGTTTATTCACTCTAAGCCCACTGTGCGGTGGTATTCCCGTTGTCTGCGTCACATAAATTGTCCTCTGCTGCTTTTGCTTTCTCGTGTGTTTTTCGCTTGGCAAATGCGCAAAATATTCTACGCTGTTGGCCATCCGCATCCACATCCGCACAGCCGCATCCGCATCCGCAACCTCTTTAGCTCATTCATTTCCTCATCGTCATCCTTGTCGTCATCGTCTGGTTGTCTGCCTGTTTTATTGTGTTCGGTGCGCAAATTTTTGGTCCTTCGGCTCATAAATCAAAAATTATTACAACAATTGTCTCGCAGGATCTTCGCGCTGCGCTTTTGTGGCCGATGTCCTTTGTCCGTATTGTCCTTTGTCCTTGCCTCTACCAATTTGCACGCGCCACAAAACAAAACAGCTGCCAGTTGGTCATGCTCCTGGCTCCTTGCAAGCAGCAAGGATTGTTTTTGTTGTCTTTGCTGTCCTTGCAGTCCTTGCTGCCCACCTGCCCGTCGAATGTTTTTCCACAAATTTTCCACCAGCTGCAACCGAAAGTAACTAAAGAAAATTGCTTGTTTTCTTCATTTCCCTTTGCAGATCCCCCTCGGAGCGATCCGGCAAAGGATGCTGCGGACAGTGGTTCGCCGGACCGCCGCTGCGGGCGCTCATTGCTGTTGTGGCCTTAGGGGGCGTGGCCTGCGCCCTCGGCGGCGCTGCGCTGGGCGTCACGGGTCTCGCCGGGCCGCCCAACTCGCATCTGACCGCAGCTCTGCTAATGATTGGTAAGTACAGGGTATGTTAAGTCGTACATTTATGAGGGAGTGTGAGTGTGTCAGTGTGAATGTGGATGTGAGACTGTGTGCGTGTTAATCTTATTAAACGCTAAGGAAAGGGTATGTAGCAGGTCGTTTAGCAAAGGAAGATTATGTAATCTGAACTCATGTTATGTGTGTGTGTGTGGGTGTATGCTTGTTTATGTGTATTTCGCACTCCCTTCTAGACCTTTAATATAAATGGTGAACAATTGAACAATTGATGGGCAATTAAAGGGTATCTCTAGTTGTATGGCAAAAGGCAATTACGTAATACAAGCTGTGAGTGTGTGTGCTTGTGTTTGTGTGTGTGTGGGTCACACTCGTTTGTAGAGCATATGAGCAAAGCCGAACAATTGATGGGGCAACAAAACACACAAAAATGGCATTAAAAATGTCGCCTTTTCGCGTTGTTTACACAATTTGTTGTAATTGTTGTTGCAACAGCAAGTGTTGATGTTGTTGTTGTTGTTACCAGCAATTTGTACAATTACTGTTACTGTTATTGCTGTTGTCGTTGTTGTTGTTGTTTATGTTGTTGCTGTTGTTGTTGTTGTTGCTGTTGTTGCTGTTGCTGTTGCTGTTGCTGGGCTCGTCTGCCCGACCCAATTCGAAGTACAAACAAATTTTGTAAAGACACAAAATGTGTGTCAATATTTGCGAAGCATTTTAGTTCCGGTTACGAGTTTTATCAGCCCAAATGTGAGTTATCTACAGATAGTTTGTAAATATTGTCATTGCCTATGTGTCAATGTGTGTGTGTGTGTGGGCGGGGTTTCTATGCATCTATGCATATAGATCTGTGGGAAATGCTCTTAGATCATTGTTTAAACATCAATTGTTGTGTGTTTGTTGTACAACTAAATTGCTTTAAGGAACTTAACTGGACTTTATTTGAAAATAAGTGGAGATATTTAAGTCAGAAGCATGCAAGTTGAAATTTCCTGGCAGGGATGAAGAGTAGATAGGCCAAAGCATATTTATAGAGTATAGAACAGGCTAGGCTAGGCTAGCTACACAGCTAATCAGACTAAGCTATTCCTTATTGTTTTCTTTTTTAAATAACGTCTTCAAGTTGACTAAAAAGGCTCATTGTGTGTAGTATTTCATCTAGTAAGCCGGGCATCTAATAGGTCGTTCATCATTTCAGAACTTAGCTAACTTGTTCAAGACTGGAGTGCTGATTTATTTGGTATCCAAGTTTAGGATCCGGTTTCCATACTGTGTGTTGAATGCCACTTGGGTAGAGTTCCCGTCTTAGTTAATAAAGCTTTCAGAAGGCTAATTGGAGCTGTTGCATAACATTCGGCGGAGTATCTTTCGATTCAATCAGCCGCGTATTCAGCCACACGCTCATGACTCATTCACCTGGGTTCTGAAGTTCGAGTAGCTCACGTAATCGGAAGCGGGGCCAAGTGCAGGTCAAAAACACGTTGCGGTCGGCGTCACAAGTTCCGACTTGCAACTTACGGTCCGGGTCTGGGCATTACTTATGTATGTATGCGGGGCTCTAATCAATTGCCACTCGCTTTTAGTTTAGTTTGGGGCTTTAGTTGGGGGCCACTCGAAGCGTGACATTGCGCCATTTTCTGGCGGCAATTACCAAAAATTGTTGAGTTGTAACGCAAAGTTTTACATAATTTAATGGCAATCAAGGCAGAGGCAGCCGTCGACTGCCTCGTCGCTAAACACATGTTGCCTATAATGGAGACGCAGGGTCGCCTGTCGCTCCTCTGTCCCCCCCACCTGCCCCTCTCAACATGTCATACTCATAACAAACGCACAAATTACAGTCGCGTTTTCGTATACCCTGTGGAAAATGAGTAACTGCGGTATATTGGTTTGGGGCACTTCTTCCCCTGATATTATAATATGATATCGATTTGTAGGCGTAGTTCTTTATAATCACTATAGAGAACCAGAGAACTATAAGAAGAACAGATATCGTTCTGCGAATATAAGTTCTCGTTCGGTATATACACTCTGCATATACCCTGCCTCTCTCTCGGTATATACCCTCCCTCTTTCCAGAACCAGCTTTTAACATTGGCTTCTATCTTCTATCTGTTTAATGGCATCTCCTAGTCGACTACTTCCATCTAAAGCACTCTTGCTTTTTTTTATCTTTGAGCGTTCAGCTTTAGGAGCGCAAATTGCTCATGAAAATGTGCGACAACAACATCAGCAGCAACAATGAAAATAATAACAATAACAACAACAACAACTGCAAATCGTCAACAATTTCGTCTAATAAAAATGATGCCCACCTTTATTGCTGGCTTTAATCAGCTACCGACTGAAGCTTTAGGCCGATGCTCGGGCTAGAGTCTGGCGCTTTAAGACGCTCCACTGCCCCCAGCTCATGCCACAGGCCGTGCCACAGGCCATGGCACAGCTGCAGCTGCTGTCAGCTGTCAAAAGGAAAGCCTCGAGTTGGACTTGCGAGTCGCCAGCGAAAGTGAAAGTGGAAATGGAAGCTGTGCCCCCCATTTGCGATTGACCGTTGCATGCAACATACCCCACCTCTCTATCCTACCCCCTCGATTTGCTTTAAGTGGGCTGCCACGCCCCCACAGCATTTGACGTCTTATTAAGCCGAACGGCGCAATTACACCGAAGAAACATTTAATTGGACGCTTATTTTGTGAAAATTGCTTTAAGTAACCCAACTTTTTCTCTCTCTGTGTTCCGTTGCAGGAGTGGGCGTGGTCTTGGTCACTGTTAGCGGCGCCGCCTGGCGGATGACAGCACCCGGCGGCCAAAGCTGCCTCGGCCTGGGCACCAGCGTCGACCTCGCCCGCTGCGGACGTCGCCCCTGCACCCGCGGCGGCGGCGCACCCCACGGCCTGCTCTACCCGGAGTTCCAGCACCGACCGCCGCCGCCCTCCTACCAGGCCAGCATGCAGGAGTATCGTCTGAGGTGAGTAGAAGCGGGAGGGGGGTAAAAGAGATCTGGGTTAAGAAAATGGGAGTTGTGGGGAGTACATAGAAGTAGAGTAAAAGGGGAGTAGAGGAATGGGTGGAGAAAGGAGAGACACGAACGATGGAAAGAAGTAGAAGCTAGTAGAATTTTGATTTGATTAAGTGGGAGTGGAGGGGAGACTAGTGTAGTAAAGGTGAGCACAGGTGAGGTCAGGGAAGTACGCTACAATATGGCGAATGAATCGTTGGCTTGTGGAATGGACAACAGCGGACATGCTCGGCTAACCACATCCGTTCGCATGTCCTTGCGCAATTAATTTCATTATGTAATTATACACTGGGTAAAAAATGTCCCGGCTGGCTTTTCCCATTTGCTTTTGTGCTACCCTTTATGAAGTTCGTGTCCCGGAAGAGTGCCTGCCTCAAAAAAGCTTTTATAAATAGTGTCTACTTTTTAATATAGTCACAATTTTTAATAAAACCCGCGATTGCGAAGCATATTGCGAGACAGGAAGGTGCTTCGTGTTTTGCAATGTCTCCTTTTAAAATTCATGTATTTCATATATTCATTTCGTATTTCATATTCTTGCAGACTTTTACTCTTGGACCGCGATCGCCAGAACGGGGTGGTGCGGGGCAATTCGCCGCCTCCCACTTATCGATCTCATGCCGGCAGCCTGCTGAGGTAAGTGTTCACTCCAGAGTCCGTTAGCAGTTAGCAAACCCTCGACTCCCCTTCCTTTGCCCCACCATCGGAATTCAGCGACTTGGACACCCCTCGTGAGTTATTTGTAAAGTTTGGCGCTGCAACCACAAAATGTTAACAACACGGCGCGCAGTTCGGGGCTGGCTCGAAGAGGGAGTAAAGCGTTTGGGGTTGGAGTGGAGGAGGTGGAGAGGGGGTAGCTGGGTTAGAGGTTGAAATAGAAGCGGGGGTAGCTGTGTTTGAGGTTGGAATGGAAGAGGGTGCGAAGCGTTCGAGGTTGGAATAGGAGAGGGTCTAGATGGTTAGATGGTTAGATGGTCAGGTTAGAGGGGGTTGCAGCAGTATCAGCATCAGCTGAAGCTGAAGCTGAAGCGTCGGCGGTTTGGCTTTGTGCGGTTTTCGGTGGGTGCCAACCACATTGACACATCGCTTGGGGTTGCCCCACAAAACTTTTGCCCATTTTTTTGAAGCACAAACTTTGGATGCCTGTCAATGGCTAAATTTGTTGTTGCTTTTGCCGTTGCAAATGATTTTTGGCTGATTTCGAGTGGGCGTATCGGCGAGAAATTTGCAGCTTAATTGAATTGAGCAGCCGAGAGACAACTGCAAACGTAAATAGACCCAAGCAGCAAACAATTTAAATACGCAACAATCCAATTGCCGGGCACTCAAGGACCGAGCAGGACAAGCTCGAGGAGGCACAAATTGAAACAATTGAAATGATGCCGACAACTAGCAAAGGGAACCGAGAAGGAAGGCAGAGACAGACATGGAGGGGCGGAGGCAAGCGAATTATAAATTCGAAATTATGTATCCTGGCATAGCAGACGATGAGGAAGTCGGTCATTTGCAATCTATTTCTGCTCACGTTTAGATAAACTTGAGTCAAGTAAGTTAAGTTTCAAAGCTGCTTATCGCGATTACTAGGGTATATCGGAGTCGGTCACTCTCACCCCTAGAGGAGCTGGGGCTGGGACTAAGTGTGATTTAACGACTCTCGCAGCAGGATAATTGCCGCTTTGATCGCACAATGGTTGCTAATTAGAAAAGTTTACTTTTTATTGCCTAACAAAAATATTGAGTTGTAGCCAAAGCCAAAATCGAGGCCGTAAATTCACGCGCTGCTAAACACGAATGCTCGAGTGTGTATGTGTGAGTGCGTTTGAGTGTGTGTGAGTGTGTGTGAGTGTGTTTGAGTGTGTTTGAGTGTGTGTGAGTGTGTTTGAGTGTTGAGTGCCCATTCGAGTACTCATGAATGTATTCAAGAAGACAAATGCAAATTTATGGCAAATTAATTTGCTTGTAATGACGCACAAGGCCAAATGCACTTAAATATTTATGTCCGATAATGGAAATGAAAAGACAAAAACAAAAGCAACAACAACAACAACAACAAGAACAGAAATAAGGACTCGGTAATACACATAAGAAGCTTAGTTGCTGGCCAAGAAAAGCGTAAAGAAGAAAAGCAAAACAATTCAAATTGCCGCTGACAACAAGGGCGAGAGAGTTTGCTCGACTATGAGATATTATGTGGCACATTTCAGTCCAATTTTATATTACGAAACGCAGTGAAAAAGGCATGCTATAAGGGTATTTTATTGTAATGGATTTTAGACTAAGGTATTGCTTTCATATATTCCAATATATATTGTAAGACGAAATGTTATAATTAAATAATAACTTCAAGTCTTCGTAAATGTATGTTAAAAATCTAGTATACCCGATTTATATCACTTGTTAAGGGGTGCAAAAAGTGACAGAGAAGTATGTCAAAAAGCAAAAACTTATGCAAAGTGTGTGTGGCAGCAAATCAGAGCACGTGTGTGAGTGTGTGTGTGTGTGTGTAATGGCATATTCAAATATGATGTAAGAGCCAACAAAGAAATCTGTGAAATTCTGCAAAATATTTACACACACGCACACTCTCGCATAGTATTTGAGAGAGAGAGAGGGCGAGAGAGAGAGGGAGGGGGAGTCTTGCCGTTGCATAACAAAAAGGAGGTGTGTGTGAAAAGGCAATCTACGACAGAGTCTGAGGCCGAACCAAGTCCTGGCCAAGGATTTGGGGCAGCCTAGAGAGCAGGCAAACAATTGCCTGGCGAAGCTGTTAGCCAAGTCAATTAAACAAACAAAGACGAGGCCCCAGAGTCGAGAGCCATGAAAATTGCCTGTTAGAAATAGATAGTGAGTGAGTGAGTGAGAGAGAGGGGAGGAAGAAGACGGCGAGTCCTTGCCGACTTTGTTTGCCTGGCATTCGCATTTCCTTTCGCATTGAATCTTTGTCGGCAACAATTAAATGCAATTTTACATACTCCAAATTGCTTTAGACGAATTTTCCAAATTTGCATTTTTCCAACCGGCCTTTCAATTTTCCATGTCCATAATTCGAGAGCGCTTCTTCTTCTGCAGCTTCTTATTGTTGTTGTCCTGTTGACTGAAGTGTGAATTGTGTTGGATTTTTGGCTAGACTGGCAACAATTGGCCGAACGCCTTTTGTTATTTAAATTGACAAGCTCGTAGACAGGCAACCTACAAGATACACAAATACACAGATACATAACACACATTTACATACTCGGACCTCGCATGCAAATTTGTGCATTGACTTGGTTTCATATCAAATCCAAACCCAAACCCAAACCCAAACTCAATCTCAATCTGAAAAGCTTAGCTTACGCATCTTCCTCTTAAATTGAATAAGTCGAATGTAAACAAGATACTCGTACACAGATACAGATACAAATATCCAGATGAGTTACGTATATAGATATGCGGAGTTAAAGCTACACAGGTACAGATGTACTATTACAAATATCTCATATAATTAACCTCAAACTCGAAACACAGTCTGTCAATAGCTTCTTCCTCTTCTTCATTACGAGTGCTGTTCATTATACAATCTAAAGCCTTTGCCTCTTCTTCCCTTAGGGCACCTTTGACCACGCTTCGCTCTGGCATGGGTGGCGGCGGAGGAGGTGGCACCATCAGCAGCAGCTTGGGCGGTTCCGAATACAGTTTGCCGCCGAGCTATCGGTCGAGGAATGCGACGCCCGCCTCGCTGACGCTCAACAGTGAGCGGACCATCGAGACGGCTCCGTCCGGGCGGCTGCTGGCCAATGAGGACCTGCCGGAGTTGTCGCCGGAGCAGCTGCCGGAATACAGCGCACTGCAGTCGAACACTCTGCTCACCTCGGCGATTGTGGAGATCGAGGCGAGGAGCCAGGACAACGCCGCCCCAAAGACAACGCAAGCCAAGGATCTGGTGACAATTGTGACCATCAGCCAGGCAGACACCAACACTAACAGCGGACTAAACGTGCAGCCAGGTGGCAGAGCGCAAGCTCAGGGCCAGGTGCCAGCCAGTACGCTGGACCAAATTGACATATTGGCTCACCTGTAGCCCACCTGTCTCCAAATTGAAAAGTCATAAAGGCTTTTCCTGTGCTCGTTTTTTTTTTGTTGTTAAACTTAAACACTTGTTAACCCAAAGGTATTTATTTGTACGATACGACAACTAAAACTCTGCTCCTAAATGAATATAAAGATATATAACTATATACATACAACTCTAAATATCATTGATATATAGCTTAAGCGGCATTTAGATCGTAAGATAAATATGTTTGTTGTACTTGAATGTGTTGAATTTATTTTTGTAAGCATCGAAAAATGCGCTGAGTGTATCTACTTTCGTATATCATATATCGTATATCGAATATCGTATATATATGTAAAAGTATTAAATCAGATCCGTAATCGCATAAAAAACTGTAAAACTTAGCAGGAATATTGATCAAAGTTTTGTAAATAACCATTTCGAGTGCATTTCTCTAGCAGACAGTGTAGTTAAGAGTAGATCTTTTGCCTATACCAATTCATATATATATATTTGTATGGATATAAATATATATATATGTATAGCATATATGATATATAGAATCTGATGTAAATTCGCAACGGAACGCTACGGTGACAAATTTTGCGCGCATTTTCGATAAACGAATCAAACTGGAAACTGAAATTGATTTCAGAATGCGTTTCAAATAGATAACAATTAAAAAATTAATATTATAAAATGAAATTGAAAGTAAACTAAACTAAAATAAACTTAACTTTAATTGTGGCGCAGTTGCATATGCGTGTGTTATCAATATGAAATACTGATAAGAATACAGTTAGAAAATACTACTATATCTGTACGTGTGTGTATTCTGTATAGTTTATAGACATACTAAATACCAACTTAAAGGCCGCCGGCTAAATAAACTAAAAAGCAAAACATCTGCAAAATGTAATGTTGAAAAATGCCACAAAAACCGCAAATTGTTTTTCCTTTCCGCCTGACAGGCGGCAACAACAAAAAGGCGTGGTTCCCCACTCCCCCCCACACACGTACGCACACATAGTCGTATATCCTGCTTAATCTAGCGTAAACTTGTATTGGCCATGCGGCCCTTCTCGTAGGCACTGTAAGTGGTCCGGCGATTAACACCCAGCACGCAAAAATGCGGAGCGAACACGAAAAATTGACACCTTCTGCCATTGGCGAGGAAAATGGCATGAAAATCGCCTCGCAAAATGCCAAATGAAAACAACAAAAATTGGTTGAGCATGAAATTGCGCTTGGCTGTCGAAATGGGGCGTATGTGTGTTTGTGTGTATGTGATGTGAGTGTGTGTGTGTAGAAGTAAACCCAAATCCATTGCATACTTTTGAGCTGTTCGTGAAATACGTCGCAGCAACAATTGTGAAATGTGTGTGTAGCAGCAAAGTAAAATCCATTGCATACTTTTGAACTGTTCACAAAGAACCAATTGTGAATGTGAACACGTAAAACTCCCCTGCATACTTTCCAGTTGCTAGTGAAATTTTCCTCTTATCTTTGTTTTTTTTTTTTTTCATATTTTGGTTGATTATAGATTGAGCACATTATGTACGATTTTGAAAATTTACTTCTTTTTGAGCTTTTATTAAAGAGCATTATCGATTGATATTCGAAAAATAAATTTTAAAAAAATTAAAATTTTGACGATTTTTGAATAAATGACAAGGTGTAGTATCACAATTTTTGTCAAAATGGGCTTGGTTCTACAATCGGTATTTGATAACTCCATTATATTTTACTGAGTTTCCTGAGTCTAAAACGGTAAAACTTTTCAAAATCGTATTATGTTTGACCAAGTTATAACAACTTGAATTTTGTAAATATGTCCTTCCGTCTCACTGACTGGGTGTATCACCAGGTCGATCTCGAAAACTATAAAAGACACAGGGTTGAAATTTTAAACATGGTTTCTAAAATATCATACGTTGCGTATGCAAAAACTTGTGTTTTAATATATGTCTTCATTTTTAATTTATGGCTAAAAAGCCCTTTATTTCCCTATTTTTGCTGTTTTACTACCTATAACTTGGGTAAATTTCGTTTGATTTTGATAATCTACATCTTTTTGAGCTCTTATTGAAGTGCATTATCGTTTGATATTCGAAATATAAATCAATAAAAAATTAAAATTTTTACGATTCTTGAAAAAATTACAAGGGGTTGTATCACATATTTTGTCAAAATGGGATTGGTTCTACAATCGGTATTTGATGATTCCATTATATTCTACTGAATTTCCTGAGTCTAAAATGGTATAACTTTTCAAAATCGTATTATATTTAACGAAGTTATAACGACTTGAAATTTGTAAATATGGCCATCCGTCTCCATACGATTTTTGAAAAAAGACAAGTCCAAAATGGACTTGATTTTAAAATTAATATTTGAGTATTGCATTTTCTTCTGTTATGTTTCCCGAATCCAAAATGTTGTAACTTTTCAAAGTCTGATGGTTGGTATCACATATCGATGTACAAAAGTAGATCAATTAAAAGGGTGGCTGAAAAGCAAACAATGCTGTATACACCAAAGATATACAATGTTTTAAAGAATTTAGACCAATATCGGCATTTATTGAAATAGATTGAGTGGTTCCTGCATTGAATTTACAAACACAACGAGATGAAACGCGAAAAAGATTTCGAAATTTATTAATCAGCTGATTTAGTACAGGGTACAATCATTTATAATTGTTCTCGATTCGGTTTACAACATAAATTTGAATTAAACTTGCGGCTTTGTAATCAAAAGTCGCAACGAATTAGATAAATTATTTCATAAACTAGCGCTCCGATAGTCCAAGGTTACAAATAAATATACATGTTTGAATTGGAATCCTTTTGCGCGCTTTGTTAGTTGATCAACAGCGTCCGATCTGATTCTCACTTGAATTAAATAACTTGTGAAATACATTTCATATTATAAGCATAATTCTCGTATATAATTCGATAATGATAAGATGAATAAATAATATAATCATAGGTTGTGGACAGGTGGATATGTGCATCATACAGTGCTGCTGTTGTCTCTAATTCGATTTCGTGTCGTTTACAGTTTTCATTTGCGAGTGTTTCTTCATTTAAAATTAGGATAACAGTTCAAAAACAAATTAAAAGGAAAACAAGTATAATAATTAGGCATCATTTACTTTGATAATTGCAATAATAAGCTATGCGAACTGCTCTGAAGTTGGTTGTTAATCGTGTTGTTGTTGCTGTGGTTGTTGTTTTTCTTGTTAGTGTGCGTAATCCCTGAAGTCCGTAGTCGAGCCAAATAAGATCGGATCGACCTTAGCGCGCGTGATTCTTGCAGAAGGGACGACCGCCCTTGTTGTAGAAGCTCTGACCCTCCAGGTTTTGTTTGCAGAACTGTGAAGATGAGGTTCAGATTGACAACTGATGGAGATGTATGGACGCTATATACTTACAGTGCAGTTGAAGCATTGGCTATGATAGTTGTGGTTCAGTGCCTCCACCCATCTGTCGCCGGCTTCGACCGGGAAGCCGCAAGCGAAGCACTTGGTGGTGAAAAGCTCGTTCCAGTCGGCCTCGCAGTACGCATTTCCGTCCTCTAGGAAGAAGGGCGTGTTGCCAAAGATCTTTCCGCACTGGCCGCACGTGAAGCACTCGGGATGGAAGTGCTTGCCAATGGCGTTCAAGCAATCACCCTACGCAGAATAGAATGGGTTAGCAGATAGGTGATAAGTTCTTAATTCCTAAGGTTGATTGGGCCCTACCTTGATCTTGCCAGCGCACTTGCTGCAGGTGGGCGCCAAGAACTTCTCGAAGCAGTACTCGCAGTAGAGATCGCCCTTCTCCTCAACGAAACCGATGTCCTGCAGAGGACGGCGGCAGTTGCCATTCACGCAAATGAAGTGATCGGGGCACCAGATACGGCCCAGAGCCGTGATGAACGGTCCTCTGCAAGGGTAGAGACATTGTTCATTATAGGGTCGTGGAAGATTTGAAATTTGGGAGTTCATTAGGGAACTGGAGGCGATGCAGGCGCAGGCAGGCAGATGGGCTACTTACGATGTGATCTCCTTGTTGCACTGACAGCAAATCGGACGCTTACCATCCTTGAGCAACTGACTTACGGCCTTTTCGTTCTCTTCGGACATGGGACCTTGAGTGTCGCCCAGTGCCCGGACGCAAACACTGAAGCTTGGCGCATTTGCTTGGCTGTTGCTGTTGTTGCTGTTGTCGCTGCTGTTGCTGTTGCTATTGTTATTGTTATTGTTGTTGTTGTTGTTGTTGTTATTGTTGCTAGGAGCACTCTGCTTGGGCTCTATGTAGGAGCGCCGATCGGCGGCATGCGTGGCACCCGTGCGTCTCAGATTATTCCTGAATGCGACCGGCTCAGGTGCCTGCTGCTCCACACTCGTCGTCTTTCCACTATCACAGATGTCGAGGATCTTGCTCATAGGATGCTGTGCTGGCAGCTCGGCCTGCAGCGTCTGCTCCACACGTGTCACCTGGGGCTGAGCCTTCTGCTGACCAAGCTCACCTGGCAGCTGTTTCGGCTGCTGCGAAGGTGGAGGTACTGCAACCACTGTCTGCAGCGCCACGGGCTGGGTGGGATCTATGTGCTTAAAGTCGTCCAGGTCAAGTCGCTTGCGCACTATCATCGGACTCTTAGTGAGGTTGGAGTTGCTGTTGCTCCGCAAGCTCAAACTGCTGCCGGCATGAGAGGGCGTGGCACCGCCTGGAGCCTGGCCGGCGAGGCGCGCCTCCAGCATATTCGATATGATTTTGCCTGCCTCCTGCATAAAGGCGTGCGTCTGCTCGCCCATGTCCACTTTGCCAATGGATTCGGCCAGCATCGCTGTGGCGTCTGCATCTGTATCCGCATCCTTTAGTGGCGCCTGGTCAGTTGCTTTTTGGGGGCGTGGCAGCGTGGCATTAAGATTAGCATGCGAGTTATTAGGCTTGGCAAGGAAAGGTTGCACTGAACGAGAACGAAAACAACAAAACAAGTTTGGGGTTAGACGACATGCAAAGGATTAGTGCGGAATTAAGATTAATAGTAGGCTTATATCTAGAAACATTCAGGAGCTGGTCAAAACTCGAGTTGGAGCAAAGGGATTAAGAACTGAAATTGGTCAAACTTTGAGTTAGAGTGAAGGATATTAAGAACAACAACAAGAACTAGAACAAGAACAAGAACAAGAACAAGAACTGGAACTTCGGGTCCGGGTTTCTTCACCTGATCTGCACGTTGCAGCTGTTGCACAGAGGGATGCGAACGCCTGGTCCAGCGGCCTTGTTCAGGATACCGCGTCCACGCTTTGGAGCCGATGTGGCACCAAATGCGCCATTCTTGCCTCCGGGACCTGCAGAACCATCAACATTAGAGTTTAAGTCGCTTATATTGGGCGGAAAAACAGCTGGCGCGGGCGCTGTGGGCGTGGCAGCTGTTGCCTTTGGCGCCGAAGCAGTTGGCAGCTTGGCCAGCGCAGCGGTTAGATTAGAGCCAGCGGCTCCTGCGCTCCTGTAGGCGGCGCAGGCTTGATTATTAGTCGTGGTAGTAATAGCAGAAGCTTTGGTTAGACTGGCTTGCGCCGACCTTGATGCTGATGCTGATGCAGATGATGATGTAGATGCGGATGTAATTGCTGATGTTGATGTTAGCGATGAGCGCAGCTGTTGCTGAGAGGCGGAGACCGCCGAAGAGGTTGACTTAAAGGCGGACCTCTGCTCCTGCTGTTGCTGTTGCACCTGCTGCTGTTGAACCTGCTGCTGTTGCACCTGTTGCTGTTGCACCTGTTGCTGTTGCTGCAGCTTGAAACCGGGCGGCGGACCTAACAGCTTGTTGGCTGTGGGAAGAGTGGGTGCGGCTGCTGCCACAACTGTCGGATGCAATGGGAACTTATCCTCGAAGGTAGGCGAACGCAGCTGGGGAAAGGTGCTCTCCCCTCCGAGCGTGGAAGCCCTGGCGCTGATGGCCTGCGACTGGCTGGTCAGGCTACTGATCTCCTGTTCCAGGCCGGAAAGCCGACGCGCCTGATTGGCCACATAGCCAGTGCGTCCGTAGGATTGACGGCGTTCTGTTGATTCCGACTGACCGGTAGATTGCGACTGCGACTGCGACTGCGACTGGGACTGGGACTGAGACTGAGACTGCGAATGCGACTGCGATTGGGAAGTAGATCCCGTTCGTATCTCAATGGTCTTGGCGCTCTGGGTGTGCTCAAACTCCTCGGTTACCTTGCGCCTGCGCTCGATCTGTGTATTGCCAATCTGGGTTTTGGTCTGGCTCTGCAGTTGCGACTGCTTCTGCTCCTGCAGCAGTGAAGACTGCTCCCGCTGCTGTACATTTAGGTTGCCAACACGTCGCTCGGTCAGCGTCTCCGGCTGCTGGGTGAAGCTTTGGCTGCCTGACTGCGAGCTCAGCTCCGAGTGCGCCAACAACTGGCCCTGATAGCTTTGGCCTGTTGTGATGGATCCCGCCTGCAAGCGCGGTCCGGTAGCTGAAAACAGTGAGGACTCCGGCTCCTTCATACGTGGTGCCCGTATGGCCGAGAGGGGATTGGGTGGCGGTCCGGGCGCCGGGGAGCGAGCGCGATCCGGAAAGGGGGATGCAGCTCCTTGGTCGTAGGCGCGCGCATGCGTGGCCGGACACTCATCGAAGCAGAGCTTCTCGGTCGTCTGGTAAAAAGGTATAATCGGTGCCGGCTTGTTGATCATCGAGCAGACGGAGGAGGCGGAGGGCGTGTAGGGCCGGGTGGGCGTCAGCGACTGATCGGGCCGATCGAACTCATCTAGTGATTGAAAAGCCATCGTTACTGGACCCGAACGATCCTCAATTATGATCGGCACCGACGGCTGCACCGCCGGCTTTCCCACAGACGCAATCGAGCCGCGGGCAGCCGTCGAAGCACCGGAAACCTTTGCAATGGGTCTATGTACAGTCTCGCAGCTGGGCGCCGCAGTAGCCGCCACTTTGGGGGCATCTACGAAAGCAAGCGGAACATTCTCGCGCAGCTCTTGTGGCTCCGGTGTGCGTATGGGACTCTGGGTGGGCAGCACGGTCCAATTGCGCTGGTACTTGGGTATGGCATCGGCTTTGTGGAGGCCGGACTGTACGGCTTTGCCCTTAAGATGGCTGAGCGGGGACGGTGGCGGGAATAGAACCTCTGAGTGCTCGAGTTCCTCGGCTGTTTCCTCGATCAGTTCGTGTGCATCAATTTTACAAGCGGTATTTACAGCTGTCAGATTGGAGGCGGTGGCTGAAAAGGAGGACCGGCTGCTGGCCTGGACCTGGGCCTGGGCCTGGGTCTGTGCTGAGATGGAGTTGGTTGCAAAGCTGTTGGTGGACTGTTGGACTGTGGAAGAGGAGTTAGAGGAAGCAGTCGCATTGGAAGCGGTAACAAGCGAGTTCGAGTTCAAATTAGACGAGTTAGTCTCAATGTGTTGTTTCGACTGTTGTTGTTGCATCTGTGTTTGGTTTTGGGTCTGGCTGGTTTGCTGACTGAGGAGCTCCTCTTCCTTTTTGTGGAAGTAGTCGAGTCGCTTTTGATTGCGCATCTGCGCCCTGCAGTACTGCTGGTACTCAAGGCCGGCCTCTTCTTTCGACATGGAAGCAATGGAGACTCGCGGCGTGTTCGTGACTGTGTTAGGGTTCGAGTTGGAGGCAGAGTTGGAGTTCGAGGAGAGCGGCTGGCGAGACGGCTGGAATGCTTGCATTGCCGCAAATGCCGAGGATTTGCGCTGCTGTTGTGGCTCCGTTCTGCAGTACTCCACCGATTCTGGCGGCTGCGGCTTGATGCCCAGTTCCTCCTCATGGTCGAGCACCTGAAATTCGTACTTCTTTAATTCCTGCTTCTTCCGCTCCTCTTCGAAGCGCTGCGTTGCATTCTCGGGATTCAGTGGGGTATATCCGCGATCGGATGCTGTGCACAGAGCATCACACATGCTGAGGTGCTCCTTGGGTGTGGGCAGGTCAATCATATGGATGGGTACGTCCCGATCGAAGTGACCCTCGAACGGGCGCTCGGGTGCGGTGGTCAAGGCGCTCACAAACGGACTCTTGGGTCGGTAATCTTCCCGCATATAGGGTTGCATGTCCATGGGCGGAGGCATATAGGGCACGGTCTCTTCCGGCAGTGGAACACCCTCAGACGCAGGCGGAGCAAAACGCACTGCGAACTCCGGAGCCGTTGACATGGCCTGGCTGAGGCGTGTGCCGCGAGGCGGAGACTCGCGTAGGAGCTCAGTGGCGTAGGTGTCGACGGCAGGAGCTGGAAGGGTGTCGGCAACACTGGATGGAACTGGAGCTGGAGGAGCAAGAACTGCAGCCTTTTCAGCGGCCTCGGCAGCTGCAGCTGCAGCGGCTTCGAAGTCATCGCCGCAAGGCTTCGGAAAGGGACACTCGACCAGATGGAAAGGCACCTCTGGAGCTGTGGTAAGTACCCGGATCATAGGATTTATCCACTCCTTGGGCATGGGGTTGGGTATCTTAGAGGGTGCTGGACGCGGACGCACTGGCGCTATCTCGAACTTAATCTCAGGCGTCGCCTGGAACATGCGCTCGCTCTCAAGGATCTGGCACCGTTGCTCGATGATGAGACCTTCCCGATCTTCAACCGTTTCGTCTGCCCAGGCTGGCACAGAAGCTGGAGCGGCTGCCTGCTCGGCCTCCGCGGCCGACTCAGGTATCGTCTCCAGCTCTGTGTGCAGCTGGGGCAGCTCCTTGATCTCGGGCTCATCGTTGAACGCCACATGCCGGGCAGCGGGAGCAGTCACTGCCGCTGGCGCTGGCCCCGATCCGGGCACCGGACTGGGCGTAACCTCCCTTACCATGTCAATGAGCTTGTAGGTGCTCAGCGGAGCGGAGAGCGAATCGACGCATTCCTGAGCGCTGCGCCTACCCGAGGCATAGTCCTGCACGTCTTGTGCACTGCCGTAGTCCACCTGGTAGTCCAACTCGGAGCCCGACTGCTCAAAGGCTTGCTGCATATGATAGGCCTGAAGCTGGGCAGCGTACATGCGCTGGTACTCCTCCGAGGTGGTTGTCGTGGTCGTCGATGTGGAGGTGTAGCTGTCCGAGCTCGATTCCTGCTCCACTTGGGTCTGCTGCACCCGCTGTTGAGTCAGCTGTGGCGCCGAGTAACTCTGCCACTGAGGAGCCTGCTGCGGTGGCTGCAGCTGAGACTTCACCTGCGACGGGGGCTGCGGCTGCGACTGCGGCTGCGGCTGCGGATCGAGCCGGGAGGTGGCGCTGCCGGGCGGCAGCGGAGGCACCTCCTGCACAGGGTTAGCCACCACTACGTGCTGCGTCTCGGGTGGTGCGATGTACAGAGGCGCAGCTGTGGGCGCCGCATGCGCCTCGTCCTGTGGCGGAGGCCACGAGAAGCTCGTGCCGTGCGATCGGCGACTGGCTGCCAAGGCGACCTCCACGTCCACCTCGAAGCACTCCTCCTCGAACTGCGGCTGCAAACCTTCCGCCTCCAATTCTGCGAGGGGTGGGTGCAAGGGCGTGGCAAAGAAGACGTTTGTGTGCGTGTGTGCGGTTTGTTTGGTTAGTTATGTGGCAAGGGGCGGAGGGCAAATATAAGAGCAGAAAGAAATAAAATTCATACGCTTGTTAGTCGTTGGCACTGAGCAAAGCGGCGGAGCGGAGCGGAGCAGAGCAGAGGCGAAGGTGAAGACAGAGGCGAAGGCAAAGGCGAAGGCGAAGGCGAAGGCGAAGGCGAAGGCGGTGGCTCAGACGAGATGTCAAGAGGCGGCGCAAACAACAAAACAACAAAACAAAAAGCAGGTCTAAACCAACTACTAAAAGTCGCAGCTCTGGTAACGAGATTATTCAGAGCTAAGCGGCTTACCAAGGCTCAGTTGCAACTCCTCGAACAATACCAAAAAAAAAAAAAGAGTTTAAACGTGTTTCAATTAGTGTTACTTTAAATACTAAATAGGTGTGAGGGTGTGTGAGAGCGGGGGTGAGTGTGTAAAGCAGCTGCAGCTGACAGAAACGGAGTTAATTCCATTAAGGAGCTTAACTGCGAGCGTTGCGTATACGCAATGTCGTCCAATAAAAGTATAACAATCAGTCAACTGTTACTTTAAATACAAAATTTCTGTGTGTGAGCGTGTGTGTGCGAGTGTGTGTGCGAGTGTGTGCAGCTGGCTGAAACTGAGCTAATTTGATAGAGACAAAGTTTAACTGCGAACGTTGGTATACGGAATGTCGTCCAATAAAAATATAACTATCACACACAGACACATATTTATATACATGTATACGAGTATATGTAATCAGTCTGTTGTCGCATAAAAAACATAAACAAAATATATCCATTGCAATATAAAGGAAACTGAAATACGGAAAATATGGCGAAACGCTTTACGCCCGGGCAAATAAATGTTTCATTTCTTATTTTCAGGCCATTTCCATGGCGCAACAATAAACAATGTGTCTGCGTATGCGTGTGCTAGACACGCTGTAGTGCATGTGAGTGTACGTGTGCGTGTGTGTATTTACTTCCATTTTTTATGGAGCACACGTCTGTGCGGAGCCAAAATGGCGACGACAGGTAGTCATTGGCTTTTATTATGCATAATTTCATATTGGCTGTAATTTTGCAGAAATTGAAAATGGCGGCAGCACACGGTCACGCACACGCACACATACACACATACTAGTGCACGCACGTAAAATAAACATAAGAGAGAGATAAAGGTGGAGAAAGTCGCTTATAGAGAATTATAGCAAATATTTTATCACATCTGAAAGAAAACGTCCACAACAATAAAAATAATGCCAAGGAAAAAGTTTCTCTTGGTGTATATTGAAATACATATACTTAGTATACATATACTTAAGAGCCAAAAGGCATGCAAAGTAGACTATATTATTGCGATACATATAGCTTATGTATATATATATATATATATATATATATATATATATGTATCGGTGTATGCTGATGATTTAGAGAGCGCGCTTAAGCGAAAAGCATTTAGTACATAAAATAGTTTATGTAGAATATAGTACAGGGTATATATAATTCGAGTATATATACTTTTTGATTGGTATAGATCTGATTTATTGAAAGTCAATTTCATTGAGTATAAGTTAAATCTGTTAATAATTGAAATATATATAGTAGTGTATATATAAGAAAAAATTGTGTTAACGAAAATTTCCAAGAGAATCTCCAAAAATTGCATCAGCCGAAAGAAAGGACTTTGTGATTGTTCGCTAAGTTTTTGGCTAATAGGAATACTGGTAGCCGTAACCTAGAAGAAGAAGAAGCCAGAAGAAAAACCAGAAATGTTGATCAAAATACAAAATATTGTTTGCTTTGTTGTTAATAGAAGCATTTCAAATAAGTTTCCCCCTAAGACAAATGTTCGACAATTGTTGCCCACAAACAAAACGCATTCAATAAATTACGAGGGTCGGGGAGAAGGAGAAGTTCCTTTCTCTTCAGTCAAGACTTTGAGGAATTTGAGGCATTTGATGCATGGACGCTCGGCACGCCTCCAATCTAGGCAATAGAGAGGGGCAGAGGGGGAGAGCGAGACAGACATCAATAGGGCTCAAAGCAGGCAGCAGCGAGCTTGGCAGCCTGTTTGGATAATAATGACTGGTAATTTATCTGCCTTCGTTTACACTGTTAAGTGTGAGTGTGTGTGTGTGTGTGAGTGCGTGTGTGCGTGCGTGTCGGAATGTGTGTAGCACAAACATTTGTTTGCCAGCACATTTTTTGTACCTCCCCTTCTCAATGTTTGCTGTTGTTGTGGGATTTGCCAACTGGATTTGTTTTTATGTGTTTGGCGGCTTTTGGCAGCTGCTTCTGGCGGCATGCCGCCAAAAAACACGCCGAAAACCTTTCAACCTCAACCCCCTCACCCTCTTATACGGAAGGGGAAGCCCAATAATGGCTGCGGTTGTGCGTGATTCTCGCTTTGATTAGAAGATTGATTTTGATTTCTGATGCGCACTTTTGGCCTCAAAGGCGGAACCAGGATACACTTAAGGGCTGTGGCAGTACTAGAGGGAGGGAGTGAGGAGGGGTTAAAGGTGGAACAGGATGCGCATAGGGGTTGGGGTGGGGGAAGGAAGTCCTTTTTTGTGGCCTCAACTGGGAAACACTTAAGGGATGGGGAGGGGTTAAGGGAGGGTTGTAGCATCACAGGTGAAAGCGGGAAATATTTCAGACTTGGAGTAAGGTGTAAGAGGTAAAGGGTAGGGGAAGAATGTTTGTGGCCTCCTCTTTGTGGCTCCAAATGTGGAAATATATATATGGGGTGGGGGGTAGGAACTAGGGGTTGCTTTTTGGCATGCAATAATTGCATTTTTAATTGCACGAATGCGAGAAAAAAATTGGCTCATAAATTGCATTGTTAACATTTGGATCTTTGTTTTCGTTGTTGTGCGCCATATTTGCTGTTAATTCATTTCCGTTATGACAGCCAACAACAATACAGACGCGTAATTGATATACAAACAAACACACACATACACACACATATACACATATGTCGGCATATATGTATTACATTTGCATATATGTACCTGCACACACATGCAAATGTATGTGTGAGTAAAGAAAAATGGTAAAAATCGGTGATGACTTGTGCAAGCGACTGCACCTACAGTGAGTACCCGATATAGGCACACTGGCTGGAAATCTCAGATTTATAAAATTAAACTTTAGCAGATGTGCATTGACTGTTTAAAGAGACTGTAGTTACAGTGAAAATAGGCTGCAGACGAGCCAAAAGTCAAGAAAATATAAGCTTAATATAACTATTCAATCTTTCTTCCAGTAGCAAGTGTGCATCGACTGTTTGTAGCGACTGTAGCTACAGTGAGTACCTGATACAAAGACCTACCAATTATTAAAATCAACTTTTTCAAGTGTTCCTCAACTTCTGGCGCTCAGTGTCTGTTGTTATTCCTCCTGCACACATACATATTTGCCTTGCATTTAAAGTTCTGAGTGTGTGTGTGTGTGTGTGTGTGTGTGTAGGGCGGTGGGGGTGTCACGACCGCAGATATTGCAACGTTGCAATGCCGAATCGAAATACATTTTATATCATTTATTTCGCTGGCAGCTACTGCGTGTGTTTGTGTGTGCGAATTGTTTCGTTTGTGCCGCATTACGTATACGCAACGTTCGCCGAGTTTCGGTTTGACTTTGGCTTCGGCTTTGGCTTTGGCTTTGGCTTTCAGTGGGGTGGCAACAGCAAACGCAGCTGCAATCGCAATCGCAATCGCAATTGCATTGGCATTGAAATTCTGTATGCCACGCCCCTGAACCATACCGACCCCCTTTTGGAGTCGAGTTGTCGAATGGTCGAGTTGTAATTTGCCGTCTGGCCATTTTATAACTTATTTACTTAAAATGCTTTTCGCCTAACGTCGAATTCGCGACTCTCAACAGAATTTTAAATTTCTTTGTTGTTAAATTAACTTGTTTTAATTGCATTCTATCAAAAAGTCAGCTGCAGCCAGCCGTGTGGCAAGTGTGGCATGTATGGTAAGTGTTGCAAGTGTTGCAAGTTTTGCAAGTGTTGAATGTGCATGTGTTGAATGTGGCAATCAACTTGAAGGAAAGCAGCAACAAAATGGGTTAAGGATCAAAAACTACGCAAGTTGCAAGTTGCAAAGAGGCTGCTGCTGTTGCTGCTGCTGTTGTTGTTGCCGCTGTTGTTGCTGTAGTTGCAACAATTGTTGATTACCTCGATTGTAGTTGTTGTTGTTGGTATAGCTGTTGTTGTTGTTGTAGGACTGGGTCTGAGTGTTATAGTTAGGCTGGGTGGCATATTTATTGCTCGATCCGACTGGGTAAGAGTTTCTATATTGTTGCTTCTGCTGCTGCTGTTGTTGTTGTTGCTGTTGTTGTTGTCTGTTGAAGCTATTGTACCTTTGTACAGTACGACCTATACATAGACACACACATACATTTACATTTACGTTTACGTATACATTTACATTTATATATATTTACAGCGAAGTGGGTTTTGGGTCGATTTCTTTTTTGCACTCTTGCCAAAAAGTTTTTTTGTTTCATTTCGCATTTAGTTTCGATTATTCAAGCAGATTTTTGTAGCTACTTTTTTGAGGTTAGTTTTAGGTTAAGATTTATTTGACTAGAAAAATAGTTTAGCTTAACAAACAGTTCGATTCATACACTTAATACTGGGTCTGAACTAAGCGAACAACAAGCTAAAAGAACTTCAGAGATTGTAGATATACAGGGTATATACAGGGTATATATATATATATGTAGAAAGAGGGTATATATATGTAGTCTATCACGTTTTCTTGCTGTCGCACTTGGTCTAAACCCATTCACCTTCTGACTGAGACAGAAGCTCATCGTCAGCCGTCATCCTCTTACCTTGTTGACCAACATTCGAGCGAGGCAAAGTTGCATAAGGGTTGCCACCTGGTCGGGGCGACTGCTGCTGCTGCTGCTGAGGTGGGTAGGAGACCGGCACCGGAGCTGCTGCCGGAGGCTGCGAGGCGCCATAAGGACGAGCGAAGCCCTGGTTGACCTACAGAGGGAGCGAGAGAGAGAAAGAGAGAGAGAGAGAGAGATTAGTTTAACTTTCACTAAGTGCAGCTGCGAGTTAAACAACATTTAACAGTTAGACAGAGGCGAGGGCGGCAAGCCGAAGAGCTGGAGAGCTGGACTGCTGGATGGGGGCGTGGCTGGTGGCAACTACTTACCCTGTAGTTGGCGGCTGAGCCCTTACCGGGAGGCTGCACGCTGCGTATCACATTTCCGGTCAAGGTGACATACTCGAACGGCTGATCGGAGCCGCTCGTCGATGCCGGCTTGAGGGGAACGGCGCACGCAGCGGAGTCTCCACTGTAGCTGTTGTTAGTGTTGTAAATTAATGATGATTGCTCATCCGACATTATTTCAGCCTTTGCTGTCGTTGCTGTTGCTGTTGCTGTTGCTGTTGCTGCTCCCTTTGCCTGATGTGAATTAAATTTCAATTGATTAGCGAGTGTTGCAGTCAACGCTGCGACATGCGGCTGTAGTGTTGTTGTTGTTGTAGGAGCTGCTGCTGTTGTTGTTGTTGTTGTTGTTAAGAATGGCTTGGCCGTGTTGTTGTGTCTGTTTGTGTTGCCGTTGTTGTTGCTATTGCCGTTGTTGCTGCTGTTGTGGGTGCTCGGCTGCTGGAGCTTATTGGAATACTGCTTCAGCAGTTGATTATAGGCATTATGTCCCTTGTTCTGGGTGTTCATGTCGTTCTCCTTCTGCAGCGCCGGCATCGGTGGAGGAGGGGGTGGTGGCGGCGTTGCCATTGCCATTGCCATTGACATTGGATAATTATCAACAGCCGAGTGAACAGCAGCCACATCCAGCGAGTTGCAGGAGCCAGAGGCCTGCCGCGAGTGCAGCGGCGAGTGCTCCATCATGTCCAGGGATAGGGTCGAGGCACTGGAGGCCACCAAGCTGGGGCTCAGAGCTGCGCTGCCGCCCACGCCGGAGGAGGAGCCACTCGATATGGATGAAAGGCTGCTGTGTGTGCGTGTGTGCTTCCCAGCTGCTGCCTGTTGCTGCCCATCGGCGAGTGGGTGTGGCTGGCTGGTGCTGATGGTGGTGGGTGGTGCGCGACTGGGGTGCAGCAGCTCCTCGCTCTCGTATTGCAGCAGCTGCGAGGGTGAAGGCGGCGGTGGCAGCGGCAGCTCGCTGGAAGGCTCCGGCTCAGGCTCAGGCTCTGGCTCAGGCATTGCCTCCGACTAATGTGTTAATGCGAGCGCGTGTTAATGGGCGTGGCAGGCAGGCAGGTGGGAGGCGTAAGGCGAGTGGGTGGGGCAGGCGTCACGCAACAAGAGGAAGGCGAAAGGCAGGCATGTAAATGGATGCACAGTTAATAAAGGCAGTTAATTAAAATGCAGAGCGAAATTCCAATTCAAGAGGCCTCAAAGTGTGCGTGTGTGCGTGTCTCTGTGTGTGTGTGTGTGTGTGTGTGTCGCAGGGTGGAGTAAACATGGCGTATGAGCAATGTGCTCTAAAAATAACTATTAGGTCAAGGTCAAAGCGGCAACTGAGGCACGCATCTGTTTTCTATAGGGGTATCAGAATCTAAATAAAATATCTAATATATATATAATCCAAAGGTAAGTCCAATGCGATTTGCATTATGCAACACATCCGGAAGCTTGCACAAATCGTAGTAAATGGGTATTGGAAAACGTTTACACTTGAAATAGAAGCCGGGAGTAATTGGAAATTCGATTCGCGCGGAGATTTCCTTATGTTCTATTTATTATATTTAATATTTTCGATTCGCAGCTTTCGCGCTGCCTCTCGACGAGTCGACGAGGCAAACTGAATGCGAAAAAAAGATGCAACTGCGATTCTGCTGCAGCTGCAGCCGCAGCTGCGAGGTTTTTTATAGCCTAAGCAAAAATAAATTGCATTAACAAAATACACAAAAAGTAGAAAAGGTACAAAAAACAAGCAGCACTCGCTGCAAGGTATATTTAGCTCTTAGCCAGTCGACTATTTGGCCACTCGGCCATTTAGCCATTTAACCATTTGCCCATTTAGCCACTTAGCCATTTGGCCATTTAGCAGGCATTGCACATTTCGCAGAAATGCGCTGATGGCAGCCAAAAAATACGGCGAAGACTTTGGCTGCGATTCCAATTTGTATATAGAAAAGTACCTGAACGATCCGAATTACTGCAATCGCAAACGCTTCTATTTTCTATTTTTAAGACTCTTTTTTCTTATTTAGTGGGTGAGCAGCCCACATTTGCATTGATTAACTTTGACGGCTGTTCTAGCTTATACTCTGTTTCTAGACTGAAAGAAAAGTTGCTTAGTTTTATAGAGTTCAAGTGTTGATTGGCTTTTGCATATAAGTTTAATTGCATAAAAATGAGTATTCAGTTATCCTTCATTTTGTGTGACTGTTCTTTCTAACCTACTAGTCGCATATACCCCACTTTCAGCTTAGTCTAGTGCTTGAGGAATTTGCATGGCGCACAGCTCGAAGGGAAGGAAAAGTTAAGCACATTTCGAAGACCTCTTGAAGGGAACGAGTAAACACACAATAAACATAATAATAATTGCATGCATATAAAAAACAGGCGAATTATCAGAGCAACCACACACACGCACACCCACACATACACGTGCGCTCGCACAACAAATAACACACAAATGCAAAAACTTTTCCATTTTCGTCGTTTTTATCGCTTTAGGAAAAGAAAATCAAACAGAAAACAAAAACAAATGCAGAACAAGAAGAAGAAGAAGAAGAAGAAGCATCACGAAAATGCTTCAAATTCTTTTCGCTCAATGTTTTTCGCACAGTTTTTCTCGCTGCATTCACCTTCAGAGTTTTCTGCATTGCATTGCATTTTCTTTCGCGTGTTCAGATGCTTTTTAGCATATGGCATATGGTATATATTTATACATACCATATATATATATATATACATATGTATATACATGTATATATATGTATGTCTGCTGGCGAAATTTATGCAAACATGATAAGATTGATTGTAAAAACAAAAAGAAGCAGAAACAGAAGAGTAGGAGGTGAGGCCAAACTTAAGGTGCTTTTGTTTGGGATCAGAAAAGTTGATTTTTCATTTCCATTTTTAAGTTTTCCTGCATTTGTGTGTGTGTGGTTGTGCGTGTGTGTATGTCACACAGAAGAGTTAAGGGACGGATGTGGTACTTACCGGTGCCGGAGTGGGCGTGGCATTGCCATTGGCATAACCATTGCCATTGCCGTATCCGTGAGAGCTCAAGGCCGAGGAAATTGTACTAGCGCTCAGCTTCGTGTTGCTGCGGAAGAGAGTGGAAACAGTTACTCGAATGATTCATAAATGCAATGAAATACAGTTTAATTGGCTGCACTTTAATTACCCCGCCCCTTTAGCTCCACCCCCCTTTAAATCCCATTTGAGGCCTTTAATTAAGTGCGATTTGCCATTTCGGGCCAAATTCAAACAAGTCCCAAGGCCCAAATTGACATGCAGGCATGTCCCGTCTGTCAGCGTAACGAATGTATTTATTTGTATATATTTTTTTCGATGACTAGCCACACCCACCCGCCCCCTCACTCAGCCGCAATTGCATTTAATAAAAATTTGGCCGCTGACACTTTTGCAATCAGTTGTCACTTTTTCTGTCCACAGCAGATGTAAAAAGTGCCATTCAATTGGCAACTACGGAGGGGGTGGAAGTGAGGAAGGGGTGAGGTGCAGGGAGAGGGGTGAAAGGGGAGCAGCCAACAATAACAGAAGAACAAACAAAAAACTCGTCCCGTTGAAACGTCAAAACGTGTTTTGGCATACACAAAAATATGAATTTATTTATATTGCATTTTTATTCATTCGTGTTCGTATTCATATTCATTCGTATTCCCCATTCATATTCATTTGTCAGAGCTGAACAATTGCACTTTAAACTCCTCGAATCTGAAATGGACTCTTTGATTGTGATGCTCTAGAGGAGACACCATTAATTACGGGGTATTTATGGTCAAATTGTGCTATAATTTATAATCGTAAACCTCTTAAATCTAAACGAACTGATTCATTTGATTCTCTTTCTAGTTGATAGTTCTAAATTACAGGGTATTTGTTGTTAGTCAACCCATAATTATTGCCCTTATTATCTAATGCCTAACAATTTCATATCCACTCAGAACCCAGAAACCACTAGAGACTTAGCTGTTTGCTTTCCTTTACTCTCAACTTCTCTAATTACAGGGTATTTTGATTGGAGAACTTACGGCTTAATGGGCACTGGGACGTAGCCCTCGGTGCCTGCTGGTGGATGCTGCTGAGCGGCCATCTTGGCGTGGACGTCGCAGTAGAGCTTGTTGTTGAAGTTGTAGTAGCCCTGGTTCTTCAGGGATGTGCCACAGGTGGCGCACTTGAAGCACTCCACGTGCAGGTTCTTGTCCTTGATGCGCACGAAGACACCGCTAAAAGTCAAAGTAATCGATTATTATTTATCTAATATGAATAATGATTCAAAGAAATCGGTTTTCAGGTAATGTGTTGAAGCATTTAACATTCGCTTTGATAAGATGATTGAACGATCGATAATCGAATGATAGTTTATAATGATTGATATCGATTTATAGTCGACAGATATTATATTTATGTGTTTTTTATTTTTAATTCACATTTGTTCATTGCGAAAAAACATTTGAAAAGCCTCTGAATTGATTTATTTACAATCGATAAGCGACTGCAAGCTGTTGCACGTTAAGTATTATCGATAATTTATAGAAATGCGGCGTATTCCCATTAGTGGATGGCTTAACGCGTAAATACTGTTAGTAAAAAATAAATAAATGTGATTGCAGATGTACAATAAAATATGTTAAGTCTTTATAATGAATTATCGAATTAAGCTCATGAGTCGCCAATGGCAGCCAATTAAATTGGCATACAAATTAATACAAATGATGATATTCCCATGACACCAACTGGAGTCCAACTCGACTCCAACTGGAACCCAGTTGGAACCAGTCGCAGGTGTTGGAGGCGTCTGCATAATAATCATCTGCACTGCATAAATTTAAACAATTGACTTCGAAATAAAAGCAAATTAAAATGCGCACGCACTGGAGTTGCCAACACTGGTTCAATTTAATGAACTAGTTCAATGTGTTGAAATAATTCAGTTATGAGTTTTGAACTGTGGTACTGAAAAGGGTAATGAACTAGTTCAATCACTTCGTCGTTCAATGATTGCTCAGAAGAACATAAGTTTATAACTGTTTAATGGTTCATTAGAACGTTTCGCTCATAAGTTAATCATTCACAACTGATTAAACTAAGGGAAGCGAATCCTTAATGAAAGAGCAATGTGAATTATTCTTAAGTTACTAGTTCATTTGATTGTCCGTTCAGTTGAACAAAACTGCGCAGCACTGGAACACGAGACACACACTCTCGCATAACGTCCAAACACAGACTCTGTTTCATATACATCACACACTCACATACACACTTATACACACACACAATCGCACACTGAGAGGCATGAATTATCATTGAACATGGAACACAAATCCTTACACAATGCCCACGCCGCACAATTGACAGGCCGGAAGTCCGGCGGCGGACAAAGGACGCACTCCGGCCGAATCGGTGGCAGCAGCAGCAGCATCGATGTCCGCCTTGTAGTCGGGCCCCTGGAGGGCGGGGCAGATGGGCATCACAATGGAGCGCGGATCGGGCTCCTCCTGCTGCTTGGCAACCGGGAGACTGGGCCGATGCGTGGCCTCCGGCGCCAGTGAATTCTGCTGCAGACTGGTTCCGATGCGCTCGTCCTGCTGGTGTCCTCCTGCCGGGCCATGGGGCAGCGGCGTGCGCCGTTCGTTGCCGCCAATCGCGTGGCTCTGCATCCAGTAAAAGTTCGCCGGGCTGTGTGGCTCTGTAGTCCGATAAGCGATGTGCGATGTGCGATGAGCGATGAGCGGTGCACAAAAGTTCAATCAGTTCACAAAGCCTTTGACAAAGTTATTTGCAAGTAATATGTGGCGGGACATCCACCAGACTAACCCTCAAGGACATCCCTAGACTTTACCCCTAACCTAAACTGGAGCTCAACTTCAAACTCAACTCTCAACTGCTGACCGGAATATCGAGATCTTTAGTTACTTATGTTAATTACACTGTTAATGTTAATGCAAACGTTAACATCATTATCAATGCCAACTTTCAGCCCAGAATAGGCTTATTGTTAAAGAGAGTAAATGTTAAAATGAATATTAAATGTTACTGTTCGTGCCTGAATGACTGAATATGCAGGCACAAATACATATTGAATTAAATTATCAACGTTAAAAAGAGTATTTATGCTAATGTTAGTGTGAATTTTAATGTTTCAGTGACTCAGTGAGCATACACAAACGATATTTTCTTCTTCTTTTTGTTTACAGTTAGAACACTTACGTAATGAGGCGCTCGCATTCCGTGCAAATGTTCTGCCCGGTCGGGAGTCCTCCGGTGCTCGGAGGCTTTGGCGAGTTAACGGGAGCGCTGACATGCCGAGTGGCGTTCGATTGTTGTTGTTGTTGTTGTTGTGGATAGTGTTGATGTTGGTGCTGGTGTTGGTGTTGGTGTTGTTGATGGTGTTGTTGTTGTTGATGGTATTGCTGCTGTTGTTGGGATTGTTGTTGATGGTATTGCTGCTGTTGTTGTGGTGCATCATGCTCGTAGTTGTTGTTGTTGCTGAATGCTGTTAACAGTGTTTGTTTGATGGGCAGCCATTTTGTATTGGTTGTTTGGTTGTTTGGTTGTTTGTTGTATGAAATAGAGTCGAAAGACAAACATGAGTTAGACAAAGAACGAAACGGTTTTCCAACAGAAACCCAACCCAAAGAACTTTAAGAGAAGGGCTCTCTTTCTTATAGACTATACCTATTAACTATATTTATGTATTTTAGTTCTCATGATATTTAACATATGTGGAAGTGGATAGAAAACATGAAAGATAGAAAAATGTTGTGTGGGCTGCTTTAAAAATTTGATTTGAGATAGAGAAAACGGAAATCCATCTCTTTGTGTTTCAAAGTAAAAAACAAAATAAAAAGATAAAAATAAATACAAATAAACAAAGATATTTAATACAAGTTGAAACATATAAAAATACGCGAATATGCCCTATAGAGTAGTTCAAGGTCTCTGCTGAGTGTTTTAAAAAAGTGCTCGCTGCTTTTATCTTTTGTCTGACTTATTTATAAACCCAAAGGCCAAGCGACTCAATTGGCACACTGCCTCGCTCGGTGGCGTATGCGTAATATTACACCCACTAACAGAGATGCCCCTAACTAGTCGGCTCCAATGGTGTCGCTGACAAAGGGATTGGCTCCTCCATTGAGAAGGAGGAGCATGCGGGCCAGCTCGTAGTTGGCCATCTGCTTACCTGGAGTCGATTGACCGGTTTCCTCCTCGCGCAGGAACTTCAGCACCTCCGAGCGGTCAGCCTGGTATTCCTTCTCGTTCTTCTTGAAGTTCACACTAGACAGGGAGAGAAAAAATGGGAGAGTGAGAGAGAGTGAGCGGGAAGGGCGTGTTAGTGACTAGTCCAATTTCCATTGCATACTTTCGGGCTTGCAGAATAAAGCGAAAGTATGCTGCGAAAAGCAGCTGAGGAAAACATTGTTGCGCATTCGGCGGGTAGTCCGCCGTGAAAGGCGGCTCGAAATGAAATAATAAAAAGGAAGATCCCCTAAAGAAATTAAGTGCAAAAAGCGTGCAAGTCCCACGCGTGCGTTTGTAAAAAAGCCCCAGCTCGACAACTGGCGAAACACGCAAAACACGCGGCGAACAGGCCGTGGGGTGGAAAGGGGCTGGGGCTGGGGGCGTGGGGGCGTAGCAGGGATAAGGGATAAGGGCTGCTATCATTTTGGCGGAATTGCACTCAGCTTTAGACGCTTAGCGGCGACCCTGTGGTCGTTCGTGCGGCGACTGCAGCGCGGGTTTCCTTTTGTTAGCAGACGAAAACGAAAAGGAGGGGGAGGAGGAAGGAGCAAAAAGAGAAAGAAGAGCACAGAAGGAGTGGCAATAAAAAGAAACCAGAGAACAAGCGCGGAAATAAGCAAAACAAATTTTAAAGTAAAAGTTTTGTGGCGTTCGGCTGTCACGGCTGCGGCCCAGCATGCCAGACAGTTGTGTTTAATACCCTGTTTACGAATGCGTCGTGGGCATATAGGTGCTTGGTCGAAGAGAGAGAAGTGAAGTAAAAGGTTTTTTCGGTTGATTTACACTGTGCTCAAACAGAGTATATTCTGGGTTCATATTTTCTAGTTGGTGCTTCTTTTCTTCTCGCATTCATATTTCCCTTAAGCATGGTCTGGGGCAAGGAAAAAGGAGGTCAGGTTGCATAACTTACCCGAGGACTCCGCCGGCCAAAACCTCCGCCTGGGCGGAAAGTGTTTCCGCAATAGATTCATCGCTGTAAATGCCAACCGGGGTGTTGTATTGTTTATTGACGATGCTCTTCACGCCGTCGCCGCCTCCGTTGGCCTGGTCAAAGGTCAGAACCGAGTTGAATAAGCACAGATACAAAGAAAGAAAATGGAAAAAGATGAGAATGTGTAAATGAAACATGGAAAATCAATTTCTGCCTGTTATCCCACTGTGCCTTGTCACACAAAATTATTATAATTCAAATTCATAACAATAAAATGTACGCAAATGTATGCATATCAAAGAGGGACAGAGAGGGCGGAAGTGGGGGAGTCATTGATATTATTATGCATGGCACATGAGTGTGTACGCATGTGTGTGCGTGGGAGTGTGTGTGAGCCCTTTGCACATTAATTCTTGCCAGCAAATAATCCTCTAGCACTCATATTCATTACTCATTCTGACACTTTTCAAAACTACCAACAAAACAGTCTGACAGACAGGACGAAAGGACGGAAGGACGAAAGGACGATGGGACAGACATCGTATAAATGCAAATGTTGTCAACTCATAGAAAACAGACAAGTTTCCACTCCTGCCCGAAAATAAAATGAATGAATGTGAAAACCCACACAACAATGAGACAGACACACAGGCTGTGGGTGGGAATGAGAGGGATAGACTGGCAGATCCCGACAGCTTTTGCCCAGGAGACTAACTATCAACATCATTGGTCATCAGCACGTCAGTTCTAAACGTGTGTGTGTGTGAGTGTGTGGTTGGCTAATGCCTGGCCAAAAACTTGAAGCATTTTAAGTTTTGGTCAACCAGCTGAGAGAGAGAGAGTTGATAAATTTTATAAATGATGCCTGTTGAACGCACACACTCGCCCTCTCTTTCCCTCTGATTGCAAATTAGTTGACTCACAAATGGACGAGCCGAGTTGTTGTAGCCGCAGCCAATGTGCGAGCTGTCCGTCTGATGATGAGCCAGAGAAGTTTTCGTCACCGTCTGCAAATAGGGCGAGTTGGCCTGTGGCACGTTGCCGGTGGGCGTGACGTGTGGGCGCCAGGTGGAGCCGCCGCTGCAGGTGAGAGATGAGAGAGATGGAGAGATGGAGAGATGAAGATTCGATGTAGAGAAGGGTTAGGCAACAATTTAAGGCTATTTACCGCTGCACTGTGATGACAAAGTTGTTGCCAGAGCGGACGACAATGTCCTGCGCGTCCTTGTGGCGGCAGTTGAAGACGTCCACATCGTTGATCTTGATGACCGCGTCACCTGGCTGCAAGCCAGCCTGCTCCGAAAGACTGCCAGCATTCACCTGCAATTCAAATCAATCAATCAGTCAATCAATCAAACGTTTGTTATCGCTGCTCAAAAGTTGTCAGCGGTTGGCGAATTCAATTTGCAGCACAAATGGCCAAAAAGCAAACCGGGCTAAAAGTAAATGAATTTATTATTCACCGCCTGCAGGAAAGTTATGAAGCGCCAGCCAAAAACCCAGCCAGCGGTCACTTTTTCCCACTTCCCCATTTCCCATTTCCCTTTTCGTTTTTATTTTATATACCTTTTTCCTTTTTTTTTTTTTCTTGTTTTTGGCCAACAACTGCTAACGGGCCAAGTTTAGTTTATAGGCGTTGCTTGTTTTTTTTTTTTTTGTTGTGTTGTGTGGAGGCTTGTTTTCATTTATTTATTTATTCCGCTGGGAAATTGTGCGCGACAGAAGCCATAAATAAAGCAGGCGATTAAAATCGTAAAAGCTGCAGAGCAGCGGCTGCATTTGCATTGCACGTGAGAGAGATGGAGAATGAAGAGAAGGGAAGAGGCAGCTTCCCACGCCTTAAAATCTAAATATGTGCAACTGAAGACTGATTCGTGCTTCTCCTAAGTGCATAAGAGGTGGTGGGAAAAGGATAGGGGAGAGGTGCTTTCCTCGCCTTAAAGTAAAATGTCTTTAACTGTAACTGAAGTTCTCGGTTCCCTTCTGCTTCTAAGAGAAGTCAAGGCTAATGCTTGCCACGCCTTATTTCCAAGTTCAACCCACATCTTATCTTTTCCAAAAGCATAAGTTTTCCCGGTATAGACGTCCTTGCCACGCCCTAAATGTAAAATCTAAATAACCTTAACTCAAGCTTAAAATCTAAACGAAATTAAATTAAAGCTTCGCCTTCAGCAGTTCAATCAAACACAAACAAGCTCCACAGACGTCGCTGCTGCTGCAACTGGCTTAAGTCTAGGCTCGATTAATGTCCCTTATCCGCCCACCGCCAACCTCCCACCTCCCACCTCTTGGCCCGCCTCCTGTTCACCTGCCACGTGGCTAGGCTCAGGTGCAAATTATACGCGTCCTGCACGTTTCCACTTTGCCAAATTGTCTGTTTATCAGACTCTGTCTCTCTCTTACCCTCTCTCTCTCTCTTTCTCCCTCTGTCTCTCTCCTTCTCTGTGACTGTCGAATGTGGTCGGCTTATATTTACACACAACACACACACAGAGTCGTGTGTGTGTAGCTGTCTGCATAAATATTTCATTGGCATTTTGGCCAAGCGAGACACCTAAATTTTGTAATATTTACAAAGTTGCTAAAAATGTGGCGCCCCAACAAAACCAAAGCCAAAAACCTGCAAATCCTGAAAACCGAGCCAGCCTGCAGACCCACACCCCATCATGCAGACTCAAACCCCAGTCCACTTCGGAACCAGAACCAGAACCAGAACCAGAACCAGAGTCAGCGGAGCGGCCAAAACGACAGCCCAAAAATTGAGGCAAAAGCGCGCGTCGCTCTTCTCAATCGATGTTGTTGACATGTTCATTTTCTTGTAACATGTTTGTTGTTGCTTTTGTTGCTGTTGTTGTTGCTGTCGAAAATTGAAATTGGTCGAACTTTCGAGGTGTTTCACAACGAGCGAGCGAGTCAGAGCGAGTGACAGAGTGGGAAGGAAGGTGGGAAAACGAATCAAAGTATTCGCTGCCTCGCATTTTGTTTTTATTGAATTGCCACAAGTAATACCCTTACAAAGAGGGTATAGGGGACTTGAAACAACAGTTTAATGTAAATCTGAATAATCTGAATAACACTTGTTCAAGACTTTAACAGTTAAGCTTGTGCAGTTCAAACAAAGTAGGCATTACGATTGATATATTCGTACTTCATCTAGACTTTAATTAACAGCTCTTTGCAAAAGACAGCAATAGAAGATAAAAGTCTCGGATTCAATCTCACTAATTAGGTCACAATTGTTTTGCAACACTGCTTAAGCTGACTTTACACTGCTCTCTACTCTCTCTCTCTCTCTCTCTCTCTCTCTCTCTCTCTCCCCCTTCTCTTGTTTGCAGGGTATATTTAAAGTGGGCTTTAGTTTAAGTTAAAAAACGATTTTTTTCTGTTTGCCTGCAAATTGCATGTCACAAAAGTGCGCTTCGATTGAAGTGTGAGCGAGTGTGTGTTTGTGTATGCGTGTGTGTGAGTGACGTGCGAGTGTGTGTGGCATTGGAATATTGACATTTGGACAGTTTTATGAGTACCTGCGATCAACATTCGAGCCCCGCCCAAATGTTTGCTCGTGCGTCTGGGCGACGGCTCTGTCTAAGCGACCCGCTGCCCGGTTTTCTCTTGTTTGTGGTTGCGGTGGTTTGGGTGGTGCGCATGTTAGACATTTGTCAGCTTTATAGCATTTGCGGCCAGCCGCCAATTGACAAGGCATTTGTTTTGCTTTGACTTATGGGCGCGTGCTCTGGGCAACTGAATTACCATAAAACTTGGCCTCTTGGCCATTAATTTACACAGCTGCACAGCGACATTTGGAGGCCAGCCAAAACATTACATGTGTAGCGGAAGGTCCTGCAAATGATGATTTACGCCAGCCAGGACACGCGAACAGGACATTCATGGCCAGCTGCAACTGTTGGTGGAAATGAAACTCGTTTCTCTCCCATTTGGCAGCAAATGCTGTGAAAATATTCCAACTGCATTATTCAAGCACTTCTCCTTGAGTCCTGTTTAGCGTTTGATCTGCAGGACATTCGCAATTATAAATATGCAAAGCCTCTTCCACTTAGACAAAGGCTTAAAAACATTTTCATTACAGATCTGCACGTTAAAGAGCTGCCAATGAGTGGGTAAGAGGGAGAGAGATAGGTGGTAAGTCCATATAGGAAATTAAATTTAATGGCCAGATAGCAAAATGGTCGTAATCAAGTCAACTAATCCATTGAAGTGCATTCGAATTGAAATTCATTTGGGCAACAAATGCAGAGTGGAGCAGACTTTCGGATGCTCTTCTTCTTGCCACTCACTTGGCCAGCTTATAAGCTCTGCTCGATTGCATTGCCACGCCCACTTCTGTCAATTTCAGACACTTGCTTAAGCCGAAACACATCCTTTAACACTCTTCAATGCGGTTGCAAAGGTGCAAGTCGCAGGGGCGACGAAGGAACGCACAAACAAGCCGCAAATACAAGCACTCACACACACACACACACACACCCACACATACACTTCCTTGTGTATAGATTTTGTTGCATGCAAAATATTTATGTTGATAAATCAAGTTTGCTTTTGTGGATTAGGTGTATCTAAAATAAATTAAATTTGTGGCGTAAATTTAGGCCAAACAAAGGCAAAGCCGACAGCTCAACCAAAAAGGGAGCAAGAAGAAGAAGAAGAAGAGGCAGAGCAGCTGCCAAGTTGTTGGCCAAGTTATGAAGTTGTTTAATTGAAAATAAATTTAGTTTAAAGGCAACTTAGCAGCAACTGTGCACCGAGTGAGAGTCGAGACAAATTCCATTTCATGCTTTATCACTACTCCACATGCCACGCCCCCCGCTCCGCTCCAGATTGTGGGGCCATAAAAAGCAGAAAGCGAAATCCTCGTAAGTAGAACGAACGAACGCTCAAGAGCTGCGAAACTGGAAGCTGAGATAAAACTCAGCGTACAAAATACGGCGGAAATGCAGCGCAAATACAATGAATCACAATGTATATGAATATGCATGGCCATCACTCATACGACCCTCCCTCTTCTTCACCCTCTCTCTGTTTCTCTTTCTCTCTCTCTCTCTCTCTCTCTTTCTCTTTCACTTCTTTGCCGCACTGAATCAAGGAAAGCCGCTGCGGTTTTCCGCCACAACAAATGTTGGCCGCAGCACTTGACCAAAAAGCAAAGAGGAAGACAAACAAATCCCGTTGCAAGCTTGCCAAATGAAGAGGTCGCTTGCCACGCCCCCTTTGTCGACCCTTGTGACCCGCTGGCCAGGCTAAGCAATCAAATGCAGCGAGTTTTTAATGCGGCAAACAAAAACAAACACAATTTTGGCAACTCCTTCGAGTCCTGCTCCAGTTCCGCTCATCATTCATCGAGTTCACTAGTTCCGCGTTCAGAACTAGTTTCGTTGAGCAGCTCACCCACTTGAACTAGCGAACTGATTGAGGAATGAGTAACAGTTCGGTTCTCAATTCTAGTTCCGCCCTTTGACCTAGTTCCTTATCAATTATTCATATTACACATTCACTGTAACTGTCTCTGATGGCTCTCTGTTATAATTCAATTTAAATTTGGCCACTTTTTTAGCCATTTCATTTTATCCGCCGTTTTTTGGCTGCGCATGACTCAGCAGCTCCCAGAAGTTATTTATTTATTGGCCGATAAAGAAGAGGGGAGGGGACGAGGGCTAAGCACAAAGTCCAATGCGGTGTCTGCCTTGACAAAGCTACACGGCTGCAACTGCAACTCCAACTGTTGCAACAACAACAACAGCAACAACAAGAACGACTTTGTCGACTGTCGGCAACATTTATAAATTATGATTGCAATCAACGTTGCACAAAAGCGCGCGCTGGCCGCGTGGACAAGTTGCAAGTTGCGAGTTGCATTTTATACCATTTTTTTGGTGAAATGACAGATGCACACACACAGACACACACATACTCACGGGCCCGCACACACACACGCAGAACAAGCGTGGCAATTTATATAAATGTGCTGCATATTCATAACTCGTAATGGAAAAACTTTGCACAATGAAATTATTGTGGCCAATGCCAACGGAAATTTTGTTGCACGGCTAATGAAAGGGGTGGAGGAATTGGAAGTGCCAGGAGTACGATTGGGAGTGGCTGTGGAGGAGGGGAGTTACTGGATCTGCCAGCTTGTCAGGTCTATGGGGCAAAGCCTCTGCGTGGGCAGCGCTTGCGAAGCGAGGCTCATTTATCTCTCTCGCGGGGGTGGGGGAGGCGGTTGCTGGACTAGGCTGCTGACAGCTGAAAATGTGTGGCAACACCTTCGCAACATATGCGAATGTATTCAAGACCAGCTAAAAAGCGGACAACTGCCTCGAGCTGAAGAAAACCGATCCAATGGGTCAACGAATAATGCGAGAGCTGCTTTCAGGGTATAGAAATACAGTGAGAGGAATTTTAGAGCAGAGTGTATGTTTGTATAAATGGATGGTATAGTATTGGTTTGTGTGAGTAAGGGGAAATGGATTTAGAGCTACAGATATACACCGCATAAATGACAAAATTTCGCATTTTAAGCAACATTTGTTCTCAGTGTGTTATCACAGGGTAGCTTAGAATCCACTAATTTCCTAATTGGGAAGAGGATTCGACATCTCCTAACCATATACTTTCACAGCCATGAATTTTAAACTACATTTCTCTCAGTGTACTTCGCATTTGCATACATATTAAAGCTCTACGCCCCGAATTTAAGTGAGTCTCGGTTCAAATTGCGCTCACGTTGCGATTAGTTTGTCTCATGTTCGCAATTGCAACTAAGATTTCAATAATTGTCACATGTCGCAGCGCGACTTCTTGATTAAAGCAAGTCGGTGCTCAGATCGGAGCATCCCCCATTCCCGGCCACCAGGCACAGCCGGATCCGCCGACAAATGCGGCTTGGGGCCTGGGTAATGCGAATGAGAAGGGTTCATTAGGCAAAATGGTTGCCGACACAGGATACCTGCAGGATATGGGTTAATAAGACACAAGACGCGCTAAAGTGACAAACGCCAGGATGCCAGGATGCTTCCCCTCCCCTCTCCCGCTGCCCATGCTACGCGCTTTAGCATCTTGTGCGTGGAAAGTCATTAGAGCAGAGGCAGCTTTTGAGGGGGTTTCAGCTGCCTCTGCTGTAAATATTGCCAGGCAGACTGCAAAAATACTCACTCACACTCACAAACACACACACACAGACAGACATAGATAGCTGCAGAGTTAGGGGGCGTGGCAGGAGGGGCGAGTCAACAACAGGCAACTGCCGCAACGCAAACAAGATTAATTAAGGAATGTAAATTTCGTCAAATTACGCGCCATTGTTTTCTGTGAGTATGTGTGTGTACGTGTGTATGTGTTTGTTGGCTGGCTGCTGCGAAAGGATGTTGAGATTTTTTCCATTAACAACATCATCAATGGGTGGTCGGGTGTTTGGGTGTTTGGGTAGTTGGGTGTTTGGCTGGTCGCTGTTTTTGAATGATTCGCCCTTCGCGGACAAGGTCGAGCGCGCGGTCGTAAGGTTGAAAGGTTGAAAGGTTGAAAGGTGTGTGTGCACCGTTATTTTGGGATTTAGACGGATTTCAACTGGCTGCTGGCAAAGCTAACACCACAATCTACAAACACATACACACACACACACACCCGAACATCCCGTCAGCTTTTCAATTTCGCTCTGAGGGTTGGCCAAAAATTTTTAATTAGCCTCGTCGTCAACTTCGCTGAGTTTGTCGCTGACATTGCATGCGGTCTCGCATGTGCCCCCAGTGCCCAGTTAACCCTTTGTGTATTGTGTCAAAGGCATGCATAAATTATTATTATTATTTCGGGCTCTTCTAATGAAGCCTGAAACGAAGCTCGAGCCGAAGATAGCAAAGTCGAGCATGTTTTAGAGTTAAAGCTGCAGAATGTGTCAATAAGGACGATTGGAAAGGTTTACAAAGGGTATTTAGAATTGGTATATTTACAGAGTCGGTTAATTGGGCGAGAGGAAATGTGTGAAAGGACTAACGATCGTAAACTTGAGTTTTGAAGTGAGCTCGAGTAGGAATAGAATAGGGTATAGCATATGCCCCATAAACCCTTTACTTGCCGCCTTTCTGAAGTTTATTTGTGCACACGTCTATTCGCAGAATCGGACGATTAGACGAGGAAATGTGGGAAAGTCTCGCAAAGCGAGAAGTTGGCTAACTAAAGCAATTAGTGTTGCAACATGTGCGTGTCCGACAGTTGGAAAATCTAATGCCTACCTGCGCAGCTTAGTTTTTCCAGCCGCACACGCACACACACACATTCGACTCATGAGGCATGCGGCATGCGGCATGCGGCATACGGCAGACACATGTGGCGCGTTTGTTTACATTTGCGTGCCCAGAGGTCTGGAAAAGACGCAGACAAATCCGTCCGCACGTTGCAGTCGCATTGTACGTGTCGAAATGTGAGTCCCGGACTACAGCAGCAACAATTGCGGCAACAACAACAGCGAGAACAACAACTACAGCTATAACAATAAAGTATCTGCAAGTTGCAACCTGCAACTGCAACGCATTTGTATCCGCAACCGATGTCTGGGCGAATGCTTTCCGTTTGTTTATTTGTCAGACATTTTACTGTGTCAGTGGGCTGGCAATTGGGTCAGGCCCGAGGTTCTGTAAGCTAAAATAAACTGCACAGCAGGAAATGTCGGTTGCATGTCGCTAGATCCGACCTGCCTCTCTCTCCCTTTCTCTCCCTTTCGCTCACAGGGGCTTTTCTGTTTGATGTTTTCATATGCCGTGAAACTTATTTTACAGCTTCATTAGTTGATGCACATATGTGAGCCTATGTACAACTATGAACAGGCATAACCCACCAGCAGCCACCAGGAAAAACACCACCAGCAGCACCATTAAATAATCCATCAATCAACGGGCAGCGTGTAAACGAAATTCTGACAGCCCATGAAATCGTGTAAACGCAATCTCAGCTGCACTCCCACAGCCTCCAGCCGAGCTCTGGCTCTCCCTCTGTTATCTGAGTGTGACAGACAGACAGACAAAGAGACGGACGGACGGACGGACGGACAGGCGGACGGACGGACTGTTGGCCCGACATGAATGATGGCACTCAAATTACATTAAATGGAATTTCAATTGAGGCAAAGACGAGCAAAACCTCCTACGCCGATATCAGCCGCTGACAAGACAATGCCCCAACGGCAACAAGAGCTGTAAATGGCATTTACATGTTCGCTGTCATAAGCCAATGTGCCGTCCCCTTCCCCTCTCCCACCACCTACCCCCTCACAACTCCCCGCTCCTCATAATCCCCTCCCTTGCATTTGCCTCCTTAATGAATCAACAACTGAGGCCACAGCTTACTGGCCTCTGTTTCAGATCCAGCTGCAGCTGCAGATACTTTACATACACAGATACATTCAGTGGTGCAGATACATTCACAGATTGAATTATAGATACGTATCCATTTAAATATAGATACATTTAGATACAATTACAAGTAAAGATTTGTAAACAAAATAAGCTTAATATATAATACAGATACAGTTGCGCTCTCAGATACAGATAGATTTGTAGTTACAGATACAGATATAGTAATAAGTATGGATACATTCAAAAATACAGCTAAGATATAGCTAAAACCTAAGATTTGTTCAGGGATACAGATGCATTCTCTGATACAGACCCAGCTGCAGCTACAGATAGATTCACAGATACAAATACAGATACAATCGGAGCTGCAATCAGGCAAATGCAATTAGGATTTGACGACGCTTCGTGTGTCGCATTCTAATGAGAATCTGAATGAGAATGAGAATGAGAATGAGAATTGGCGAGCGGCTTTTCCTGCTTGGAGCTCAGCTCGTTGTCGTCTTTGGGGACGGACACGTTGTCCCATTGTGAATGAGCTGGCAGTTGCAATTGTTTCGCTCGAGGCGCCTCTCCAGGGACTCCACATGGAAGACAAAGACAAAGAACCTGCTGACAAAGCCGACGCAGCGGCCGTCGCAGAGGCCGATACCAAAAGCCGAGATCGGGAACAATGCAGCAGCATAATAAAATTTGCTTGGCTAAGCAACAAAATGTGGCAGCAGCTCTTGCAACAGAAACAAAACTGATTGGACTGTCCCTTGCCCCGTGTTGCATGACTTTTAGGCAATAAAATCTTGAAATTCTTTAAACAATTCATTTACCTTATATCTGCTGTTCTTGTGCAGTTCTTCTTACCTCTTACTCAGACTACTTGCTAAGTTTGTAGCTGGCGTTGGCTCTCAATTAAATATTTAAGTTAACGAAATGCAATTTCAATTAGCGGCACAACATTTGCCCATTAGAGAGAAAGATTTGTGCCACTTGTGAAATACGAAATGAAGAAGCAAAAACAGCAATAAGCAGAGAAAAGGTGAAGAGTGGGAGAAACAATGTTGGCCAAGAATCGGACACCCGCTCGACTCTTCACGCTCGCTCAGTCAAAATCATTACGTGATTAAAGTCCCCATTTACGGCGGACAGCAGAAATAGAAAACTAGAGCAAAGCACGCAGACAGTGCGGGAGGGAAAGAGAGACAAAGAGAGAGAGAGAGAGAGAGAGAGAAAGATAGAGGGAGGTCTAGATTGAGGCGGACCGCAATTGCGCTGCTCCGGTTTGTTAAAAATAAAATACGGCAAATAGAAATAAATAAATCAAGTCGAGAGCAAAAAAAAAAAGCAAGCAAGAATAAAGTGAAAGAGCAAACACTTTTGGTTTGCACGGCGTACAAAACAATTAAAAGGAATACGCCGTAAGCACTCTCCGATTGCGGACTCCGGCGTACAAATTTGTATGCGCTGCCTTAAAGCTATCGAAAACAAATTTGCGGATCTAATTAGGAGCTAAATTGTGAGCATTAACCGTGGACTCCGCCATTCAGGATCCGGACTCAGACTTTCGCTGCAGTGTCCAGATAGTAACCTAGTTTTGTAGGTGAGTGCAAAACACAGAAAAGCATTTAAGTACACCCCCACACACACACACACACACAAACAGTGGCACACTCGCACACTCAGCGCTATTTTTCTTGTCCAGCCTTTCAACAAGTTGGCAAGCAATGCAATTTACGACAGGACGCTGACTGCAAGGATACAAGGACATGGCCATTAGAACAGAGCACGATGGAAAAGAAGAAGAAGAGGAAGAGTGAAAAGTGTGCCAAGCCCACGCGCTGACCATCAATGGAAAACTACGAGCTGGAAATGTGAAAATGTGGAAATGCGAATGGCTGGCAAATTGTAAATTAATTGATGAAAGCAACGTTTAGAAGAGAGAGAGAGATAGAGAGAGATATAGAGGCAGAGGAAGGAAACTCAAGTGCAGCAGCTGCTGCTCCATTTGCTGGCCACAATATTTGAACTGCATTTGGCATCCTTCAAACCGAGTCCGGAGTCCGAGTCTGAGTCCGTGTCCGACTCCTGGGCTCGAGTCCTGCGTCCTGAATGGACAAATTGCTGGTAGCAAGATTAATGTTGTGCATTATCCTTTCCTCATTTGTCGATTGTCAATGCATCCAGTCAAACGGAGCCGGGGGCGGCACACCTTTACATTTGCCTTTGCCTTTACCTTTACCTTTGCCTTTACCTATGCCTGTGCCTTTGCTTTTGCTGTTGCTTTTACCTGTGCTTCACCATTGCCTTCACCTGCCTGCTCCCTCTTATCCAATCGCTGTCCCGGCTATTGTTCTGACTGATTTTCCTTTTCTCTATCATTGACATTTTTCAATTTGATGCGCGCTTTCATGCATTTTCCCTCTTTCATGTTTTCCTTTTAATGGCAAATGACATGGCAAAAGGTAATTTTCCATTGCTCTTCGCTCTTTTTTATATTAATGAGAGAGCTGCCCGACTCCCGACTCCCGACTCCCGACTCCCTACTTCCACTCGAGCCATTAAGAGTGCTCCTTATTAAAGTAAAAATAGAGCACAAGAGAATTTTGAAGAGGCATCTTTAAGCAACTGTTGCATGCGATATGCTGACAGCCTTGTAGAATGCCACCAATTAGCAGCGACTCTTGGCACAATATGTTCGCCAGAGCAAAAACAACTGCGGCCTCAATCTAATCCGTGCAGCAACAACTTTCACAGAGGTCCATCCACATCCTGGTGGGTCATAAAAAGTGCTTATTACATTATCACCTCAAGCGTGGCACACATACACACACACTCACATTCGATTGACTGGCTTGATTTTTGTTTGCTCTGCACCTTTTTTGCTGTTTTTTTTGGGGCCGAGTCCTTGCTGGCTTAGGCTTTTTATTATCGTCCTGGCAGCTGCTGCTACTGCGTTTTTCAATTTTCGCTTTTAGGCCGTTTCACCTGAGCCTTGAGCCGATTTGGCGGCTCTTCCTCTTCCTCTTTCGCTTCTTCGTCCCCTCGGCGGTCGCAGAAATGCGAAAAATGTGTAAATTTTCAGTTTTTCAGTTTTTCACTTTTCCCGTTTTTCTTTTCCCTTTTTCAAAATAAACCCGGCTGATCCGCTTTGGCCGTCGAGTTCATTCAATTTGGATTAAGTCGTTCGTGTTGATTAACGAAATTGACTTTTTTGCTTTTAGCCAAAATCGATTCGATGCGATTCAAGCCGTAAAATGTAAGGAAAAAGTCGCATTCCTCGCCGCCTGCTGTAAACAATTTAGAAGCCAATGCCAAAAGACATTCGGCTAAATATTCAATCAATTTGAAATGCAGCCGAGGCCAATACAATAAATCCCAAAAAATAAGAAAAGAAGAAGAGCCAGAAACGTCTCAATATCCGGCGTAACAAAATATGCGTCATAACAATAAAAAAATGCGCCAAGACCCGGAGGTGGAGGGCAGGCGAGGGAAGAGGAAGAGAGAAAGTGGGGAAAAGCAGAGGAGCTGCTGTTGCCACGTTTTGCTAAATAACGCAAATAAACAAGACAAGGCGACAGGCCATAATATATCAAAGCCCAAAGGCGACGAACAGGACGAACGAGGACTCTGATAGAGAGCGAGGAAGGGGAGGAGGGAATATCCACTCGTAATGCCTGCCTAGGGAAAAAGGACTTCGCCTTGGCGTCTGTCTGCGTTAACTGAGAATCAATGACATATCGTTAGGGCTAATACGTGCCCGCTGGCCCATAAAAAATTGTGAAAATAAAATATGAATGCGAATAATAATGTTGATCATAGATACATGTGCTTCATGTGCCGGAACACACAATAATAACTGTATCATTGACTCAAGCCATCGACCACTTATATGGCTTAAGGCTTCGTAGGGGATTAATTGTAAAGTCTGACCTGTTTCCGTAATTGTAAGGTCAGAGGAGGAAAGTATGACCAAAGCAAATTAAAGCCTTCAGTTGTAAAAAATTTAACTATTAAAGCACAAAATCGAAAAGTAGTTGAAGGCAAATAAAATACTCGAGTAGACGAGATAAATCATTGACAGGTGCTTAAGTACAACAAGATTAAAGCTCCTTAACCACATTAAAGCTCTCAGCGAGAGCTTTCCAAAAGCAACAAGCTTTCCATACTGAATAATCATTTAAAAAAGATCCATTGAGGAGTTAATCGCTGGTGCCTCGAGTGTTCCTTAATTGCTCGGCCGACTAATTTGGCAGCTTAATCCTTTGGCCTGTACGCCACACAAAGTAAGAGTGGAAACCTGTGCCGTTGGCCGCGGGGCATAAACAAACGGACATCGGAGAAGAAGCAGCGGAGCAGATGTAAGTTTCCTGTTCGCATAAAGTTTGCTGTCCGGCCACAAGGACTCGCAGGATCAGGGTCAAGCACACGCTAAGGCACTAAAAGCAGTCCCGGACACGGACACGGACACGGACACGGCCAGTGGCTCACAGCCGGATATCCACATAATGCCGCACAGGACTCGCTATCAGCTTCGACAACGGCTACGGTTGCTCTTCCTCTTCCGCTACGGCCGCAGCGTAAGTCGGGCTCATAATTTATTTCGATTACGCCGCAGCACGCAATTTGCCCTGCAAAGTATCCCTTAAGCAGACACACACACACACAATCAAACGCTTACGCACACACACACACGCATTGCGATAAGCGTGCGCACAATTTCCCTTTCCGGTTTTGTTACCGTTTTGTTCGCGACTAAGAAGCAATTATATCAGCGCACAAATGAGATCAATTGCGAATTGTAAGGAACTATAAACATAAGCAACTATATAAGAAAGATCCACAATGAATAACTTCCATAAGCTATCCCAATTAGCAATCGAATCGAGTTCTTTGGCTCTGACTCATCGATGAAGTTTTCTTGAATTTGTGATGATGGACCAGCCCAAACATAAATATAAAAGAGATACCAACTGGCAGGTAGAAATTGAAGCAGAAACAGAAAGAGAAACTGAATCATACATCAGGTAAAAAACAACAACAACAACAACAACAACAACTGCCATTAGCTGACTAATGTAGAGCTCTGAGTAGGGGATTCGAGCTGGTTGCCTGGTTGCACTTTGATTGGGAATAGCTAAGAGGAAGGGGTTGGGGAAGGGAAAGGGAAAGAGGAAGGGGAAGAGAAAAGAGGGCCAAGTTAAGCGCTTTAACATTTACAAAACGCTTGCAGTTAGCTTCATTTTTGAGGGGTGTTCGCATTTTACGCTTAGGACTTATAAATATTTATGGCACACACACATAATGCAGCGAGTTAAGCTTAAGTTGAGTTTGGCCAATAACCAGGACCTCTTCTCCATCAGCAATGCATGTGTGGGTATGGGTGTGGGTGTGTGTGCGTGTGTATTTTGGACGCAGTGAAGCAAGCATTGCTGCAGCGAGGGATTTATGTGCACTGACATGCAACTTAAAAGCAAGGACAACAAACGGCCCCAGATAAAGCGAAGAAAGGAGCACGAAAGGATCTGGAAGGCAGCCTCCGAAGAAGCAGCAGCAGGATATTTCCTTGTGTGCAAGCCAACAATTGAGAAAAATATGCGAAGCACAAGGATTAGGCGAGGACACACACCAAAAATTTATGTGACTTTTGCATGTGGGCCACAGCCAAGGAGCGAGAGAGAGAAAGAGTGCAAAGAGTGGAAAGAAGGCAGGATGTGTGTGTGGGTGGGTTTGTATAACACAGACATTAGTACTATTTCCGGCACAGGCCACAAAATATTCAATAACGTATTAAACATACAGACAGACAGAGAGACAGATATATATATATATATATATAGAGAGAGAGAGAGAGAGAGTGAGAGGCAGAGAGAAGGAGAAAGAGTCTGATAGAGTTGATATGGACAACTCAACTGAAGCGCAGCAGCTGGAATAAATCTAAATAAGACGTGCTCGAGAATCCTGGGCCGGAGCCCGCAGCAATTGTGCAATGAAGTGCAATTGAATAGCGATACGAATAAGTGAGTGTGCGTGTGTGCATATGTGTGTGTGTACAAGAGTCTGACTTGGAGCTGGCCAGAATCTTGCTTTTGGTCTTATTCCGCTGCTCGAGATAAGACTCGAGCTAAAGTTGGGCGTAAAGCAATGCTTTATGCATCATTGAAAGGTACGAATCGACTAGAGGTGCGAGCAGAAGTGTAAAATGGTGAACTAGTTCCGTCAGTTCGTTAGAGCTAGTTCGTTTACAAAGCAGTTCATGGACACTACGCGAGCTAATGAGCTCATGAGTGACTGATAACCCGATTAATAGAATTCTTCTTGACCGATTGCACTGCATCGTTGATCAATGAGTAAGTTTACTTGTCATAGTTCATTCCAATGCACCGTTCAATTGAACTATTTCGGAACGACTCAGCTCTACGCGACACGACTTTTGCTCATCCTGAAACTTTGTTCTCTGTCCGGACAGCAAGCAAAACGGATGCGAACCCCGTCCGCCTATCTCTCCCCCTCTCTCTCTCTCTCTCACTCTTTCTTTCGTACTCTTTCTCTTTCTCATTCGCTCTGCCTGTGGGCGGAAGCGGAAACCAGGCAACGTTTATGGCTCGCTGTGAAGCTGATGGAATTGTTGAATCAATTTCGCAGCAACTGCAACTGCAACAGCAGCAGAAGCAGCAGCAGCAGCAGAGCAGCTTAAAAAGCAGCAGCTGGAGGCAGCTGGAGGTAAAAATTGATAATCAATCAAACGCCACGCAGAGAGAAAGAGACACTTAATCAATGTCTGGGCCTGGAGTCGGGTCTGGGATCAATGTAGCTTCCACATCCGGCTCGCTTATCCTTTTTTCTTTTTTTTTTTTTTTGATGCAGCTTTATCAATTACGGCACTGATGAATCACAGGAAGGCGAATTATCACCTGGCTTCTGATTCAATTAACGCCTCACTGCCAATTGGCATTTCGAACTTCAGTTAAAGCCGGAGAAGGAGAAAAATAAGGAGGTGGAGATGGAGATGAGGCCAAGCTATCAATTCGAGTCCACTTTGCAACATAAGCACAATTTTGTGGTCAGTTCGAGGCAGTTGCTACTTGCCACTAGCCACTAGCCACCAGGCACTTGCCACTTGCCACTTGGCACTTTGTCAGGACCGTTAACCAAAAAAACCACAGCAAAATTTCCAGCAACTAGGCAAATTTTCAACCTAAAAGCAAACTGTTGTTCGATTGTGTGTGTGTGTGTGTGCGTGTGTGTGTGGTTAACTGATTTACAATTGATTGAACAATGGGTGTCGTGTTCAATGCCAATTGCTTAATTTGCTATTGTTGATATTGTTGTTGTTGTTGTTGTTGTTATTGCACAATTTATAAAATGTGCAACTAAATTGAGAGGAACCGCAGGTCTTGACATTTGCAATTCGCCTCGTGTGGCGCATTGCGGTGGCACGTGGCGCTCTGTGGTCGCCACACGCACACACACACACACACCCACACCCACACACGCATGTGGGTAATAAGAAGAAGTAGAAGTTCAATCAAAATCAAGTCAATCAAGTCACTCACATGCACAGTTTGTTGGCAAAGCAACCGCCGCGCTTTGAACTCGGCTTCAATTACAGAAAGCCAAAAGCTTCGCATTGGGCATTGCATAACTTTTTATTATTTTCGGCAGGTGGGGCAGGGGTATTCATAAATCAAAAAACAAGCGACGTGGTGTGAACAGCAAAACAAACTCAAATGCGAATCAAAAACTAAGGATTACCGCACTGAAATACCCTGTAGCAAACTGAATTTTCAAAATATTCGGCTTGAGACTTCTACTTCAACAGCAAATGTTAACTTTCGTGTTCATGTTAATGTATGCTGTTAAACACAAAACATATGTTAAGTAAGCCATTCCGGTTAACACATTCACTACTTAGAAGCAAATGTTAAGGAATGAAGCTCTCTATATGCTTTCTAAATACTTTGGGTACAGGGTATAAAAGCAAGATGGAAATTATGAATTTTCATAGTTGGAGACAAAGACAAACATCGCAGCAGACGAAAATGCAGCCAGACAGGAGTCAAATAATTAATGGCTCTCTGCTCTAGGAATAGGGTGAAAGAAAGAGGGGGAAAATGGGGCTGCAAACACGAAGACTTGTGGAAAAATAACACACAAAAAAAAAAACAAAAAACAAAAAACAAACAAAAACATGCAAAACAGATTTGCATGCACAAAACGCAGAGTTGACTGAATGCAAAGCTAAAAGTGGGAGACGAGCTCCACATGTGGAGGAGGAACTGAACGGCGGTTGCCTTGGATGCCGACAGTAGCTTGTTAGTAGCTGGGAGCAGGACGAGAGCCAGTACCAGTACCAGGGCCAGGACCAGAACCAGGACCAGGACCAGTCTAGACTTTAAGTTGGCTAATAGCTGTAGCGGAGAGCATCCTTTCAGCTGAAGCTCGTTGAAATTTGGTTTTAGCCATTTGCTTCTTTTCTTTTTTTTTGTTGTCCAGCAAATTTGTACTAAACCGAATTTACGCTTTTTGTATTACTTATTTGGGCTCCATTATTTGTACAGATGAAGTCAAGCAGAGCTCGACTCGACTCTTGGCCTGGCTTTCGCTTTTATTTTGGTCCTTTGTGCGATTCCACTTTTTATATCCTTCTCCTCTTTTTTTCGACCCTGCTCTTGATAATGAAATATAAACGTGGCAATATGTGAGAGTCTTTCTGTCTCTCTGTCCGGCTGTGGCCACGTCGAGCTTAACCAGAAAACAAAGAAAAGCAAAGAAAAGTCCCTTGCCAGGACTTCATTTGCTGTTCGACGTGCAAATGCAGCATAAATTAATCCGATTTAAGCCGCTGAGTAGCTTATTTTTATGCTTCTCTATCAGCGGGCAGTTCCAGTTGATTTTGCTTAATGAGCTACCGGAAGTTGCTCGTTGTTATGGTGAGAAATGCCCAACTTGTAGATATCCTGTATCAATTAACAACCCTTTCAAATTTGCCGTCTCTTGGTATCAAAGTCTTCGAATTATGGTTAAAAAGACAAGTCTAAGCCAAGTCTTATAACATTTTTGATCGTTATAAAATTGAATGAATTTTCCATAATTCATAGGGTATAAGAAGAGCACACACAACCACAGATTGTTGTTTGCTTGTGAAAGAGCAGTCGACATGAGGCAAATTTGTTGTCTAGCTGCCATTATTATGTTGGCTGCTTACTTCTGCTCAGCTGCCACTCGAAGTGGCACCTGCCACAAGTCCACCACCCTTCCCCTTCAGCTATCAGCAAACCTTTAGGTGCGCATCCTGGCAACGCGGCTCATTACGTGCCCCAACGAGGCAAAGAGTCAAAGTTTTAACGCACTTGCAACAGCTGTGCTGCTGTGGATGCAACGTCTTTTGCTATTGCAGCTGCCTCAAGTGTGGCCCATTCTAAATTCAATTGAGCTCCAAGTGCTCAAAAGGCGCAGCAGTCAAGATACCCGACTTAGCAAGAGACGAGAACAGCTCGAGGGCAGGTGAGCAGGTGAGCAGCTCAGCCGAGGCTCAGACACCTTTACAGACATCCAAATGCGGCAGGCGGAGGGGGAAATTGTGGAAAATGGGAAAAATCACTGATTGGAGTTTAGGGACTGCGTTTAAATCTGGCTGCCAGCTCGGCTCCAATTTGATTTTCCAAGCTTCGCCGTAATTACTTTTATTTTTTCTTTACTATATATAAATGTGCATACATATATATACAAGTATATATATTGAGGATAAATATTTGTATATTTATCAACGAGCGTTTGGAATTTATGCTGCGTGATTTTCGCATAAACTGCAACAATTTTGCAATACTTTATACTAGCCTAAGGCCAAATGTGGGGTATATACAAGGTTGACCAGGCTGCAGACATTATAACTATAATTTTTACAACTTAAGGTATAGGCGACTGTTGAATGGATTACCCATCGAACATATTTAATGCAATCTCCCGGGTATGCAATGCTCTCTTTTTTCGTCCCATACATTTTCACAATCATTTCTAGCATATGTATCAGTCTATCAATGTATATAATTATGAACCTTTAAAGTTTTTAGCTACTTTTTTCAAAATTGTCTGCCCGCTAAATTGGCCAAATAAAAGCTAACAACTGCTAATGGCTTTTACTCGCCGGCATGTTAAATGTTGTTGTCGTTGTTGTAAAGTTGTTGTAGCTGTCGCCCTCTCTAATTGACGTCAACATGGATTTCCATTATGTTTATGCACCAATTGATAATGGGGCAAGGTTTTATAGCAATTAATTGAATTAAAGCGCAATTAATATATGCAAAATACACTGCCAAAAAAATAGTTGACAACATATAGTATATGCACATGTGGTATACTAGTATGTGTATATAGAAATTTCTTGCAGATGAGCAATTTTTAACGAAATGGAATCGTTTTTAAATAGCTTTTTCTTTAGCCATGACCAGAAAGAAAGAGAGAGACATCGGACAGGGAGGAGAGGGAGAGGGAGACAGATGCTCGCATAGCATTGACATAAATCAACTCAATGAACAGCTGTTTAAATAGAAATTGCGCATTTCTACACAATGCCACGCCTCCGCCGCTCCTCGCTCTAAACTAAATACCACCCGCCCACAGGCCCACTTTTTGCGCCCACTTTTTGCGCCATTAGCAGCTGAACTCATTTGTAATGCCAAAGTAAACAGAAATTTGTTGCTGCTGTAGTTGGTGCTGCTTTTGGTGCCGTTTCAAAATGTCAACGAAATAAATTCCGTTGTGGCAAAATAAAATATTTACACATTGGCAAATGCTGTCACGCTTAAACAATTACCAAAGCTTTTATTGCGGCTGAACCAGCGGGATAAACAACAAAATTCAATATTCAATACTCAATATTCAATATTCAATATGCAACTGGAACAGAACTTCAATGATTGCATTGGTTCGAACCCACTTGAAGCACTCTCATATAATAACAATTGTCATCAATGATCCTTCTGCAGAAGTCAAGGGAATAAGCAATGAAACTTAATTGGAATAGCTTGCTTGCTTTTCAGCTCCCACTTTTCGACTGATTCGGGTCCCAATCATTCAATGCAATTCATTCATGTGACAGCAAATGTTATTAGTCTTTGTTAAAGAAAATAAATACATAGACAATGATATTCAAGGAGAAGATAACTGGCCACTGGTTCGAATCCCTGTTTAAATATTCATTTGTTTATCGACTATGCCTATAAGGCTATCAAAGCCGTTGTTGACATTAAGCTGACATCAGCTTTGTTTTTTTATAAAAGTAGGGCCTATTTTCATTTATTTTTGTATGTGATTCGAACCCTTATCTTTAATGTGATTCACGTGCAACACACTGAAATGAAATAGAGTCGAAACACTCGTCGCTCAACTGGAAACAGTTCGTCATGGAGATTTGGTCGCGCGCAACGTTTCCCGATAGCCTCTTTATGAGGGGTCAAAGTCGGGGAGTGATTCATCTGTCCACTCGGAAACAAGCCTGAGTGCAATTGTGAATGCGAGTGCGATTGCGATTGCGATTGCGAATGCGACTGTGAATGCGATTACGAGTGCACACAAATTGCAGTCATTCGATTGACATGCCATCAAAAGCCTTCACTCCAAACTCAAATGGCGTGAGACTCGACTCTAATGAAATCTATCGCAAATAGAAGTGTTGACATCAGTGATGCTCGACAGGAAGATATCCTAAGTATCCTTAAAATCGATTTTTATGGAATATTATTTTTAACAATCGACAATATATGATAAACTTATCTGCATTCTATAAAAGAGAACAACACTCACTTGTCTATTCAATATACCCTTTTCAATTGTTTCTAGGGTATGCAAAAGCTAAAAATAGTTAAATTACTTTATTAGTTTCGAGTAGCACGAACACAGCATTCAATTGGCTGCCTCTCCCTCTCTTTCTCCCGCACTCTGACTCTCTCTCCCCCTCTCTCTATCTCTCTCTTTCTATGTTTGAAAAGCCATCAAGTGGACAGGCTTTTAGACAGATTTGTGGTTCCATAAAAACGCGGCCGCAAACGCTTGTCAATTATTTGCATTAAAGCTCTGCCAGTAATTAAAATTTAATGCTTCATCTGCGACCCAGTTGCAAAGGCCATAAAACAAAATCCATGGAGCTCGTAACTCATATTTTTATCCATTATCCATATTGAAATCTTTGCCCATTTTCAAATAAAAATAAGTATATATCTTTAGCTGATATCTATGTACATGTCAATATGTTGTATATAAATATAGATTAAGATATTTATTATATACCCAGGCAAATATTTGTGTGCATAAAAAAAGAATCTCGAATGTCGTCAGATATGTAAAACTTAATAGAAATAATTTATAAATGTTTAACAATTTGAACGCTCACACACACACAACATAAATGTATCTATGTGTGCGGGTGTGCACATAAAATATCCAAAATGGCAGCAAAGGAAATTTTGTTGGAAAATTGGTGGGTAAAAGTTTTCGCGTTCCGTGCGCAAAAACCGCGCGAAAAAAAATACCAAAAAAATAATAGAAAAAAATAACAAATTGCTACAAATTTATTTTTAACAAAAATCCAACAACAACAACAAGAACAAATAAAAATGGAATATCAGCATTTAAATACATAAATAAATTAACTGCCCAACTAATATTTTTTTTACTCGATTTTCGCCACGTTTTTCTGGCCAATTTCGTTTTTGGCATTGTTTCTGTTCAACAGTTGAAATAAAGGCAAAATCTGTGCGTAATTGAATACATTTGGACAGTGGGCGTGGCACTTACCTTCTGCACCAACAGCGGCTGGGCGAAGTCGACTCCTCCCTGGAGGCGGAAACCCCAGGGCTGGGCATCGAAACGTGACAATTTGATTTGCAGCAATTGCGGTTGGGCCATTTTCCTATTGCACTAAGCCGGAATTTGATTCACAAGTAATGTGGGAGAGGGACCTGTGAAAAGAGAGAGGGAGATAAATGTAAACATATATAAACTAATTAATGTGCATATTGTAACAAAATGTGCAGCTGCAAAAGATGTGCTAGAAAAATGCCGAAACTTGCTGCACAAATAAAGACATGTATACAACATGCTAATCCCCGCTTGCCAAACTATCCTCTATAGCCTTCTCTTTCGCTGCTTCAATCTGTAGCCCCATCTCTGTTCGTAGTCGTAGTCGTAGTCGTAGTCCTAGTCCTGTTCCTGTTCGTATCTGGACAGCCTTGATCTCTGCGCCAGCTGCAGCTGCCAGCGCATTCTCGCATGCAAAAAAGACAGCTCTAACATACTTTTGGCTCAAGCTTAGCTGAGACTGGGTAGTACACTTGCAGATACCCTGGCAGCAGTCAGAGTGACAAGCTACTATTAATTTGTTGGTAAGTGTAATTGATTGTGAACTATATAAGTAGTAATCGTTCAATAACTGTTAAACAAATATAGGCAGTACACTAGTTTATTTCAAGAACACCTTCAATCAAAATGCACATAAAAATGCGACCCAACCTTTCTGTTGAGTTACAACTCATACACCCCTTCACATTGATTCAGGCCAGGGCATAAAACATAAAACGAAGTGAACTTTGTTAGATATCGCCTCGTTTTTTGTGCAGAGCCACAGCCACAGCCACAGCACTGTTACAGTGTGTGCAAAAAGTGCACGCATTCGAGTGCACATGGAAACGGGGCCCAGTTGTGTGTAAGTGCGGCTTACATGGCTTTTTTCTCTCCTCTTTTATAGTCGTCATGGCTGCTTTGTAATTTGTACAGCACATGTGTGTGTGTCGTTGTGTGTGGGTGTGGGTGTCTGTTGATTTAGTTTGCTGCATAACAATTTTGCTGAGTGTTGTGTTTTTTATTAGCAAAGACGCCTCCTGCCTGGCTGACTGGCTGACTGGCAGGGTGGTTGGGCGGTTGGGTGGTTGGGCGGTTGGGTGGCTCGATGGCATCCAGGTTTGGGCACAGCTCGTTGCAATGTGGCAGGAAGACACTCAAAGTGGAAGTAACTACATTAAGCTATTAAAACGACAGCAGCTGCCAGCTACAAAGGACAAGGACACGGCAACGAGCAACGAGCAGGATGTGCCACACACACTCGTACACACACTCGTACACACACTCGCACACACACATTCGCAACGAAACAGAGACACATTTTAGCACACACAGCAGTTTAATTAACGTTAAGTGCGGGTGGTAATGCCACCAGGTCGATCTTCAAGTCGCAACATGAGAAAGAGAGAGGACACTCTGCGAGAAAGAGAAAGAGAAAGAGAGGGGCGAAGGGTCATAATATGGCAGCATTTGCATGTAAATGGTTCTGAAGTTGGGGCCCATGCACTGAAATAATTTAATTAAAATATTAAATAAATGTGAAAAGCCAAAAAGAGCTTCGCCAAGTGCCCCAAACACGAACTAAATGAAACGAGCCACAAAACATCAGAGCGGGAAAGTGTGCACACATAAATGCCACCTGAGTGAAACCTGAGATTCTTGCCAACTAGAACTTCACCTGTGTGTGAGTGTGTGTGCAAGCGTGTGTGAGTGTCTGCTGGCTAATTACTCGCATTAGAATTGCGTTTTAATGGTCTCGTACAGAACATATGCAGAGCCCTGCGCATATGTATGTGCAGACTGATATCTAGCTCAACAACTCTTCAGCTAGATTAGCCTTAAGGCTTAAGGAATATGGAACAGTAGAACATGGACCAGTGCCGCAATGCGATATGGTAATTTGTACAATGCTGTACCCACTCCCCAATGTATCACAAATTAGTGCCACTGAATGCGGAAGTCCAGCTGAAGGACCGTTGCTTAAGGATACTAATACTAATACTAATACTAATACTAATACTAATACTAATACTAATACTAATACTAATACTAATACTAATACTAATACTAATACTAATACTAATACTAATACTAATACTAATACTAATACTAATACTAATACTAATACTAATACTAATACTAATACTAATACTAATACTAATACTAATACTAATACTAATACTAATACTAATACTAATACTAATACTAATACTAATACTAATACTAATACTAATACTAATACTAATACTAATACTAATACTAATACTAATACTAATACTAATACTAATACTAATACTAATACTAATACAAAGGCTAATACTAATACTAATACTAATACAAAGGCTAACAATAATGCCAATAAGACATATAAATGGCTCCAATTGTACAACAAATATCTCAACTTCCTGGCTGTCAACTTTAAGCTGGTTGCTCGATTGCCGACCCCTGACAACCCTGGCATATATCATTAATAAACTTGGGTCCAATCCATTGCCGCTTTATGACTAATAACCAAATGCCAGCTTACGAGCACTCCAGGCACGGACACACGTATTTCACTTCCTCACTGAGCGACACACGGGCCCGACGTGGTGTCAAATAAACAAGCAGAAAGCTCTTGTCCACATGCAGATACGAATGTATCTGTGTAGATATAAATGTGTGTGTGTGCTGCTGTTGCTGTGCATATGCGACAGCTTTTGGCTGCAGCAACTGCGACAAAACTTATCGCTAATAAGTTTTACACACAATTGGCAAATTAAAATTTATTTATATGCAGTCAACAGAGAGACGCACGGAGGAGGGGGGGATTGCAATGGGTTGGAAAGCGGGGGTTGGGGGTTTCATCCAGGGAGTTGCTGCCATTCGTCACGCCTGCATTTTGCATGCCGATTGGCGATTGGCGATTGGCGACTGGCTGCTGCAATTTTTGCAGTTGTTATTATTATTGCTGTTGACGTTGAACATTGAAATTGGCATTGGTATTGGAATTGGTAATGGCATAAAGCAGGAGCGGACTGCTCATTGAGAGGCTAATAGGCCCCAGGTAAACGACAATATTACTTCTTTTTGTATATATGCACATCCAAACTCCGCTTTTTGACTGAGTTAATGAGTGTATAGTTAGTTATACAGGCTAAATCAAAGCTTACAATGAGACGAGATTTCGCTGGTATATATATAAATATATATGCGCATTATTCAAGCTACACTCCTGAGTTTAGCATTGTGATTGCTTCCCTCGTATTTACCCCCTTGCCCGAAATTTGCAGCACAAGCAGCCGTTGCATTTCATTTCATTTGATTCAGGGAGAGCAACAAATCAATTTGCATTCGCTTGTTTTGGAGATTTATGGCAGTGAAACGTGTGTGTGTGTGTGTGTGTGTGTGTCTGTGTGTGTGTGTGTGTGTGTGTGTGTGTGTGTGAGGGGCGGGGTTGTACATGTTTTATTTTATTTCTTAAACAAAAGCAAACATTTAAGCCGATTGCTGATTATGAAATGGAACGAAACTATGGCAACTGGCATTCAATCAAATTGATTTCTGACGCACGCATTTGGGCAACTTCTCGGTTAGACCTGCGCCTCGACTCCCATTTTCGTTGACCCGCACAAAGCGAATGACCCAACAGTAACAACAACAACAACAACAATGAGAAGCAAAGCAAAGAGTAGAAGCCAACGCAATCAAGCAAAAACCTCAGCCTCAGCTGAAAGCCAAAACCAAAACCAAAACCAAAGCCAAAAACCAAGTGAAGCATCCAACTGGCCAACGCGGATCGTTGCCTTCTTTAACGCTGATGATGTCATCCGGGAGGTGGGGGAGTGCCCGAGGGGGCGTGGCAGTGGTCAGGGGGTTTGGCAACTCGATACTTGAATTCGGTTTTGGGGCATTTCGCACGCTGCTCAAAATCTTTGTAAATAATGAAGCACACAGTTTGATACCCCCTAAAGAAATAGTTCACAGAAGCGGGGCATGCACACTGCCTAAGGCAGAGTTCGGTTGTTGGCAGAGGGTATCTAGCTGTTTGGCAGTGCACACAATTCAAACATGTTTTGCTTTGCCCCATTGCCTTTTCTCTATATATTTTTGATAGTTCACTTTTTGTTGTTGTTCGATTTCTGTGATTAGATTCGGTCGGTCAGAGAGATAACTCGGACACTTAGTCAGCGGAGCTGGAAGGTTATTTTTGGACAAATACCGTTCCATCATAGTTACGTACGGTATATGTATACCTATACATATATGTGCTTAGGTACAGAAATATATAGCTGGAGAAATAGACATGCACACATACATTGAGTTTAAGACGCAGATATAAAGTTTCATTTACAGAAGATTATACAAAAAGAGTTACTGGTACAACTTAAATATACGACTGTATAAAAGTATATATTAGCAGATATAGTTTTAGATACATATTATTATATATACATATACTGATACAGATACATTCACGAATATAGATATGGATACATTTACAGATATAATTGCAGATACATATAGAAAACTAGATGTATCTACAGATTCATATTTACATACTGATACAAATACATTCATAGATATTTATATACCGATACAGACACATTCACGTATATATACAGATATAATTGTAGATACATATTGAAAACAAGATGAATGTACAGATTCATTCCTAAGTACTGATACAAATACATTCATAGATACAGATATAGATACAGATACAGATACAGATACAGATACAGATACATTTCACTTTTTTCTTTCGTCTTGCTCTAATGAGGCATCCGAATTGCAGGTGATGCAACTGCAGGAGGAGGTTTTCTGAATAATTTATGGCCCTAAACAAATTCGAGGCTAGACAAACTTTTGGCTGGCACGCCACACCAAGACCAGGAATAACAACAACAACAGTCATGTTGCCGCTGCTCCTGTTGTTGTTGTTATTTTCAACACATTAATAAACTGCATATGCAACAGCTCATTAAAAGCCACTCGAGTGGCCTGTTTAAACACGCGAAGGCGAAGGCGAAGCCCGAGTTTCTTTCAAAGTGCCAGCAAACGAGATCTCGCATCTCTCCCAGGGCAACTGCAACTGCAACTGCGGCAGCGAGTGCCACTGCCACTGCCACTGCATGGTGCATGTGTTGTTGCAACGTGCAGCGTGCGGCGTGCAACGAGCACGTCAAGTGGCCAAGCAAAACGCTGAGAAGCAGCAAAAAAAGAACTACTTGAGAGTTGATTTAGTTTATTTGCTGTTGTTGTTGCTGCTGCTGCTGCTGCTGTTGCTGTTGCTGTTGTTGTTGTTGTTGCTGCTGTTTGGCTTTTTGGGCCAAACAAAAGTGAAGTGAAGTGAAGCTCGGGCTTGACGGCTCGCCAGCGACATTCACCCACAAAAGTGCCAAAAGGGGAGAAATTAGGGAGCAACCGCAGCTGAACGCGACTGTCAAGAAATAACAAGCCACACACACACTTATGCATAAGAGTGTGTATAGGTGTGTGTGTGTGTGTGTGTGTGTGTGTGTGTGTGTGTGTGTGTGTGGCTCCCGCTCAGCCGACAAGTGGCAAACGCGTTGATTTCGCATTTATGCAAAAATTCACGTACACTTCAGCCATTTTTTGTTGCCCGCCAACTTTTTAGCCATTTTTGTTGTACTTTTTTTGCTTTTTAGCTTTTTCTGTGTTGGCATAGCCCAAACTAAACTCTGGCTAGAGTGAATCTGAAGTTGGAGTCGAGTGATTTTTAGTTTGCTTTATCTCTCTATCTCTCTCTCTCTCTCTTTCTCTCGTCTTTCGCTGTGATGCGACGTGACGTGACATGCACGTGACGTCATGTGTGTGCCAGGACTCTGTCCGTCCTTCCGTCTGTCCATCCTTCCGTCTGTCTGTCTGGCTGTTGCTCTTCAGTCTGTCTAATGCAATGCGCGTGCTAAATGGGCGTAACTCAACGGCTCGACGACTTTTTGCTGTGTGCGTCGCTTAAAAACTTTTTCACTCAGCAGCCATAACAACACACACACACACACACAGACACACATACACACATGTGTAGAGCTGCCTGCATCTGTCAGTGCATCAAAACACTTGAGTATTCCAATAGTTTTTTTGCTTTGCAATTTTTAGTTTTTACGCGGCGTATACGTAATTTTTGCTTTTATATTCTCGACGCTTCTTCTGTTCTGTTTTTTCCCCCCTTTCACTCTTTTGCTCGTTCTCATATTTTGCATGGCACACAGACACATTTAAGAGCTGACAAAAGTGACACTTGCTTTCGCTCTTGTTGTTGTTTTACTGTACCCCGCTGTGTGTGCGCGTGTGTGTGTGATTATTTTGCTTCTTGGCGCTTTCAAGTGCTCTGTCAACTGCGTGGCCACAGCCAAAAGAATGCAGCTGACATTGAGAATTCGCCAATTGGACAGACTGTCCGCCAAGCTGTTTCTCTGTCCGTCTAGTCTATCTCTCTCTCTCTCTTTCTTTCTCTTTCTCGTCTTCTCTCCTTCTCTGGCCCTTCAGATCTCTGTGTCTGCTTCACTGTCTAATTCTCTCTTTCTGTCTGCTTAACTCTTCCTCTTTCTCTGTGTCTTCAGTTCTCTAACTGTCCGCCTAACTGTCTCTCTTTCTGTCTCTCTGCCTGAGAGTCTTTCCCTATCTCTATCTCCCCAGATCTCTGTCAGTCTGTCCGCCAAATTGACTCTTCCTCATCTCTCTGACTTTATGACTCTTCCTCTTTCTCTGCCTCTTTATTTATCCAACGCTTTGTTTGTCCGCCTCTCTATTCGTCTTACCTTCTTTCTACATATATCTTATCCTCTATCTATCTGTGTTCATATCTAGCAGTCTGAATCTTTCTATCTGACTTTCCCCCCCCCCTCTCTCTCTCTCTCTCTCACTCTCTCTCCCTCCGTCCCTCTCTCTGTTAGTCGTTTCTATCTACTTTCATCCTTTGTAGCTTCTAAGCCCCTGCTTAGCTACTTATCCAGCTGTGTTATTTGTCCTTTTGCTATCGACCACAATCCTCGCCAGCTCAAAGGCTGCTGCACAGGTGGACATTACGCACACACACAAACACACCTCGCCCATTTACTGGATCTCTGTCACAGTGGCTGGCAGTCGTACTCGGACAGCCGTGAGATAAGTTCATTACCTCAATGTAATCCATGTCCTGCTCGATGAACCGGAACAAAGTGCAATGATTACAATTTACTCGACACTTTTTAATGCACTTCGACTGGAAAGAGGAAGAAGCTTAAGCTGCAAAGATGGGGTCAACTTATCCAACAAGCACTCTGCTGCAACTTTCAGCAAAACTCAAACTTTGAAAAGTTATTTTTAAAAAAAATAATATTTGCAGTTTGAAATCTATAATTGCAGCAATTTTTCCCATTCTTGCAAAATGTAAATTGATAAACACACACACTATCACACACACATAGTGATTGCGAATAATTAATGCGGATTTATAATTATTCGCCATCAAATGGAAATCGAATTTTTAACGTTGACTCTAAATAAATTGATTAATTTCTCTGCGCGAAAATTTAAATTTAAATTTATGAATAGCAAATTTTGATTTTGAATTTCAATTGATTTTAGTTGCAAATTTTCCAATTAAAGACCCGGAGAGGGGGAGATACAGAGAGAGAAAGAGAGACAGAGAGTGTCTGCGTGTTGAAATTGAAAAATTAATGGAAAATCAGAAAAACAACTTTAAATTGATTTCAGATTTCTATTTTTTACGCTTAAAAGAAAACTTTTGCATTATAAATTATGAAATTTTAAATAGATATTTAAAACTTATTGTGCAATTTTTAATGTGGAGCGAGATGGAAGAAGAGCAGGAGAGAAATGTTGTTTTAGTCTGCATTACTTTATTTTTAGCACAAAAAATTCATATTTATTTAAAAAATTGTATTCTAAAAAATTAAAATAAAATACAAATAATAATTTCTACGAAAATTAAACAATTGAATCGAATTTAATTTTTAAAAAATATTTTTAAATGAATTACAATATGTTTCTTATCTAAAATTCGATATTTCCGTCTCTAGAGAGAGAGACAAGAGCGAGAGAGAGAGAGAGAGAGAGTGAACAGTAAGACAATCGATCAACAATTGATAAAAATTTTAAAAATATAAAATCTGTCATGGCATTTGTTTATGAGGTTTTGTTTGCATTTTTTCTGTTAAATTCGAATTTATTTATTCACTTTTATGCGCTTTGTTTGCAAAACGCTCACTGCCTGGCGATAAGTTATAAGTTATATATATACATATATACATATATAGTATATATGTATATAGCTGGCGGCTTGTGTTTTCCTGTGTGATAAACGTCGCATAAATATTGCACAATGCAATTATTTAAAATTGAATGAGAAAAAAGTGGGGCAAAAAGTAATTAAATATAATATAAAACAATCAAAAAACAAATCCCATAAATTAAAATTGATGTCAATGCTTAAACCACAGCATTAAACAGTTTTAAAAAGAAGAACAAAGAGTGCAACAAAAAATATTATAAACCAAAATTAATGCGTTTATAAAATCTGTCACTGAAATAGTTAATTTTTTGCATTTGGGTTCTTTGAGCTAATAAAGTCGAATTATCAGCGCATTTATTTAATTAGCCACACGCAACAATTTAATTTTTATTTTTTTAGCGTATACCCTAGGTAAAAGGGTAACTAAGCCAGCTTATTAATTAAGACTTTATATAATGACTTTTAAGCTATAGTTATAGACAAGGATGTTTTAGATATATCTGTATAGTTACCATACTACTTGTTATTACACTATATCTATCTAGCTGTAGCTATAGATATCTTTATAGCGACTTACTAAATGCGAAAGAACACAACTGTAATATGAGAACATCCTAGATACCCTACATTTGTAGTCGGCACGCTAGGGTACACGAACTTCGGCGTGTATACCCTGTTTTGTGCTCATCTCTTTATGCATATGTTTAATTAGGATTTAATATGCTCGTCTGTCAAATGGAACACTGTCGGAACTGTTTAATATCTTAATGTAGAGCCAATGTACGGCCAAAAAAATAGACGTATTGTTCAAATAGTGGAAGGCGGGACTCATTATGCGGCTAAATGATAATCGGGGAATGGATTTTGTCATTTGATTTAACAAACGCAACGCAAATGCAATTAAACGGGAAACTATTTTTAATTACCTTTTGTGCATAATTTGCGGCTTTAATTGGAATCGAAATGCGATTAATCGAAAGGCAAATGCAAATTTGTGCACCAGGGTTCGAATGCCGCACGGCGGCGGCTAATTGGCAACCTCTGCAAAGGGTCACAGAGATAGCCATGCCTCAAGTGGCAGCAACACAGGACTCGCCACATAATGCCGAAGCCATAATTCTCAATCAGAATTGAAGCACTTTTTAGGCCCTACACTTGTTGCATGCCACAAGAGAGTAAGAGAGAGAGAGAGAGAAAGAGAGAGATAGGGAAAGGCAATGACAATGCCTTCGAGTGGGTGCCAAGTCGTTGCCACGCCCCCTTCTGCCGCCTCCTTGTCGATTGGTGTGACAGTTTACAAAGTGCAGCAATTAAGTTGACAAAGTGCTGGCTTTTACACACGGCCAAACGACGGCTCCGGCTTGAATTTGTAATACGGCAACAGTGAAAACACTCAAATGAATTTGTTAACCGTGCCCCCGACCCATGCCACATGCCCATGTTGCAACAAAAAAGAGCAGTACAGAGCAAAACTGTCACGGGACACAGATGCGTGGCAAGTATCTCTATCGCAAGTATCTCGTAGATGCCAACAAATTAATCAACTCGAAATTTATTTTAACAATATTATAAATCAGTTATTCATAGTTGGGCACTGGGCAAAGGCACTGTACACTGAGAGAAAAGGTCTACTCTACTATACATCTCTTTATATCTCGTGCTTTTAGAAAATTTGTACTGAGGGAGGAATTATTTAAATAGTTTTTGAATTGATACCTATATGGTAAGATGATCTGAACAGAGTATGCACGCGGCCGGATTATTCTTTTTCCTTGTCGATCGATTAATAGAGCAGGTCAAATTCTCATTGAAATAAAAATCTTATATTTCTCAAACGATACAGGGTATAAAGCATGTCGCACTCTCCCCACCACTCGTCTAGTTAATGCCCAGAGCATTGTCTTTAGGTTTTTTAATGCAGCTCGAGTATGTTTCTCTACTCGAAAGCCGGCCACGCTTCCAATTTGTCAGTTTGCTTAACGGACAGCGACAAGTGTTAAAATGTGCCACCTACCCCTTGCAGCATTTGCGGCACGCTGTTGTTGCTGTTGTTGCAACAGTCTCTGATGTGTTTCGCTGTCTGCTTGAGAACATGTTCAAACATATTCCTCAGCCAAGAAGAAAACTATTTCAAGTGTCAAAGGCGGCTGTTGTCTGCGTCACATTTGGCCGCATTCGCTTTTCAAATTTGTGGCAAGGTAATCCGAGCCACGTTGCAAGACACCGAGTGCAGCCCGATCACAATTTATGCCTCTGTCAAGTGGGTTTATTCAATCGCAATCATTCAGTTGGAATTCGCAGCTGTCCAACGCCTACGCGATCTCTACTCTTGGTCCCAGTCAGAGATCGTTTTTTTTTGGCAACTCGTGTGCAAATTATAATTTATTTACGTATATATACTAAATGTCTTCTGTATATACTAGTTGGATTTTCATTGAAAGATACCACACAAATATCTAACATATACACAAAGATCTCTTTGGTATACATATACCAAATGATTCGCTCGATTTCCGCCCTCAACAAGGCTAAGGACAAATTGCAGACTAGTTAATGAAACACTTTATCATTGACATAATCAAAAAATTATTCAGATATACATATATCTTTATACAAAGTGGTGCCCCTCGATTTGGCTGGCTACACTTTGTAGAGCAGCCTTTGGCTTAGTTAATGAAACATTTGTTCATTGACATTTTTCTCTTTCACTTTCTGTCAACCAACGAATCATCCAAAAACAAAGAAGAAGAGGAAGAAGACGTCAAAAATTTGAGCAGTGACTTTGGCATTGATCGAAATAGACGTCGGGTAGTAAAAATAAATTCGAATTGAAATCTTGTACAGTAAGTAAACCCCATGAAGGCCACGCAAAAAGACAACAAAGCAAATAACAAAGGTCGTCAAAAGATATTTCAAGTGCTCGAGCACAGAGCTCGGTACTCATCTATTGTATTATGATATATATTTTTATTTTTCTGCCTTTATGTGATCTATTACATATTTAAAGATATATATTAGAGATGGAATGCATCTATATCTTACTTAATATGTGATTTACGTTTATTAGCATGTTTTTTATCTTTAATACATTTCAAAAAGGTAGATTCAATTTTTATCTTGTCTACTATATCTAAAATATCCAAATCATTTAAGAGACATACGTATATGCAGAGATAGACTCTCTCTCTCTATCTATCTTATCTCATTTAATCTTTTGATTACATTCAGCAGAAATATCTATATCTTCCACTCTTAAAAGATCACCTGGTATCTGTATTATCTATTATGTTTTATGCATAAATCACTGTAAAATCCTTAAATATTTCTCACATATCTTTCCTCCAGCTATATTTCGATTATAAAGTAACATTCCAGAAGCAGGTGCTATCTATACGACTATATATCTATCCACATTATCGTGAAACAGTCTTTTAATAGATCTTAAGAAGGCGTTTTCCCAAAAGCAAGATAAAAATGTTGTGGCTTAAAATAAATTTCAGAGGGGAAAGAGAGAAAAAGCACGTTTTGATTTATGGCCACGCGCTGCAGGGCAAAAGCGCGCATAATAATATTTTATTTTATTGTTTTATAATTTAAATAACGTTTCCTAATTGCTCGTCAGCTGGTTTCAGCAGCCATCAATCAGTCAATTATTCAATCAGTCATTCAGTCAGTCAGTCAATCGCAGTGATACTTGAGCCAATCTCGATGAGACTTTGCGGTCGAGACAAAAACCGTTTGTGAGTCACGTCTGTGATGCAAAGTGGGGAACAGACTTGTTTGGTGGTTCGGCGGTTCGACGGTTCGGCGGCTCGACGGTGCGGTTGGCAACTTTATCTGCACTTCTTCAACGTAACGAAGATTTTTATGATTGTTTTGTTTTGTTTTGTTTTGTATTTTTTTGTTTTCGCAGTCTTTGTGGGCGTTTATTTCGAACGCAACTGCAAATTGTTACATAATTGCGACGTGTCTGATTTTTAGTCAAATTGCGGGCTGCGAGTTGTGTAACTCCCCTCCTCCCACTGCCTGCCTGCCACGCCCCTTCGCATTTACACCTCTCGATCAGGTCTGCAAATGTGGGCCTTCGGTTAACCCAATTCGATGGCATGAGAAAGTAAGTAAGTGAATAAGTTAATAAGTGAATAACCCAGTTCCAGATCAAGTTCGAGATTGGATTTTACTTTCGAGATGGGCTGCGGATGATTGGTAAGAGAGAGAGAGAGAGAGTAAGAGAAAAAAAGCGACTAACTATAGCTCGCTTACCTTTTCTTTGAATGTACAACTATGTAGCATTATACTATTTAGAAACAAACTCTTGCTAAAGAACATGACATTTTATACCCTGTAAATCAAACAAACTAATCTAAGCTCTTACTTGTGAACTATTTCTTATTGTTTTGAAGAACACTTCTTTTCAACCCAACACCCAGTGAATGAGGTCTGTCCCTCTCACTCTCTCTCTCTCCCTGTCTCTTTCTTCCACGTTCCATGCACTCGAATGTTATTTTAATTATCGTCTTTTTGATGTTGTTCGCGTTGTTCGTCAATGTTCTGAATGAGGAGCGAGGTGAAAAATGCACCCATCAGCACATTTATTCGAAGAGGGAGAGAGAAAAAGAGAGAGAGAGACTGATGAAGAGTGAGAGGGAAAGAGGGGAAGATGGCAGAAGGAGAGTGCGCTATGGCAGGCAATCTACCAGAACAATTCATGAAGGTTAAATTCTTTTAAAATGATTTCGTTCTGCTGCAACTGCAACTGCTGCAGCACCATAATTGCAACTGCAACTGAATCTGCATGTGAGTGCATTCATTCGGCATTCATGAATATTCGAATTTCTTTCTCTAATTAAAAAACTACTCCAAGCTTTCAATTATTTTCCACAATTCTTTCAACTGTTGCCAGCAAATACAGGAGGAGCTGAAGAGGCAGAAGGAGGCGTGGCTGGGGCATAAATCAGTTGGTCATTCATCGCCTGCATAAATAGGAAACTAATGAGCGCTATTTCTGCCCTCATTAGGGGCATTCCCTCCTTCCGTACAGGGTATCTGGGCAGGGTGTCACTCGCCGGCTGCTTAATTTATGACTTGATTTGCAGTTCATCTTCTTCTTCATCTTCTTCATGTTTATTGCACTTTTTATGTGCTTGCCCGCAGCTGACGTCACTTTCTACCTAATTAATTACACTCGACTGATAAAAATAAAAATCTGCTCCTCAATGGGAGCGGAAGGCAGACAAAGCAGCCCATTCACATTCGCAATCCCAATCGGATTCCACTTGGAAGTGGGTCTTCCTCTTTCAGTTCCTTCAAGAGCAATAGAGCTCAACACTTGTTCACAACCCACTCGAATGACGCTATTAATATGAATTCATATCAACCATTCGATTGAATCATCAAGAAAATCAAATTTCAACGGAAGCCCGATGATTCTTATCAGTGAATCGATACTGATAACTGATACATATGAATTAATCCAATGAGTCTTATTATCGATCAAGAGATATCTGACAAACAGAAGTTCGTCAAGATCTATTTATTGCCCATGATAAACTATAATAGCACACGATTTCGCACTGAATCAAAAAGAACAACAAAGTTTTATTTAAAACCCGATGAGTCTTGTCTGTGAGTCGAAAATACATAAAAGTTCATTCAATGAGTCGTATCGAATCAAATCAAATCCCTTATATTATAGTAATAAAATAAGTGAAGCAATCGGTAATCCACTGATTCATAAAGAAGTTCCATTGATAGATCGATGAGTCTTATCAGTGGATAGTTATAAAAAGAAATGATAGGGAGGTACGGAAGAAAATGACTCTTATCTGTGAATTGATTTATAGATTTTATATTCATCCAATAAACAATTGATGGATGGTTTTTAAGATATGGGAGCTATAAAAGTTCATTCAACTAAAATGGAATAAATATCTAACCAAAAGATAGGCTTAGAAAATAATTGTATAAGTCAAATAAGTGGAGGAAAAACAGAATGAAAAGCAAGTTACATCACTTTTCCGCCTGCTCATGGGCCAATGTTAAATGGCAAATGGAATATGGAAATGGAAAATAGAAAATGGAAAATGGGTATTACGTATGAGCATTGCGGCAGACAACGCGCAATGCGTATACGCGATATGGTACCGCAGCTAGAAGAGCACCAAAGGGGGTTACAAGGGGGTTACGAGGGGAGCTACTATCTGAAAATAGATCAAGCAGCAAAAAAGAGACAAGCAAAGCGCAATTGCCAAATCGAAAGAGTACAGTCGAATCACTGAGATACACAAATGTATATATATGTACACATATATATGTGTCTGCAGTCAAATTGATATGTAACGGACAAAAGATACATTTCAGGCTGACCTAGAGATACATTTTAGTATCTTTTTTGGCGCCTATTTTATCGAATATATGAAAACTATTTCACATATTTTACAAAATAAATTATAAATGCCACACAAAATGAAGGAAAGAAGAAGCACTGCATTTGGCAGACACATTTCGTAAGCTACATCTACAGTTATGTATCTGCCAGATACTGTATCGCACAGATAGAGAGAACTTTGTGTCTAAGAAAATTCGGCAAAGAAATCCGCGCAGCCTTTTCAAATAGACTAAAAATAAACTCACCTTGAAAACGCTTTTCTACAAATTCGTGAATATATATATGTATATATATATCAGTGTGTATATATATGTGTATATATATTTAGTTGATCTGCCGCTGTTTGCAGTTGTAGCTGTGTCTGTCTTCTGCTCAAAACTGAATGCGATAAACGTTCAAAATTTTCTATAGCTTCGATCCAGAAAATGTTTGTTGCGCTTCTTCTTCTCGTTGTTGTTGTTGTTTCTTTAGTTGTGATTGTTGTTGTTGTTTACAGCGAGTGCCAAAAAGAGAACTTTATATATATAATTTTGTTGTTGTTGAACAATTCGTTGTTTAAATTTTTGTTGTTGTTGCACACAAGATTTTTGTTTCGTAAGGGATTTTTGCTTATATACAAATATATATATTCATATATATATTATATACATATACTATATATATATAGTGTATATATATATATATATTTTGCTTCGATTTTAGATTTAACCTTGCACAAAAAATTTCACAAAAATTTATATTTACAATAAAACACTAGCACTAGTTAGAGCCTAAAAGAAAAAGATAGATATGGGGTGGGAGAGTGAGAGGGGGTGAGAGTGAGGGAGAGTGTGTGTGTGAGAGAGGGAGGGCAAGCTAAGCATTTGTTCGTTCTTTTATTGATAACACAAAAATTTCTGTTTATTGATAAAAATTAATTTGCTGCTGATGTCAGTTCGACTTATATATCAATTTCTATATAGTATATTGGTATATATGTATATCTTTGATTTATTTACACACTTTTGCTGATGAATTCGTTAATTGATTGAGTTTAATTTTTGAAGAATTTCTGCGGTCTGTTCGAGTCGTTTTTTGCAATGGCGACGTTGACTAAGCGACGATTTTCTCTCAACTAAAGCGAAAATCGAGAATCGAGAATCGGAAGGCGAAAAAAGCGAAAAAGCGAAAAAGCGAAAACCGAAACCAACAAAAATTTTGCTGTGAAATGTTTTTCGAAAATCTTTTTCAAGCAAGTGGCGGCAGTAGCGCCGACGTCGACGACGCAGTTCGCGTCGCTGCCTGCATTTTGGGGCCGCGCCACAAGATTTGCGCTCGCCCAACTATATGGCCGCTATATAGCCGCTATATGTGGTCGCAGTCGTCCCCCCACCATCCTCCCCTTTTGCTAGGCGGCTGCCAATGTCTGTCTGCCTCGTTTCTTCCACAGACACACACATGTGCATTAAGATATATATATTATATAGATAGATATAGATATAGGTATAGGTATAGGTACAGTTGTTTTGTTGGCAGCCAAACTTTGATGTTTCAAAAGGTTTGTGAACGAGATCTTTATCTTTTATATGGCTGGAGATTTGATCAGCTGGGATAAGTTGGAAAAGGAAAATTATATCAGAAGCAAGAAGAATATAACTTAAATGCTTCGAAAGTTTTCAAGTTAAACCTGCAAGGTTAGCCCCCAGAAGAACTTATCTTTCGTTGATTATAGAGAATGCAAAATCTATCTCTTAGCCAAATCAAATGACATCATAACAAGAAAAAGAGCTGAGCTCGGCCATTGCCTCAGATAAGTTAAGTATATACGACGCATATCTGAAGAATACAAAAAGGTATCTCTAAATCAAATCAAATGAGTTCAGAGCAAAAATGAATTTAAGTTGCTATTTAAATGCGATCTAGCCATCTATATAGCCGGCTTATCTGGCGCATCAGCCAAAGCACTTGACTCGCATTTAAATCAGACAAGAGCACACATACATATACATATATATATATATGTACGGATTTGTGTTATTTTAGATATCTGGCTTATCAGCCGCAGCACTCAAGCGAGTTTATTTGACTCACATTTTAATCAAAATCAACTTCAAAAGCAAACAAAATAACAAAAAATAAAAAATGTTTCTCGAACAACTTAAAATTTAAATTCGTTTCAGTCACAAAAAAAAAAAAGAATGATATATTTATATATATATATATAAACATATATTTGTGGCATGAAAAGCTCAAGCGATTTGAGCAACAAAAAAACCATTAAAAAAAGGCTGAAATAATAAACTCGACTGAGAGAAAAACATTTGCAGCGTTTTTAATTAAATCATGTTTTTGCACACAGCGAAAACAATAGCTAAAAAAAAGCAAACAAAATACCAAAACAAATCAATCAAAAAAACAAGAAAACCCAAAAATAATTGAGAGGAGAAGAAAACAATCAGATAAAGCAATAATATTTTAAGAATTTCGACTGTCGCAGTTACGAATAACGGTTCTTTGTAATTAAAAGAGATAAGCGGCTGATTAAAGTTGAAGTTCGAGTCGAACAACAGTTACGAAATTTAATGATTAATTTAACACATTTAACAAATTTTTATTGCTCATTTTCGTCACTTTTGCTTTTCGTAGTTACGTCAAAATTTATTTAAATTATTTAAATTTCTGGTTTTTATTTTTGTTTTTTTTTTGTGCAATTCGTGAGTCAACAAAAAATGTTGCCTTAAAAACGAGCCTCGAGCCGCGATCTTTATGAATCATGAAGCCGGTTTTTTTATTTGTATTTAAGTAAATATTAATCGAAATTAAAGGCACACACACACACACACTTTCTGTTTTTAAAATTATTTTTGATGGTGCAAAAAATGAATTTTTGAAAGTAAATTTCAAAGCCAAATCAATTAATTTTCTTCTTTAAGTAAATATTGGAAACACACACACACACAAATACACATATACAATCAGCTAATTACACTCACAGTTATTTGTTTTTTATATGACGCAAAAAATGAAGTTGAAAATTTTGTTGTTGGGAAAAAAGCCGCTGGCAAAGTGGAAAAAATTGAGAACCGCGCGCGATCGTCGCTTCAAAACGAATGCCAAAAGCGAAGGCGAAGGCAACAGATCTCAGCGTTAAACTCGGCCAGAAAGAGAGAGAGAGAGAGAGAGAGAGAGGGTGGCAGGGAGAGTGAGAGCGCGCTTGCCACTCGCAAAGAGCGCTGCGTGCCACACAAATCAACAGGTAAACGAAAGGTGAAAATACACACAAAGAGCGAAATGAGTAGCTGAGCGACTGTATTTGTGTGTATGCGTGTGTGTGTGTGTGTGTATGTGTGTGCGTGTTGTGGCTGATAAGATAAAAAGGCAAACACAAAACGCGCCAAACTCAAATTCAATGAAGCAACTTTTCGGTGTTAATAAATTCGCATTTTCTGAGACTTTGGGGCAACTCTGTTATATGTATATGTTTATATGTATATATATATATATATATAGATATATATTGCGAATAGTTGCTGTGTCTCGACTGATATGGCGGCTGTGTGGCATATAGTTCTATATTTAGGTTGCATGCCACGGCACACAGCACGCAAATAACTGGTTACTCCAGTTTCCCAGATAATCTGGGTGACGGCTACAACAACAACCAACTGCAAACAAACAAACAACAACAATAACAACAACAAAAAGAGGCGGAAGAAGAAGAGTTGCAGCAACAGGCGTCTCTTGCGCTGATTTTCCTTTTTAGCGCCCCAAAAAAAGATTTAAAAAAAGCTAAAAAGGCGGCTAAGAGTGCTGTAGTAAGGCATCCACGACTACCAGATGCCCTGGACAACTTTATTTAGCAATTTAAATTAAAACTTGGTATTCAAAAATCGATATCATTATAACCTTCTACTTGGTTCTAGAACTCATACCACATTTTATATCTCTTCCTCTTCTAGTTTTTTATCTAAGAGAGAAAAATACTACTTATTATTATTATGATTATTATGAACTACCAGTTGCATTCACTTGATCTAAACCCATATACCCTTTCGGTCCACTTGCAAGTGGTTTAAAAAGCGAAAAAGGCCGCAGAAGAAGCTGCCACAAACTGCAGCCAAAAGTCGCAGCAACTGCGCAGTTGGACAAACCGGTTCGCCTCTCGCCCTACTCCTCCCTTGGACTGGCCTTAGCCTTACCCTTAGCCCTAACCCTTCTGACCAACCCACTTGCCCGCAAGTTGTCCCTCACTTCATTCAGAAAGCAACACTTCGATTCCCAGCTTTAGCTTTAGCTCGAGTCCAGGTCCAGAGCCAAAGATCGCGTTCAGCAAATGGCCTGTAAATCATTTAGCGGCTATTTTGTTTGGCTTTCTGTTTAAGCGTGGCTCAAAACACCGAAACGGCCCACAAATATCTCAAAAATGTCACGCAATTCTCCTCCTGCCTGCTTCTTCTTCTTCAATTTGTCTGTTTCTTGCACAACAATTAAATAACTCAGCGTAAACACAGGAAGCAATTAACGGGTTTAATGGCCCTGACGAGTGTTGCACAGCGCAACAAAGAAAACAGAATCAAAAGAATTTTTAGGTAAATGTTTCGAATTACTTTGTAATTTTTTTAATTTGGCGCCAATTTGTTGTTAATACTACACCTAGATGGCGCCACTTAGTACAGACACAAGCCGAATGAGTTTTCGTTTAGTTAAGTAAGCCACACATTGGCAAGCAGTGCAACAAGCAGTTCAAGCATATATTGTATAGCACAGTTTAGTGAGCACTGTTAATTGCTTGAATTATTTGTAAGTGCAGTGAAGACTCGTTGACGTGCACATATTTCAATTATAACCAGAATTTTATTCCCTTAATATTTGCTCGTTGGTTATAAAAAACTTTGAAAACTTGTAAATGCAAAAACCCACTTGTAACGGTGTATGTAAAGATTTCCTAGAAGACATTCAGCTACAAGTGCGTTTGCAGTTTTCCTTTTATGTCAAAACAGCTCTCGAGTTTTTTTCTGCAAAAAGCCAAAAAGCCAAAAAACCAAAATGCAACACTTTGTGGGGGCCGCAGATACTGCGAAACGAAGTCTTGTAATCTTGTGCGGCATATACATCACATATGAAAAGCATTCATGGATTTTCGATTCGCATTTGGTCACAGTGTATATTGGCTATTGTGAATGTAGCTCACGATCAAGTGGCTGCAGCCGCAAATGGCGAGCAAACAAGACAAGTTTCTCACCTGCCATCAAATTGAAATTGAGTGATTACACCTGATCGCAGAAGTGTGCTGGGGGAGGGGGGGCTAGCAGTGGAGAGAAGGATCTTGGTGTATAGATTTGAAAGTAAGCTAAGCGGAAGAACATCAACATCTCTTTGTTACTTTCGATTTTGTCTTTCAATAATACCCTGCATCAGTCTTCGATATCCTTAGCTGCAGGGTATTATAATAGCTACCCTTAAGCCTGACGAAAGAGACAGGCAAGAGAGCTAATTCAATAAGCAGTGCACTAAGATTACAGGGCATCTGCCAGTCGCGCGCACTCGACTTGCTTTATTGTTTAATCAATTGCAATTAGAGCGCGAAATATTTTGCCTTGCCTGCCACATTTATAGTTTGTTTTTATTGCATTTCGATTGGCAACAAGTTTGGTTGCGCACTAATTAAAAATGCGCAGCTTGGCATTTGGCCAAAAGCCATTTAAGCCTGGCCTGCAAGTCGCTTTAGGCCAACGGCTAAGACAAGCACGTGCACCGATTAATTTGTCAGGTGAAACCGCGAAGCGAAGACACTGTGTGGAAAACAGCCCCGAGGCAAAGGCGGCAACCCTGGACGAGTGGTTGCCATGGCAACCCGCAAGCGTTAAGCAAAGCACAACTGGCCACAACTTGAAGAGCAGCTCCTGGCCAGCAGGGCAAAGGCAAAAGCAAAGGTCAACTCGATGTACGAAGCGGGCAGCGAGCAAATCAACTGCAACGGAGCACTCATCGAGCTGCCCTCCCTGCAGGTGGTCAAGCCAGGTGAGAGAGCGAGCAATAGAGAGGAAGAGAGGGAGAGAGGAAGAGATAGAGAGAGAGTGTTATTGAATGGTCCATCAATTAGCACCCAAAATGCCAACTGATGCGAACATCGACTGGCTGCTCCACATTTATTTCACACGTCGCCAATTCGAACGCTGTCGGCGACTCATCGCACGTGAGCTGAATCGTCATTTGAATGCGGAGTACCTGTACTTTGTCCAGGTGAGTGGCTAACAACATTAACCAGCTGTTATGGCCACAGTGTTGCCTTTTCGCTCAGGGCTTAATTGACCGCGAAGATGGCAATAACATCGAGGCCCTGCGCAATCTCCAGAGGGCCGCCGAGCTAAACACCCGCAACATCGAGACCTTAAAGGAAATCGGACGCACCCTGTAAGTCAGAAGTAAAGGAAGCTACCCCAAATTAAGGCGCCCCCTTTCACCTTTCCCTAGGTACAACATGGGTCGCTTTACCCAAGCGCTGAGCGTGTTCCGCGAGGCGGAGCAGCAGAGTCCTCGCCAGGATCACGAGATCTATCACTACCTGGGCGAGCTGCTCTACCGCTCGGCGACCTCGCAGTCCCACCAGGAGCTCGCCCGCCAGCAGCAGAAGGAGGCCAGGGACTACTTCGATCTGGCTGTGCAGACGGGCAAGAAGCTGGAGAGCTTTGTCCGACTGGCCGAGCTCTACCGCAAGGACAAGGAGTACCAGAAGGCCATCGACGTACTCGAGGCTTGCCTGCAGTTAGTATTGAGCCCCAATAGATTCTAGAGCTGATGTGGAAAATGCTTAGACTGAGTACTTGACTAGGACAACTGTTTCATTGCTTTCAGCCTAACCCCCGAGAATTCGGAGGTTCTCACTGAAATCAGCGTTCTGTATCTTAAGATAAACGAGACGCAGAAGGCTTTCGATCGCTTGGCGGAAATTGTGAACATCGAGCGGAACTGCGAGCCTAAAGGCTTGTTGGCCCTGGGCGCCATTTTGCAGGTGAGTCACAGCTGAAACCTAGTCGAGGTCTGCCCCTACCTGTCACCCAATTCACGAATTGACAGTCACGCAACGACGTGGATGCCGCCTTAAGCAAGTACAGCCAAATCGCTGATGCTGAGCCCCAAATTGCGGAGCTCTGGAACAATATTGGCCTTTGCTTTTTCAAAAAGCAGAAGTTCATTGTGGTAAGTGGCGAGAGGGAGAGAGAGACTGAGAGACTGAGAGACAGATGAATCATACACGGATATTCGAATTGTTCGCAGGCAGTTTCCTCTCTTCGCAAATCGGTTTGGATATCGCCGCTCAACTACAATGCGCTCTACAACCTGAGCCTAATTTACATTGCCTGTGAGTACGATTCAATAGCATGAATACCCTGTAAACTAATGGTCTAACGGCAAGGGGTTCGGGCGAGTGGCAAATCGAGATACGAACGGAAGGCATTATGTGCTTCGGGCCACACATTAAAATGTGTTTTATATTTAGAATTATCTCCATAATTCTTGAACCTCTGCCTTAGAGGTCCTTCCGCTCCATCCATCAGGGTCTTACCCGTCTCGGGAGCTTCGCTCTAAAAGCCAGCAAAAAGCAAAGAACGCCCACTCAATAAAGGCAAAAGCACAAGTCTACGGAGTGCATAACAAAAACACGCCGGGAAAAGAGCTTTGGGACGGGCCTTTCATAAATTTGAAAACAAAAATAAGAAAAACAGGAAAAATTGGCAGGTCCTTGAGTTATTTTCATTTTGTTTGGTGTCGCACAGTTCATTGTTCTTCCTTTTCGTCGTGTTGTGTGTTGTTGCTTAGCATTGTGTTGTTATTGTTTTGTATTTAACATTTAATGTTTATGTTTTATGCTTCTCTGTGACCTCTCGACCGCGACACAGCTGAACAATATGCGAGCGCCTTTCACACTTTGGCCGCGTCCATAAACCTGCGCAAGGACAATGCCGAATGCTACATGCTGCTTGGCCGTAAGTGCTAAGAGACTACTCTGTTACACAATGTTCTCTGTCTCCCTCTCTCTGTATCCGTCTGTCTCTTTCTAGTGTGCCTTCGCAAACTGGAGGACATGGATAACGCCTTTGTGGCACTCGAACGGGCCTGCGGCTTGGCCAGCCTGCAGCAGGGTGGCATGCGGCATCCTTTGGTGTTCCTCAACTTTGCCCTCTTCTGCTACGAGACAGGACGTCTGGCCTTGGCAACCGAGCACTACAATCGATTCATGAGCCACGCCCAGGACCTGCTGCTGCCCACTGAAGTAAGTCGTGTCCTCTATCAGCGGGCCCAATGGCTGTTGGCCAGGCCAACTGATTAGCCCCTTCTCCGCCTTTCCACCTTTCCACATCTCCACCTCTCCCATCTCCACTCGTTGAAGGCTCGCATTTATGTAGCTTTTTTATTTTATTTTTCTCAAACAAAACTCTTTAAAATTAATTAAATTTAAACAAATGAAACCTTAAAAGTGCACCAGAACGAAAAAAAACTTTTAATTGGACAACAAATTTGGTTGAATGGAAAAAATTTGAATGGCTATGCAGGGTATATGTTGGTCAGGCAATCGAATGTTATTGTGTGGGGAGCAGGAGAGGAATTTTTTGTGTCTGACTGAAATATGAAACTAGGAATGTAGTCCGGATTCTCATTTTTTAAGCTCAGAAATAAATTCCATTAACAGTATCTTAACAAATTCCCATTTTGAACCCGCTACAGGGTATATGCCAGTCGAGCAATTTGAATTTACCCAGCACACGCCTTTCTCCTTTGCATAGTATAAATTCCAGGCCACCAAACTGAAGTCTCTGCTGCGCATCTCGACGCACAGCCAGGGTATACTGGGGGATGGGGAGGACCCGATGTTAGCGGAGGATGCGGCTGGGCAGGACGTGGGACAGGAGGAGCTGCCGCTGGAGGTGAACACCGTGGTCAACGAGAACTAAAAACGAGTTGCAATAAAATCAACAAGAAGATGAATAAGAAGCAGCTAATTAACTCACATCGAACATTTATTTGAACTTGTTTTAACTCAATTAAAAAAGCGAGAAAAGAAATGCGAGCGAGCGAGCAGAAGCCAATGAAAATGCCATTAGCCACACTCTATATAATTACTATTATTCAGTTGAAATATATATACTCTAGGTTTGTATAATAATGGATATCTCGTGTACTGCTTAATTCTATTTTTAAAGTTCACATGGACAAGAGAACAAGTTCGCACAGGGGCTCGCTGGCGGTACGTTCTCTTGATCCAGTTTCTTTAAATTTCTTTAAGTTTAAGTATTTCACTTAAGCCTATTTTATTTGTATTTTATATGTTATAAACTTTCAATTTCAATTTGTGTGCATAAAAAATCGTATTGAACTCTTATTTCTATTAGACTAAAGTTAATAAACGCTGGCGTTTCTTATCTCAGATACAATCATGAATAGATCAGTTTACATTCAAGTAACTTAATATATATATATAATATTTATACATATATGTATGTCGTATTCCAGCTTACAAACCACTACAAAATGTATTTGAAAACGTGTCTGCTAATTGGAAATGGCACTTAATACCCTACAAAATGTCAGCTCGACCATTGGGTCACAGCTTTTTAGTATACCCTAGGCCCGTGGCTCACAGTTTCAGTTCAACTTTTAGAAAGTTTTCGTTTTCGTTTTCGGTATAGAAATACAAAAGGCGTCTTTCAGATGCCTGCACCCAAATTCAAAGTCGTATCCGCCTGGCTGCCCAATGCCCCCTGCGCTCCACCTCCTCCGCATCAGTTTCATTTAGACACAGGTGGTGGTCACACGGGTGAGGCGCGTCATCTCGCTGCTGCCGAAGTGCCGCTTGAAGAACAGAGAGCGGAACGTGGTCCGGAACTGCTTTGACATAAGGCCGTAGAGCACGAAGCCCACAGCCGCATTTATGAGAGCCAGCAGATCCATCAGCTCCCCAAACGGCGGATAGCAATGGGCGAAGAAGCACTTCTCTAGCACGCCGGACAACAGACCCAGCAGACCCTGCGGGAACTCCGTGACCAGAAAGAGGATCAGGACAGCCACCAGGAGCAACGTGGTCCGATCGTTGCGTCGATCACAGCGCGGAGGTCTACGCAGGAGAGAAGCGAATGGGAAAGAGGGTCAAATACGAAATGTGAGAAACGATGGAATGAAAGGGAAATTGAAATGATTGAACAAAAGTTAAAATCCAAATAGAGAAGTTTCCTCACCGCCTGGACTTGGTTTCGTTGAGATTCAGCTGGATGGCATACTTGGTGGGGTTGTCGTAGTCCTTGAGCTTGAGACGACGCCGCGAGGCTTCGCAGAGGACATGCATCAGGACGAGACTAATGACGGTCAGAATGCAGCAGGGAAGCAGCTTGATAATCACGGAATGTATCCAAAAGTTGAATCTGCCGAGCAAAAAGGAAAGAACAGTTGACAGGGTATTAAAGAGTCGGGCGGAACGACCTACCTGAAGAGCATGGAGTCCGTGTCGAAGTACACGTGGTACATGGCCTCGTGCTCCTTGGTGTCCATCTCGAGGGTCTCCCGCACCTTGAACACAAAGTACGTGGGCAGACAGAGAATCGGGGAGATGATGAAGGGGAAGAGGATCGCCTCCCTGGAATGCGCGAGCAGAAAGTTGGCACAGCCACCATTCGGATGTCTGTGGATAAGAGATGGAAACAGTTTGCTGAGACAGAAAACGGAAAGAGAGAAAGAGAAGCCACATTTCCGCCGGATTAGCAGGACGTTTCTGTCGTACGCCGAGGTTGTCAAAGCTGCGTGCCACTCACCTGATTGCCACGTATCGCCAGACAGCCAAGGTGACAGTCAGTCCAATGGAGATCGTGTGCAGGATCTGGGTGAAGTGCATGTGGACCAGCAAATAGACGGCCCACGCGTAGCTCAAGTCCTTCTCCCCTGCGGGAGGAATAGTGGAAGTGGCAATGATTATGAATATTAGTAGATAACATTGTGAATATTAATAGAAGCACATATTAGTAATATAAAGTAGTAGGCTACAGCAACACTGTACAGTAGTAGTGTTTAGTTAGAGCTTACCTGGCTTCATGTAGATGTACTGATAAGACGTATAGGGTATGTACTCCAGCATCACAAACATGTCGGCCACAGCCAACCATTTCAATATGTTGTTAATCGGAGCTTTGGCCATTTCCTTTCTGGTCAACACCATTATGTTCAGTATGTTGGCTATTGTGCCAAATATGCAAATCTGCGAAGGTTCAAAAGGAAAAACAAAAATCAAAATGGAATATGGAAAACTACTGAGAATTTAGAGATAGAGAGTACCGACTCGAAATTACCCTTTGAGTAGCTTTGTTAGAACAGACTGTCTCTTATTCTATCCTATTTTTCATCTATTTATCTATCATTTGTAATCTCATTTATATGGACGTATTCAATATACCTTCTTTCCACCCAACTTAAGTGGTATAGAAACAACAATAAAAATATCAATAAAGTAGTGGCAAAACAAGCTGTCCTGCCTCTAGCATAGTTAAGAGGTGGCTTATGCAAACCGCAGCCGAAACACACAGCAAACAAACAAACACACACACACACACACGCCCTGCAACCCTATCAGTTAAGTTGTTAAATGTTTTATTCATACTTTGGTTCACACATAACTCGACCAAATAATAAAAATCATATTTTATGTCCTTTCGCTCGACATATGCAAAAGCTCAGAGTATTTTGTGCTTTATTTAGCAACATTTCCTATTCTATTGCTTTAATATTTATCAGCAATTTATTTATAGAAATACATCTTTAAGCTTGAAAGATAAGTGAAAAGAAAATTTAATTTTCAACTTTGGTATTTTGCATATGTAATTTAATTATAAATATTTTGTTTATTTGCCACATTAAAAGAATTTTTTGGGTTTTAAGGGAAACATGTTGGTCAAAGCCTTTCCAGCTAATTTAATGCCGTTAATGCCTGCTGGCCTTTTGTTTGGGCCAACGTTTTATGAATTATGTTAACACACAAATTTATTTAATTTGCTTTTCTTAGACACAAAAAGGGGATATTCAAAAGTTCAAAGGTGTGTGTGTGGGTGTGTGTATAAGAATTCAACATCGAACAAAAGAAAAGACTTTCACTTTCTCCTTTCCTTTGCAATATAAAGGGTTTCCATCTCCCTGACATTCTGACAAGCTTTTCAAAATGAAAAATGTCCTGGCCGCCGACCTGGAGACATCAAGATAATTAGTACTGTGGTTCTCTCTGTCCCCGGTTGCTAATGAGCGAGTGGGCTGGCAAGCCTGTTAGCTAAAGGACTCGCGAAAAGGAATACGTAACTATAAAGCAGAACATAGTACTAGAAAGGACTAGACAGCCATATATAATAGTAGGTAAGCCAAATAGTAGTATACAGCATGGTCTTAAATAGTACGTAGATTATTAAGCTTTACAGTAGTAAACAGCTATTAGTATATAATTATATATTACCAGATAGCAGTATATAGTATATAGATACAAATAGCAGTAGATAATAGTAATTAGTAGCGGGTTGGCAACCTTGAAAGCAGGACTCACCAGCAGGGAGACGTAGCCGTGGATGCCATTGTAGGCACGGAGCCAGCTGTAGATTTCGCCCTGGCAGTAGCCCTGGCACTCGTCCGGCTGGGAGTGGTTCTTCTTCTGGAAGTCGAAGAGGAGCTTTACGAAGTCCTGGATGTCGCTGTTCGTAAGATCCATGTCCTTCAGCAGCGACTCGTTGAGTGCAACGCGTCCTTCCATCTGCCTCTGCGCCATGTTTGTGTCCTGCATAGTTAAAGGCAAGTCTCTTTCTCTCTGGGTGTGCTTCCTCTTTAAAGCATCCTGCTCTGCAATAATCGAAACGTTTTCTCTATCAATCGGTTTGTCCGCTGGAGAAGTATCTTAATCAAAGCTAATAGGCTGTGCATTTGTCAGATACATTAGTCCAAATTAACAGCAAATCAGAATTGAACAAAGAAAACCCAGACACAAGGGACACAATTATCAGTCCACAAGCCAAACTTGTTCTGCCAAAAGACAACAAAGCGTCAAGAGAGAACGACTGGGAAATACCCAACAACAAATACTAAAGCAAAGGCGTACCTTGTCGATATCGATTTTATAAAAGTATGGAAGGAAAGTTTAATAGTTGCTTAAGGGAAAACCTACATTTAAATTTAATATATGTATAAATAAATGTACTATATCTATTTAGATATAGTTTGATCGCCCTACTTGCTTACTTGCACAGGGTATACAAAATTAGTCGTGCAGCCAGCTCTGGGAACATAAAAAGAAGAGCGTATAACAGCAATTAGTCACCCAAAGTCTGCAGCTGTCATTGTCTCTATCTGTTACTGTATTTGCTTATGTTTATGTGTATCTGTATCTGTATCTGTATCTCTATGTGTAACTACGGTCGAGTAAACAGCATTATTCTGGCAATTGACTTTTGGCCCTTTGAAAATACATCAGTCAGCAAATACATTCTAGTCAAAGGAAACAGAAATTCAGGTGATAGAAAAATACCTGCATTTCAAAAGCAATAAGTTGCAGCTAGCGAGGCAGATGCCACAGATTGTAAATTGTGCAATTGCGCAGCAGGCAATAAGCCCCGACTTTTGATGTCCAAATGCAGGCCAGATCAATTTTCATATGCCACAAAAAAAACGCTACAGCAACATTAAAGCCAACATCAAAAGCAGCAGCAGGCCAGAAAAACTGGCCAACATAATTCAAGCGATAATTGATTGAAAATTTAATGTGGCAAATGAATAAGAGAAGCTAAAGGGAAACATCGACCATTGAATACGCTTCAGGTGGTGCGATCAGCAAAAACAATGAAGAACAATTTAGCGCATATCTCGATCCATTAACTATTTCTAGTCTGTATATAAAAACCGAAACTTTAATACACCAACAAAACTTTTATAAGCAATAAGGCCAAAAATAAGCTCCACTGATCTTCAAACTGCCTTCTGGCAAGCGTTACATAACGATTTGAATAGCCAAACGACCCTCATTATAATTAAACAGAGCGCACCTGTCACAGTTGCGAGTATTTGGGCGTAGCAGTTAATTGGCTAACATATCGACACAACTTTTCTACGTACACACACTTTCATATAGGAATATAAGTATGTATGTATATGTATGTACATATGTATGCATGTGTATCTGTGCTTTAACGCTGATAAACATATTTGCGACATCGTAAATCAGTCAAGTCTGTGAGTTGGCAAATCAAAGTCTCGCCCCAATGCTCAACATGTCAACGAAGGTGTTGCATTTGGCTAATGGGTTCGAATCCCGCTTTCGTCTAGAGCCACAGCGAAATCCTGTTCGCCATTTCGCAATTGCAATTCAAATGTTTTTCAGTTTATTGCCTCACAGCTGCGCAAACTGGGCCTTCAGACCTCTTTGCCAGTTGTCAATTATTTGATTTTGATGGATATGTCAGACATCAAACATTCAACAAACAACAACAACAACTTTAGCGAAAAGAACACATTTCACAAATTGTGTTTTTTATTGCCAGCCACAAATTTTTTTTAACCATTTTTGGACCCATTTACGCACATGTGACCGTAAATATTGAATATAAAGAATATATATATATATATATATATATGTATATGTATATACATATATATGAATCAATCATTTAACATGTTAAAGTCAACGGCAGACTATAAAATATGCATAAATATTTGTTCATTTCTTGTAAATCAATATTTATGCACTATTCAAATACTATTGAAGCGAAGGAGAAGGCAAAGACGAAATCTAAGGGTATTAGATACAATTCGATACAATTTTTCCTATATATATTAATATATTATGTAATTACTCAATTTCAAGAAGTAAGTAAATCAAAAATTAGAAAAAATTTACTTAAACAATAAAATCTCTCAATATTCTGTTCATATAGAATATAGAACATATTCAATTTAAAGAGCTTGACATAAATGATGCTGAAAAGACAAGCAATTATCTCTGTTTACCGGATTTAAAGATTTATGCGAATAGTTACGCAACAAAAACAATAATTTATTCAATTTGCTCTTCTGGTTTCTTTTTTATTTTTTTGCAAAGCAGAGTGCAAAGTTTTTTGCTCTACGGCCCAAGGGAAGTTCCGCCGGAAAGTGGATATAGAAATGGAAATAGAAAGGTGGCGCAACGCAGAGTGGAAGACGCACCCACACACACCCACACCCACACACACTCACACACACATACCCAACCCACACTCTTAAGGCAAATGGCGCCAACTGCGAGCTTTAGATAAACGCCATACGGATTTTTTTGCTGCCATTAGATGTTGTGCTGTTAATTAATGTTCCGTTACGCACACACATACACATACACACATGATGACATAGTGTGTGTGTGTGTGTTTTTTATGGGAACATAACCATAAGCAGAGTCTGTCTCCCTTGTCTTATCAAGCAGCTGCTCCTACTCCTCCTACTCCTCCTACAATATATACATATATATTGTATATATTTCGTATATATATCTCAGCATTCCCGCAGCGACAATTGCTTTAATGATCGTTCAGAGCGCACTTACGAGTCATTAAAATGTAATTACACTTCGAAAGCTGTTCAAGTGCCGACTAACTCAACTTACAGGGTATATCCATAAAGCAATTTACTGGGTATTACTGGAGACAATTGTCTGGCAGGTAAGCCCTGAAATGGTATTCAATTTGTAGGCACGGAGACAGAAAAACATTTTCTGCTACAGGGTATATCCGTGTGACAATTTGTTGGGTATAACTTGAGACAATTGCTATGCAGGTAAACAGAAATGAATTCAATTTAAGGCAACATGTTTTCTTGTTGCTGGCCAGGCAAATGGGTTTGCAAATTGCCGAGATTAAAGCCAGAAATGGCATTGAATAGAAATTTATTGGCCAAATTTATCAAGCGAGTGGCACAGCCAACTCGAATGCTGGTTAAGGCCTTAAATAACAAATGAGAAATATAAATTTAATGTTCAAATAAACAAATTGCCAATTTGCCTGCATGAAATGTTCAGCTTATGCACTGAGACATTCAAATTTTATGCTTCGCTAACTTTCAGATTGTTAAATTCATAACAAATGCAGATAAGACAAATCCAAAGAGCATTCCAATTAAAGCGTGCTTCGTTTTATGACCTTTTTTACAATAAATCCAGCTGTAAGCTTCGACAAACACAACTGAATTAAAGCTGCTTTAAGATAAACTTCGGTAACAATCCACTGAACTTTGAAAGTTGTACGTATTATATAAGGTGTAACTTTAATCGATGATTGATACAAGTAACACGGCTTAAAACGCTGAACGCTTGGTTCTACAATCGGTATTTGATAATTCCATTATATTTTACTTCCTGAGTTTCCTGAGTCTAAAATGGTATAACTTTTCAAAATCGTATTATGTTTGACAAAGTTATAACAACTTGAATTTTGTAAATATGCGCTTCCGTCTCCCTGACTGGGTGTATCACCAGGTCGATCTCGAAAACTATAAAAGCGACAGGGTTGAAATTTTAAACATGGTTTCTAAAATATCATGCGTTGCGTATGCAAAAAATTGTGTTTTAATATATATCTTCATTTTCAATTTATGGCTAAAAATCCCCTTTTTTCCCCTATTTTTGATGTTTGACTACCTATAACTTCGTTAAATTTCGTTTGATTTTGATAATCTACATCTTTTTTAGCTCTTATTGAAGTGCATTATCGATTGATATTCGAAAAATAAATCAATAAAAAAATTAAAATTTTTACGATTTTTGAAAAAATGACAAGGGGTAGTATCACAATTTTTGTCAAAATGGGCTTGGTTCTACAATCGGTATTTGATGATTCAATTACATTCTACTGAGTTTCCTGAGTCTAAAATGGTATAACTTTTCAAAATCTGATTCTAATTAACCGAGTTATAACAATTTGAAGATAGTAAATAACCCCTAACCGTCTCTCTGACTAGCTGTTTAAGCACGTCGATCTGAAGAACTACAAGAGATACAGACCTGAAATTTAAAAAACGTATTCAGGAATATCATGCGTAACTTAGGTAAATTATTGTGCTTTAATATATTTTTCAATTTTCGTAAGATGAATAAATTTCTTTTAAATTCTATAGTCTGGAAAAACACAATAAATGAAATAAATTGAAAAAATTCAGCTTGAAGCTGAATCAATACTTCTCAATCCCAATCTGAATTGCAACTACAAAAGCTTTTCATCTGTGATATTCGATTACTTATGCATTTATTCACTTTTGACAGTCGACACTTGTCAACTTTAAAATAATGTGGAAACATTATAAAGAATATTTGATACACAGTTTATCAATTATTCATTTAAATGCGTATTCCATTGAATTAAAACAATTAACTTGATCCGCTTGGCACTCAGACTGAGTGACTTGTGCTGTATGCCGCATAGTTCGGCCGATTTCAGATACACTTAAATATATATATACACACATACATACATACATATAAATATATAATTTATGTGTCTATCAGGCACACACACTCGCACACACAACTCGTTTGGGTCTTGATGTGGGCATTTTAAACTTGCAGAAAATGTGCGTGTGTTTCTCTTCAGAGTTTTCCAATTTGATTTTTCTTATTTTTCTTATTTTTCTGCTGAACAAATAGTTTTTTGGCTAATGAGTGCGTTTGACTTAGTTTTGAGTGAGTTTCTATTAGCAAAAAATGGTATAAATACGCAGATTCTGGCCACAAACATCGTTAGTCGAAATTAAGACACAGTGCAGTGCAGTGCGTAAAGCCCCATTAAAATAAATAAAGCCAAACTTGAACACTATGAAATTCACTGTAAGTCAAATAAAGATCCAATATATTTTTGAAATACAATTAAAACTTGTGTGTTCAAAAAGAGTTTAAAATTCAAAACTCGAAATAGTTAAAAAAATACCTTAATAGTTATAAATATTAAGATTGCGCTGCATGACTGACAAATTGGTGATTGATTCTGACCTCGGTAAATGCGCATGTAGCAAAAATAATCAATAAAATTTTACTAATTGAAAGAGTTTGTATTTACCGACTGCCTAATTGACTTACGAAGGTTAAATGAACGCGACCAAATTTCCGATTTCGCTAACTAAAACTAAGATCCTGGGCTTAAGCTCAAGTAAAAAATATTACGCAGCTTAATAAACTTTGGCCTGACTGACTGATTGATTGGCTGACAACAATTTCGGTCCTTGAACCCTTGCCCTTAAAGGTCGCCAAGTTCATTAACTAGACACGAACAACCCCTAGGTATTCCCTCTGTCTTCAAGTATACTAATAGAAAGCTGTCAAAAATCTTAAAATCAATTGCGAAATGAGAAATTAGGCAAACAAATAATTAAATTTAGTCTTAAATATTACAGAAACTCGGCGTTCAATTAGTTAATGTCGAATTGTTTGAGCGTAACTCATTTGTGAAAGCAAGTTTTCGATTTGTATTTTCATGCTTCTCTATTTTTCCTTTCATGAAACTTTGCCATGCGACGCAAATGGATAATTCCTGGAAAAACAACGTAAATTGGATTTTACAGTTAATATTGCTGATTGGCGGCGTCGCCTGCATCCTGGCCGCGCCTGTTGCTGAAGAGCAGAAGGAGTCCGAGTCATCGGTCAAGGCCAAGCGTGGCCTAGCCCTGGGCCTCGGCTACCACGCCCCCCTCGTAACCCACTCGCATCTGGTGGCCGCCCCCACCTACGTTCATCATGCGCCGTTGATATCGCATGCACCTCTCATTTCTCACGCACCGCTCATCTCCCACGCACCGCTCATCTCGCATGCACCGTTAATCGCGCACCACCCGGTCTCCTCAGTCTCCCTCCACCTGCCCAGCTACCATTCTATCCATCATTTGTAAGCGACAGCGAATGGAGCAGCTGCATCAACAGTCAACACTTGAAAAAGCAACAAAAACCCAAGCGAAAACTTTTCCATTCGTTTTGATTTCCTGGCAAATTGTTTAGCCCCCTCCCCCTCCCCCTAACCTAGTCGACCCACTCCTCTTTTCTAAAGCCCCCAAGCAGCTTTTAATGTTCATCATTTGCTTTTGTAAATAAAAATGTAAAAAAGTTTTCTTCTGCATTTAAACAAACGATATCTTTAGTCAAAAGTTAGCACAACTGACAGCAGGTCACGGAGAGCCAAGAGTGGCAAAACTTGTCGCTACACTGGGAGAAATCAGCAGGCGAAACCAAGTAGCAGACTTAGTCTCATATGAAGCACTCTCCCAATTGAAAATATCTAACATAAACTACATTTGCAATGAATTCTCACTTTTTAATTCATAACTTCCATTTGGAACATTTCACGCTTATTTCACTTAAGTTCGGTGATTAGGTTAGTTTTTCTCTCAGTGCAAAGTTAGTGTAACTGCTGCAGTTAAATGCAGTTCTCTTCCTCTTCCATATTTCTCTTTGCACCACAACAGCAACTTTTGCCTCGGCTGCGGCTGCCCCACAAACTGTGACAACTTGGAGCACATAATCCCGGCAGTTAAGTCCTTATGGCAAGGGGACAAACATTAAGTTAACATTGTGATTACGCACATTATGCAACAACATTATTGTTATAATAATGCCTCAGTTGCAGCTCATAACGAGTTGCAATGTGCATTCACGTTTAGCTTTTCATTTTGCAGCATTAAATCGAGGCTTAAAGCCAATTTACGAGTAACCACGATCCCTAGCCTCCCCAATCTGTATAATCTGTATAATAACAATAAAAATTGTGGCATAATTTAAGGTTGAACTGAATTTATAAAAAGTCCATAAATTCAGATTGTGGCGAAAAGTCAGATAACAAACGCTCTATTATGTTGGATTAGCTCTCTGTTTATCTGAATTCGTTATCAGATTAGCTTATGTAACGCTTATGGATACTTATCTGCGTACTTAGAAACATTGCCGCATACTGAAAACCTACAAAACCTACAAAACGTAAAAAACGTAAAAAACCGTCCGATAGGGTATAAAAAAACACACACATAGACACTGATTTATCTTGAATTTTCCGTGTGGTACATTTGTATTTGTATTTTAGTTTAGATGCGCTGCATTTGTGGCTGAACATAAAATGAAAACTTATTAAAACTTGGTTGCAAAATAGAGCCATGGCTTAGTCGGAGAAGCTGTCGCTCCAATAGGTGGTGGTCAGGGGTGCCACTGACTTGAACAGATCGCGACCCTGACTGGGCTGTCCCTCCATGGCTTGCCGCTTGACCTTTGACTCCGAGTGCCGGTTGCAGTTGGTGCTCTGATGGCGTTGCAGTCGCGTCTGCGTAAGGAACGTACGTTGGCAGCGCTTGCACTCGTAGATGATGCCGTGCTCATCATGGCTAAGCGCCATGTGCCGCTTGAGCTCGGCGCGCAACCGGAACACCTGGTTGCACAGCTCACAGCGGAACTGGGCGCGCTCTGCGGCATGCCGTTCCATGTGCGTCTTGTAGGCGCCTCGCACCTTGAACTTCTTGTTGCAGATCTGACAATGGAACTCGTGGCGAGAGTCGTGCATCTTGCGATGCATCACATAGGACTGTTTGCGCGGAAAGCTTAAGTCGCACTGGTCGCACTCGAAGGGGCCCTGACTGGCGGCTGCAGCAGGTGAGTTCAGGCTGCGCTTCTTATGGTACTCCTCATCCTGACTATTAGCGCCGGCAGAGCGTTTGGTGCCCTTTTTGCGGCCACGTCGTCGACCTGGTTTGCGCTTTTCACTGATGTCCGTATCGGCTGAGTCGCTGTCGGCGCTGGTGGACCCGGCCACATCGGAGACCTTGAACTCTGCATCATCGTTCAACTCCTCCTCATCCTCCTCGCTGGCTGAGTCGGAAACGGGCGCATCGATGACCACATACCCACGCGGCCGTCGCACTTTGTTCTTGCTTCGCGACAAACGCTTGCGCAGATCCCTCTCGGTGGTTTCCAGCTGCTGTCGTAGCTTTATGGCAATTGTGAGACTCTCCAAGCAGCCGTTGCATATGAATTGCGGCATAAAGTCTTTCGGAGCTATCGATACACTGGGACACAGAAGGAGCAGCATATCTGCGGGCGTGCTGCCCGTGCTTGTCTTGGTGAAGAGGGTGACCAGCTGCTCCTTGCTGGTGCACACGCGGCACTGCGTCTCATCCACCTGCTCCACCACCTGGGCACCAGCTCGTTCAGCGGCAGTATTCTTTTCCGTTCCATGCTCTTCCTGCGCATCGTCACCTGTGATGAGCTCTCCCTCATCCTCTGCCTCCTCCACTAGCTCCTCCACAGCTTCTTCAGCAGATTCTTCCTCGGCTTCCTCCACAGCGTCTTCTGCAGCATCTGTCACGTCTTCTTCCGCAGCTTCCGCAACAGCTTTTTCCGCAGAACCTTCCCCTTCAGCTGTGGCCGGCGGACCATCTGCTGCCACTGCTTGAGTAGCTGCTGCTACTGGCGTTGTTGTTGTTGTTGTTGGTTTGTCTTCTTTATTGCTTTTAACCGCTGCTTCCTCTTCCACCTCTGTTAACTCCCTCTCATCCTCGCACTCATCGTCAGCCATTTCGTCTTCTAAATATTCAGCTTCACCCATTTCCTCATCCATCTCCTCTGTCTCCTCCTCCTCCTCTTCCTCTTCCTCCTCCTGCTCCTGCTCCTGCTCTCGCTCCACAGCTGCCGGCTGGGGTTCGGAATGCGCCGAAGCGTTGCCCTAGAAAATGTTAAGCACGTTTTTACTGTTTGTGATTTATCTGGGAACCTCTCAACCCCTGCTGCGCACCTCAGTCACATCTGTGTTAAGAACAGCAGCTCGGGCATCAACTTCCTCTTCTTCAGCTGCGACCCACGCATTTGTGGCAGACGTCACCTCCGGCTGCGGCTGCGGCAGCAGCTCCGTCTCCACTTCCTCGCCATTTGCTGCCACTCCATTTGTGGTCGCCGCTGGCGTTATTTCCTCTTCCATTTTCTACTTTGTTTTGCGCTTTTTGGCGCCTCAATATTTACGCCGGCCCCACACACAAAACAGTTATTTCTATTTTTTCGCTGTTACACGCACTTTCAGTCCTTTCACTCTCTCTTTCTATTGTTTTATTTACTTATTGAGTCGTTAAGTATTTACAGCTCGTTTTGTAATTGCTCAATTTTATACGATTTCAAGCAACAGACCCAAACACTTATTAATTTTTACAAAACAACGCCATATTGAATGAGTACATACACGCAGCGAACAGCTGTTCGGGTATCGATGGCTGTGCGCATGTCAAGCAAAACTATCGATAAGCCGATAACATCAACTGCTATAAGAGAAGCGCGGCAAATGAATAAAATTTAAATTAAATGCTGAATATGTTTCTTAAGAATGAAAGATGCTGGTTTCTATCGATAAGTTCGGATCATTTATAGTACATTAGAGTCTTATTAAAATAAAAAATATAGACTTATTAGACCTCTGAACATGTTGAGCATATTTTATCATTGGAAAACAAATTTGGCTGCCCTAAGTTAAACTTTCAAGAAATTCAAAGAAAGCACGTTTTGATTGCATAATCAGCAGCACTTAACACACACTTTTGCCCTTAATATAAAAAGTTGTATCATGGAATATGTATATAAGTAGGTCTTTTCCTTTCATTGAAATCAAAGTGCTTTTACGCAGCCTTTATAATAGGAAAGACTAGAAAAAATAACAAAATAAAATGCCGCTTTATTCGTTGTCAAGTGCTTCAAGCAAAGAAAAATATCCAATGCGACCCACTCAACAAGGACGAAGTATTTATTTCAATTATGCGCATTCGACAACCAAAGCGCCGACCACAAAAAAGAAGAGAATATTGTTAAAGTTTGCACATCAAGGATCAAGACCCATTCAAAGGCGTTAACAGGCATATTTATCACATTTCTATACATATATATGCGTTTTCCTCTTGCTCCCTCGCTATATCACTGTACGCCAACAATTATCGCGGCCAAACGTGCGACATTAGCTCGAAGAACGGAGTGCGGTTGGGCCCGCAGGGAAACGTGTCTGAGATTTCTGTTTATGAGGGACTGAAGACGGAGACAGGATGGAAATAGGGACAGGCTGTGTTAGTAACTAGATAAATATTGCGTAGCGTTTCCTCTGGCAGTGATAAGAACCGCGTCCATGTCAACTGACAAGCGCATTCCCCGAACGCTAAAGACATCGGCGTCACAAAATGATTAATTATGCATCAGTTACCCCCATCCCCATCCCCACAGCCCACATAGACCATCCAGCCAACCAACCAACCAACAATCTAACCAACTAACCCAACGAACCAACCAACAACACATCCGCAAGATAAACAGCAGCATATGCTACCATGTCGGAGGCTTATGCATCAGTTCCTTTAAGCAGCTCGTAAGCGATACCCCTTTGCCTCCTCGTCCTTCATCCTTTTTGCTTTAGGTTTAGGTGTAAATATCCAGCACATTAAACTCTGATTTGTGTCTTTAATATTGAATATCAATTTAGTCTCGGTGTAGTCTCACCTAAACTATAGAGTACAGTAGAGTATATATGAACTGTGGGATTTACTATGGTAAAGTAGAGAGTGTGTAGCCTATTGAACATAGTTAGTTGTAAAGTAAATACTAAATAAAGCTGTGCTAAGTAATTTATTGCTACTGACAAGCATAAAACAGAAGAAGGCTGCAAATAATTCTGTTGAATTGGCTTTTATAACAAGTGCAGAGCTTGTTAGATAAGAAACTCAAGTGCATTTGTTGCAACTGCAGTACTACACTGAGAGAAATGAATAAAAGTAGAAAGTTTCGAAAATTAAAAAAAAAAGCTGTAACTTACGCTAGGTTCGAAAACTTGAAAGGTCTAGGCCTAACCTCAAAAATTAGAAACCGCGAACCCTGTGTCAGATTAAATTTAAACGAACAGGTTCACATTTTTCTTCTTTATAACGCGAGGCATGGACTAAACCACAAGGCGAAGCATGGCTTTGAGCGTTGATTTGCAGAGAATTGAAGTCTTCAAATTAAGTACTTATTGTGTTAAATGTCGACAAAATTAAAGAGCTTACGTATACGGTGTAATTGCTTTTTTTTTATATATATATATATGTATATGTATATATGTATTTTATTAAAACACGTCGTGAAAAATTCCACTCGTGCCGTCAAAAAGTTTGAAGTGTTATTCGTGAGACAGCATTGAAAAAGCCATCGGGGATCATGTTGTGCACTTTTTTATTCCCCTCCAAATGAACTCCGCATTACGCATTCAGAATAGGCACTCGACACTGGCAGCAGCAGATACGACTTACAAGCTGACATTATATAGTACGCTCGTATATATAAATATATGTGTGTGGATGTATTTTAAGGACAGATACTTTTACAGACGGCTTTAACTTGTGTGAAAAAACGTGCTTTCGAAACTTTCTTTGAGTACAAATTATGGTAGTTAAATGTAAGACTGTGCATAACATAATTTAACACCTGGCAGCAGTTAAAATATGAGTATACCCTGTAAACATGCAAAGAAGGTTTATGCGTTATCCAACACATAAAAGAAATACCATATATATATACATATATATGTATATTTTATATTCTTTCGCTTTTATTGAGAAATCGGTAAATATCAATATTTTTATATACCTTATCCCTATTTACTCTTATTGAAAACTTCACGTAAGCAGCTGTATTGCATGCAGCTTAGGGTATCGCCTAGTCGTGCACTTTATAACTTATAACAAGCAAACGACAAGCTAATTAATCAAAAATTTGCAATCCTCGCTGTTCCATTTGCTACAACTTTAAGCAGCTTGACAAAATAATGTGAACGTTTGTAAACAGGTAAACAGTCAGGCACGTGTGTTAAGTGTGTGTGTGTGTGAGTGCGTGTGGGGGTGTGTGGGTATAGAGTCAGGTGTGGAAGTTGAAAGCAATGCTGCCACAACAGAAAAACGCCATTCGAAGTGTGCAACATTTGTTATTCATTGAATGAGTTGCCTGTTGCGAAGCTTCGCATTTAATTTGCAACTTGTTTTATCCACTCAATCACGTATTCAATCATGTATTCAATCATGTATTCACTCATTCATTTATTCAATTATTAAGATGCTTCGCTTGTTACTTACTCCCACTGAGTCTAAAAATTGTTTTCAATGATAAATAATCATAAGTCTTTAATATATTGATATATTTATATATACCTATACATACATACAGCAACATGTGTATATATGTATGTGTTTAATTACTGTTTGGAGTTTGCAAAATTGTTGCTTAAAGCTAATTAATGTCACATCAATCAGATAAAGAGCTGCGACTTTGCTTACAAATAGGCTCAGCTTTATTTTCATTTTACAAATTACTCGACTTCCACACATAATCCTTTACATTGCGCATACGCCGCATTCGCCCAGCCGCAGGATTTGGTGGGCAAATGAAATAAAAGGAAAAACAAGCGGCAAGCAGCAAGCTGCAAACAGCAAACAATTTTTTATAAGCGTATAATTTAAAAATACCCTGGGGTAATATGTTTATGCCGCCTTTTGTCCCTATTGTGCGATGCTCTCATTGTTGTTCTTATTGTGCGAGTGTGCGAGTGTGCGAGTGTGCGTGTGTATGTTTGTCTGTCTTTATGTGTCCTCTTTATAACACCCAAAGCAGAAATATTTTGTGCGTTACTAAATTTGCACGCAGCACAAATTATCTCCGCAATTCGAGGGCAGTTTCTACCATAAAACTTATTGAAATTAAGTATACGCAACGTGCCACAATCTTTGACTGAAACCTAGCTTTAAGGCTGCAAAAACTGACTTAAGAAGTTCTTTACTGAATCAAAGACACATTTTTTTTATTCATGCTTTCCAAATTTAGACTTTAGTTTTAGTTTTGTTTAACACTTCCCGAAAACCTTTCGAGCGACCTTCGTCTAATCTAGTCGAACATATTAACATACACTCACACACTCACAAGAAATGTTGATGTTCATTATTAATATTTAGTGTCAAGTATTTGGAGAGCAGGCGGAAAGCCACAAATAATATGAATGGGGGATGAATGGGAGGCAGGTGCCATAAATGGCAGTTGATAAATCGTGCGATAAGCTTTATTTCACTACTCGACTGGCTCATTAGGCCCGCACTTGATTAGCAATTCATAAAGCAGGAGCCCATACGCGAATTCCCATGCAACAAGTGCAAGAGCAAGAGCAAGAGCAAGAGGCAGAGGTAGAGAGCAGAAACTAGAGTCAGGAGCAGGAGCAGGAGCAGGAGCAGGAGCAGAAGGAGGACCTCGACTCTGTTGTCGACACATCAGGACGCGTCTCGCATTTGTCTCAATCAATTTGGTTGCTGACATTTTTGTGAAGCCAGCACGTGTCCCCATTAGCATTACGCACATTATATTGAACACAATGTCTTTGATGGGAAGCCATAAACCGGGGAAGGGGGCGTGGCATGGGGCTGGCGGAAAATTCCAATCAAACTTTGTGCGTTTGTTCAAGTGAGCGTTTCAAATATGCGTAAAAGCGTATGGATTTCGCATAAGTCAAAGCTACACACAAGAAACCAAAACACTCACACACACATACACATACATAAACACTCACCCCCACCCGCACACACCTACACACCTACACTCAAGCATAAACAGACAAACTGAACTCGAAGCTTGTCATCCTGCAGCTGTCACCACTTTTCACTGATTGAAGGCCCTTAAAGAGCCAACAGCCCAACATTAAGTATGTCCCTTAAAATTGATACCCCGCAGTCAATTGGTGGCGTAAGGCGTATGCATTTATAAGCTTTGAATAGCATGAACTCATACTAATACTAAGAGAAGAAGCTATTTAAATAAATTAAATAATAAACTAGTAGATGGAATTATGAAGTGAATAAAATGAACCTGTGAACAAAATGAATTAATAATTCAATGAACTTGCGCATTAATCGCACCTCCAAACAAGTGAACTATAAATGACGTGCACTATATCGCAATATATCGAATTGAACAAGAACTGCCTCACTCCAACAATTCGATTAGAGCTGAGTATATCTGGTAGTCGACCTTCAACTTCAACGCTTGCAACCTTTTTTCTAGTCATAAAAGCAATAATTAGAATATAAATTATGAATAGAAAATAGCTTGTTATTATTTAAAAAACAAAACGATAACGATTTTACTTTCTTTGGAGTGAACCGGTTTGTTTATAAATCAGCAGCCGAGACAAAGGCGACAAAAGCGCAATTTCAAACGATTCTCGGCTTTGATCTTAACGCGGCGCCGGACATCAAATAAAAAGTTTGGACTTTTGGGAAATGCCCAAACGACAAAGACGACAGAGTTAAGAACAAAACAAAAAGAAGAACCGCAAAAACATTTCGTACAATGAACCGCAACATTCCTATGCAAAAACATATGAAAACATTATGAAAAGATGTTGCATATAGATTAATATTTAAAATAACAAAATCAATAAATATATATGTAATATTTGGTATAACACTCTGTTTGTTTACTTTCTATCCTAACGGAATTCCCAGTGTCGTTTGTTCTTTAGCGAAACCCGTTTTCTACTCTCTTAATACCCTGGCAACGTTACGATTGGGCGAGCAGGGTATATTACTAGAGAGAAATGTACTTAAGCGCAGCCTGTCTGTATGTATTAACGCGCCGATCTTGAGAAATACAAGACTTACATAGTTCAAATTTGTAATATATATGCTTGATCCTTTTTGATCGAAATCCCGTTTTCTACATACACCAAATTCGATATTTAACCTCTCATAAAGTGTTCTCAGATCTTTCGTAATTCCAATTTTAATTACCTGTCTCTATGTTTGTGAACATGTCTATAGCAGTAGACGAGAATTCTTAAAACGGCAGTTATTCCAAAATTCTAGGGTATCTCACAGTGGGGTACCCTGAACATAATCACCCTTACTTGTTTTTATATATTTTTGAGGATTAAATATCGGAGCAGACGCCGCATATTTGTGTGTAGACGCCTTTTTGAATTAATTGCAAAGTCTAGAAACAAGAAATCAATTTGGGGGAAAAAACATCAGCTAAAAACAGCTGGAAGCTGCGGCTTTTGGCTTTCCTTCATTCATGCCTGAGTTCTTTCTCTGGTATAAATAGCGGCTGCTGCCTCTTGGCTAATTATACTTCACTCAAACTTCAGCAATTCAGCAACTCAGCAACCAGAATCCAGCTCTACAAACATGTCGAAATTCCTAGCAATCTTTTTGGTCTTTGCTGCCGTATGCCTCATCCTGGCGACTGCTGCTCCTGCACCTGCTCCCGAGCACATCCTGGACGCTCAGACAGCTATTAATAAGATTATCGGTAAGTGGCACGTCTCTAGAGAAGAGACTCTTAAGCGAAGCCTCAATTAACTTGGGTCCCTCCCCCACAGCCGCCTACAATCGCATTCCTGGACCTTCTAAGGTCTATCCGTGGGAGGTTGCCACACTCATCGATCCCAACACCTTCGTCCCTCGCCATTACTTCTAAAGAGTGCTATCCATACCAATCCGTTGACCACCTGCTGTTGTTTTCTATTAGTCTGTTAAGAATTACAAAAATAAAAGTAAAATAAACAAAACAAATGTAAACTTGTTTTTATATCAATATTTTATTTAGTGTTTCACACCCGTTTATAATTATAATTCGATTAGCGGAAAGATATATACTTATATTAAAAATGTGAATGCAATTAAACTCATTTAAATTTATGTATTTTTTAATTAACCTATTAGGACACACAATTAAACAGGCATTGTTTTATAGGTCTTAGCGCTTGGGTATTTCTCTAGAAAGTCCGAACCAGAATAATGGAATTTATGTTTATTAAAGAACATATGCAAAATATTGGGTATAACCCGCATCCATTAAGTCGACAAAAAACGGTTTTTAGTTCTCATTCTTGTTTTTTTTTTTTTTTTTTTTTTTTGTTTAGAAATCTATTCACATAAACATTTCAAAATGTTGCTGAACACAAAAAATAAATAAATTCACTTGCCTTATAGTTGAATTCTTTTTGCTTGCCAGCTAGTTTTTTATTAAATCACAAGGGCAATCCAATTAATTTTCACACCTGACTAATTCAAATGTAAATCATAAATAAAGCAAACTATGCTATTTATGGAATTTATTAGTTAATTAATTGCAATTCTAATGATGCCAACGACTATTTATAGACGGACAGACAGACAGATATATATATATATGTATATATATATATACCTTTTGTCTGCGATGCACGTGGGTCTGAGCCGCTGCTCGCTTCTGTTAATGCCGCAAGGTTATTGCAAGAAGCTTATCAAATTCCTCGTTTAGCTTCCATTTTAAACATCCTCAAAGGGAAGCTCAGATACACGTGTAAGCACTTGAGTTATGCATATTTGCCAACGCAATTTTAGAGCACTGGCCAATTTGCATAGCTAGCTGGTATGTGTGAGTGTGAGCGAGTGTGTGTGTGTGTGTGTGTGTGTGTGTGTATTGACAATTTAGCATGTCTTACAATACAGCAGTTGCTTGCTGGAAAGACATGTCGCAATTTTACGAAACAAGAAGATATTTGAGTTAAGCTTGTCGAATATAATAGATGACACACTCAAAGAAATGCATTAGTTCAAAGGTGCACACGAGTGCACTGACCGAAACAAAAAAATTGAAAACCTATTGGAGCAAATCGTATTGTTAACAAATATCAGCTAGACAAGAGCTAAAAGCTTTACTTTTTTAGTCATTTTCTACCGGCTTTCGCTGAGTGTACTTTGTGCAGCATATGCAGCTCAGTCACTCGACCAGCTTGTTGGGCCGCCAACTTTTGAACGCACACAATTTGAGATAAACTTTTGTGGACAATTTAAAAGTTTTTTCCGGGTAAATCCGAGAAAAGGAAGACAGGAAAATGAAAGTTGACGAATTCGATGGCCAAGTTAAGCTTTTGGCTGCCATTTTAGTTGACGAGTGTTTACGCAGCTCTTGACGTTAAACCAACCCAACTCAATTGTGGCCTTCAGTTCCGTTTAGAAGTAGGCGATGCACTCGGAACACGCTGATAGCTCACTATCGCTTGACGCTCGAACCGCATGCATATTTATGACACGCGTGCCATAAAAAGATTTTCACATATTGTGCAGGAGTGCCACGCCCCCTCCTCGTCACCTCTCTGCCATATGTGAGTGTCGCATATGGTGGCACGTGTCCGCAGATGGAATGGGAATGAGCCGTAATACAGTTTATGGCCCGCAGATACATGCAACAGGGGCAACAGGGGCAACTACCTTATAGCCACTGTCGAAAACAAGCAAATAAATTGACGTAAATCCCACAAAAGAGCTCTTCCGTAATCCAATTGGCAATTCAACAATGCTCCGGTGCAGCTCAAGTTCTATACTCTATATACTCCGTGAAAGAGAGAGAGAGAGAGAGAGAGAGATGAAAAGGAATACAGATAGAGTATGCCAATTGCAAAACGATGTTTCATAAGTAAAAGGCGACAAAGCTAAAAACGAGTTGAGCCAGGAAAATAAATCATCTAGTAGAGTCTTTAAAGAAGGGTCTTGAATAACTGAAACTAGGAAAGAAGCTTAATCTAGAAAAACGATCATTTAAGAAGGTCAATAGAGATGGGTCTTCGAAGATGGACTGAACTAAATCTAGAAAAAGAACTTCTAATGAATTCTTTTTTAAGCTAAGCAAAAAATTTCATTATATTATGTTTTCCTTATCATCTTGCATTTCATTAAAGTAAATTAAGTTAACTAAGTGTCCCACTTAAGTTAATTTAACATCATTTTATTTATTACATACCTTTTTATAACTATACTAAATAGTTAAACCAATATACATACTTCAGAAAAAATTAAAGTATATTAAAGAACGAAATAAAATGGGTAATTCGAGAACTAAGCTGTATACACACACCAATACAAACATACATATATACCTGATTTTATTCTTATATACATGTGTACCTATAGCTTATGTATAAACTTCGCCAGTATCCACATTAAGTTAAAGTCATCCCGAAGGGCCAATAAAAGACTAATTGATTAGGCTCAATGAATAGCCCCCACCCCCGAGTGAATCCATGGCAACAATTCTCAAGTTCTCCAGAGAAGAAAAAGTGCATTTGCTGTCAGAAATAAAGATACTCTAGTTTTGATTAGTTTGTTTACAACATTTACTAGAGTGTCATTAAATGTGTTCTGGCACTTTGCTCCAAGCTACTTAGTTCTATCTATCTTCTTATAACAGTATGTGTGTGTTTCCGTATGTGTGTGTGTGTGTGTGTGTGTGTGTTTGTGTGTAAATAGTTTCTTTTACGAGTCTCATCTTCGGTTTTATGGCTCTCCCACATGTTGTCATCCGGTTTGTTTCCAGCTAACAAATATTTGCAATGGACCAAACAACCTGAATCGGTCAGAAATTCCCAATGGAATGTTAGGAGGAGTACAAAATAGAATAAAACAAAACCTGATCCAAAAGCCACACGCAAAACGATGAAAACAATAACAGCAGCAACAACAACAACAAATAAGTAAATAGATGCTTATCTTTGTTAATTTGCAATGCAAATATCGTATATTATTAACAGACTGACTTACCTGTAGCTCGGGTTATCTTCTTTCACTATCTGAACGACGGCTTTAATTATGCAAATTGTTGGCGCCAGCAAAAAGTGCTAAAAAAACATAAATAAAGAGACTCAAAAAAGTGACATAAACAAATTGAACCGTTAAAAAGCAAATGACAAATTACAATCAAATCGAAATTTAACACACAATCAGATAAGAGTCCATAACAAGCATATACCCTGGAGACTTGAATATAGGGTATATCGGCATGCATCGTACAGTCAGAAAATATAGCAGCACTCATAACTGAAGTACATATGAACATTTTCAGAAAGCACAGGGTATTTGGCAATTATGCACATTCTAACCACAGGGCATCTGCGAGTTGTCTATCTCAATTTACGCATCTGTCATATTGCCTGAAATTCTAAACAGAATTTGGAATCGCGTAACGGTCCAAATGGCTTTCATCCTTTTCATTTTGTTACATTTATATATAAATTTATATATATAAACAGTATATATTTACATACACACACACATACATATATATATATATATATATATATGTATAGGCATAAGTAAGTGTGTAACCAGAATACTTAATTTCAGTTAACATCGTAATTTATTCATTAGCATTAATTAAATTAAAATTTTCGATGAAAAAGCGACGGCTTGTAAAGTATATGATAATAAATTGAGATACATTACAGGAGTGCTTAAATTCAGGTTGACTGACTTGTAGATACCTTGTAATCTGCTGCACATTTGCTATCATTCACATTCAGTCCTTGTAAGAAGTTCTTATCTGCCTATCTCCTGTCTCTGCCTATATCCGTTGCATACTTTTGCAACATAGCAATACCCTATTTAAAAAGCATTTGCTAATGGGTATTCATATGTGCACAAGGGAAACCTTTAATGTTCGCCCAAACTTTGTTCACACACACTTTTTAAATCCATCTGCTGTTTGCTTAATGTTAATAATGATCCTAATTAAATCAGACGAAAGCAGAAAGCCAAACCGGTTGCAATCTACTAATGTGTTGTTTTCTTTGCAAATGTAAAAAGGTAAATAGGATTGTTACACATGTTAAAAATATTTCACAGACAGATAAAACTCCTGCGCCGCAAAAAATATGCAACGAAAATTTAATTAGCATCAGTCAATCAATAAATGTGTGCGTGTGTGTGTGAATGTACATATAATAATTAATATTTAACTTCCTCACATATTCATCGCTTGCGTGTTGCATTAACTTTACTAATGGAAAAGTTGGCACCCATTAAAGCCAACAGCAAAAAGTTTGCACTAGAGATATAGCAGCATGTCTTTCTGTAAGTGTGAATGTGTGAGCGTGAGTCCATGTGTGAGTGTAGGCGAGTGAACGGTACATTGGTTTCCATTTTACTTAAGCCTTGTTGTAGGAAACAGCCACAGCCAGCAACATTTTATGGCTTTTTGGAAAAGAGTTTTTTCCGGTATTTGATTCGAATGGCTGGCAAAATGCTGCCCTCTTCTTCTTCTACTTGGCCGCGCAAATCAAATGGATGAGCTCCATAAAAGGCACGGATCGACAGCTGACCTTTGCCGTTACTTAAATCCCCTGCTCAGTCATCGACATTGACAGCCGTATTGTCCACGTCAGCACAATGCCAGACACATCCACAGCTCTCTGTTGGCCACCTTATGAAAAGCCTAAGCAGCGGACATCTATAAAGTCGTGCACTTGCCAAAATAAATGGTCTATAACTTACAATGTATATACATTAGTTGGTTTCTCTGATAACTATTATTATAAATATCATTGATATTGATAATTTAATTATTGAACTATCGTATCTTTTTCAAATATAATTATTATTACTATTATCAAAATCATTTTCATTGCTATCAAATTTATGTTTTTTTTCAGGAATTGTGCTTCAGCATTTCTGCACTTTCATTTCTCTGAGTGTTATCTGACAAGTCGGGAGTTCATAAGCATAACAATTATACGCAGTACAAGGCGACAATTTAACAAACACGCCCACAAAACCGAGCTGCAATGAATCTCTCTTGGCTTAAGTAGCTGCTGGCTACCACTCGAGTGCTGCACAGCCATGGCCCAGACATTCTTATGGCCAATGTCATTAGCAGCGCTAAGGCAGCGCCTTATTAACATAATCCCATCATCATCTGGTATCGAGAGCGGCAGTCGAGGTCAGGGATCAACGCTGCATATTTCATATTCATTCAAAGCGCTTCAAGAGTCAGCGAATATGCAAGCACATGCAAATCGTATCGATTGATAACGACTAAGAGTTACCCTTGAACTGAAAAGTGGATAACATATGCTGTTTACAGCCTTTCCATATTTATTCAAGGGTTTTTCAATATCTTTACCTTAAATATGAGTTATTTTTGTCGAACAGCGCCTTTTACACTTTTATTTGGCGAGCTCGCATTTAAAATAAATTGGCGAACACTCAAAGACAAGTTTTAAGCTCGATTGAAACGCAATTGTTGCTTCAGTAAAGCTGTTTGTGAAATTAAGTATGCGCACAGTTGGCTGAACGGCAGTTGCCAAAGTAACAAACAGACAATTCGGCAGCCTAAAGGCCCAAATGAATGTTAATGCTTCAAGTATTTTACAACACTGAATTCAAAGGAGTGTTTTGTCAACTACAAAGGATTTACAGCAATGTATCCTTTTATAATGCTCTTCTTAACATTATTGCTTTGCAAGTTGTTTAGGAATTCGGATAAAACTGAGCAGTTGGGCCATAAGACGGATGAGTATCTAAAGAGGAGACAAATTTATATACATGTGTGATGAGTATAAGTGTGTCAGTGTGGGCGACAATATTGACTACCAAGGCAAAGTATGCCTTCCCAGACTCTTATGAGAGCAATATTATTTTTGCGCTTGGTGATTTGTTTTTCTTGCCCACAGCCAGAAACGAGGAATATTGTTGAAACAGGAAATATCGATAGCGAAGCAAACAAACAAGTCTTTAATATATCAATATTTGTCTCTGAATACACAGAGCGAATTCAGGGGAGGAGCGAAGATATTAAGGCAGTTGAAATATAGGATTTCTTTTCAAAATAGCTTTTTATCGATAAGTATCGATTTCTTGGCTTGGTGCAGGCAAGTGTGAGCTGTGGCTTTCTATTCACAAAATAGTAAGGAATACTAAAGTTTGTCTTTAGTTTATATTGATAACTGTATTGAATCGATAAAAATCAATTTATTAATCTCATACTTTAAAAAATTGCATAAATATGGAATCCTCGCTTACTTTCATAACTGTGTCAGCCTGCGCACAGGGTATCTAGTAGTCCACACCTGCCCAGAACACACACGCACTTGTTGTCTGTTTGCTGTCTGTTTGGGTGTGTCTCTAGCTCAGTGCAGGTTGTGTTTGACAATACAAAACTACAGAGCAAATAGCTCATAAATCACAGGGTGTCTCCAGTTGCTGCTGTATGTCCAGTTGAGCCGCTGCCCTGGCCATATCCTGGCGCCAGTTGCGCCACCCCCAGGACATGTGTCATTAAGCAAGGGATTACATATCATATTTTCCGAGTTTTTTTGTCTCTCCCTTTGATTTACCAGTTTTTCCTTCTGTTTGTTATTATTTTGTGTGAAGATCATTCATCAAGCAATGCACAGGATACCAGAAATATTTCCTTTTTCCTTTGGCTTCTGCTGTTTGCTTAAAGCAAGCAAAATGTATTTTTTTTTGGGCGAGGTTCGTTTGCATATCAAATATTTTTATTGCAATTAAATTGAACTCTCAATCGAGAAGGTGCGATGAATTGCAAATATATACAAAGGGACTCAGATATACATACCAATATACAAATATATAAATATATATATATATATATATATAGTAAGCCACACAATAGACTTAACTAGAACAATGGGCTTCATTTAATTGGATCATGATAAAGCTCAATACGAGACATTCAATAGAACTACGCAATAATTAACAAAGCGAGGTTTGGAATTGAATGTGTTTATACAACAGCAAAGGATCCTTAAAAGATGACGAGCTGGGGCTGGAGCTGAACCTGAAGCTGTAAAAGCTGACAGCTTGAGCTACAGACTGCGACGTAATTCCTCATTCTCTATAATGCTTTGTGGCAGTGGCAACTGCCAATTCATTTAACCTTCATTTATAACGTTTTAATTTATGCAAATTGAAGGTTGTTCGACCAGGTTTCTACCACTCGCAATTATTTGACACATCCTGAAACGCAGTTATCCAATCTTCCACCCCCTATCGGGACACCATTTGGCGCTGTCATCCCGGGAATATTTTAATATATTCGCATAGCTAAAAGATGATGTGTTGATTAATGCGACTGATGGAAAATGCGTATCTATTTAATTGAAAGCGTTAACTGGACCGTCTCTCTATGTAATTCTCATACATCGATTTTGAGTCAGCATCAGCATGTAAGGCATGTATTAATATCGAAGTTTAAGAAGATAATACCTTACCTTAAGAATTACAAAAGTTTGTTACGGAATGCATGAAATGGCAGAAAGTTACAGACATATCTTTAAATTCAAGATTAAAATGAAATGGGAAAACTTTAAGGATTCTGCAATTTGCTAACGAATGAGTAATCCTTGAGATAAATGACAGCTGCGCTCGCTATGACCTCGAGTCAATGCTTTTTTTGTAGCTCGTGCATGTCGCTTATCTTTCACATCAGTGAGTTCCGTTATGTTTAATTATGTGCATCGATTTAATTGCAGCTTTCGAATGCAAATTTAAGAGACGAAAGACAAATTTTATTTAGAAAGTCAGCCACGTAGAGTTTAATATACCCAGCTTCCATTAATTGTTGTTCCTCTTTGTTCATTGACGTTCATTGTCTAAAGGCCAATGGCTGAAACCGGAGATGCGATGCGTCTCAATCTGTCTGCCAACTTTTTATTGTTTTTAAAAGAACTGTCAACAATGGGCAAACTTTATCTTCGTTAAGACCCCAATTATTGGAAAAAGAGTTCACTGAGCGATCAGTCTGAATGACTCTCAGAGGTGAGTCCTTCAATTAAGTACACGAATGACATGCAGATTGCTTTACTAACAACTACGATGGCTGACTAGCTGATTGACAGACTATTGAATAACTAAAAGATTCATTTGATTGGTTGTTGAAGTGGATGACTGATTAATACGCTATGCACAGTTACAGCTTCAAGCAGAGCCCCGTTCATTTTCACTTAACTAGATTTGAAGAAGTGGAAAACTATTGCTTTGAACGGAAGGAAAAACGTAGAAAACTTGCACTTCGAGGAAACCATCTGCCAACGCTAAATGGATTGCCAGATTGAAAGTATAAGTTTGGGAGTAAATACTTCCAATTTTGTAATATATATGGAATCTATTTTACTAATAGACCCTTTTGCTGTGGCCAATTAGTCAGAAAATTGCCAGCACCTGCCGAGCATTAAAATTAAAAAATTATACGTCTATTTTCTACTTTTCTCTGCTCTAAGAGGCCATTAGCTGAGCTGATGTTTAGCTTTTATTATAATAGGAATTATAGCTATAGAATTTGCTTTTCACAAATTCCATGCGAAAGTTGGAAAGTGAAAATTCCAACCGCATAAATAAACGAAAGGGCGAGTCTGCAGGCATCTACTTTTCAGGCTTTCATTTATTATGCAAAGTTCTTACCAAGTGTGAAAGTTTGTGTGTAGGTCTGTGTGTAAGTGTGTGTGTGTGTATGTGGAGCTTCGACGGAAATACGGAAATACGAAAACTGTTTTGATGAGCGCGAATTGTATAAAGTGAAAGTGTGTTTCCACTTTATTTTTGCAATTTTTCTAACAGTCAAAAAAGACTTGACTGCACCTCGGCGTCATCAACAACTTAATCATCACCTTCGTAAGCAACATCATCAACGACTTAATCATCATTATCGAAGCGTAAGCATTTTAATTTTGTTTCATTTCTTTATTTTCAAGTGCTCATCTGCTCTGCGCTTTTCCCTGGCTTAGTGCCGCATTAGCAGGCGCTTTTCCTTTTTTCTATACCCTGTAGACTTTGAACATAGGCCCTGCGCGTATATAGTGTGTATCGCTAATGGGGGTAAGCTTATTCCTATAAATGTGTTCCGCATTGCAATCAGGGAATCATAAATAATCACACTTAGTTCTACATAAAAATCGCTCCGCTTACAGGATATCTAAAAGTCGTGCAGATCTCATTATTAATTTTTCTTAATTCGAATTATCCATAAGTTAATTTCCGTAGAGAGTATCTCTTAGTGTCATACTAATTTGAGGAGAACTAGTGTGAGTTTTATTTCAGAGTTTATATAGTTAGAGACAATGATCCAGTACTTTAAGTCCTTCTGTCAATTCAACTAAAATCGAATGCCTATAACTGCCTCGTTCACAGAGTATCACCCCGTCGCCCACTCTGAATGCCTCAGGTTTACCTAGTCCTTTTTGCAGGTGTTGCCTTGCAGTAAACATAACCGGCCAGATTTGTTGTTAGCCGAGATTTTGCAAGGTTTCCGACCGTCCGTCTTTCCCGCCCGAGTCGAATGCATAATGAATGAAGTCTCATGCTTCAAGCACAATCTAAAAGCCAAGTGGCCCAAAGCTCACTTAACATAGTTTTCCCGGAAAGAAAAATCGCATTAGAGCCCAAATTTGAGCGGCGGCTTTAATGCCTTTAATGTATACGTGAGTTCTCAAAGCAACCGCAACATGTGAAACACATTTATTTTATTTACGGCCTATGCGTATATCTTGCTATGTTTTATTTAAAGTACACTAAGCGAAATGAAAATCAAATTAAATGTGAAATCCCGCTTGGGGCTCTATACGATTCTCACAGCCTTCGAACTTGAAGTGAAACTTAATAAAGATTCTTTAAATTAAGTTGAGAGACTGTTATTAAATAGAGGAGAAGCTTATGACTGATAATTCCTGTATCGACCTTATTATATAGTCCACCTATTTAGCTGAACTCGACTGCAAGGTGAGGGTTAAACAAAAAATTGGCATACAAATAAAAATAACAAGGATTGCATTTAAATCAAAATTTGTTTGCCATGGAAACTTTATTTAAAAGGCAACATATTAATTTTCGAATTTTTTCAATATATACTCTTCAAATGAATTGCATTTTCTTTAAATATAAAAATGCAATTAATATTAAAAAAATTGTTGAATTACTCTTTTGTTTATTGTTTTTTTTTTTCTCATAAAAGTTTTTTGCCTCCTCCTCATCAGCGTTGGCCGTTACCTAGGCAACATTTTAATTATTCACGCTAGTTTTTTCTTCAAGTGTAACTCGGTAAAATCACGTACGATCCATTTAAGCGTAAAAACATTTTAGATTAATATGCAAAGCCAAAAAAAGAGGGGAAAAGTTGAACAGGTCGCAAATGTTGAAAACTTGCAAAGTTTATTTTTACCCAACTTAAAATGTATGTGTGTATGTCTATATAAAAGAACAGTGTATATATATATACATATATTTTTTTTATATATATTTAGCAACTATTTAAAGCAACAAATATTTGTTTACAAAACATTTTTTTTTTTAAATATTTTTGTTCGCATTCTTTCGCTGCATCAAATTGTAGATTGATGAAAAATTAATTACTCGATTCATTGAGCCAATGAAATGTCTTAATGTGCCTCTCTTTCTACCAAAATTGCTCTCTCTCACACTCTATCTCTCTTTTTCTCTTTCCTATTCAATTGAGATTTTCATACCCATATGGTCTCATTATTTATTATTTATTTATTTGTCTGTCGCAATTGGCGGCGAAAACATTTTTCGATTCCCAATTTTAAAAGTTGCTGAATATACGAAATTCTAATTGGAATATCGTAAAGCAAACCCCAATTTCAAATTTTCACATTTTGCGTTCATTTTACAATTTTCTTTTTATGTTAAAAAGCAGACAATTTTTTTTGTTTTACATTTTGCATTTCAGACAAATAAATAAGCAAGTGGCAAGTGGCAAGTGGCAAGTGGCAAGCGGCATGTGGCAAGTGGTATGCGGCAAGTGGTATGCGGCGGCATGTTGCCATTATATGTGCCTCCAACTTTTACTTATTTACTTAATTAATAGCCCCAGATACAAATTATTAAAGTTGTAATGAGTTCGCCCGCAAAATGGGAAAACCGAAAAGCGACGAAATTTGGATTCAAGTTCAAGTTAAGAAACTTTTGCTAACAAATTGTCAAAGTTGACGTTTGGCCGCCGGCTCAGACATTAATTTAAATGCTGTGCAAACATGAAAATTATAGGGTATCTGCAGTTTGAGGGGGCCTTTGCCAATAAACTTGCCTTAAAAACCGTAAAACATGAAGACCTTAAAATAAACTTTGATCAAATAAGCAACAATAAACTTTTGATGAATCTTAGAATGTACATGAAATCTAATGCTAATTGAATTAAAATCTTAAGCCAAAGCTCATAAATCTTTTAAAGTGTTTCCTGTACAAAATAAAAAGGCAGTTTGCTTTCCCAGGTATAAGGAAAGTTAACAGAATTGAAAACTTTTCGACGAAAACACATGAAGAGTCGAACATTTGTTAGATTGTTGGGTATTCAAATATTTAAGTGGTGATAATTTATTAATGCGTCGGAAAACATGTCTAAAAGTCAGCCATACTTAACCGTAGTCCATTTACGACCTTGTTAAAGCACATTTAAAACTTCCTCCCCGGCTGCCAGCTCCTTAAACTTTTGTCTTAGGGTATGGCAGGACCCTCATCAAGTATTCTGCGATAAGGACAAACGGCCGAAGTGCGAAATGTCACACAAACTAACGGAACTACGAGCTAACGGAATAGGCGAAATTTTGATTAATTCAGACACGCAGAGTCCTGTGGCAAAGTGCGATGTCCTTAATGCGAAGGATCACTGCAAAATTAATTGAATTCAACGATTCGGTAGGCAACATTTAACACTCGGCTCCCCGATCCGAGGGGCATATTAATCGCTGTCAATTGCCAAACGAGCCTCAAAGGAACCACAGAATTTGTTGTTGTTGTCTTTGTTGTTGCTGTTGTCAATAACAAAGCCACTCTATGTACAGAATAGTAAATAGCACACAGTACACCATTAGTATAATTATATATACATACCCAGTAAACAGAGATTAAATCTCCAACAGGGAATGACATGCAAAATATTGTATTTTGAACATAATTGAAAGGCATCCAAATATTTGCCCCCATTTGGACAGTAAAATAAAAACCACATATTTGACTTTGTGCGGTCAAATACCACAGTCTACCCCCTGAACCACCCTTTCATAGGCCCTTGGGCCATAAACCGAACAAGTTGAAACCATCATCGAAGGTGATGGCAGGTTCGCAGTTCAAAGGATGTTTCATGCCAAGTATATGTTAATATACCTAAATGGAAGAACTGTACCTATGAAAAGTATATAGTCAAGTATACATATATTTATATGGAATATGTTTATATATGTAGCACTAACTTCAAGAGCATGTGTGGAAATTAAGTTTCTAGCTGAATTCCGTGGTCTTAAAGAAGTTAAACAACTTTTTTGAGAGGACTCTACCCTAGAGTATTGCGAGGCCCGAAGTACAAGACAGGTGATACCTGTGCGTGTTTTTGCACGCCAATAAATGCTTACTGTAAATACAGCAATGGACCAACAACAACAACAACAGCAGCATAAACAGCAAAATGAAAAGCTGTCCAGCTCAGCATTTGTTGCCAATAGACAAAAACGAGGTTGTCTTTAATGGCTGCCATAAGCTACGGAATTACCGGAACATGCTTTGTTGTTGTTGTTGTTGTTGTTGTTGATATTGCTGTTTCTGTAGCTGTATTTGCCCCGAGCAACGAACAGTCGAGTCAAACAGCTGCTTTTCCTGTGAATCCAGTTGGATACAGTTGCAATGAAAATGGGGACGCTAAGCACAGTCAGCTTAATAACAGTATAAAGCCGAGATGAAGCCGACTAACAGATACTCTGTATGGAAAAGAATGCACGATTACATAACTCAGCCATTGTTAGTCACCTATTGAGCCCCAGGGGAAGCTGTTAATAGACCTAAATGGGGAGTTTATCCATTGCAATCCTGTCTTGCTTTGCATTTGCTTCTTGCTCTCTGCTTAGCCCATGGGATCTAATAGAAGGTATTCAAAGAGGATAACAAATACCCCAAAACCTGTTGCAATAGAGCGCATAAGCCTTTCCTCAACTCTCTCTCTCTCTCTCTCTCTCTCTCTCTTTCAATCTTTTGCATTCGTATTGAGCTTTGATATTTCACCCACACTCGGCTCTTGGCTTAATCATGCTGGGGACTACGATTAGGGAAACTAGGGATTCGACAGTTTTTCACTCTTGTTCCTCAGGAGCCTCGGACTAAATTTCCCGATTCGATTCACAACTCGAATGCTAGTCATAAGCCAAGTGGATTCGCACTCTGCATATGAGAGCTTAGCAGCAAACAAAGTCGGAATCATAATTGAATGGCAAGCAAATCCGAGACGGAGGCCGTTGCTTTGTGTCCTTGTGGCACAGTTCAAAGGATATCGACGGCATATCCGCCAGGCTTGTGCGGAATTCAATTGTAAATCACATTGCCGGCTGTTGACGGAGCTTTTCGCATTCGGATTCATTTGTATTGTCTGCCCGGCTCTGGGCATCATTTAGGCAAATTCTTTTTTGTCCCAGCCACAATTTATCTTCATTGCGTGGCCAACAACCGAGGACCAAGTTTTTGTCCTGCCCAGCCAGGACACGAATCGCAGGTCGCAAGCCACAATTAGAGCAACGGAGTGTAAAGACTTTGGCTTCTGTTCCCCTTCCTCAGGCACGTGCCCACAGCAACATTTCAAATTGATTTCCCACTGATCCTTAAAGCGAGCCCATTTAATTTTCCACTGCGAAAGAAAGGCGCCCAGCATTTTGTTTCTCTGGGCTTTTTGTTAGCAAATGAAAATGCTTGGACCATAAACTGACAGTTTTTATACATATGCCAGTCCTTTTTCTACCCTGCAATCCGTTTCAAGGCGGTATATTGAATATGCTCATATGTATGTAAGAGGCAAATGTGTAACCGAACAGAGACAGTCTTTCTCTCACTCTCTCTCTCTCTCTCTCTCTCTCTCTACGAATCCATCAGTATTAATGCGTCTATCTCGAAGACTAGAAAAGATAGGAGATCGACCTTTGAAATATATGTACATTCGATATATCAAGCCCTTTTCTTAATATATTTCAAAATTAATTTTAGAACCTACTTTTTGCTTAGTTCAGGGCATCTGTTAGTCGCGCACTCCCCATAAGAGCACTTACTTTTCTATTGCTTTTTAAAAGCCCAAACATGCATTTGAAATTTTGGTCACGTCTACGTTTCATGAGAAGTGAAACAGACTCATAAAAGTTGTTATTTGCGTCAATTGGTAGACACATGTTTTTTGCTCACCTAATAAAAATTGAAGCCTCGAGGGTTGCGGCACTAACTTTCACACTATCTCATACACTATCTCCCTCCTCCTCTCTCTCCCCCTTCCCCTTCCAATCGACCCCTCTCTATGTTTCATGTAAATGAGCTCTGACAGCCGCAAATTGATGTGGGTTTGCGTATTATGCGAGCGGTTCACGCGGCGTATGCGTAATTTGTCGATCAACCGCTGTCAATGAGGAGCTCCTTTTGATGGCATCAACTGCATTTATTTGACAATGTCCTTGACCGAGGATGATTGAGGGAATGAAGAGAAGCCATGATTGAGAAGCTGCTCCCAGCTTGCGGCCAATCAAGTGGTCAGCCGTGACACAAGTCCATTTCTCTAACTAATGACAAACACAAACACAAACACAAACCCAAACACTAATGTCCTTTCGTTTTTTATGCGGGCCCCTTCGCTTAGTTCTTGCTCCTTCGCATCGACTTGAAATTCAGTTTTGCCAACTCATTTGATTGCCTCTAATGCCCATTCGCAGGCACTTTACATCGTGGCCATCAGATTGAAATAAATGGAAGGACTTTCACTTGAGTGGATCGCCCTGAATTCCGCTCGAGGAACATCAATTTACATTAAGCTGATTGAACGATTGACTGACTGACTAATTGAGTGGATCAATCTGTGAATTATAGTGATTGAATGACTGATTATGTAACTGAATCATCGATAATCCTAAGGAAACATCAATTCAAATCGGGATGTATGACTGAATGATTAAAAGATTGGGTGACTGATGTATACTCTGTTCAATGATTGAAAGATGGGAATCTGGGATTTACGTTGAGTGACTGACTAAAAGTGTGCCTCAAACTGAATAAAGCTTGATTAACTTATGTGTTTATTATCAATATGTATACTCTGATTGATAGATTGAGTAACTAATTGAGTGCTTCAATTTTGATTGACCGACTTGAATGTATGCTTTACTTGATCAACTGAACGACTGACCGACTAATCGATTAACTGCCTCCATGATTAAGCACTTCAGCCTAACAAAAAGATATCAATGCCTAACTAGCTCCTACTTAGTTAAATGAACCTAAGCGAAGCATTTTGTTCTGATTGACTGACTGACAGACTAACTAATCAACGCATAACCCAAACTGTTTAAGCCCCGACGATGGAATTCTAGAAAATAATTTCGGTGGGTAATCCGAGTGTTAATTAAGTGGAGAGAAAACTTTGAAGTTAAGTTCACGATGCAATGTAAAAGATTCTTGTTAAAGTTCACTGGATACACGCTTATTAAATGTCAGAAATATGCCGTACTTACAGCAAAATTACGGTTAAAAGTTCAATGTGAAAAAGATTATTTTTCATTCGGGCGAAAACTGATTTTGATTGCAATGATAAATGCTTTAAGAGTAGAGTTAAGAGTGCTAAGTACTGTCTTATATATTATTTTATATTATGTTATGTATAAATGTGTGTAAATAAATGCGAGTTTCATACGAAAATGTTTGGAATTGTAATTCGTTTAATTATTAAGTTGCCTAATGCCGAAATTTATTGCGATGGCCGGGAAGAACGCAATCTACAGACACTTAATATTAATGAATGTTGAACGGTCGGGCAATAAAATAAGCTGAATGAAGACCAAAAGCGAGAATCGAGGCCACAAATAAAGCGAAATTCAATTCGCAGTTCAAATGTGGCCCGCAGAAAGTTAACAAAAACATAAACTAAAGGAAGAAGTGGAAATAAATGTTAAACAATAATTGAAATTCTGACATTCAAAGTTCGGCGGCAACAATTGGAATTTGCTGTTGAGGTTTTTGAATACCCTGTAAGGTAAGGGAAACGAAAGCATATGGAAGACTATTCACTACTCTCTAGCAAGCCACAACAAGATATCAAGTACACAGGACTGTAGCACCCGATACCAGGGATATAGAACAGAATGACAATCTTAATAGAGAAAAATTCCAACTTTGGGGAATTAATATATTTATTTCTGTATGTCGATAAATATCTTTTAGCGTACCTCGTGAACAGGCACTCCCGACAAAAGCGCTTTAACATGTTTGGGCCGGTTTTTCATTGCGTTGGGCAAACAATGGAAAATCTGTGAGCATTTACATAAACTCACGTTTCCAGCAGAAATGTGTGGGAAGGTGCGAGCGGCAGGTGTTTGAGGAGGTGGAAATGGAAGGGGCGGGCCAAGGGGAAGGGCTAAAAGGAATTGTCGGTAATTTATTGAAGAGCAAAAGGCAAACTTTGCTGCCACTAAGTGAAACATGGCCAAGTGGACGATGGCCATAAACTCTGACAGGCAGCAGCACAAACGCATAACTAAAAGGGGCAAAAATATATTTCCCTCTGTGCGTGTGTGTGTGTGTGTGTGTTTATAAGAAGTGTATCTCATAAGATCAATACACTCAGAGATAAAAACTCATACGAAGGCTTTCGAATAGATTGAATTCCTTTGACCTTGTGAAATTTCGGGTAATATCATTCTACCATGTTTTTTTATTAAGTAAAAAACAGAACTTGAATTTAGTATAAAAGTAATATAAATTATATTCAAGTTTTAAGTTTCTAAATCAAACTTTCGCGCTCTGAAAAGTTGATATAGAAAATTGGATAGAAGGGAGATTTCTTTTATAATTTGCATTAAAAGAAAACACATTTTAAGGATTAAATATTCGAGTTTCAGGAACTGCGTTGTACTTCAGTTAAATACAGATGCCCACTTTCGCTTCTCTCAGTGTATTTATTTAAAACATAAAATACACTTTAAACTTAATTTTCAGCTACTCTTAAATTCTGAAATTAGGTTCGTTTTTAATTGCAGCTTCAGGCAACACTTTTGTTCTCCATTACAAAAGAGAAGAGCAACTTTTTTCTTGCAGTGTACGTATATATGAGGAAGACAGCTGTTGGGGAGCGCCGAAATGTGTTTTGTTATTTGTTTGTTTGTAGATTTTAGCGTGGCCCGTTGCAAAGCATCAAAATGAGTTTTTTTTTGAGGGTTTTTAATTAAAATTAATAATGCACTGTAAGAAGAAGCAGTCACCAGCAGCAGACTTCTTCTGTGCTTCTTCTTACACAGGTTTCTTGTTTCACATCTGAATGTGAAAGCAAAATAAAAATGAAAATCCAAACAGGATTTGGCCAATTAAGCTCAAATAATCTATCAGAATAACCTCTACCCTTTCCTTTCTGAGCAGCTCTTTCCCCTCCCCATCCACCACCCCTCTCCCTTTCCCTTTCCCTTTCCCTTTCTATCCTTAAGCGCTTTCAAGTGCCATTCAATTTCCGTACATCGATTGACGTAATCCGATGAGACGCATTTTAATAAATTGGAAACTTGAGACGGCTGAAATTTAGACATGAGTAAATCGTGACTCTCCAGTAAGCATACCCTACTCGACAAGCAAATACCCTGCAATACTAAAAGCCAGTTCAAAGTCTGAAACTATAACGAAAACTTGATTTTCATCTATAATTGTATTCAAAATGTAAATTGTTCTTTACAGGGTACAAACTGTTGTTAGAGTTATATGCAAAATTTACTTAGACGTTAAAACATTAATAAAATTTCAAACTAGATGAAAATCGAACGAAGTTTGACAGATTTGACGAATGATTTCCGAATTAATTTTCCGTTCCAATTGAATTTTGTAAATAAAAATAATATATATATTTTATTCTCATTGCTTTGCATAATGTTTTTTTAATAGAAACTTTAACAATATTTAAAATTTTGATTAAACAATTTAAATAAACATTAGAAGATGTTTCGATCGGATTTTTTGACACTTTTCATAGGAAAAACATAGATTTCATCCGCATAAATGTGCATCACACATACATGTGTGTGTGTGTGTGTGTGTGTGTGTGTGTGTGTTTGTATGTATGTGCTTGTAAATAAGTGTGCGTGCGTAAGGCCAATAGTAACTGGCAGAGCAATAAATAGGAAATTGTCAATATGTGAAAAATGGCGAAGAACCTGTTGCCAAAATCTTGTGTACGTGTGTGCGTTAGTGTATGTGTGTGTATGTTGTGTGAAAGTTGAGCGTAATAGCCAATCAGCCAGCAGGTCAACTGAACGATGGCTTCGACAGCTAATTAGCCGGCATGCAAGCCAAATAAATTGGACCTCGTGTCCGGCCTAATAAAAAGGCATAAATAAGGCTAAATGAGGGGGAGGAGGAAGAGGAGGATGGGGAAGGGGAAGGAGAAGATGGGTGTGGTGTACCCTTAGTTAAGAGGTAATGTAGGTAATGGAGCAGCTGTGAGAGCAGCAGGAGCTGGAGAAGCTTAGCAATTGTTATGAAGGAGGAACTGGCAAGTACTCCACCTAGAGGATGAAGAGGAGAAGGAGGAGCAGCGGGGGGAGCAGCAGGAGTGAAGCCTAGAGAAGCTGATAAGTACTGCCAAGCAGGAGATGGAGAAGGAGAAGATGATGGGGCAGGTGGAGAAGTGGGAGGAGCAAAGGAGAAGTCAAAGAAAGAGGAGGAAAAGGTTGACTCTGGTTGCGACGAGAATTATGAGAAGAGGATCATTTCCTAAACAAGAAAGAAGCAGAGCAGTAGGAAACGAAGAACTCCAATGGAGAAAAAGACATTTGAGAGTAAGCTAGGAGGAAGAAAAGTTGTAAGAGACGAAGCAAGCAGCGAGCAATGTAAGAGACACATAGAGACGCACAGGGATAGAGAGAAGAAGAAGCAGAAGTTGGAGAAAGACGATGTAGAAATAGAGATCCTTAGTCTGCCTGACTTTTCCATGAGAAGCAGCAGGAGGAGGCTAAAAACGTTCCACCCTGCAGGTGACAAAGAGAAGGTGGCGGTCAAGTGGAGAAGGGGCAGGGGGAGGAGCCGCTAAGGACTTCGGGCTGCCCGACAATATGTTAAATAAAGATTACCATAGTAATTTAATATAATGAACTGTTGCTCAAGGGGCTCGCCAGGACCCTCACAGGACCTGATGCTGGACCTCGGCCAATGGCTTCGTTTATTTTGTTCTTTATGCGATTCTCAATTCCCCATTTTCCTCTTTTAATAAAAAAGACGCACGCGGCGCCTTTTGTTTGCCATATTAAAAAGCATCCAGCTGCGGCCACGCCCCCCGCCTCCCACATTTGACACATGTCAGTTGGAGCCTGTGACGGCATTGTGCCCAAATTTTAGGAGGGGGAGACAAATATTTACACAGCATCTCGGTTTTTGCATTTGGAATCTCGTTTAATTCGAATGCCAAATTTTTCATTTTCAGATTTAAATCTATTTTTCCTGCCTTCTTTCTATATTTGTTTTCTTTGATGTTGCCCTCAAAACTTTAGCTAGACAAAATGTTGGCCAACACACTTACACCCACCCACACACACACTCACACATACACACACACAGTTAAAGGTTGACCAAAGAGGCTTTTTGATTGCCTTTTTTGCTTTTTTTACTTTTGCTTTGCTCTAGCTTGAGTTTTACGCCTGCGGCCACACACACAAACACGCACACACACACAAACACACTCGCACACATTTCAAGCGGCGCTTCATTTCCAGTTGGAAAACACAATCAAACGTCCAATTAGACACCCAATTGGATAATCTGCCTATAACTCTTGCTTAAAAGCCCTTCAATGCCCTTAAAGGGTATTTTGTTTCTGTCGAGCATTATGTAACGAGTCGAAGTAGAAATGAGACGATAAATATTTATCAAAAACATACATATGTATGTACTAACTGCTAACTTGCTTTACACTAAAGCTCCCCCCTTTCTACCTTTTAGCCAGGGTATTTCATAGCCCATCATACCTGCTAGTCCCGCTTCCTTCTCTTCAAGCGAACAACTTGTCGAATCGATGGCTTTAAAAGCTCTTCGCCTGGTTTCTAGGCAGCTCCTAAAATCCCACTTTTCGATTTATGGCCAATTTCCATTTTGGCTTTTTGTCTTCTTGTCTTTTTGTCTACCTGCTTATGTGTACTTAATCTTATCTCCGTTGACCTTTACGGCCCGTCGCATTAGCCACACCTGAGAGTTCACAACTCAAAGGAATTCATAAATCAGTTCAGATCGAAGCAGCAGTAGATGTAGACTATATATATATACATATATGGTTATTCGATCAGTCATTAATAATTAAAAAGAAGAGGGAGAGAAGGAATAGAAGACGAGAAGAAAAGGAAAAACCTTCGTAAATGATGCGCGGCGAACATTGCGTATGCGTAATTTATAATTAATGCATTATTTATACATACATATGTATGTATATGAAAAACTGTGTTTGCTTGTGTGTCAATAAAAGAGACAGGTGTTTCACTCACCTGCAAAAATATTTATTTGTACTTCTTGTAGTTTGTTTTTTTCTTAATTTCAGTTGAAATTCTCAATTGTTGCTTCTCCTTCTTCTTGGTCGCGGTGCTTCCTCTTATTCTTCTTCTTCTTCTTCTTGGGGGCCCTCTCTGGCTGAATATTTGTTTACACGCACGCACACACAAACAATAATGTTTATGGCCAACAATTAAGTATTGACTTTTGCGCTTTATTTACAGCAAAAAGAAGAACGAGGAGGAGAGGAGGCAATGGGGTATATTGGCTGTTCCACTCGCTTTGCTGCTCTTCCATTTAAGCCATCAAACAAGAGCTGCAATTAGAAAGAAGAAGAACAGCCATTAAATCAATTACAAATAACCCATTAAACAATTATTATGTCAGCATTTTAATTAACTATTCTTTTTATTCTTTTTCCTGCTGCTGCTGCTGCTGCTGTTTTTTATTTTTTTAATTTGTTTTGCATCGTTGCGAAGAATTTGTGTTCATTAAATAAACAATTCAAAATTATTTTAAATTATTTTAATGTAGCAAAATAGAAAAGAATGGGGAAATAATAAAGAGAAGAATTTTCCGCAGCTAAGAAAATTAATAAATTCAAATTATTTTCTCCAATGAATAAAAAAAAAAAAACAAAAAACTATAAGAATTAAATAAAATTAATTTAATTAATAAAAAATAAAGGAAAGAATTTTGCCGACGGCAGAAAATCCTCGGTTCGAATCAGAAACGTTTTTGTATTTGTCACCAAACAAAAAACCAATGAAAGTGATTAAAAAAAAAATAGGAATACATTTCTCAAAAACAAAACAGAAAACTTAAAAAAAAAACTAGCTGTTATTTGCGGGTTTGAACTGATGCTTAACAAACACTCAAAGAAACATTTTATTTATATTTCTTTGAAAAGTCAGCATAAAATTTTATAACTTAATTTTCAAAGCTCGTTTTTTGCAATAAAATTTGTTAAATTCAAATTTAAGCGAAGCAATAAAAAATGCACATTAAAATAAAAGAAACCAATCAAATTTTTTATGGTAATTTTTTTCTCTTATGCAACTGAAAAGTCATAAATTGTTGAATAAATTATATTTGCAAAAGCGCAATTAAAGAGTTTTTAATTTTGTATAAATTATTTCTAGTTGTAATTAATAAATAAAATAATAATAAATAAATAAAAATAAACGAAAATTAATTGTTGGAATAAAAAACTGTCTTTCATACTTTTTTATGCTTTTAAATAAATAAATTGTTTAATTTATTGTTTTTTAATATTTGTGAATAAACTTTTTTGTTTTTTTGTTTTTTAATATATTTGAATAAATTACTTGTCTACTAACACAAATACAAATCACTCTGACACAAATTTCAATATTTTTAATTATTTTAATGATAATTATTCAAATTTTATCCGCGTGAAGTTCTTCGTTCCTTTCGCGCGCGACGAATTTTTCCGACTGCGAAGAATTTTGGTTCGCATTTGGCGCCAAACGCGCACTTCGAATTTCCCCTGCGTTTCCAGTGCGAAAGTTCGATTACTGGAAGACTGGAAGCAGCCGGCAAAATGGCGCCTGCGTCTTTCGTGTAAACAAACAACAGCTGTTCGACATTCATTGATGACTTTTCAAAAACCAATTGAAAGCATTTAGTAAAGAGAGTGGAAGGGGAAGGGTAGGAGGGGTAAATACGACTATATTTTGAGAAAGAGGGGTTAATGCCAAAATATGTTAAGTGCATCGCTTGCAACGCCTTTTTTGTGTACAGTTACACTGTCTACGCCTTGTTGACAAAAACCTGCTATGAATAATACATCAATTGATTAAATTTAAAAAAAGGGGTTATTTTAAGATGGAAATAGAGAACAAAAGGGAAAGGGGGAGAGAGTGGAAAAGAGACACATTTATCTTATTTTTGTTAATAGATCAAAAATAAACATTAATACAATTTAAAAGAAATTGAGAGGGTAACAAAAAAACATAAGATGAAAAGGATTTATTTTTATTTAATTTATGTATATTAATCTTGATTTTCTAAATTTGTTTCTTTATGTATTTAGTAAAAATTAATCAAATTTAATATTTATTATACCGCCTAAAAGTATGCAATTATATAACCATAATAATATATATAATATATATATATATATAACTGCGAAATATGTGTATATAATTTGTATTTAAACTAGCATAAGTAAAGAACACAATAATTTGCTTTAGTAGTTCTATGCATTCAACTTATTAACAAATATTTAATATACAATAAGAAGTAAAGGAATACCTTGCAATTCACTCAACTCGAACTTCAATATAATTTAAGAGAACATTTAAAAACGCGCTCAGCAAAAAGTACTCAAAGAGAACAAATATGCGCAGCGCGCACATCAAAACATATCACAAAAAAAGGTAAACAAAACTCAAAACGATTGAAAGCAAAGTCAAATTGAAAGCAGACACAGTTGAAGGCAGCTAACATAGAGAGCCCAATCGAGAGAGAGAGAGCGTGTAACCAAGCAGGTTATTTGTGCGCTCAATACGAGTTTCCGATGTCAGTGTGCGACACGTTCGGCCGTTGGTTCGGCTCGTGCCGCACAGACGAAGCGCGTTTAACTGTTAACAGCGCTCACTTTGTGTTAACATCGCATCTTGTTTGTTCGTGAACGCCGAAGTCGACGCACGCCTCTCGTTTCGCGCGCTTCGCACATATTTCGTAGAGCAGCAGCAGCAGCGAAAATATTTCAGTTATATTAATAGAAATCACGCACACACGCGCACAAGCCATATTGAAAGTGTCACACACACATGAGAATTGATAACACACACATATAAATTTGTCAATATATGTGTTAAGTAGTTGAATTGCATGTGAATCCGTTTCAATTGTCAACAAATTAAAATATTGTGCGTGTGTTGCGTTGCGTATACGCAACGTGTTGCCGAAAACTAAAATCAAACCCAATGCAAAAGCAAATGTAAAAGCAAAGAAAAAAACAAACGCAGTTGTTTTCTGTTTTGCCATTCGTCATGCTTTGTGCTTTCCGTCTCTGTCGCACGCGCGCGCTTTAACGGTTAAACGCGGCCTACGACAATAAACAAACAAAAATAACAGAAACAAAAACAAACAGCATCTCAAGAAGAAGAAGAAGAAGTAAAGCAAAGCCCACGTGGTTTGTGGCTAAATTTGACCGCAAATTTAATTAACAGAAGCGCAGAAAGCGCAAAGCATATCAAAAGAAACGACCACAAAAACCAAAAACACAAACTTTTTGGAGTATTTTACACACATACATATATACATACACACACACACACCCACATAAATATATATATATATATATACATACAACCAATGAAATTGAAATTGAAATCGAAATCGAATTAATGAAAATGTTGCCTTTGAATGCAAATTGCGGGCAGCCGAAAGCCAAGCGAGCAACAGACACGTCATCATAGCCCACACACATACACACACACTCACATGGCAGTGTTACTTGTCTAACACACAGATATATACATATATACGCAGAAGTATATACATATATATCACACATAAAAGTCGAAAACCAGGCCACAAAACGAGTCGCAAGTCGAGTGGAGACGCTGCTTCGTTCTGCCGGGTGTAGGAACAAGGACACACCAAAGCGTGGCAAGGACATTTACATTTACACACGCTGGCACAACAACAGCCCGAATCAGGGGCCGGCCAATCGTGGGCGTGGCAGGCGCGCACATCCAATATTCAGATCAATCAATTCGCCTGTTCGAGCAAATATGAGGAGAACAACTGAATCCATGTAAAGGACCCAGTCGGACAGCAGCTGAAGCATCTGAAGGATACACTCCAGCAGGACACACACACACGTACACACAGGCAAGGACAATGGCGCGACGCAAGGGCAGCGGACGTGGCAGTAAGTAGAAATTACAGTTATCTTTATTACCCACGATAGAAACTAGGATATACACGAAGTATTGCTAAAGTCCACAGTCTGTGGCATAAGTTTGCGAACAGTCTGTGGAATGTGTGTATATACTTATATATTTATATATTTCTTCCGATTAGACTAGGATACATATATATAGAATGAGAGGTAAAACCTAACAGTCTGCAACATAAGTAAACGGACAGTCAGTAAAATAAGTATGCAAACAGTCTCTACAATAAGTGTACATACATATTCGATTCTATTAAGCAGTAAAACTGTTTGGGTGAAACTCTACAGTGTAGCCAATAAGTAACTGCACAGTCTGTAGAATAAGTTTATGCACATTGCTGCAGCTGGACATTTGAGACACTCACACACACGCAAACATCCTTTTAGTAAGCGCCTCTTGACATGCGTTAACTTCAAAACTTGATACTTGAGCTCAAGGCCACATTTTCATACACTCACTGTGTGTGTATGTATGTGTGTGTGTGTTAATAGGCACGCTGTAGTGTGCGAGTAACTACTTGTCTATCGAATACCTCGTTAACAGCATAATTAGACCCACAGAACTACGTAGTTCGAGGAACTGGCTCTTAAGCAGATTGATTGATTGATTAATTGACTGACTGATTGATGAGTAACGCAGAGGTCAAGTCGTTTGAGCTAAAAGCTGGAATTTGCACAATCGATGGCCATTAGAAATCTATAGGAAAAGCTATGAAGAGGAAATGAAAATCCCTCCGCAACCCTGGAAAATGAGGCAAAAATCAATTTGAGATACTTTCGAGCAAACAAGCAACTCTTTACAGTGCTCGCTTTTACAGGGTGCGGCAAGGACAAAGGTTGAAACAAAGGTTCACAATGGGCTACAATTGTGAGCAAGAGCGAGAAAGTGAGAGACAGAGAGCGGATGAGAGGGAGAGAGTGCGAATCATTTTCAATTACAGCTAAAAGATTACTTTTTGGCGGAGCGTGCGGCGCGCTTTAAACTGAACGCAAAACAATATGTAAAACTAACCCGGCCACGCCTCCACGCAGCCCCACAGCCCAGCCTGAGTCCAACGCCCACAGACCACCGCCCACCGCCCACCGCCCACATTTGCAAGTAGGCAAAAGTTCTACGACAAAGTAAAATATTTTGCAGATTGCAAACTATGGAAAAAAAATAGAGAAAAAGAAAAAGAAACTGTAAAAAATAAACTGCAGGGGGTCGCAGCAAGTGGGCGTGTGGGGGAGGGGCGTGGCAGCAATGCTTATACTTGAAACGCAACCAAGCGCGCACTTGTTACACTGCAGGCCACGCCCCCCTCCGCCTCCCGCTTGTCGTTCGTTGAGCGAGTATCCATAAGATACTTTATTTGCCTTTGCGTTTTTTATTATGTTTTGCTGCCTTTCAAGGCACATGAAAAGGGGCTGAGCGGGGAGGGGTGGGGAAGGGCAAAGGAAGTAAGGGGGAGAGGGGGCGTGGCAAGCACAGTTCATGCATAAAACATGCAACTGACTCTGACGCAGTTCAGCTTCGCTACTTTTTATCATTCTCTCATTTTTTCTTTGCCATTGTTGTTGTTGTTTTTTTGTTTTGTTTTGCGCTGTCGACTGCGCTGCAAATGTTGGGGATTCCCTTACGTAATCCCCAAGCGCACACACACACATAGAGAGAGAGAGAGAGAGAGAGACAGAAGCAATGCTGTTGCAGCTGCGGAGCGTCTTTCAAAAAAGAGAAACGACAAACAAAAACAAAAAGCAAGAAAAAAAAGATACATATAGACACGAAAAGCAGCTCGACACGCGGCTGGGCCTCAAATGTAAACGCCTGCAAATCAAGCTTGAACTTTTGCTGCTCACCCACTCACTAACACACACACACACACCCAGTTGACTACAAAGATACAAGCTCAACTTTTATGTAGATACTCAAGCGAGCGCGCAGCCCACAATGCGCAGATACTTTGGCGGCACTTCACTGTGTGCGTGTGTGTGTGTGTGTGTGTGTCTGTGTGTGTAGAGGGGTGTGCGTGTGTGTCTAACTCTGTTAGACAGACAACACTCGAGCGCTGAATGCAGCCGTTGCTGTGTTACTTGATACTCGTCGTACTTGTTAGAGTCACAGTTTGAACTTATTAACAAGAATTGGAATTTTGATATTGGGCCAAGGCGACTGGCAGATACCCTTCTTCAAAGATTGGGAAATGACTTACACAGAATTTGTAAGAAATAGTTAAGATACATTTGATGCACTAAAGTATCTTCAACAATTAAAAATACATTTGATATATTAAAGTTTATCCAACTTATGTAGGGTATTCAAACTAATACACCGTACTTTCATGATTTTTGTCAGATATAGATAGCAATTTATATAGCCTTTCGAAACGTTATACAACTACGTAACACCCAACCTTTGCCTCTGAGAGAGTTTCAGATATAAAGATACAAAAGTATCTCTATCACTGTTCACTGTAGCTAATATACCCTGTAAGCTGTCTTAACAGTTGCCGTGCAACAATTTCAGTTACTTTGTTGCTTGCCCCCACAAAGGGGAGCTGGCAGCCGCTTGTGGCTTGTGGCATGTGGCATGTGGCATGAGGCGGCATTCTTATGCCTCGCTGCCCACGCGCCACGCCAAACTCCGAAGCGGAGTCTGAGGCGCAGCCACAGCTTCAGCTACGTCTAGCTGCAAATGTATGTGTGTATCCGCAAGAAACTCAAGCAGCAAATACAACAACAACAACAACAACAAGGAGAGAAGCAAAGAAGGGAGGCGCAACATGTTCAAAGCGAATGGAACGCTTCTTAACTTAAGCTGCCTTTGTGGTCGTCTCTTTGCCTTGCCTTGCCTTTGCCTCTGATTCTGTTGTAATCTGTGCTCTTGATACCCTTTAAGCATTTAGAAGAGGGTTTAATGGGGTAACATGCTAAGAAGAGCAAGTGCTGAAGCCAACGGTCACAGCACAAAATATACCTTTACAGGGTATCGTCTAGTCAAGCTGGCTGGCTGGCTGCTGCTGTTGCCTGCCGCTGTTGCCATTTGTCGCCGTTTGTTTTGGCCAACGTTCTGTGTCACTAACTACGTCAAAATTAAAATAGACTTTGGCCCGGGCATGTTTTTACTTATGTCTACCTCCCCCTCACACTCTCTTTCTCTCTGTCTCTCTCTCTCTCTCTCTCTCTCATTCTCTTGTTGTTGTCATTTGGCATTCCTTCGCCCTGTTGCCTGCATTTCTGCTTCTTCCTTTGCCTTTGCGTTTGCGTTCGCCTTTGCCTTGACTGTTGCCCATTGTGCTGATAATTTATGTTTTGCTCAAACAAACAATCGCAAAGGGGGAGGCGGGTGTCGCGGGGGGCGGGGCTGTGGGAGCACTTCTTTTCCTTCAACCTCTTCTTCTTCCTCGACTCTTGTTTGCCTCAGTCGCAATTCCTTACGTTTAGCTCTTTTGTTTCTATTACATTTGTTGCTGTTGTTGTTTTTGTTACTCTAGCTGTTATGTTGCTGTTGCTGCTGCTGTTGCTGTTGTTGTTGTTGTTGTTGTTGTTGTTGTTGTCGCTACCTTTTCTATCACATTTGGCTCTGGCTCTTTGTTGAGCGTTTCCTTTGGCAACTTTTGGTTCGCATTCCGCCTTCGACTCGAAGGACTTTCAGTTATTTGTGTGATTCACTTTGTACATAGTTTAACCCCCAATCCCCTTCCCCATACCCATCGCCATCGCCATCCCCTTCCCATTCCCCTTCCCCTTGAAGTTTTTTATGATTTAAGGGTGCTTTTGTCTGATTTAAAGTTTTCTTGAGCGTAACTGTAAATGGTAACTGGTAACTGGTAACTGTAAGCTGTTAACGGTTTACTGCTTTCAATGCACGGTAAATGGTAACGGTAACTTGGCCTCAATCGGAGGGTTAGCTAACGGTACTTAAAGGGTTGCCCTCAATAAAATAGACTTCTTTTCAAAGCTTATGTCAAAGTTCCCAAAGCAATGTCAAATATTCCATCACACAGATAGATAATCGATCAGCTTATCGAAAAGTAATCGATAATCGTGTAAAATTCTACGAGTTAAGAGTTTAAAAAGTTTTCTCCACTTCCTACTTATGAAATACTTCGCAATAAGCAAAGTTTATGATAATTGATAATATATATATGAGTACAATCGATACTTTATCGATAAATGTGCAACTGTAACAGGCTAATATAAAAATTTAATCCTCTTCAGACTCGTGAAATAATCTGTAATAATCGAAATTTATGATTATTAATAATATGTATAAGTACCACCGATAACCTATCGATAAATGCACGTTACTAACAGCATTTGGCTCAATAAAAAGGCTTCTCCACTCTCTGCCCGTTAAGTACACTGTTAAAAATGCGCATGAACCCAATAAAAAAGCTACTGAGTGGAACTCGTTCCATTCGCGTGTCCTGCTCCATAAACAAGCCACAACCCAAAATACCTCCCCTACACCGCCCCCTCCCCCCTTGACCCCTCCCTCTAAGCAAGTCCCCGCCGCGCCCCTCTAGAAATTCCTGTCTTCAAGCAGCGGTTGTAAGCAGCAGCTGCCACGCCCAGAAAATTTACAAGCAAGAGCAGCGAATGCTCGAAAAAAAAGGTCATGGCAGTCAAGCCGAAAGTGGCAAAAAAAACACACACCTACAAGCACACATACACACACATACGAAATCAGCTCCGGCAATAAGCCAAAATAAAACCTCATACCTGAGCTAAAAAACAACCTGCGGCAAACACAATAAAAAACAGCAGCAAAATAAAAACAAAAAAGCGAATAAAAAAAATAAAAACAGAAAAAAGAAATTAAAGAAAATGTTGGCAGCAGGCGAAAACGGAAAAACAAGCAGCGGCGAGTGTTAAAATACAAGTGTGTGTATGTGTGCGTGATTGTATACAAGCACCCACTCATACACACACACACACACACACACACACACACCCACACTCACACAGTGGCAAGCGCAGGGCTTCCCCAAATGATAAACTTTTATTTGCCTTTGCGGGTTGCACGTCCAAGTTTTCACTGTGTGGCAAGCAGCGGCAGCACGAGGCATACAACAACAACAACATCATCATAATGTTCATGCTGATGATGATGGGGATGGGGATGGGGATGGGGATGAGGATGAGGCTGTTCGACAGTCAGTCACCGCAGCAGGCAGCGCAGCAATGAAAGCCAGCTTAAGCACCCACAGCAACAATGTAAACGAGTTCGACTGACCAAACGCAGCAGCACGACTCACAGATACCCTGTAGGCACAAGTACTTTGTAGAAGGAACAGATAATGTTCCTTCTGTCACTCTCATGGGAATGCAGCTGAGCTTTTATTCACGTCAATCCAAAAACTTGTTCGACTAAAAGATACCCTGTAAGCGAAGTTACTTTACACATTATTTTATCTGGGTTCGCATAAACTTGATTCATATAGAATTCTAATACCTAGAGATATACCCTCAGAGACTGTGAGATACCCTGTAACTATGGGACGTCTTCTTTAGCTTTTAGCCTAATTCCTAGCTGAGCATAGCCCACTTGCAGCCTCTTTTAGCCGCAGGGCATAGAAAGCTTAACGCAAAATGGGGCAGCATGCAGAGAGAGAGGGAGCGAGAGAGAGATAGCAACAGCAGGAAGGCAGCTAGGAAACCTCTGCACAAACCCCTTACCCTCCCCCTCCCCCCACCCCCTTTTCCGACCCTCGCACACTTCTCCTGTTGCTGGGCAAAAAGTTGTTCAGCAGCTGAAGCAACGGCAACGACCGTGAAAGGCCATTTGCCTTTTCCCCCTTGTATGTGTGTGTGTGCAAGTGTGTGTGTGTGTGTGTGTGTGTGTGGCACAGTGTGCGTGGCAAGGATAACCTAATACAAATTCGTTTGTTGCCTCCGGACGTGCCGGAATTTCGTCCGTGTCATAGGGTCACAGCTGCGTATCTACAAGATACGTATCTAAGTATCTCAGTATCTGAGTTTCTGTGTATCTGAGTATCTGCCTAGCTGTAGCGGAGCAAGTGGCATGTGGAGCATCATCAACGTTGTTGTTGTTGTTGTTATTGTTGTTGTTGTAGCAGCTGGTGCCAGCAAAATATTTCTTTTCATGGCGGCGCACAATTTCCAAAAGTATCTAAAAATTTAGTTTGTGACGTCATGCTTAAAGCAATTATCTAGAGCACGTCTAAGCTAGTCAATTCTCTAGTGTGCCACGAACAGACATCAAGCTAGCAAGAGTTGCAAGACTATGACATACCCTGTAATGGAATGAGTCTTGGCACAAAGCGTTCTTCTCATTCAGTTAAAATTAAAAATAAGGCAATATCTGAACATAAATAAAACTTACTTAACTGTTAAATACCCTGTCAAGAAAACTACTTTTCTTTTCAGTCGCTTCACTTAGAGCATAAGTCGTAGGCTTAAATGATAGCTTTGTATAGACATATGTTTCAGCTAATTGGGTTTCGAGTTAAGGCACTCAAAAAGTGTATCTGCAAGTTTGAAATTCAATCTATTTGTTTGCGCTTGGCTTTTGATAACCTTTCATTGGAATCTTTTAGTTCAATGCTGAATGCGGTCAACGGCGCCACATCGAAAAATTCATTCGAGCGCCTCTTCAAATCGCACTCAATGAAAAACAAATAAGTGAAGAATATTTTTATTTCAGAATTCCAAATTTGACTGATAAGAGAGTCCCTCTTTCTCTCTCTCTCTCTCTCCCTTTCTGTCTTTCTATCTCTTATTGTGCAACTGCAGCAGTAGAACATTTTTGAATATAAACACAATCTATTCAACTTTTGAATACTGATAAACAAAAATACATTCAATCATTCGCTTTCCCGCTATTTCTTCTCTTAGGAAAACATTTTTTCCAACAATCCATACTTACTTTTAACTTATAAATAAGGAGCTCTATCTATCTATGGCGCACCTTGGTCTCACTTTTCGACAGCATACATCGCAATATACCCTGCAAAGCAAACATTATCTCAATCAATCAATCATCTATTTATAGTAAAAGCCAATAACTAAATAAGGAACCGCCCACTATTGAATATATCTATGGCATACCTTGGTCTCAGTTTTCGACAGCTTATATCACAATATACCCTGTAAAGCAAACATTAGGCCGTCTGACTGTCTGCGAGCACAAAAGAAAAGAAAAAACAGCTGAGCAAATAAACAAACAATTTCATAGACCAAAACTGCGAAAATTGGCCAATTCTCGTATCAATTTCTAAATAAAAAGCCCCCACAAAAAAGAACAACAAAATAAACAAAAATAAATGTGTGCATGTGTATGTGTATGTGTGTGTGTCTGTGTCTGTGTGTGGGTCTTTAGTTGTGTCTTTACTTTATATTCATTTCGATTTTTTTCTTTTCTTTTGTATTTGCTTTTTAACTGCCTTTTTGCTTTGTTTGTTTGTTTGCTCACGAAAATCGAAAAACGTGTTGAATACCAACAACAATAATAACAAAAGAAAATGCATGTTGAGGGGAGAAGAAAACTTGAGATGAAATGACAATGCTCTATAAAATGGAAAGAAGGCATCTTGATAAAGAAGTTGAGTTGAATTAATTTTTGTAACAGGGTATATACGTCTTTATCATAGACACAGCCTCAATTTACGATTACACAGATATAGCTAACATATCTGTTAAACACATTTAATATTCCTTTACATAGCAAAGGAATTTGTTTCTGGCTGGTATCTTCATACAACCTTTTTACAGGGTATACTAAACACACAAGTCACAATGGAAATCGACTTTTAGCCACAACAATAATAACAACACACAAACTAAATCGAATATCAAAGACAGAAATACAAACACAAATGAGAGGAAAAAAGTAGGCATCAGTTTTAATTCCGGTTTTGGCCAACAATTTGTTTTGGCCCTGTTGCTGAAGCCAACATTTTGGGGAAGCTCACAAAAGAATAAAAAGAAAACGAAGCAAATCCAAAAACACGCGCGGCAAATACTGGATCAGGGGCGTAGACAAGAGGAAGCGGGGTGAGAGGGGAAACATTTAATAACGAAATTTATAATTAAGCGAATATAAAAGTTCAATTGAACAATAACCGAAGTGTGATAAGAATCTTTATTGTTCACACAAACCAATTATGTGAGAGAGAGAGAGAGAGAGAGAACGCTCCCCCTCACCTCCCATTTGAGCACGCCTCTGCTCCGCGTTAGTGACTCACAAGAAGATCAAATTATGTCATAGAAACGTTTTTATCGGAAATTCCAGTTCCAGTTTTTATGAATAAGTTCGACGCGAGGAACTCTGTCGCTCATTTCGGTAGCTCATGGAAAATGTTCACGAACTTTTGAAAAAAACGAATCATTAATAACTGTTCACTAGTTCATTTGAATGGCTGCTTCAATTGAACGTGTTCTAAATCCAATAGAAATCTGATAAACATAGTCGAAAGCTTTGTAAACTAACTTTTAAAAAATTCTCTTAGCTCCTCCTTTTGACTATGCCTCTGCTTCTTATTAGCAGCTAGAATTATGTCATAATTCAAGCATGGGAAAGAAACTTCATAAGATAATTACATGTTATAGCAAACCCCCTTCGGCTACGCTCCTGCGCATACAATTGTGTCATATTAACCCCTTCGATTCCTTGCTGTGGCCAACAACAAAACAAAATGTCGCACAATTCTTGTTACCAAATGGCCATTTAACCTGTTACCAGTTTAACTAGCCCCTCCCCTCCCCCACTACGCCTCTGCCTCATTGATATCCCTCGCTTCGCAGCTGTCCAAAAATGATTTCAATACAAACCTTAGCCACACCCACACAACAATCGCAACAAAGAGCGATGTCAAATATTAGCACAGAATCATTTTGAATGACAGCACAGCCAAGATACCCCTCCTCCTCCTCCTTCTCCTCCTCCCCGCCCCTTCTCACTGTATACCCTATCTTTTAGCCTTCTGCTGCCGTCTCCGAGTTTCCTTTGTTGTCGATGATTCACCTGCCGTCAAATGCGTTTCTAATATACGAGTCGCACTCCCCAAACAAGTTTTATATCATCATCTTTATACCTCAGCAGTTGAATGAGTAACAGTTAACACTCACACTCACACACACTCTCGAAGTTATCGCGCAAATTTCTTAGAATTTTCATTTCGCTGTCTCTGATTAAAAGAAATCAATAAATTATCAGCTCGATATCAATTGAACGAGCAAATGGACAATTCTTGTCTTCCAGCATAAGTTCTGGACACACACACACACATATATATATATATATATGTATACACCTTCCCTTAGCTATGAGAACTTTTGTACAATTTGTCCAATTGGCACTTAATTAAAATTCAAGCTGTCATTCGCTTCTGTCAATCAAATAGTGATTGACTGCATGCGTGAATTCTTTAGTTTAACTAAAGTTTAGAAACAAAACAACACAAATTATAGACATCTACGCAAAAATACAGTGAGAATTGTAGGATTAAATGATTGAATGATTGAATGATTTAATGATTGAGCAATACTACTGCAGCCAAGAGTCTTGAAATTCAAACAGTCACAGATTTTTATCTCAGCCTTAGTTTAATAAGAAAATACAAAGTAAGACTCAACACTGACTGATTGACTGATTGATGAACAACACGAAATTGAAACCGTAAGACCTACAAACCTAAATATTTTCTACAATTCATTGCTGCTGACTTGACTGAAAAAAGGGTATACATATGATTGATTCAGACTGATCAATCAATGATCAGTTACTTTACTTAAAAAACACTTTTCGTTCGAAATGAAGATTAGTGTAAGCTAAATAAATGTTCAATTCTGATCTTCATAAGAATAAGTGAAATAATCTTAATTAAATACCTCTGCGGCCTGAACACCTGTTGGGCTTTAAGCCCTGCGTGCGCCTCATTGAGAGACAAAGTAAATCTTTGCTCAGTGCACACAGCTCTACAAAGACGTAACTATATGCTATATACACACACATTCACACACATATATAAAGACGTACATATTTATAACAATTTCGCAGAATGAGCAAAGTGATTTCTGATAAAAAGTTAAGTGGCCCAAAAGCCAAACAAAAAATGAGACGAAAACTAAAAAGGGCCCAAAAACAGGTTCAACAAAGCAAAGAAGAGCCTCTATTCAAGTGTGTGTGCAAGTGTGTGTGTGTGCGCAAGTGTGTGCGAGTGTGGGGGTATCATAAATATGAATATGTTGCAAGCAGCACACAGCGAGAGGCAGACGCAGATACTGATACAAATGAAGCCACAGCCAAAGACACAAAAAAAAAAAAAAAAACAACCAAACAGGGCTAACGCGTCAGGTAGTCCACACGCTTGGGCCGACTGTTTGGGCCCGGCTAGCGAGAGTAAGGGCAAACACAAGACGTCCAAAAAGCGCAAAACAATAAACAGGGCTAAAAATCAAAATCCACACTCAAAAAAAATATATATAAAGAAACAAGACTTCAAATAATAATTAGAAGAATGGAAACGCATAAGGTAGAAAGAAAGATGGATGATAGATATGGATATATTAAAAGATAAATGAATATAGAAATAGTCAAGGAAACAGTTGAGTAATAAATCTTAGAAATATTGTTATATATTTACTTTAAGATTTAAAATTGAATTCTTAATCCAAGTTATTTAGATAGGCGTTTAGTTAGATAGATATATGATTATATGGATATATATGACTATATATAATGATACATACACAAATGGACAGATGAATAGATAGACAGATTAAATACATATAAATACAAACAGTTGATTAGATAGAAAATGAGCTAGTGTTTGTTTCACATATTAATTTTAATACTATCAACTTTAAGACTTGGTAGACTTTTTCGGCAAGTGTATGGCCAGCCAACAAACAGAGCGGACAGGTTTAAGCCGGCTTGTTGGCTGCAACAAGGATTCAACAGTTGCAGATGCAGATGCAACAGCAGCAGCAGCAGCCGTAAGTCGCATCTTGGGTTAAAGACCCAACCAAAGCAAAAACCTCAGCTGCGAGACTTGAAAATGAAGAAGAAGTCGTCGCAATGTCTGCAGTCGGCGGCCTTTTCAAAGTGAAGAGTTTTTAGTTGGCATCGAGACAAAAGCAGTTTATTGCATGGCCTGTGGCCGATGTTTTGGCTGTTGTTTAATAAGGCCAGCTAAGTAGTTGCATTGATTTACTTTGATTTGTAAATAATAAGTTTTATGACTCTATCTCTTAAAATGTTCGAGAAATGCCGTAATGACTAAAACCTGCTATCGATAACAAGCTAACTAAAAGGGTTATCGATTTTTTGATATAGCGTGATATAGGAGAACCCACATATAAGATTTGAAGCCGTTAGCTGAGATGAAAGCGTTCATACACAGGGTCAGACAGACCGACGTATGTATGATATATATATACATATGATTCGGCCGTTAATCTTATATACGTTTGCCTGTTACATACATTTTCACAAAAACATCATACCCTGCTTACCCATTTTGAATGGGTGTAAAAAGTCCAAATGTATCAGACTGCCCAACACGCTCGAAGCCTGGTCGCAGCTTAAATGCTGAACCTAAGCGCAACTTAATTAATAGTTAACAGTAACAGCAGCAGCCCCTGTTAATAATTAACAGCTGTTAGGCATAAGTGCTGGTCATAGCGGAAATAGTTAGAAATAGTTTTGCCATCAGATAGAATGCAGCAACTATTTTCTCTCTAAAGAGCCAAACAGCCCCTCGTGCCACGCCCCCCGACTAGCCCACTTTAAGTGGTAAGGAAGTCACGTTGCGAATGCGGCACGTAGCGCGTTGTAGCGCAAAAGCACGTCCGAGTCGGAGGCGCCAATGTCTGCGAAAAACTTCTGTTTATAGAACGAAATACAGATACAAAGGCAAGGCAGAAGAAGAGAAGAGAAAAGAAAAGAAAAGAAAAGAAAAGAAAAGCAAAGCCAAAGCCAAAGCACAAGTGCGTCGCGTATCTGTGAGATACAAGATACAAGGCGCTGCGCCGAGTTGATTGAGAATTGTGGACGGAACGGATGGACGGACTTTTCTTATTTTGCGCCTTTTGGCTGAGAACGCAAAAGTTGGCAGCAGCTGTTGCCACAGGATGGCGCAACAGATACGCTTTTTTACCATTTTGAGCGGTAACAGACGCGAATCTAAGTTTAAGTGTATGTGTGTATGTGGACATGTGTGTGTGCTTGTGCGAAAGGAAGCGAACGCATATTTTATATAAATAAAATGTCTGTCCCATTGGCTGCTCAGACACAGATACAGATACAAGCTGAGCTACAGATACAGATACAAAGCTACAACTGCGATACTTTTGTTGCTGTTGTTGTTTTTGTTGTGCTTGGGGCCCAAAAAGGAGTCTGTGGCCGTGCCTGCGTTTACTTTTCCTTCGCCTTTTCTTTTTTCATTTTTGGTCGCGTTGTAATTTATGTTAACGTAGATCGAAAATATAAATCTTTTGGCCAAAACATAGCAGGCTATAAATTTCAGTGTAAAAATGGCCGCTGGGCAAGGTGGAAGGCCGGCAGTATGAAGGCCAACACGACGATTGGCAACTTGTGATAAGGCCAAGAGAAGGCCATTTGAAGAAAAATCAACTTTGGCTGTGGCAAATATTAGAAAAGAGCTTTGAGCTTTGCTTTAAGTTAATCAATGCTTAAAATTAATCAATCGAAAAGCTTTCAATACTTTGGTGCTATTAAATTGTGTAACTTGTGTGAACAAAAATTTTCAGTATTGGATCTTTGGATTAGATAAGCTTTTTCTTAAATTGATAAAACTTAACTTCAAGAAGTTCATTATAAATGAGCTTTATGTTTAATCAGAAAACGAAAATAATCTTAGAAAAGTCTCCTTTTTTGTTAACAAGCAATACAAATAACAGTTAAATTTCCGAGAATGTGTGAGTGCGCCTCCACTAAAAATACGAAATAGGCGTGAAATCTTATCTAACGAGGCAAACAATCGAAATAAAGCGAGTAGTTGAAGCGCAAATGCACAGCAATTAACTGCACAGCAAATACAAAAACACAAAGCAAATGCTAATAGTCAAACGAAAAGCAAAACAAATACAGCAACAACAAGCACAATAATGTGCGTGTAATAAAGCTTGAAAGCTGAATAGCAAACAGATGCCGAACAACGAGTCACACTCACAGCTTGAGTGAGCGATAACGAATGCAAAGGAGGGAGAGAGAGAGCGAGAGAGACACTCAACAGGGAATTCCCTCTGCCACTGCTGTGGCTTCTGCTGTTACTGCGGCGACTGAACGATTGAACGTCAGACCAAATTGAAAGCCAAATTAAGAGCATGCTGTAAGAGAGAGCGATGGAGAGCACGACAAAAGCGTGAGCAACGTATAATTCAAAGGAAATTAAGCATTAAAGTGAATAAATTTTCATAATTGCGTTTTGCGTTGTCAGCCGTTTTAGCATTTTACGTGCGCTCATTCTTGCTGCTTTTGTAGTGCGAACAAATAAGAAGCAGAAAGAGATTTGGGCAGCCAATTGCACGAATACACAGGCACATTAACAGCCTCTGTCAGCAGTTGAGTGAGTGTTTCGTGTGTGTGAGTGAGTGCGAAAGCTTATCTCATTCTCGTTAACTGTGTTTGCTCAACATTTACATGAACATGTATGTATGCGTGCACGTACGTAGTCACATGGGTTAATCATTTATGTTTGTTTGGGTAGCATCTGTGCATTTGCATATGTATAAAGCTAGTCCCCAATTGATAATCATTTTCCGACATTCTAATGCTAATTAAAGACTTCAAAATGTTACCAATTCACAAATTCCCACGCATATTGTGCGAACGAAATCTTATTATTTTGGGGTTAGGAATGCAGAAACTGAAATCTCGCTTAAAGTGGGAAATAAATGAATCCATAAATAACAACCACGAAATTCGAACCTAACGGTCGTAATGTATTAATATGATTACCTTCCCCATTTTCCAGGCTGTGGAATTATCTCTGCTGATTATTTAGTTGAGTATCAGCTGTGATTAGGATTGTAAACAGTACAAAATGATTAATAAAGTTCAATAGCACATACTGTTCATATCAGTGTGTAAGTGTGTGTGTGTGAGGAACATACTAGAAATTCACAACTTGCAATGTTGATATCAGTTTCTTTGAGTCCATTTCTAATCTAAATTGTGACTCCATTGTGCGGCTCGCAAATAGATTTCCCTCGGAAGTCGCGTCCTTCTCCTTCTCGCTATTCACTCCACATTTTACAATTGTGCAGCAATTTAATTGCTGGCTTTACGAGTCCCACGCACTTTGCCACATTCCTCGCATAATTCGCAGAGTCTCTCACGTGGGTCTTGACTGCACTTACCATTTCCATTCCCATTCCGATTCCGTCTGTTGCAGCTGTAAACGTAACTGGATTTTGGGCCCGGGGCCCAGCCCCGTGCCGTTCCGTTTCGCGCGTTTGCATGCATATTTTTATACATACATATGTATGTATGTCTGTATGTATGTACATTTGTTTGCGTTTTTATTTTTCTTTTAATTAAATGTGCAAGCAGCTGCAGAAATTGGCAGCCAAAAACAAAAACAAAGCCAAAATAAAATAAAAATAAATGTAGCTCATGCATTTTTATTCTTTTATTTTATTTTTTGCACATTTTTGCTTAGCTTTATTTGATTGTGTTTGGCATTATTACAAATTCCAAGCTAAAGAGCAAGGAATATGCGTTTAGAAAATACTTTGTACACACACGCACACACACATGCAAACAGTGCAGAAAGAATAAAAATATAAATATAACAAGAACAACAAGCAGCAGCATGAGGAAAAGAAGAGGAGAAACCGTAGTGTAGTCGACGAGCGCTTTAATTACGCAATCAACAGGCGCATATGCAAAAATGTTGTCGCTGCTCTTCTTGCTGTTGTTGTTGTTGTTGTTGTTGTTGTTTCTTTTATTTTATTTTGTTGCTGCTATTGCTGCCGTTTAACGTTTCATTTCATTTGGTTTTTGTGCTGCTTCGCATATTTCATTTGCTGCGGCTGCTTTGCGCTTGTCATACGTCACAGGCAACAAGCCGATTAAATCGAGACCGACACACTGTCAGGCGTGCGAGAGAGTTGTAGTGGGAGACGGAGAGAGGTAAAGCGAGAGAAGGGAGGGAGAGCGCCCGGTACAGAATGTAAATGAAATTGAAATCGGCTATTGAAATGCTGCGTCGACTGCGTCAGCTGCAACGCTTCTGTCGCTGCCGCTGCCGCTGCCGCTACCTCAGTCTCTGCTGTCACGTTCTTTGTTATTGTTTTAGCAGATTTTTAATGGTTTTTTAACCGTGACTTTCGAGTGGATATGCAGTTAACTCCCTCACTCGGTCAGTTGGTTAAATGTCACTTAAAGCTGAACTTTAGTGCGGGAAAAGTTGATTTTTCGAATGAGTGAATGAATGAGTCATTGACATGCAGTGTCAGCGTTTATTTGCAACTGTAATGCAAATACCTGTATTACATGCAATTCGCATTACCAATCTTGACTGGAATTAACAGAGCTTAACATAGTATAATTTCTATTACTATATCGCCATTGCATTGAGTCACGAATGCGACATATTTATTCAACAAATCATCAGATAAAGTAAATAGTCATATCTAAAGTCCCCTGCGCTCCATTTTGATGACAGGGTATATGCAAAGCGAAGTGAGAGAGACAAAAAATAAAAATAAAAAAAAAAAAAAAAAGAAAAGAGGCTGCATGCAAATTAAAGCAGCGACCAGGCGCTCAGCTTTTATGGCAGGCTACTGCGAAAGGCAGCGCAATGCAGAAGCAAGAAGTAAGAAGCAAGGAAACAGGCGAACGAGAAGGACAAAAAGTTAACGCGGGTAGCGTACGACGCGACCGCGTTTTGCGCACGCATCATTCACAGAATAAGAAGCGGAGGAAGAAGCAGCGACGGCGGCGGCGGCAGGGGCAGAGGCAAAGCAACGATTCGAAGCTGTCGCTGGCGCAGCTTTGGCCTCTGCTGCTTTACCACCTGCCGCACTTGTTTATGGCCGCCGACTTGTTGGCGTCTCTCGCCGCGGCGACTAGACAGTGGGACAGCCCAACGAAAGCGGAAACATGCGCATCAAACCACAAACACATGCACGCACACAGACACACACGCACACAAAATGAAATGAGCTTACATGGCACAAGACAACAACAACATCAATATCAAAGGAGAGGCTTAAAAAGGCAAGAAGCAGAGCCCCAATAACATGACTGGAAATTGGCAATGCCATCGCCGTCGCTGCCGCCGTCGTCATCGGCGACTCATGCGCTTTGCTTTGGGGCCTCATTTCTTTTGCTTGGGCTTAAAACTGGTTACGTCGCAACCAGTTTTACTGTGTGGCTGTGTCTGTGTCTGTGCTGTGTGCGTGTGTGTGTGAGTGTGAACGTGTGCTGGGGAAGCCGCTTATTGTTACGTTCTTTTTACTGCTGCTTCTTCTACATATTCGGCCTTTGCTAATTGCTGCCGCAAATGTTGAGATACAAAAAAATAAAAATAAAAACAAAAACAATTAGCAAAGGTCTTTGTGTGTGCGCGCATGAGCTCAGCTATGCTCTGCATTTGAGTACGTGACGTCACAAAACAATAATTGCGTGAGCTTTTACGCTAGATACGCTGACAGTTATTTATAGGGCATTTGAAATGCGGCCAAACTCGTTTCATTAACTATTCAATAATGGCATACTTTGAGGCGTTCGCGTTGTCAGCGACTAATTTTTAAGTAACGGCTTATCAGCGAACACGTTCAAAGTGCAGCTCAATGCGATTAAAATGGTAGTGCGAGCGTGTGTGTGAGAAAGTACTTGTGCTTAACAACTGGAAGCCAGCGAAGCAAGACAATAATTCAGTTTGTGTTCGCTGATAACGCGCGTTAATCGCGCTGTGTTTTGTAATTACGCGCTTTTCTACACAAACACACACACACACACACTTGCACACTCGCTTATCACAGCAAAAATTGTGCAAAAGGCAACTGCGCAGACGAACCGAGTGGAATAGGAGCAAACGCAACATCCGAGAATGAGACAGTGGAATATGAAACATACAAAAAGTGCGTCATTCCCATTGGTCGGCCCATCAACCAACACCTCCACAGAAGTATGAAAATACCCTGTACTAGTAAAAGCGCAAGAAGGCTCGTTTCGTGTTGTCTTAGAGATTATGTCCTATACAGTCCTCTATATGGTGATACTCCTAATTCTTTCTGTCATGCATTGAAAATAAATGTTGATGTGTATGTTAAATACAACCATACCGCTTGATTTGAATAATGAATATGTCACATAAAGGCTACAAAGGACTACATTAATAATAGGATAGGGTATTTCCTCTTCGACTTTGCAACGTTTTGGCAGCTTTCTCTGGTATTGTTTTTGGTGCCATCATTGGGAATTTTTGCGAGCGCTGCGATTTTATTTATAGAACATTTAACATTGTCTATGCGTTTGGCACAGACCAAAAACTTTCGGACACACTCACACACACACACAGGTGTACACAAGCTTATGTAGCTGAGTGTTTGGGCAGACGTTTAAAATTAGCCAATCGAGCAAAAAAATTCGCTTGTAAACATTTCGCAAAAATCGAGCAAAAATCGAGCAAAAATATAAATAACTACATATACAAATATTGATAGATATAGATATATTTATATACATATGTATGTATGTATGTATGTATGTATGTATGTATGTATGTACGTATGTGTGTATGTATGTATGCCGAGATCTTTTCAAATATTGCTTTAATGGCCTTCTCCATTTGCCCATGGAATTTTAGCAAACGCTTTTCCGAGGCGAATTCGCTGAACGCTTCTTCTTACCACAACTCACTCAAACGCATACCCACACACACACACACACACACACACACACACACACACATTTGACGTCACCGAGTGAAATGTCAGTGTCAATGCGTGGGGGCCTCGACACTTAGTATAAATAAAAGATTAAATAGATTTTCGTATGCTTAGAAAAACGAAATATCTATAAAATGAAACGTAAATAAATAAAGAATTAATGAACACATTTTAAGGAATTTTCTAGGAAATTTTGATTACATATTTGCCTAACAATCTATTAAATTGATATTAATGTCAAGTTCTCTCCCTCTCCCTCTCTCTCTCTCTGTCTTTCTCTTTCAGAATCCACCGTGAATTCTCGTAAAAGTTCTGTAGAGCCAACCCGCGAGAAATTAAAAGGTAAGTTAAAGCTTTTCTTTATCGTTTAACCAAATGGAATTTCTATACCCTGTTATCTCCCAAGTTTGATTGACTTATACATATATAGATATATATATAATGATTGTCAAGTGTTCGGTATCTCCTGCGACCATCAGAGATAGTGTTAGGCACTTGTAAAACCCGGACTGAATCATCAGAAATCGCAGCTGACTTTCTTCATACATATAGCGCGATATTTTGTGTTTGATTGACTGATTGATTGATTGTAGATCTAGGCACACCCTCAACATGAAGAAGTCGAAAGCCAAATAGTGTTTGAACGATACTTGAATATCAAAATTTTGTTAATTATACTATTTGATTGCCTAGTTGTCTGACTAATTAAAGCGCTTAAAAGTTTACATTTTGTTTAGTATTTCCTTATTGTGATGTAATGAAAACGTGGGAGGAGGAAAAACTGAGGCATAATATTATTTCTGATTTATCATTCGATTCGATTCGATTCACACTCATTATCAAGCAATTCATTGTATTGAAATCTATTTCAAACTCGTCGCGCAACGCCGGTTAACTTTGCTTCTGCTCCTACTTTTGGTTAGCTTTGTTTCGTATTCCGAATCACAAAGAAAGGGAAACACGCATCGACCATACTCCACGCTCCACTCAGCTTCGGATAGTCACGACACCTATAGAGGTGTACCACAAGCCGATAAATGTATACCTTGTATATATATTATTTGTAGTATATAATATACATCTGTTATATTTATAACGTTGACCTTGTCTATTTGTTTTCTTTCGCCTTATCTTCGACAATGTAATTGACGTTCCCCTCCCTTCAAGCTAAAATTCTACGTAACACCATCCCCTCCCTCCTTCCTCCCTTTTGACCCCTTCCACTATTTTCTCTAGTCTTCCGCTGTGCCAGTTATTTAATGGGTAATGCCGTTTAATACAGTTATTATGGAGCAGGCAATTACACATTCAGACGATACGCTATATATATACTATATATATGTCAATGCTCGGCAATATTGATATGAAAATGCGTGACTGTGAGAGTGTGAGAGAGAGAGAGAGAGAGAGAGAGCATAAAATAGAAGTCGTTCTGGTTGATAAAAACCGAATGGCGTGATTCATGATAGAAGTGCGCACACACACTGACACACACACTCACTGACACTTAGTAACACACGCACAACAAATCAAATAATAACATAATGCGTTGCCTTTAATAGAAGAATACAAAAAAAAGTGCCTTAGTCGACTAGGAGATACCCTACAGTGTATAGACAGATAGCCTAAAATCCCTTTGGAGTGCAAATATTGATATTTATCGAGATTCAAGAAATTACGAAAAGGGAACTAACTCTTTAGCTAGTTTTAAATTTCAATTATTAACGATTCAGGTAGCTTTTGTAGTCTTCGAGAACAACCAACTGACATATAGAAGAGCAGATATATAAGACTGACTGATTCATAACTTTGCACAAAACCAATATACCCTCTATCCGTTGTCGTTGTTGATACTAGGGTATCAAAAGCAAACACACACTTCGAAAGAATTTAATACGCATATCAACAAGAGATTATGGTTTTAGCAAGCTATACTATATGGTACATATATACATGTATTTGTGTATTTGTGTATTTGTGTATGTGTGTATGTATGCGTGTGTGTTTATACACTCTTATTTATTTTTTGCCAGCTGCTTTTGCCATTTCACTTTCATTATCAAACGCGCTGATAATCGCTTACGTGACGTAGATATGATATGATATATCAGTATATGTTCATATACACACATATATATACTATATATACATATATACAGACAGACATATGTATGTGGACGCAGGGCAATGAAATTTAGATTGACTTTTGACTCATTTAACCAATTAAGATAAACAAATCAATCAAATTTAGTTACGGGAATACAAAATCAAATTTCATTAAAAATATTATATTGATAGATTTACATGAAACATTATGCAGAAGGGAAGACTAAATAGTGGGATCCAGCCTTAAAGCGAAAGATTTAGATCCTGCCAAGAATCATCTTTATAGTATACAGTTTTTCATTTTTAGTTATGGAGTATTGATACATATTTTATCTTTTTTATGTAAATGCGACACCTCTGGCGTTCCCACCAATTACTTCCTCCATGGATTTTAGTTTACGAGCCCTTTTCCGAGAACACTTCAAATCTAATTAGGATAAGCATTGCCAAAGGTGCAAGGATATGCGATTGCAATATCAACCGCTGGGTTTTTCCACAGAAGCAATTGAGGACCGTTAAATTCTACCTGCTGCTCCTTAACCTTTGCTAAGCCACTCGCAGGGTCCTGCTGAATAGCCTGCCTGCAGGTCTGCTAACTTGTCTTCAATTCCTGTAGTCAAGTGCGCCGCAGATCTTGCTCTTTCTCTTATCCCCGGCCTAATGTCAAGTATCCGGCGCTTCGCCGCCTGCGTGAATTTTCTATTGATAATTTTTATGGGTTTTACCCGCTAAATCTGTCGCTTCTAATGATGCCACACTGTCTGCTGCCTGGACTTTGCAGCAGTTGCAAGTGTTGCAGTTGCAGTTGCAGTCGCAGGTACAACTGCAGTGAGGCAAGTCATTAAGGTGTCTCGCTGCTGTCTGGAGAGCAGCTCAGCGAACAGCTGCCACAATGCAATCTGCACCCGGCAGATACATTTCGCAGCCAAAGGTACAGATACAGATACAAAGATAACGATACACAAATGAAGGAAAAATTCACAGCATTTTTTCATTGGCGTCGCAAGTCTGCGATCGTTGAGAGCTGTTCGACTGCTTAATATAAAACCAAATTCGAAGCACACCAAGCAAAGTGTGTGTGTGTGTGTTTGTGTGTGTGCAAGTATCTGCGACGTGCAAAGCTCTTCAGCAGTCGCCCAACTGGCGATTCCCAATCAGCAGCCAACACACACACACACACACACACACTCGCACACATGTACAAGAGCATTACACACATACAACATCTACAACATGACACAGAATGAACTCAGTCGCTGCTCGAATACCTCGACACAGCAGCAGCAACAAGAACAAGAACAAGAACAAGAACAACAAAGCTGACAAGAGACACTGAGAATTATAATCGAGCGATGGACAACACTGCCAGATGCCAGAGCAAATACACACACACACACGCAAATGACAGCTAGTTTCTGCTTTATAAACACAATCAGCAGTATGCTGCGCTTTTTCAATCTGATTGACCGATTGAAGAACAGCGCACAGGACAAGGCGTAAGTGCTTAGAGTCTAAAATTTGCACAGTTAAGCATTTGAGTATTAAGATAGAAAGCTACGAGTTGTTCTTTAAGTAAACTGTAAACTGTTTAGTGCTTGATTGATTGATTGATTAATTGATTGTTTATGTAGTTCTACAAAAAGTATAAATTTAAATACATTTTTGTTACGAAGCATTCTACGTGATTTTAACTGTGAATCCATTCCAGATCGTATTATTAATATTGCAGCTGAGAAAAAATGTGGATTTCAGTTCATTTAGTCAGTCGACCACAACCCAAACCCAATCTCCAGCCCCAGTCTCAATCGAAGTTCAATGTTCAATCGCCATGACTGGGTACTCATACATGTGACTAGAGTTGCGCAAGAACGTTCCGAACTAGTTCCAATGAACGCTTCATTTAAAAAGTTAGCGAGTGAGCTTCAGTGAACGATTCAATTCAATAATTCATTAATGATAATTTTCGCTAATTTTCACTAATTTTTTTATTCATGAACTTCAGGTTCATTGAGCCAATTAATCAATATAACTATATTACGAATGAACTAGTGTATTGAATAACTAACGAAACTAGTGAACTTGTTCATCATATTAAACTAGAAGTCGGAACTCGATTGCAGATACATTTCACGTACCTCCATCGACGAATATGCGAAGTACAAAACACAAATATGCAAATTCTCATGACGTGCGCGCACTTAGCAATTGTTGTTGTTGTTGTAGCTAGTTTTATGGTCCGGCAGTCATCGTCATTCAGAGACGAATAGACGAATCTATATGTGTATATATGTATATGAGTATATATGCACATATATAAATATATACAGATTGTTGTTTTTGGCTGTTTGAGTTGTGTAAATATTAACCGAAATTTACACTGCAAATACCCTGTACTCCATGGAGCATGCACGACTGACGCAATTTTGAGGTTGCCAGAAATAAGTTTCTCTCAAAGAAAAAATGAGTCATACTTGTATTTACATAAGCCATGTGTCCCCCTAACTACACTAGTTTTTTGTGATTTGCAGGGTATCGACAGCTGGAATACGCCTTAGTAAATCTTAGTTTCCTGCTTGTTTGATTTCTGTTTCTATAAATAGAGACACGGTAAACGTTGCGTGTCAACAAATAAGCAATCAACATTTCATAAAAGCCAACTTTTTGTGAGCTGGTCGAAACCGAGCGTCTACATTGACTCTGTCTCGAATTTTTGTATCTTGTTTTGAGTGAACTTTTGACCAATGTTGACTAAGGTCCACATTTATTTAGCAATGACGCACAACGAGGAAGCAGAAGAATGATGAAACCCAATACTAATACAGAGAAATTTGAGAAAGTGAAATGTAGTAACGCTGAAAGTCTTATATACCCTATACCAATTTCTGAAGGGTAAACAAATGAATAAAGAAAATCAAATATATACAGCTTACATATACAATCAGTTGAGTGCTTTTTTACTAAATCCTTAATTTAATCTAACTGTTGGCCGTTTTCTAAGAGAACGCCTTAAACTATGCAATGCTCAATGAGCCACACCATGAATAAGCATTTCTCTTTATAGTTTTTTGTTGTTCTTGTGTTTGATTGGGCGTAACGCAGCCTCAACTCTCTTTGACACCCGGCCAAAGTCTTTTTGGCCAGTCATTGAATGCGTTGGAGCGAGACAACAAATGCTCGAAGCTCAACAGGTCATCGATATGTTTTGCACTTATGCTGTGGTCACACTTAAGTAACGGCTCTCTTGTGCCCTGTTACGCTCCCTTCCACGTCTACTTCCACTTCCACTCCCACTCCCACTCGCTCTCTCTCAGTTTGTTTTTTGCCTTTCAATTAGTTTTGATTGTCGCTTCGCTTCGCTTTCGTCGTGCGTTTCACGACGTTTGCTGCTCAATTAAAGAAGTTAACTCTATTGATTACGTTTAATATCGACGCAAGTGTCGGCCACTTCGCCGAACCGAGTTCAAACCTGTTCGAGTGCAGCAGCAGCAGCAGCGGCAGCAACAACAACAACATTTAAATCGTGGGCAGCTGTTTGAGGGGCATGTGCACGAGCGTTAATAATAACAAAGTTGGAGCCGACAACGTCGCCAGCATTGCTGAACTGTCCAGACATGATCATGTCGCAGTCGCAGTCGCTGTTGTTGTTGTTGTTGTTGTTACTGTTGTTGCTTTTGGCTCCAGTGATTGTTTGTGCTTTGCTTGTCCGTCTGCGTTGTAGCCGCCACTTTGGCGGCAGTGACCGAACGTAGCTTCTGGTTGCAATGTCTTCCATCTTTCGTCTCTTGCTTCGCTCTCTTCCATCTCCCTCTCCCTCTCCCTCTCCCTCTCCCTCTCCCTCTCCCTCTCCCTCTCCCTCTCCCTCTCCCTCTCCCTCTCCCTCTCCCTCTCCCTCTCCCTCTCCCTCTCCCTCTCCCTCTCCCTCTCCCTATCCCTCTTCCATGCTTTATGTTGCGCTTAATGGTTTCATTTGGCGCTTGCTCTCGTGTGAGTGTGTGTATGTATCGATTACTCAATGCGTGAATGAATAAGAAGTCGTCAACGCTGCAGTTTTTGGGGCCACTTGTGTCTATGGCAAAGCAGCCATAGCCCCGTTCGCTCTCTCTCCCACTCATACAACTGTGTTAATTGTCTTTGTGTTTGTCTGTGTTTATTTTTAAGTCAATCGGTTCGAAAGACGTTTTATTGCCTGTAATCAATCGTCGCGTGCACGAGAGCGAGCGAGAGCGGTCGCAGCAAGGGGATCGGCCTGTTCGACTATTCGATTGCTCACATTACAAGCACACACACACGCACACATATCTACTTCCGTGCATGTAGTAGTGCGTAGACGCGGCTCGTCATGGCTTTATTGTGTTTATTGATTAGATTGTTTACCTTTTTTGTGATATCATCAACGGTTCTTACTGTTGAGCCTTATCGAACGTCAACTGTCTAAATATGTGAACACATATGCATACACACGTATTTATGTATGTATGTATGGATGGATGGATGTGTATGTGTATCCGTGAATATATGTATGTATTTATGTACATATGTTTACACATGTATGCACATTAAAACTATTTCTGTTTGTGCGCTTGTTGATGTGCATTGGCGATACGCCGTCTTATCGATTCGCTTCCGTTCGATTTGCGTTGATATTAGCGCTTGTAGCCCAGACACACAGTCAACGGGACTTTTGGCTGTTGTCAAGCAAACTGCAGATTTAAGCAAAAGATATATATAATCGGATTTTTATCGATAAGTCGATTGTATCAACATACGCAAACACATATTGATTATAAAATCTCGATTTCGAATTAATGTTATCGATTTCAGATTTTAATAGAGCACGTGCTTATCGATAACAGAAGCAGGCACTAACTACATTACTGTACTTAATATTGATTACAAATCTTAATCAGCCCATTCAAAATTCAGCTTCTATGTTCGGTATTTACCACTAGACAAACATAAATACTTACACAAACACACACGCACGCACACTGTCAAACCCAATAAAGTATCAATCAACACCAAAATCGCATGTTCATCCAAAAAAGAAACACAAAAATTTGCAAACGCAAAAAAAAAAAAAAAACAAAATAAAAATCTGATATAAATTAACGCAAAAACTGTACAGACCGTAAGAGCAGAAATGTGGTCGCCCCTCCCCCTGGCGAACACCACCTTCGCCTTCAGCAGAAAATGGCGCACTAAAAAAAATTAAACAAAATAAAATACGAAACAAAAACAAACTCAATTGATCTAATAAGCCAAGAACGCGGCGACGGCGAAGCAAAAGCCCCAAGCAGCGAATTCTTTTATTCGCCTTTGCTCACGCCACAACAACAACAAGAACATCAGCAGCAGCAGCAGCAGCGACACCAACAACAATAGAAAAATTTGTGCGCGGGGTGTTTTGGGGCTTCCCTGAGCAACAAGCAGAGCATACACAACCACACACGCACACACATATATGTATATATCAGCAGGCACGACGCGCAACAGCCGACGACTTGGCACTTGCTGACTAGCTTCGGTCGTTGTTGTTCTTGCTGTCGATGTTGTTGGTGGCGGACCAGTACATATGTTTGTACGTATCAAATACAGGGCCGGTTTAAGCATCGTTGCGGGACAAACATCTACATGCCAACTAATACAATTTATTTAAATGCTGTCTATGTGCGTACATATACAAACTAGCATACATGTACAAACTTACATACGTAACGCATACATATATGCATTTATGTACTCGTGTAGGGTTTTTAGTTTGGGCGCTCTGTAAATATAACCGCAGCCGCTCACACACACGATGACGTCGCAGGCGGCAGCAGCACCAACAACAACAGTAGCAACAGTTGATCGAACATTCGAAGATCGAACGTCGTGCTGTTAAGTTGGCCTGCCCGGAACGGAACGAAACAGCACGGAGCACAGCAGAGCGAAAAGCAAAAACGAATATCGCGATAGGCGCAAGCATGAACAGTGAAACATAAACAAATAGCAATAATAAGAAACAAACCACGAAAGAACGACAAACGGGCAACGGACAACGGGCAAACGTGTAGGCGAGAGTACGAGTTCGACTGCAAATGCGAGTGCGAGTGCCAGTGCAAGTGCCAGTGCGTACCCAACAAGTTTTGAATTAATCAAATTAGATCACAGCAGCGCCGATGGCGAAGTGACTTTTTCAATTGAGTTAAAGTTCGAGTGTTTAAATGTTGTGTGCGCCGCGAAAATGAATGTCATATAATATGCTAATAAATCAAATAAATCAAGCCAAAATACAAAGTGCAAAAGTCGCCTCACTTCTCTGTGTGTGTGAGTATTAATATTTAATTAGAAAATTAAAAGCAGCAACAAATTGTAATAGCTGAGTGCGAGTGCAGGAATTCCAAGAAATTTTATGAAAATTCAAAATAAACAAAAGTCAAAGCCAAAGCAGCGAACATCGCAGCAGCAGCGACGGCGTCGGCGGCAACAGCGACGCTTTGTAGCGCGCTACAAAAAGAACGGCAACAACAACAAAAACGATAATAATAAAAACAACAACAACAAGCAGGGCAACCCCCGCTGTATTAGTTGTAGTTGCTTTTGTCGTGATTTTGAGGTCTGCTCATCTTCGTTTACTTCTTCTGCTGCTGAGTTCAAATCAACAACAACAATCACAACAAATGTGTTCGGGTGAGTAGCAGGCCAGAAAGAGAGAGAGAACGAGCATGTGTCATGCTGTGCGCTCAATTTCACGTTGCAGCAATAAGGAACACATTGGACTTGAACCAAATACGTAGCGCTCTCTCACTCTCTCAGTCTCTCGTTCGCGCTCTCTCCCTCACACTTTACCTGCATGCGAACCGACAAACTAAACGTAAATTAAGCCGGCGCCAGGATACCTGCCGTCAACAACAGCGACGGCGGCGTCGACGACGACGACGACGTCAGCGTGCGGGAGCGAGACAAAAGGCTTGCAACGTCATTGACACAGCAAAAGGGCAGGCAAAACGGCATAGAACAAAGCAACTAAACAATGAGACGAAAGGTGAAAATCCACTTAAAAGCACAACAAAAGGCAACGAAACACTCATCCTAGCAGTTGCAAGAGTTAGAGAGAGAGGGAGAGAGAAAGAAAGAGAGAGACAGAGAGGGAAGAGAGAGCATGAGGGATGCCCGTTGTGGGAACAATTAAGTGTGCAACAGTTATGGCCCATCTATCTGAGTGTACATGAGTGTGTGTGTGTTAGTGTGTGAGTGAGGAATGCCCTGCTACGAATATTACGACACATGTTTTTATGGGCTTGGGCTTAGGCAACCCCTGACCTTGACAACAGATACGAGATGCTCACATGATAAATGGCAACAGCTACAGCTACAGATACAGATACAGACACAGATGCATATATATTGTTGTACATATGTATATATAAAGATATAGACACTCGAAGCTCTGCGTGGGCGCAAATTCCATCAACCAGACGATGATAATTTCCCTCTACAGAAATCGTTTTTAGCTGTTTATTCAAGCGTGCTCATCAACAGTCACACACACACAAACACTCTTCACATCACATATATTGCTATTAACTATAGATATCTGTTTGTTTTACGCTTTAGTCGCTGCCGAAAAAAATAAATAAATACCAGTTTGGCAAGCATTTTGTGCACGCTACGTAAGCGTTTTTAATTTAACAAATATCGTAACTACACCCTAACTGAGATATACCCAATTTTCTAATTGAGTTTGTCAGAGAAAAACGGGAAATTCGCAAGGTAAAATTCAGCTTTAATTGAACTATGATTACCTTTGCTCAAAACAAAGATATTTTCGTCGAAGGAAATAGCATAATCAATAGCAATATTTCTTATACATAAAATGATAGAAGGGTATTTCCATTGTGTCATATTTCTCTTTTAAATTTTATTTTTTGCTTATTTTGGTTTTATTTTTGTCTTTTTGCTAATATGCAAAAGTTCACACACACACACACACAAACACCTCAACAAAGCATTTCCGTCCTTCAAATGCCACAGACTCAAAAAAAAAAAAAAATTAAAAAAAATAGATAAAATAGATTGTTGAAGAATTTTGAATATTATTTTATTTATGTCTAAGATTTTTTCGTTTAAATTCACAATTTGAAAAATGTTTAATTTTACATTTTTCGTCGTTTTTTAATTATCTGCGTTCGAAAAATATTTGTTAAACATTTAATTGCCAGATCTGAGGACTGAAATATTTGAATATGTAGTTATTTAATAATCAATATAATCTACGGCGAATTAAAAGTTGAAGACAAGCGAATACCTTACATATACACATTATAATTATCTGTTTAACTGATCTTTGAATCTAGACGTGTATTAGATATGTGGATTATATGATAGACAGATTTACAGAAGAATCTGTCATAAAATGCCAGCTAAAACGTGCTAACTAAAACACCAATAGACACAATCTAAAATTAACTAATTCTAACAGATAGATGATCTACAAGAAATTACGTACTACCTGAAAAAAGGAAAAAAAAGGGAAAAGAAAAACACTTGAATGTCGTTTTACGTAGATCGTAATTTAAAAATAAATAAACTGTTTTCCTTTTTTTTTCATTGGCAGGGTGAAAATTGAAATGAAAAGCAAAAGCTAGATATACCAAGCGATATATATATATATTGTGTATATACTATATATATATATATATATCTATTAGTGGGCTATACATAATCGAATCGAATATATTTTCGTGTTGAGTTCAAATGTTTTGTATGTAAACAAAATGTTGGCTGGCAATTATTTAACACTTTTTTTGGCGCAGTATTTCGTTGACTATTTATATCGGCTATTTCTCTATTTATTCTCTGTTTATTTTGAACTCGCGAATACGCCGAATAATCCCTCTCTTAAACTAACTTACAAATAGTTCATATTTTTTTTCATTATGCAGAATTTTTTAAATATATAGCCAGATTTTCTAGACCATTTTGTATTTCTGGCCTTATTTCCGATTTCATTCAAATTTATACAGAAATAATCAATGCCTGCATATTCTTCGATATACATATACAAGATTAATACTATATAGTCAAAAGTGCATGTGCCAACAAATCAGACGTCTTTATGTGTATGAATACTATTTAATATACATATGAATCTATATATATATATATATATATATATATGCCAATAATGTTTTTAAATTGAAACCTTGGCACTGGCCAAAGATTTGCTACAAATATTTTCTTGACGTCAAGCTTTTCGGGAATTTCCGCGCTAGGAAAATAAAATTGGAAATAGAAACTTGTGAATGTCTTAAATGGTGAAATATGTTTGCTTACTCATTAAAAGAACTCAGACTTATGATGAATTCAATTTATTTCAAAAGAAACTCTGTTTTACGGGCTTCATTTCGCAAATGTACCCGTATCTTATCTTAAGATAGTCACTTCGAAGCGATCTTCTTAGTCTCTATGAAATATACAAAATTCTTGTTCAATTTAGATGGAACAAATACTTTCTCAGAATTTCTGATCGCATCTAATCGAATTGACCTTTTATATTCTCCAGAACTGATAATGAAATTAATTCTACTTCAATTTTTAAAAAACTCTTTCTTCCCAATAATCTCTACTTTTGTGATAATAAGTGTGACCATATCTTATCTAAGAAACCGTAACTCGAAACGTACCTTGACCTTTCTACACTCTTTTGAAAGAATACCCCACTTTAGATCAAATATAAGCTACCCAAAATAAATAACAATAAAACCTTTTAGTCTTCTATCAATTTAGCTGGAAAAATTCTGTAGCTCATTGTAATTTATACGCATTGCGGCTTCTAATGAATTTATCAGTAAATTGGTACACATATTTTTTTTTTTGTATATTTATTAAGTGATTTGTTTATTATATTGGATACTCTTCCCAAAGTAAACAAATTGTTGAGAAAGACGGTCTTTTAATATCAAAGTGTTGCCAACTAAAATGAAGACAATTATTTAAAGTTTAATTGAAGTAAGATTCGCAGTGAAATAGCCAAAAGTCGATACTCAGAAAACCAGATTTGACGGGAAAAAGCCAAGCTGACAGCACTGTTGTGTTCGAACGTATGTGTGTGTACATAACTACACGCATACACATATAATTGCGCTTGCCTTTTGTGGTAAATTCGAAAAGGAAAGATTAAGAAGAAGAGCGACGATCGTTAGCGCTGTTTAATCGCATTAATTTGATTTCCGACAAACGCTCAAGTGTTGGCGAGTAGGGGACTACAAAAACACTAACAACAACAACAGCGGCGATGAGTACGTCATAGAGCACATCGCAAGGCATTCAACAGAGGCGCAACGACTAAAGGAAGAGAGAAGAGAGCGAGCTAAAAAAGTGCTTATCAAGCGCTCTAGAAAGCTCCAAGTGGCCACTTGCATTTGTATTGGTGTCGTCATATTATCGTCTGTGTCGCTGAAAACAAGTAGCACTGCCCAAAGCACAGGCCAGACCAGGCCCAGCAGTGAACTCACTCACATACACACACAAACACACACACTCATGCACACCCAAGCACACATTCAACAAGCTAAACTCGTTTGCAGTCGGACAACAACAAAACGAGCAAAATTATTAAAATTTTTCAGCTTGATTCATGCTCGCACACAGCCTGACTGACACACAGAGCCACAAGCACACATACACACTAACACAAGCGCACACATGCCCACACACTCACACATAAATATAAACAAATTCAAGCAATAACAACAACGTCGACGACGATGGCGGGTTTCCTCGTTTCTTGTGAATTGACTCAATATAATACACAAAAGCAAAGCGCAGGCAGCGTCAGCGCGCGGCCACAGCGACGCCAGCGACTGTGGCGGCGGCGACAGTGTTGTCAAGTTGTTTGGATTAGTCATGTTGCTTATGTGTACAAACGCACACATGCACATTCGGTATAGTTGTATGCGTGGGGGCTAGTATTGAAAACAGGCTAAATACTCACATACGTGCGTCGCCACATGGCTGCTCGTGCTCCACTCGTGTGTAAATGGCTTGGCGTGCGAAGAGAAGAGCCTCTGTGTTCGTGTATAGACAGCTGCGGCAACTCTAGCCGTTTGGCGCTCTCGCACTCAGCCGATCGCATCGCGCACACACACACATTCATTTGTGATTGTGTGATTGTGTGCTTGTGTGCATAGCAATTATTATTTTATTATCACTTTTTTCACTGCTACGTTTTGTGCTGTGCTTCTTTTAAATGGTTTTGTTGTTATCGTTGCTGTTGCTGCTGGTGCTCCCCAGACCTTCCTTAGTCAGCAAAAATTCGCGTATATACACATTTATTGCTGGGGGCTTGTGAATGTGTGTGTGCGCGTGTTTATGCATGTTTGCATGCATGACAGTGTGTGTGTGTACGTAATCAACAATAGCGCGGGTACAGGCTGGCGACGACAGTCGTCGTTTTGTGTTCCCCCACTTCACGTCACCTGTTGTTGTAGTTGTTTTTGTTGCTGTTGTTGGGGAGCTATGTTTTTGCTTGATTTGATCATTTCTCAGCAGCAGCAACAGCAGCAGCTGCGGCAGCGTCAGACGACCCTGTGCTTACTTTTGATTGACAATTGCAACAGTGTGCGCGGCGAATATTGCGGTATGCGGCGACGTTGACGTTTAGCTATCGCTCCCTCTGCCTTTCGCCTGTGCCTTTTCCTGGCGTGCTCAATTTTTTGATTATTGTACGGTTTTTACTCATTTCTACACGCCGCTGCTGCCTGTCTTTAGGTTTCAGTGTGAGTGTGAGTGTGAGTGAATCTGTGCATGTGTGTGTTGTGCTTTTGTTTTCGCGCTACTCTTTTGCCAGTTAGTCGCGTTGCTCTGCGGTGCGTTGCGTTTCGTCGCGTCGCTTCTTCGTTTTCTTTTTCGCACACTCTCGCACACACAGTGATTTGTCTGGTTTTTGTTGTTATTGTTGTAGCTGCTGCTGCTGTTGCTTTTGCCACTTGGGCACTGGTCTTTGAATGAATTTTTCAACTTGCCTCGTCTAGTTGTCTTTAACTGTTTCATGCTCGCTGGTCGCTGGTTTGGTTGTCGCGAGCGCCTTAACCGATGGACGCAAATTGCTTGTTGTCATATTTTTCGGTCTTAATTCTTAAATCTTTGACACTAAACTGATATTGTTGTCGAAATTATCGATAACGGTGACTATCGATATTGCTTATCAGAGCGCGAGAGAGTGAAAAAGAGAGCGAGGGTGCGCGACTGAGTCACAGGTACGAGTTTTGCGTATTGCACTATTCATATTCAATGCAAATTACTAGTGCAAGCATGTGGGAGTGTGAGTGAGTGTGCTCATCGGTTTATTTCTGCTGTTTTAGTTGTCATTTCCTTTCTTCGTTTTTTCTTCTTTTTTATATCAGACGTTTCGGCTTCATTGGAATTCCGTATCATTTCCGTGAATTTTACGTGTTTTTTGCCGCCACGATTCGCGCCGGGTACTTTGCTTCGAGTACACATGTGGGCCGCTAATAAATTATTAACAATTGCAAGCTCGGTCTTTATTTTTATTTTGTTTTTACACTTTTGTTTGCAGCTGCAAATGACGTACTACTTAAATTATTGACAGACAGACTGTGGCGCCGCCTATTGCGCGTTCCTTTTGTACATATTGTGCATTAGGGTGTGGGTGCGTGTGTGACTGTATGTGCCCGAGTGGGCCACGCGTGAGTGAGAGGTCGTCAATCAGTGAGTGCATTAAACAGCTCTTGTCAGCCGTTCAGCCTATCATCAGAGTGTGACCAGGCATATTCATTCCGCTTGATAATCCGCTATTCATTTGCGAGTTGCACTTTGCACGCTAAGTGCTGAAGCTTAAGAAAGTACGACAGCAAAAGCAAAACAATTGCACATGCAAATGCGCATATATTTTATTTAAGTACATGTACATACATATTAATATGTATGTATATGGGTGTATACATACATATGTATCTATTTATCTGAGCAACCTAAACTTTAAAGCTAAATGCCTAATAATAAAAGCTAACAACGAATCGTTAAACAAAGTCAAAGTCGTGATAATAAAGTCATTTAAATATTTGTTTTTTTTTTTTTTTGCTGCTCTCTTCTATTAAAGTAAATATAGAAAAATAGAAAAAATATTAAACTTAACTTGTTTTTTTGTAGTTGATTACGCTTATCGCTGAACTTAAACAAAAGGCAAGCCCTTTGAACATTTATTATTGAAGAGAACTGTATAAAAAAAAAACAATTTATTTAAGCTATGTATAGCTGCTTACATTGCATAACTGTAACATTATCATATGGTGTGAATATGTGTGTTGTGTGTGTGAGTTTGCATGCGGAGAATCTGTTTGAGAGAAAGTCCTTTCGAAATGTCCCTTGTATAACATATTGATCGTGTTATCATGTTATGTATGTGCAGAAATTTCCCTTATAGAAAATTGCCTCAGTGGGCGGTCAGTTGTAAACTAAGTTGTGAGGTTATGTAATTGCTGTTTAATTAAGTTGTGAGTATTTCTTAATGATTGGACTTATCTCTTCCGTAATACCGTTTAATTGCCAACGACAGCTGACGTCAAAGGCGTCGTCGTTGGGTCTACGTAAATATAATACTATATAATACCTATTAAGGTGTACTTGTGGGTGGGGGCTATTCGGTTTACAACTTTGCCAGTTATCGGGCATTTCGTCCGATTGTGTGTTAGTAAAACGTCGCAGGTGAATACAGCAAAAAAAAAAAAAAAAAAGTTGAAAGAGTTTCACAAATGTGTTTTCACTGATAAGAATAACACGACACATTATCAATGGAATTTTTGGACGCAAAATTTCTATATTATTTATTTTTATTTATAAACTGTTGATAAAGGCTGTTGAAAAGACATGCTAAACAGTTATATTGTATGTATGTTTGTATGTATTACGTCTGGACTCTTCGAATGGATTTACGTATGATACGTGTAGAGTATGTTTATATGTGTGCGTAGGGTATTTATAGAGCTGATAAGCAGCGCACTTCACTCAGCTTACTTTTTGTTGTTATTTATTTTGTATTTTATTATTTATTTCGGTTTCAGTTTCAGCTTCGGTTTTTGGCTATAGATGAGCTTCAAGCTGAAATGGAAATAGAAAGTTTATAAAATGTTTATTTAACGCTCTACGTATTTGTTTATAGTACATTTTTTACTCAAATGTGAGCATATATTTGTTGTTGTTGTTTTTTTTTTTTGCATTAAAAACTTTATCACCTCAGCTCCGCTTTTTTTGATAAGATTGAAAGCTCAATTAGCTGCGTTTTGTTAGTGCTTAAATAATGGTATAACACCCCACCCCACCCCCTCGTCAACTTCTTCCATATACCCTAGAGGGAATTACAAAATATGGCGAAAACAATTGAAGTGCATGCAAATAAATTATTAATTGGAACCAAGTAAAGGACATTTTGCACTAGAAACATTTCATTTAGGTCTATTAAAAATTTATTTGATACCAGAAGCTATTTGAGGGCGTTACCTAGAACAAAGTACTTGTTATTGGATTTTATATCGATTTTTCTCGCTTGAGTATGCTTTTTTTTAAATTTAAATAACGATTAAAGTTAAGCTAAGCTGTGGGTTGATCAATCAATCAATCTATCAATCAGACAGTTGAAGTAGCAAATTGTCTTATTTCAGTATCGAATAATGGAGTTTTACCTTTCTAATTTTTACTGTTTAGGCTGTACATTGATCTTCAATCAATCCATCAACCAATCAATCACTGAGTTCTTAATTATTCTCTAAACTAATGAATGTTTAATTAATTGCTTTGCAGATGAGCCCGCAGCCAACACATCGCAGGCGAACAAATTTGATGATACTATGGAAAGTGCGGCACCAACAGCAACAACAGCGGCAACAGCGACAGCAACAGCAACAGCAACAAACACAGCGAAGCAGCATTACAAAACAGCGAGTAAACAATATAAAAACAACAATAATAACAACAACAACAACAACAATAGCAACAATAATAATAACAAAGTAAGCAGCACGCGACGTGCAACAGCAGCAGCAGCGGCCGCAGCAGCAACAGCAACAACAACACCAGCAACAACAACAGTGACAACTAAGAAGCAAACATATCGCAGCAGCAACAATATAATTGCTGCAACAGCAACAGCAACAACAACAACAACAACAACAACAACTGCATCTTCAGTAACAACAACGACAACACTGAAAACAAACAATAACAAAGTCAACAACAAGGCAACAACAACAGCAGCACCAGAAGTTACAACAACAACAACATCAGCAGCAGTAGCAGCAGCAGCAGCAGCAGCAGAAGCAGCAGCAATCGACAACAAGAGCACGCGAGATAAAAAGCTAAGCGTAAGCGAGTTGCCAGCTAAAGTTGTCGACAGCAGCAACAACCACATCAACCACAACAACAACAACAACCACAGTGATAATAGTATTAGTGAGAATAATTATGAGTTTAAGGCTAGAGATAAAGCGAACGTAAGTGATAGCAAAATGACGCTACAGCAGGTGACAAACGTGGCCAACACCAGCAGCAACAACAGCACCAACAATAACAGCAGCAGCACTGCGACCGACGAGGCAGCGGCGGCAGCAGCGGCAACAATTGCTGATTGGAAGAGTTCAAATAGTTTACGGTATTTGCATAAAAAGTTTAAGCGCTTGGCCAGCACCACCGAAGCGGAAGCGAGCGAAGCGGTGCGCACCACTTCGTTGTCCTCGAACAGCTCGTTGTCGCCGCCTCCGCCGCCCGTGCTCAACGGCCATCTGGCGCAGAGCAGCAGTGAATTCAGTGCCAACAACATCAACAACAACAACATCAACAACAACAATAACAATAACAACAGCCATGATGAGAGCAGCAAGAATGTTACTGTTGCTGGCGTGCCGCGAACACGCACTCCGCTCAGCAACAGCAACAGCAACAGTAACTATGCCAGCAATGCAACATTGTCGCCAGCAACATTCGCACAGCACCAGCAGCACACACAGCCAACGACGGCAGCAACAGTTGCAGTCACAACAACAATAACGGCTGCAACAACAGCCACAGCAACACCAGCAACAGCAACGGTTGCAACTGCCATGGGCCGCTACGTCTGTCCCTACTGCAATCTGATCTGTGCCAAGCCCTCGGTGCTGCAGAAGCACATACGAGCGCACACAAATGAGCGTCCGTATCCGTGCGAGACCTGCGGCATTGCCTTCAAGACGAAGAGCAACTTCTACAAACATTGCCGATCGCGTTCGCACGCGGCGCGGATGCGAGGATTGGACGTGCCTGCCCACGAGGCGGACGGCCTCTCCGACCAGGACGGCGATGGGGACCTGAGCAACAGCAGCTCCGAGCTGTTGAGTGTGGAAGTCGTAAGTGTGACCCCGAATTGCGGGTTTGGGATCGTTTGCTAATGACAATATTTTATTTTTTGCAGCTAAGTCGCGCCGATTCGCCGTATGACGAGCCGATGGCCTCGCCCACGCCCTCGCCCTCGACGCTGTCGGCCGCAAAGAGCGCGTACTTGCAACAGCCGCCACTGCCGCAGCACATGCAACAGTTGCCGCTGGGTTCGCCCGCTGCAGGAACTTTGCCGCCAGCAACAGCCGAAACGTTGCACTCGGCCACGGCGACGCATCGGCAATCGATTGACTACAAGCCTTACAAGCCCAAGTTTCACAACGCAGCGCTCTATGCCCCGGGCAGCAGCAAGGAGCAACAGCAGCAGCAGCAACAGCAGCAACAGCAGCAGCAACTGCAACAACAGCAGCAGCAAAAGTTGCCGTCGCAGCCAACACTCGTGCATCCCACGCTCTCGCCGAGCACTCAGCTGAAGCTGAACAATCACATCAACTCGCATCAGCTGCAGTTGCAGCTACAGCAGCAGCAGATTCAACAGCAGCAGCAGCAGCAGCAACAACAGCAGCAACAGCAGCTGCATGCACAGCAATCGTTGCTGCTGGCAGCGGCTGCTGCTGGCAATCCCGTTGCTCTGCCGCCGCCGCCGCTGCCCACGGGCGTCTACTACTTGGGCCAGCCGCCCTTTTATGGTCCCACTGCAGCTGCAATGCATCAGCATGCGCTCGCCTTTCAGCAGCTGCAATACCAGCAACACTTTCAACTGCAACAGCAGCAACACCTACAGCAGCAGCAGCAGCAGCAGCAGCAACACTCACCGCTTCTCAAAGCTCAGCCGCAGCCGCCGCCGCCGCCATCCCAGCAGCAGCAGCAGCAGCAACAATTGCCGCCACAGCAGCCGCAGCAGCAGCAGCAACAACAACAACAGCAGCAGGTAAATGCTTTAACAAATGGTTTGAGTCTTGGCTTATCTAATTCTCTCTCCCTCTCTGTCGCTCTCACTTCAGCTATCGCGCCCGAACAGCCAACAGGCCAGCATTTTAGCCACACCAGCAGCACTGCCAGCCCCTGCCACGCCCACAACAGCTGCCAATCTGAGCAGCTTTGCCAGCGCCAGCGGCGGAATGCAAGTGGTTCGTATCCAGTTCGATTTGGCGAACAAGTTCACGAACCGATTCTTTAACAAATCGATCTTTCCGTTGCCTTTGCAGAACGTGGAGAAGGTTCAGGAGCACATCTCGAAGCTGATCTCACAGAACGAGGCGATCGTGGAGAACAAGGAGATTCTGCTGCAGAAGAAGTATCCGAAGCAGCTGAATCGCTCGCGCAGCTTCAACAACGCCAACAACAGCAGCAGCAGCAACAATAGCAACAGCAACAGCAACAGCAGCAATCTAACAGCGGCGCACGCCAGCAGCATCAACAACGGCAGCAGCAACACTCAACAGCTCGGCGAGGCGAAAGTGAATCTGGCGCAGATTATAGTACAAAAACAACAACAACAACAACAACAACAACAGCAACAGCAGCAGCAACAACAGCAGCAGCAGCAACACATGCAGCAGCAGATGCAACATCTGCAGCAATACATGCACCAGAAGCAACAGTTGGAGCCAGTTAATGGATTGCTGAAACGAAGCAACAGCAGCATGAGCAGCGCCTATCCAGGGCTGAAGGCCACGCCCACTTCCAGTTCCTCTTTGAATGTAAAGTTGCCGCCGCCGCCTTCGCCGCTGCCGCTGCAAACGTTGCAATATCGCCAAGATCCAGCAACATCTTTGTCCAAATTGGAGCAGCAGCAGCCGCAGCAGCAGCAGCAGCAATCGTCTACGAATCAGCCGCTGAATCTGTCCGCCAAAACAAAGCCAGCAATGCAACAGAAGCCGGCAGCAACATTAACAGCACCAACAGCAACAGCACCGGCAACCGTTACGGCCACAGCAACAACTGTTGCAGCTGTGCCCAAGGCAACGGCAACACCTACCGCGGCGCCGCCCAACAACTCAATTATTAAGAACCTGCTGCTGAACGCGCGCGGCTTGGCCGTGCCCATTGGCGAGGGCGACGATGCCGTCTACTCCTGTCCCATTTGCGCGAACGAGTTCCGGAGCGCGGACGAACTGAAGCAGCACAATAGCACCTACTGCCAGGATGCGAGCAGCAGTGCTCCCATGAGTCCCGCCTCGTCGCCCAGCAGCAAATACTTTCGCTCCAATTCCATATCTTTCACCCTGCCGGAGCTCAAGTCGCACATGGCCAACTCCAAGAATCCGTTGTCCCTGGCCAAGTTGGCCTGGTCGCAGCTGAAGACGAAGCCGAGCAGCTTGGTCTTGAGTCGCCTGAGTGCGGCGCAGTCGCCAGCGCGCACTTCGACGACCACATCGGCCACTGGAAGTGGGAGTGCGAGCAGCAGCAGCAGCAGCAGCAGCAACAGCCTCAGCAGCGGGAGCGCGAGCGTGAGCGGGAGCGGGAGCGGGAGCGGGAGCAGCAACAACCAGCCAGCAGCAGCAGCGCCAGTAGTTGCTCTAATCCCGCCCAGCATTGAAGCTCTGCGCTTTGTGGATGCGCCGCTGCCTTCGCCTGGCCCACTTCTGGGCAAGACGCCACTGGTGGATTACGCAGCGCCTCGCAAGGCGCACGATGCCCAGGTTGTCATCACCAAAATGCACGAGGATCGCTTGGAGAACATCATCATCGAAGCTCCCACAAAGCGGGCCAAGCTGAGCAACGACTCGACCTTTGCTCTGCCCGCAACGAATGTCCATCTGCTCTTCAACTCCAGCCAGGAGCTGCCCCCGATTGGCTTTGGGGCCAAGGAGGAGCGCTTGCGCCGCTTCACCTCGAGCGGCGGCAGCATGATTCCCATCTCCGAGTGCCCCGAGCTGGACAAGAGCCCCAAAATGATACGCACTCCGTTGCTCTCCGGCGGCAGCTTCCAGGAGATGTCGCCGCGTCTCAGCGAGGCCAAGGATCGCAAGCTGATCAACAATGGATTCCTGCTGAGTGCCAGCAATGCGCCGCCACACTTTCAGTTCCCGCCCATCAACTCAATCACTGCCTTCAATCCTCTCACCCTGCCTCCCATGAGCGAGTCGAGCAGCAAGGCGATACCCTATGTGCCTGGCATACCCGGGCCGGGTAGCTTGTCGCTGCTGCCGCCGCCGCCACAGCAACTGTTGCTGCAGCGCGGACGCAGTCCCAATCGCAAGCAGCCGAGCCCCAATCCGAATCCCTTGTTGCTGCTCGCTGAGGCGCCAATCAAGGGTGCACTCTCGCCCTTCGGCGGCGTCCAGAATCTGCCCAGCGAATTCAGTCGCCAACCTCCAACTCCTGCGCAACGCAATGCGCTGCAGTGGAGCAGCAACAGCGGCGGTGGCAGCAAGGTGGCAGCAACAGTTGGCGCCGCGGATGGCCCCAACAAAAAGCTGCCTTTCAACTTCTTGCGGATGGCGGACAACGTTAAGGAGCAGCCGGCGCAGGAGGTGCGTCACTTCATCTTCGACCGGACGCAGGAGGCGCTGGCGCCGCTGCACGTGGACACGCCCGAAGAGGCGACCACAACGACGGCAGCAGCAACAGCAGCAGCAACAGTTGCAGTTACAGCAGTGGCAACATCAGCAGCTGTCACAGCAATTGCATCGATTGCAACGCCAACCACAGCCAAGTCCAAGTTCCTGAGGCCCAGCAGTCTGCCCCTCAAGCCGGGCACCTTTACGCCCAAGCGTCATCACGGAATCACCCCGACTGCGAATACCCTGCCCTTGATCTCACCCGAGACGCCGCGCCCCTCCAAGTCCTGCGTGCAGCTCTACTTGAATGGCCACGCCTACACCTACCTGGGCCTCAAGTGCAGCACGAAGATGTTCTACTGTACGGTCAACTGTCCGCAGCCATCCTATGTGGCCGGCATGCACAAGTTGTCCATGTACAGTGTGTGGCAGGTGTGCGAGGAGAACCAGCCGCACCCGCTGGGCTTCAAGCCCAGGCAGGTGATGGCCCTCTACGACTCGCGGCAGAAGATGTTGGGCAGCAACTCCACCTCGGCCATGGCGGGAGTCAAAAAGCTGGTCTACTCGCTGGTCAGCTCCCAGCAGACCGTGAGCAGCTGCTCGACGATGGCCAACAACCAGAGCAAGTTCTACCAGCACCAGCCGAAGCACCAACAGTCGCCGTCCATTGGAGCGCTCAGCGAGGCGAATGTGGCGGCTAAGGCGAGCGAGGAGGCGGCCAAGAAGCTGGAGTCGGGTCAGCAACTCCTGGTGGGCGGCTATGAATCGAACGAGGACTACACATACATACGCGGGCGAGGACGTGGACGCTATGTCTGCTCCGAGTGCGGCATCAGATGCAAGAAACCCTCCATGCTGAAGAAGCACATACGCACCCACACCGATGTGCGTCCCTTCACCTGCAGCCACTGCAACTTTAGGTAAGTAGTCTCAGTCTCTCTCTCCCTCTCTCTCTCACTCTATTAACGCTTGCGATCTCTTCCTACAGTTTCAAGACCAAAGGCAACTTGACCAAGCACATGCAATCGAAGACGCACTTCAAGAAATGCATCGAACTGGGCATCAATCCGGGTCCCATGCCCGCCGATGGGGAGTTCCTCGACGTCGATGTGGAGTTCGACCAGCAGTCTTCCACTTCAGCAGGCGGACGCACCTCCTCCATGGCTGGCGATTCCAACGATTCCGATGATTACAGCGACAATGAATCGGAGAGCAGTGGTAGGCGTCCGCTCTATATCTCTTTATATGTATCCATGCTAAGATTTAGTTTCCCTTGCAGACACGGACGAGTCGAAGTCGCGGATGAAGGAGCACGAGGCAGCCCGTGGCTTGCTCTCGCTCTCAATGACCCCGCCAATCCCCCAGAGCGTTTCACCCTATCCCACACAGCTGTCGGAGGCGGCGCCGCTGCCTGCGGCCAGTCCATCGAATAGCATTGGTTCCGGCAGCTCGCAGCCGAAGCGTCAGGTGTGCTCCTTCACCTCGCCCAAGCCGCCGTTCGACTACCAGAAGCAGGAACAGTATTACTCCAATCCGGAGGAGTCGAAGCCCAAGCGTGGCGTGCCCACCGATGAGAACAGCAGTGCACCCATGGATCTAACCAAGCCGCGATCCATGCAGCAAATCCTGAGCGTTGCTTCAGCGGATCAGCTGCTGCCCAAGTCGCAGGCCCAACAGATGCGCGACGTAATCTTCGGAGCAGGCAACAACGAATGCGGCTTCATGAAGACTCTGATCTCCGTCTCGGACAAGGTGCGCATCTCTGCCGAAATGGAGGAGCTGGCGAAGCGGGAGAGCGAGGGCGAGGACCTCCTGCTGCAGACGTACATCAAGGAGCAGGCCTTGCACAATGCCAAGATCAAGCAGAACCTCTACAGCTGCAGCTACCTGATGACCAGCACCAGCACTAGCACCATCACCATCACCAGCTCCAGCTCCAGCAGCCGCTCAACCACTCCCATTGTGAGCAGCTCGACCAGCAGCAGCCAGAAGCCGGCTTTGATAATCACGGAGCTGCCCAGCATTGAGGTGCACGAGGTGAAGACGCCGGAGCCAGAGATTAGGGTGCAGCTGGCGGAGAACGAGGACATCGACGTGGAGCAGACGGAGGAGCAGCAGCCAGCCTTGATGGTTAGTGCAAGTGCACCCAGCTCGAAGGAGCAGCCACTAGTTCCTGCTCCTGCTCCTGCTCCTGCTCCCGCTGCAGCTCCTGTTCCAGCTGCTGCTTTTCCACCTCCGCACAATGCAAATTTGCCAGCCGCAGTTCAGCTGCCGGACGCAACGGACTTCAGTGGGGTGCTGAGCAACAGCAGTAGCAGCAGCAGCAGCAACAACAGTAGTGGAGGCAGTGCGTCGTCGGCCGCCACAGCCAAAGTGAGCGTCGCACCCACTCGCACAGTTGTCGTCGGCGAGGAGGGCTTCAAGTCGAGCAGCAGCAGCAGCGCAGCCGAGCTGCAGCCCGTGCCCCCCGCAGGTGCGGCTGGAGCAGCGGCAACAGCTCCCGGCTATTCCGGTCGAGTGGTGCCGCCGCCACCGCCTCCCATCGCCAGCGACGCGCGACCCACCTGCATCATTTGCAACAAGACCTTCCAGCGACAGCACCAGCTGACGCTCCACATGAACATCCACTACATGGAGCGGAAGTTCAAGTGCGAGCCGTGCAGCATCTCATTCCGGACGCAGGGCCATCTGCAGAAGCACGAGCGCTCCGAGGCGCACAGGAACAAGGTGATGATGACCTCCACCTTCGGGGTGCCGACCACCTCGAATCCGCGTCCCTTCGAGTGCACCGACTGCAAGATTGCGTTCCGCATTCATGGCCATTTGGCCAAGCATCTGCGCTCCAAGACGCACGTCCAGAAGCTGGAGTGCCTGCAGAAGCTGCCGTTTGGCACCTATGCGGAGATCGAGAGAGCAGGGATTAGCCTCACCGAGATCGACACAAGCGACTGTGAGAATTCGTTGATCTCGCTTAAGCTGCTCGCCCAGAAGCTGCTCGAGAAGGATCCGAATAAGCTGAGCGGCTACACCACGCCCTCCGGGATGCTGCAGCTGGCCACGGAGACGCCGGCCGCTGGCCAGGACAGCGCCTCCGAGGATGGCTTCAGTGCCGCGAACAGTGCGGCCGCCTCGGCGATTGCTTCGCTGGACAACGACAGCGCGGGCAACACGCCACAGCGCGCCAGCTCGATGTCCGAGGATGAGACGCTGACCAACGGACTCAGCCAAGGGCACAGTCTGAAGCGTCGTCTGCCTGGCAGCAGCTTCAGCAGCAATGGCGACGAGAGCGACAATCCCCTAGAGACGAGCGAGAAGCGCGCCAGGAGCAACACCAACGAGCTCGCCCTCCCGGTGGCCAGCAACTGACAGTACATGTACATGCTGCAGCCCACCTGAGTGTGGCCGCATCCCTATCAGAGCTACGAAAGCTACCAGAACTGGCCACCAGGCCCACCCCACATCCAACTCCAAATCCAGGCCCAACCACCAAGCAACAGTGGATGCGGCAATGACCAAAACATCAACGAGCGCATATCAAATGTCTAAGCATATCGCATTTGGGCACACAACCAGCTCTACACTCACACACACCCCACACTCAGACACACACACACACAACTCTCTTTAAGTGTATGGAAGACGGGTCTAGATGAAAGTGGATTAAAGTTTTATTCCGGACTTTCATTTCATTGAGGAAATTGAAAAATTTATTAATTCAGAGCTCAAAGCTTTAATGGGCTTTCAAAGCTTCTTTCTCAACTAAAGCTTTGGTTAAGACAAAAAAGGTTAAAGCTGTAAAAAAGCTGATTGTTAGACACCACTTAAAGCTCCTTTAACTTTGTGTGTTTGTGTCTGCGTATGTGTGTGTGTGTGTGTGTGTAGACAAGTCAAGCATATGTACGATATACATATACTACATATATATAACGTATGAAGCAACAATCGTTTGCAACTTAAGTATTTAGTTTAGTTTAGTTTATTGTCAACTGTCAGCTTAGAAAAGTTGTTCAACTCTTTCTATATATATACTATTATATATACATATGTACAGAAGGTACCATGTACGCTAGCCCTAGTTAATATATATACAAGCACACATACAAAACAAAATATATATAAATATATATATATATATATATGAAGATCTATAATTTCTTTTTCGAAATGCAAAAAATAATAATAGAAAACTCCTGAAGTGCTGTGAGTCGTATCTATAAAGTGAATATATAACAAATGTGTGTGTGAATATGCTATAAGATAAACGAAAGAAGAAGAACTTAGTTATTAGTCTTTAAGGCTTAGCCCAGACCCCCACCAACCACCCTCCACCCTCCACCCTATAAAACACGCCCAACTATCCAACTACCGAGAACCGTTTTCCAATCTAAACACGCAGTTCTTCCTAATTTTGAAGTTTTTGAAAACCTTACTATTACGTTTATGTTTTAAAATATTTAAGTTTAACAACAACTAATACAAAAACAAAAACAAAAACAACAAAAAAAAACAACGAGACCACGAGACTCTTTTCAATTGTTTGTTTTAATTAATTAAATGATATAAATAATATTTAATTAGCGAAAGCAAGTTGGAAATCAAATAAAATTACAAAAAAATAAAAACTAACTATAGCTAAAGATTATGTTGTCATATATACATTAAGTTTTGTAGGCTAGCTAAACAAACAACCAACCAACACATAAAGAAAAGTTTATAGAAATTAATGAAAATTATTGTACAAAAACTGGCTACAAGTGTAGCAAGGTATATGAATATATATATATTTATATATATTAAATGCTATATATATATATTTGAGTGTATATGCATGTTAAACAAATACAACAACAAAAATGAAGTGATTTATTACATTATTGTAAAATATATCAAAACAAAAAAAAACTGAGCATGAAAACTTTACAAACAAACAACAAAAAATGACACAAAAATAAAAAAATCAATGTGAAAATTTTAACTTGTTTTGGATTTCAATTTGTCAAGTTGTCAATTTGTCAATTTCCACAGCCAACTCAGCCTCAAAAACGCTTTTGAAAGTACATGTATTCCTGCAAGGATTATGAAATGGTTAACTAGGAGTCAAGGATAAGAGGAACTCGTCTTACCAGCAGGAAAGCCGAGCCCAGAATTAAGGCGCGCTCCTTGGCCGTCAGTTTGGGATCGCTGAAGTAGATGTTCGTGGTGTACTGCGACTTGCTGGCCAACCACTTGTGGTCTATAGAGGCGCGCAAATCCCCGCCGGAGTGTATCTGCAACACAAAGGGAAAGTTAGCTAGTGAGAGTGGCCCGACTACGTCTTACTCTATTGGGAAACGCACCTTAAAGTAGCACTCCTTGGGCAGGCAGTAGCAGCAGAATCCGGAATTCGCGGGTCCCTCAATGCAGAACACCGGCTGATGCGTGTTGCCATCCTCGATGTAGAACTCGGGCTGGGTGAATGTGGGGGACTGGACCACACGACCCAGAACATTGCCAGGCGGTATCCAAATTTCCAGATTCTTGGGCTGGCAGCACATGGCGCCCAGTGCCAGACCCTTGCGAAATACCAAAGCTTCCTGATGTGTTTTGTCTAGCAGATGCATCTGGAACGGTCGCCCAGCTCCCCATATCATGCGATTCTTTTCTGTGGAGCTCTCCGATGCGGCGAAGATGGCATCGCCGAGTGGCGAGCGGACTACATAACGGTTCTCCGAGGAGACGGCAGTGAGGGCTATTAAGTGGATGGCGTTGGTTAATGAAAGGATCAACTCTCGACTAATATCTCACGTACAATCATTTAGCTCGAAGGTTTGCTCGATATGCACGGAAGGCAAGTCCGCAAGACAATCGTATCCAGCTAAGGGTATGAAGGTTCGACTTCCAGCAACCGTAGAAATGGGCAATGGAATCCGAGGAGCTTCTATAGAGAGATTTACAGTTAATACCAGCTATTAATATTATCAATAGGAGCTGGAACTAACCTGTTGTGGGACGCGGCTGTGAGGTTATGCTGATTTGCGAGTCGTAAACTGGAACAAAAACAAAATCGGGTTAGTGCTTTCTTGTATCGATCACTTGGTCAATCAGACGCCTAACAAAGGCACTTGATAAAGCTGAACGACACAACGGTCATAAAAGCCAAACAGAAAATTAGCTGATAAGATATAGATACGAACAGTTCGTGTGACACTCACACCAATTAATCCAATTGTAGCGTTTACAATAACACTTATACCACTAAAATAGTTATCAGTTACTAAAAACATTAACTGTTGGACATGATTCATTTAAATTCCAAAGGAATTTCAATATTCGAATAGGCATTACCTCGAGGATCGCTTTCAGTGGAAGTTTGGGCCACTCGGATTTCACTGTCGTATTGTAAAGTGCGCACCGGATCATTTTGCAGCATTTTATTAAATTTATTTTTTGGCAGAGTGCGATTTTTGAAACGTTTCAATACAAACGGATCAACGGACAAACTGTGTGACCAAAGTTCTATTGTGCATAAATACTCAAATTAAAGTGTGATAAGCGACTGTTTGGATTACGTTGCTCCTTTTGCGCTCTCAGTTGTGCGTTAACATTACATACAATGTACACAAGTGGCCACAACAAAACTCTGGAACACAGCTGTGACTAAAAGGTGTTAAATTTGGCTGGAAATAGGTGAAATTTCCATTAAGCCAGACTGTTTGTGCATAAAAACTTGATTAATGAGGTGGAAACGTGCAGCAGGTGAGTTTAGCCGTAACTTAAATGGAGACGACGAAAATAAAACGGCAGTTGCTAAATGAGTCAAACACTAACAACAAGCGAGCTGTTTAACTCGCTCACTAAGAGAGAGTGTGAGAGTGAGACGAAGAGAGAGAGTGAGAGAGTATGTGGGCTTTACTTTACTTACGGTTACATTTGAGTTTATTTGAACAAGCAAAGAACAAGAATGCTTGGTATTTGAAATGATTAAAAAGCTTAAAGTTGGTAACCACTGTTCTGACTTTCCGACTATCTGTGCAGCTCCTATCTCGATTGCATGGCAGAGTGTAATCGAGCACTGCGCAGACGCTGGAGCGGCATAAACAAATGCCTTCACCTTTAGACTCCTTTTCCGCTCAGTCAGTTTACTTCTGGCTATCGCAATAGCCTGGCCGCAAACGCGGTCTATCGCATCCTCCCCGCCCCCACAGTACGAGATAAGACGGCAATGTGCAATAATCAATAAACGTGCTTTTGAAAAATAAACTTCCAATAAGAGTAACTGTAGATTAGATCAAAGGTTGACAAACGGAATTTCGTGCTAGGGCAAGCCTTCATATTAACGTCTCAACAAATTACATCAATAACGGCATTCGCAAACTCTCGTATATTTTTTAACTGCATTATTTACGCTACCCCCAAATTCGAAGGGGGTTGCTACTCTCCCTCTCTATCTGTCTCTGTCTGTCTCTCTCCCTCTTTCGCTCGCACGCTCTATGTGAGTGGGGAGCTGCGGAAAGAAGAAAAAACCTATGAATATAAAAGCCAAGTACCGTTACGGAAAACTGTAAAAATTTCATTTGAGCTCAAGTAAAAACGTGACAGAGCGTGGGTCATGTCTCTGGAGGATCCGTTTTTTGTTGTCAAGGAGTATGCATTTTATTGCGCTTGCATTGAAAACAATTTCTGATGCAACCTATCCGCACCCCCACTCCCTTTCATTTCCCCTCCCACAACTCCCTCTTTTCGTATTTGTAGCGAGGTTTTTAAAGCGCTGAACAAAACACGCGGACTTTACCTGCGTTGGCGTGAGCTGGGCGAGAGCGAAGGAGCCGAGGTTGAATGGACCACAACGGAGCTGCGGAATTCGCTGCGGAGCATTGAATGGGACCTCGAGGACCTGGAGGACACTATCAATATCCTTTTGAAAGCAACTCTGCTGCGGCATAACTACATATCTATAGCATTTACCTCTTTCATTCCTGTCCATCCTTAACTCCAGCCTTTGTTATAGCACGCATTGTTGAAAAGAACCCGACGAAGTTTCGCATAGATAATCGTGAACTATCCAGCCGGCGCCACTTCATAGACAACACGCGCGATGAGGTCAAACAGATGAAGGATAAGATGAGCCTGAATCGGAACAGGGACAGAGATATAACCGCACATCAGCCACTGCTCGAGAACGAAAGGAACCACAGCCTCAATCACAATCACAATCACAACCACAACCACAATCAAAGCAACGAATTTCATTCGCACAACGATCGCACCTATCTGGTTGACTGTCCCAACACGCAGTCGGTGGCCAACACTATAGCAGGCACCATGTCCGCAGCAGCAGCAGCGGCAGCCGCGTCCCGGCACAGCGGCACCAAGTACTCCAAGCTGGAGAATGCACTGGACATTGACAGTCCCAGCCATTACGGCGGCAGCCTGGACAGTCCGGGACATCGGTATGTGGGCGAGACGGTGTCCGTGCAGCAGCGGATGATACAGGGTCAGGACGAGCAGCTGGACATGATAAGTGATTCCATTGGCACCCTTAAGACTGTTTCGCGCCAGATTGGCGTCGAGTTGGATGAGCAGGCGGTCATGTTAGACGATTTTGGAAATGAGTTCGACACAACCGAATCCAAGTTGGACACAACAATGAAGAAAGTTGCCAAAGTTTTACACATGAATAACGGTATTTACGGCTTTATACTATATTTTGGAGGATAACATTGATTTACATATGTATGTGCTTCCTTTTCAGATAAGCGTCAGTGGGCGGCCATTCTCATACTCTGTGGGCTGTTATTGTTTGTGATAATTTTGTTTATTGTTTTGTAATTTATTTAGTATGCTTCGTTTGTACTTACGAATGTTTGTAGTGTAAATTCATTAGATTTATTTTCTAAATAAGTATAATTGCAAATTTTAAATGAAAATTCAATATTTTATATATATTTTATTATTAGCCAGACTACAAAATTCTTAGCTGTATATACACGTTTAAACCTTTATTAACTTAAATCATAAACATGTCGAGTGTAAGCGAATTTCCAAAGACAACAACAACAGTAGCCACAGAATGATGCGAGAGTTTTCGACATTGGCTAACTGTTACACTTGCTAAAACGGTACAATTTATATGTGTATGACAAAGAATATATCTGTATATCAAGAGAGTTATTTAAAACAAACAAAAACCTGTATGCAGTTGAGTAAATATATATATATATAATTAAAAATAAGCAAAGAATTTGATTTATTAACAGCCCTCAAGGCAATGTTAAGCCTCTGTTATTATTTGGTAACGGCATTTTGTTCTCTAAGTAAATAGTGTGACCAGATCGCACATAGTACAAAAACATTTCAACACAATGCGCAATGCAAATTGGAAGATCTGCTATTGGTAAATTTGTTTTGCTTGGCGGTAATCGTGTTCTCTTTCAATTGTAAGTATGTCTCACATTAAATACTCTTTTTATTTCAATAAGTTTTATATTTAGCTTACATATGAAGCGCAGTAAAACCAGCAGCGCAGCAGGCACTGCCAAAAAGAAGCCGAAAAAGAACGAAAGCAGCGACGAAGAAACAGTCACAACTGCGCACCAAAAATTAGGCAAGCCGATCTACAACAACTTCGACCAGTTTCTCAGTCACATAGAAGAGAGACGCTCTGCAGCTGCGTCCGATATACACGAATTTGCGTTTAAAAAGAGACGGGTCCGCGTCCTGAGTACCGTTAGCGATGTCAAGGAGCATTGCCGAGGGGGGATCGTTTACTGGATGTCTAGAGATGCGCGAGTCCAGGATAATTGGGCGCTGCTTTTTGCGCAGCGTCTAGCGCTGAAACTGGAGCTGCCATTAACTGTGGTCTTCTGCCTAGTGCCCAAGTTTCTGAATGCAACGTTGAGGCATTACAAGTTTATGCTGGGCGGCCTGCAGGAGGTGGAGGAGCAGTGTCGGGACTTGAATATCTCTTTCCAACTGCTGCTCGGTCCAGCTGTTCATCGGTTGCCGGAGTTTGTCATTGCCGAAGACATCGGCGCTGTTATTTGTGACTTTGCACCGTTGCGGGTGCCGCGGCAGTGGGTGTCGGATGTGGTCAAAGCTTTACCTAAGAATGTGCCAATCACCCAAGTGGATGCACACAATGTCGTTCCGCTGTGGGTGGCCTCGGAGAAACAGGAGTACGCAGCGCGTACCATACGCAACAAGATCAACTCGAAATTGGGCGAATATCTCAGCGAGTTTCCGCCCGTTATTAAGCATCCGCATGGCAATGGGAAAAGTGTTAAGCCCACTGATTGGGCTGCGGCACAGAAGCTACTGACCTGCGACAAGTCAGTGGATGCAGTGGAATGGGCCAAGCCTGGCTACACGGCGGCGTGCCGACAGCTGTACGAGTTTTGTACGCGCCGCTTGCGAGGATTCAATGAGAAGCGCAACGATCCCGTAGCTAATGAAATATCTGGACTCTCGCCATGGCTGCACTTTGGCCAAATCTCAGCACAGCGCTGCGTCTTGGAGGTCCAACGTTTCAGCAGCGTGCACAAGGCGTCGGTGGATGCCTTCTGCGAGGAGGCGATTGTGCGTCGCGAGCTGGCCGACAATTTTTGCTACTACAACGAGAACTACGATAGCCTTAAGGGTCTCCACAGCTGGGCGTATGAAACACTGCAAGCTCATCGCAAAGATAAGCGCAGTCCATGCTATTCACTTGAAGAGTTGGAGCAATCGCGCACGTACGACGACCTCTGGAACTCTGCACAGCTGCAGCTGGTAAAGGAGGGCAAGATGCACGGATTTCTTCGCATGTACTGGGCCAAAAAGATATTGGAGTGGACAGAAACACCAGAGCAGGCGCTGGAGTATAGCATACTGCTGAATGACAAGTACAGCCTGGACGGTCGTGATCCCAATGGATACGTGGGCTGCATGTGGTCCATTGGTGGCATCCACGATCAAGGCTGGAAGGAGCGTGCCATATTTGGTAAGATACGGTACATGAACTATCAGGGCTGTAAGCGGAAGTTCGATGTTAACGCTTATGTGATGCGATATGGTGGAAAAGTGTACAAGAAGAAAGATAATTAAAGCTAATTACTAAGCCTCAGTTAGTAAACGAGGAAATAAATTTGTTGTTTTTTAATTATTTCCACAATTCCATTTATAAGGTGTATAAAATAGTTGATTTAACATCTATGGGCAAAACGCTAGGCGTTTAATCCTTTTCAGCAATTTTGGTTAGGTGATCCTCGATCTCCTTCTCGTCGAGTATGCGGAACTGGGGATTTGACTTGCTCACAACGCCGATTTCAATGCCGTTTGGTTTAAAGTCAACAGCGAGCACGCTGGACAAACAAGTGATGGCCAACTGAATGGTCTTCTCCTCGGAGAGATTGTTTTTGTACTTCTTCTCCAGATAGCTGTTGGCTTCAATCATTTTTGCACCCACCGAGCAGGCACGGAAACCGCAATAGTAGCCGGCTGGATCGGTTTTGTAGACGCAAGGGCCAAGCTCATCGTCGTACGATATCAAGACCATGCTGCATCCCAGCGGACGCATCTCGGCGTTTTGCGTGTACACCTGATTGATATCAGCTATGCGACGGCACAGCACGTCTACGGGCATTTCATAGCCGTACTTGTAACGGAAATTGGCTGCTTCATAGCGTGCCTTTTGCACCTGCGATCGGGAGTCCGCTGTGAAAGTTTCAAATATTAGTTGTAAATGATGATGTAGAAAATATAATCAGCTTACCAATACGTCCGGTCATAACGCAACCAATTTCCTTGGTGATGCCAAACAAATGTGTTACCGTCTTTGGCACAATATTCTTTTCAGTCACCTTCTTCTGGGTGGCCACAACGGCACAGTCGCCGCTCTTCAACGCCACAGAAGTGATGTTCTCCTGAGTAATGGCCTTAAATGCATATTCTAAAGATACGTACAAGTAATAATTTAATTAATTTGCATCCCATAAACTTTTAGTTTATTTTAGTTTATACTTGCCCACTTGATAGAGGCGTCCCTCGGGCGAAAAGATTGTAATGTGTCTGTCAAAACCGGCTGAGCTTCCTCGAGACATTATGTTATTTTTTTAATTTGCCTGAACGGTGAATAATAAAATGTGTTTTCGAAAAGATTTTTATTGATTTTTAAATGCTGTACTTACCTTTATTTTAATAAAAATTCAAACCAACAACTTTAAGTGTGCTTGGATTTTCGATTTGCTCACAGATGAAATTTATAAAGTCATTGTTGACTAGGGATGGCTAAACTTATCGATTTATTGCGCGATAATTTACGCGTAGTTTTTCGCATTTTGTGTGAATGCCAAGAAATGGGCATTCATGTTCGATTATCGATAAGCTTGCGCAACTGTGAATGGCACGCTAAGAAGAATAGGTAAATATACAATAATACAAAAGGATAAATAATATTAAGCAATTATTAAAGTGATAAACTAAGTAAACAACCATTCGTTGTTCGGTGTTAATGCCTTGCGAACATGTACGAGGATGACTTGAAAAATCAATTGACAATTGCGCGGAACGAGATAAATAATTTGAGGTACAATGAAATACTTCACATTTCGCTGAAGTTCAAGTTCAATGTTATTTACATATGTGTATTGAATTCGATTACATGTGCAGGCAGCAAGTGCGCAACTTGCAGCATGTGCAGCGCAAGGACATTCAGACAATAAACCGGCTGCTGCAGGATTTTCGTTGCGAAGGCTGCTCCAGCAAAAACCCCAAGGGCAAGGACAAGCCTGAAACATTGCAACTGCAGGTGCGCTGCAGGTGAGTGGGCCGACAGTGAAACGATATTAACGTTATGTAAACCACAGAACACCAGCAATGACAACATCAATGTGAACGCTGGCGAAGATGTCGCACACTTTAAGCCCATCGGCATAATTCGCACTGCTTTTCCGGAGAAGCGCGCCGTGCCACGCCAATCGAGCGTTGGTAGTCGCCTCCGCAGCCTTATTCAGCTTAAGGATGGAGTCTTTACCAATCCGGAACACTCACTGGAAGGCCTTTCCGAGTTCTCACACATGTGGCTTATCTACCATTTCCATCGAAACAACGCACATCCCAAGGCAAAAGTAGCTCCTCCTCGCCTGGGTGGGGAGCGCATTGGAGTGTTCTCCACACGGTCTCCGCATCGCCCGTGCCCCATTGGTTTGTCGCTAGTGGAAATTGAGAAAATTGAGGGTACAACCATAAGCTTCTTTGGAACTGATATGGTGGATGGCACACCTGTGCTGGATATCAAGCCGTATATACCCTACTATGATGCGCCAGTGCTAAGCGTCGACTCAGGTGTGCTAGGCCAAACATACCTAACTCTTTCTGTATCTAATCCACCTGTGTCACACCTTAAGGTCGTCCGTCTGTGATTCGAAATGAAAACAACACCGACTTCTATGATTCACGTCAGGAGCCGGACGGAGAAGAATCGGACTTGGAATTATATGGAGCAGCTGGCTTCACAGCTAACAGTGCAGCACCACCACCACCTTTGCCCACTGCAGTGCGTGTGCCCAATTGGGTGGTGACCAGGCATCGGCTGAGCGTTTGCTTCAACGAGAATGCGGAGGCACAGCTGCTGCAGCTGCAGGTGCACAAGCAATGTATTGTGGACATCCTGGAGGCTGATCCACGTTCCGTGTATCTACGCACAAAGTACGGCTCACAGATCTTCACTTTCCAATTAAGCGAGGTCACTGTCACGTGCAAGTTCGACGACAAAGCTGCAATTGTGACTGTGGTGCAGGTGCGACGCAATGAGAACATTCAGGTGGCCGCCTTGGATGGGGAGCCACGCATTTCTTGATGGAGAGGCATTTATTTATAAGTTTTAAACATGAATTCAGAATTCTGCTTCGTAGTAAAGTAAAACAACGTGCTAGCTTATGTGTTCAAGTTGAGCTTTAAAATGTAAACAGTTCGTTTTGTCGACTCCGTATAATATATATGTATACGAGGCATATGCGCTTATATTGTAAAGAATCAAAACTGTGTTTAAATTTACTTTAATTTTGTGTGCTATGTATATCCGATTATACTTCATGGCCTTTCTTTTTCCTTTGCCAGGCAAAAAGAAAATGGGCGATACACTAACTTGGCCCGAGTTTCTTAGCCAGGCCAAAGAGTTTCTCGAAATGTCAAAGCGATTAAGTGACAGCTGGCAGCTCTATGAAAAAGTAAAATCCATGATTACAATTCAATTTCCATACCTTACCATTTACCTTGTGACATTTCTTATAGGATGGAGAGGAGGCCAACACTTTTCTGAGATATAGTCAAAAGATCAAATGCAAAGCGAACAGTGAGCTGATAAATGTGGAATATCATATCGTATATAGCATTTCTTACCAGGTGCCTATGCTCTACTTTCAAGCGCACAGATCTGGTAAGTTTGTCAGACTTAAACTAAAGTTTATGCAAGAGTTACAGAGCAACATTTTACAGATGGTGGACTTTTGGATATTGAAGCCACATGGAACGTTTTTATGCCGGACGCTCCACGCAACGATCTCTACCAGATGCTAACCCAAATGGAGCATCCGGTGCTGTTTCGTCCTTTTATGGCGCTGCATCCTTGCCGCACCGGCGAGATCTTAGCCCAATTTGGCAAGGAGAGTAAAAATCGAGTGCTCACCTTTATCAGTATATACGGACCATATGTAAAGCTGGAGTTATCCAATACGTATGGCTTATTTATTGAAGAAAACAAAACGGATTGATTAATAACATCTATATATATAGATTGTGTTTATTATTGGATTACAGGCGTGGTTTACATAAACGGTTATGATTCTTAGGTATATATGCTATAGACTCTAATACATATTTTTAAGATCCTTGGCCCAATTGAAAGCCAAAGTCATTTTATTTATAACACTTTGTAAAATTCAAAAAGCAAAGCGAGTTTTCAACTGATTCGAAAATTTCTAATAATATAAGATAATCCTTAATATTTTAGCACTTGAAGCTGCATTATGGCACATTTACGAATTTTGCTACAATAAAACTATATACGAGACGATATATATATATATATATATATAGCTACGATAAGCATATTAATTTATTTACAAATGTTTCAGATTTGAAATATACTTAGTTTATAGCGCTACATACATGCAAAGAAGCATTTAATTTCTAAGCATAATTAATTACTATTTTGGTTAGTTATTCCGTCTAAATCTGATTCGTTTACCTTCAGTTTCATATACTTAGTTTAGTTTCTTTCTTACTTAATTTCTTACCTAATTTCTGTAAATAAATACATTTTAGTCTGTAGTTCTATAGTACATAGTTTTTTACCTTATCATAAATAGTTTATATTTTGGATTTCTATTCCTGTTGGGTTGGTTTATTTTTCCCTAAATATTAGATTTTTGTTCATTTATAATTAATGTTAACTGGCTACTGTGTGGCATTTGCATCCCGACGCCGAGGCACAAACAAAGACCACGCCCCCTGCTGGGAGGCGCAGTGCAGTTTTGTGGGCGTTGGGACTCGCACTCGAAAATGTTTGTTTGCAAAAATTAAATGTTTTTTTTTATGCTTTGTGTATATATTTGCTTGCATTGTAATCGAAAACAAAATGCATATTACATACATACATATATATATATATATATTTTGTTTTTGGGAAACATTTCTACTTTAAATATTAAATATTTAAGTGTAAAAAGTATTTAAAGCAGAGTTCCTATAATGTCTGAGTAGTTATACATGACCTATACCACAGAGGGTATATATAACATAATCTATATGTAGATGATAATACAACAACTGAGTATTTTAAGTTCTTGTATAGTTGATAGATAGGTAGGTACTATGTATATAAGTGTAATCTTTGATATATATAAATATGCCATAGTTGGGGTTCTGCTAGGAATGATTCTTGAATATCATTTAACTTTCGATCTATGTGTACAAAAAGAGCACTTTATATAATATAATGGATAGAACTCACATCTATATATGCATAAGTGCGCATGTATTGTTTCAAGCACAACTAGTTATAATTGTTATATATTTCCATGCTTTATCTACTATCCGACGAGGGTCTAACTGTACTTACTATATAGTTACAAAGATTCTGATCAGATATTGATTCGATTCTAGTTGAATTTCGTAATTTATTTGGTGTATATATTTGAGTATTAATCTGCACACTTAACATACATATATATGTATCTTTGTATATAGAACTATATTAAATATACATTTGTTCGTACTTTTTATCGCATTTGATGTATTTGTTTTTCATATCAAAATTCATTTAAAGCTTTACCATTTCATTGATATTTTGTATATCAAGTTACATTTTATCTATTTACAATATATAATAAATAAATAACATATATATATATATATTTGACTATATCTGCTGCTGTGTGTGTTTCACATGAGGATTCGTACAAAATGTGAGGCCAATTTATAAACTCAATCTGAAAATTTCAAACGTAGCCAATGATATGTTTCAATGTATGTTTAGGAACTTGTAAGAAAATAAATTCGATTTTCCATCTTTATCGAAACAAGGGTTGGATTCGGATTCGGATTTGGATTCGGATTTGGATTCGGATTCGGATTCTAGAGTCTCACACAGCAGGCAGCACTTTTTTCTTTCTCAGTTTCGACGGATTTAATTGTAAATATGTATATATGTAAATGTGTATATATATTTTTTTTTTTATTTTTTTTTGGTTTTTACTTTTATTTTGCGTGTAGAATTGTGCATTATTTTGAAAATTCGCACTACAATGTTTTGGTCTCATTTTAGTTGCATTATTGGACAAGTTTTACATGTGTGTGTTTGTTTGTATGTGTGTGTTCTTACAGTGTCTAATAAATATATCTATATCTAGACATATATGTATGTGTATATCCATATAGTACATCTAAAGCTTTCACACTGAAGCAGAACTCTGAGATTTTTTCTTCCTTAGTCTAAACATATATACAAAATCATGCATATATATATATATTCTGTATATAGTATATACAATCTGAACTATCGGGAATGCTTGTGACTACTAAAGTACTCGTCGTACGGTATAATTGGCTATTAAAAACGATTTGTAAAGCTCTACAACTCACTCGACTCTAAGATTCAGACACTGTTTAACTAATCGAGCCCGTGGGGTATATACACTATAAAGCTAATTATGCTTGCTAAGTTAAGTTATGGACGGTGGTGCTTCTGGTTACAATACGGTAATCATCCTCCAGCTCATCGGCCGACTCCGCCGTCTGTCGACGTCCAATGAAGTCGCTCGATGCGCTGCGCCTGAATCAGCTGCAGAGCATGTTAAAGAATCCTCGTCCTTTCTCGGATCGGGCCGCCATCAGCATAGGAACTTGGTTTTTGTGGGTAACCTTTATCTGCAGAATATAGTCGTATATATATATATATATATACAAGGCCATTGTGATCGAATCTTGAGATCCGCTTACCGTGCAAGGCATCTGCATCCAGGGCTCGCCATCGATTTGCATGGGGAACGTTTTCTTGGTCTTGATGACCACCTCGCTGCACTGCGCCAATCTTCGACCGGAGGCTCGCAGTCCGGTCCGCACCTGTCCCATGTGCAGGCAGTTCTCCAGGCCAATCACCTCGATCAGACGATCTCCAAAGTCTGCAAGCAAAGCTCTTTCACACTCGGTGGCCAATCTTTGGAGCCTTGGGACTTACCCTGAATGGCGACCGAGAGATCCACGGAATTGAAGCTCGTGGCGGAGAACTCTTTGTCGCTGGACTTGAGCTTCTTGCTCTTGCCGAAGGGTCCGGCGCTCTTCCGAATGCGCTTTTGGGAGAGATGCTCGCCCCACAGGTTCGATCCGCCATGGGTGTAGGGTATGTTCAGCAGAGCCACACCCTGCAAATGCGGCCCGTTGGCCAGGTCCAAAGCAACGCCATCGCACTGCCAGAAAAGGGAATCGGTAATTGGTGAGTGGCCAGCCTGTCTTTTGTCCAACCCAATTGGACGCTTACCACAATTTCGATATTCTCATGCAGATTCTTGCAGGAGGCGGCGAAAGTCTCCGATGTTGCGTATTCGAAGTACCAAAGTTTGTTCTTCATCCGGCTGTTGAATTTGTGCGGATTTTTCTCCCGCTCCAAGTGGAATTTGACGCAAATTGCGGCATCCTGGAAAAGAGTGGAAAGTGAGTCACAATTTGCGGTCACGTAGCACAGGTGGGCTCTGAGTTTCACAGGTGAGCTGCAGAGGAAGAGGTGAATAGTGAATAGTGAATAGTGAATAGTGAATAGGCCACAACTCGACCATGTTGTCATAATCCATGTGAATCACGGCCAGCTACATGCAGGACACGAAATCCTCTGTCAGAATTTTAATGTTGCATATGCGAACACTTCAGGCTGGCGGGGGAGGGGAAGCCGGTGGGTGAGAGCTTTGGCACAGCTGTCCCACTTTAGTTGCGCATACGACACGTTGCACCTTTGTAGGCGCATTTATAATGCACGTCAGCACCCACACACACACCCGCACACATGCTAAAAGTGGAAATGTCGGCACCTGCTTTGGCATTTACCTTGTGGCTCAACTTAATTGTGGCTGTTGCCTTCACAGGTAAATAAGATTAATTATGGCTCTAGCCTCAAATTGAATTATGAATCAAAGGTGCGTGAACTGCAAACTTTTTAATTAGCCGGGCTAACAAAGCGTCGGCCCTGCCGAAAATTAGGGATTATGAAATTGAGGCCAAATCGGGTGCTGCTGCCAACTAATTTGCTGACAACGGCTTATTAGCCGTGTGGGCCATTAAAAAGGCTTGAGCTTCAGTTGGACGTGTGTGCATAAAATTTGTTAGCCAAATGTGCAGGCCACATAAAGGAACACCTTAAGACCGCAAAGCCAGGACACGCGGCACATGTCCTTTAGCCTCCGCTTGAGCTTCGGCGGAGCTCACATAAAAGGCGGACGGAATGCCATAAAAGTGCGAGGCTGGAGCCTAAGACCGGGATCTCTTTTTGGCCAAAAGCGCAACGCACACACAATAACGTATTTATTTACCCCTTGACCCGACCTCTGCTGCGGCCTCTGCTGGCGTCGTTGCTGCGTCCTCTGCTGCTTCTTGCCACTTTTATGAAGAACGCGCTTAACGTCAATTGTTGACGTTAAACCAAAGCGTCAGTGTGAAATACTTTTTCATGCCGCATTACCCCCACTCCCCTCCCCCGCTGGGCCTTAGGGGAGGCACCACTTGAGCCAGCATATCACACGCACACGCACACACACACACACACACACACACACACACACAGACACACAGACACACATTCACATGCACTCGTGAGTGTTTGCAAGTTGCCTGCGAGTCCTCCAGCTGCAGAGATCCACACAAGTGCCAAATGGGTTCTCCGAGATGGTGGGAAGGGTGTACTAGAGGAGGGGGTGGACGAGGAGGGGGAGGAGGCTGTGCGAAATGAAGCCGACAAGTGAAATCCCAGCGGCAACAACACGCACAATAATAACAATGACAGCGACAACGACAACGGCAACAAAGACAATGCGTGGCTCGACTGTGGAATACCCTGTAAGCCAACTTCTAGGAAGTGTGGAATAGATGCAAGAGTTAGTTAGCTATGCAATATAGCGCTTCGACTTTAAGATATTAGATAGTTTCATATATCTGGCGACTATTATTTATTATACTTCCAATTCATTCGCTTAACCCTAATACCCGATTCCTTCACGGAATACCCTGTAAGACTTATAAACAACTTCTTGAAAAGTAAACTTTGCTATGCTAATAGAAAACTGTGAGAAAAGTTGAAGAATTACAAAAGCCTTTGCTTAGGGTATACATTTTGTATACGTTGTATGTATGCGTATGTTCATTCTGCATGATATATACGGATCCAACTACTCCAACAATTCATCAGAAGAGTTAGCAAAGCCAAACGAAATTTGATATTATAACTATATATAACTATGTTATATACATCTAAGGACTTTCTCTGGCTAGATATACCCCTCGATTTCTTCACTCTAAGGGGTATGTGTAACAACAAAATCGTCGACAGTTTGCTGTAGCCGCCTACAGTTTAAACAAACGCACATCAGGTCATAAATAAACTAACACCCACACACAAAGGCGCACATACGCACACGCACACGCACACGCACACGCACATGCGAAAGAACATTTGATGGCATCTTTTTGCCGTATTTGTTATTTTGGCCAGGATTTCTGTGGATCTTAATCGCATGGCTGGCAATTGTGACTGCGTATTAGGCTGATATTTAGTTACGGCAAAGGACGAGCACCGACGAGGAGGCGGAGGCGGAGGGGGCGTGTGTGTGGCAGAGAGTGCAAAATGTTTGCACTAAAAGGATTTCAACTTTAGCCGCACTTGACAAATGGTGCAGCATTACAAAATACACACGCACACACACACACATATATATGTATACTGTCTGTGAGTGGAAATAAAATCAGTAAACACTATCGGAGGAACTGGTCTTGGCCATTTTGTTGGTCGGATGTGTGGGCGTGTTTTCATTCTGATTAGACGAAGGACACGACTCAAGTTGCGCCTTGCTGATTTGTACAACACATCCTTTTTAGTAGTTGCCATTTGCTTTACTTTTCCCACTTTTTCCACTCTTCTTGTGGCTTCCCTCCCCTCTCCTCGTCTCTCCTCTTCTCATGTTGTCCTGCTCTCATATCTCGTGTCCTGCCTGCCTGTAAATTTCCCACTTAACCTTTCTTTATGGCCGCATTAAATCTTCGCCAGCTACTTAGTCGCACACGTCCAAAGGGTGTTCCTTTGATTTCTCATTTCTCAGGACCTTTCCACAGCATCCATAGCATCCATAGCATCCATAGCATCCATGCCATCTTCATCTCCGGCTCGTGCTAAATTATTCAAAAGCCTTTAGCCAAAATAAAACTTTGCAGCTTACATCCTTTCGCCATCTGATTCAGATTCTCCTCCTCATTTGAATTTATTGCCTCTCAGTGTGCGAATGTGTGTGTGAGAGTGTGTGTGATTTTTTTGGGGCCAGACATTGTCAAATCGTCCCTGGGGCGCAATCTGTTTCCCAGGACTCTTTAAGGGACAGTTGTCGGCAATCGTAATTAGAAGAAGTGCCTGCAGACAATTTGCTCATTAATTTAAATATCGCATAGTTCGCATATCTGACAATCTTCCTAACTGGCCATTAGAATCTGGCAGTATCTGGCCATTAAGGGCTTCGAGGTGGACATTAAAACCGACTCTTAAGTGCACCTCTTCAATAGCTTATGGACTCTGGCAGAGTCTTGCTGTAAGCTGTCGATATTTGTGGGATTGTGCCTCACTAAAAGAGGAAATAGTTTGCTTCACAATTAGAGGAAATCAAAAGAGACTACATTAGAACTTCCCTATGAGAGCAAAGATACTTCAACAAGGATTTATACTCAATTCTTAGTCGGCAATAGGTGAATCTTTGGCTATAAGAGTGCGAGCCCTTGCCTTCTGATCAGGGTCTACCTTACTTTTCTCCTTCTTCTATTCCTTGCTCCTTTAACAAGGCTTTAAGCCGAATACTCCAGAGTTTAAGCGAATGGACGGAACCTATAACGGGAGTTAACCTTTGCAACCGCAGCCAATCAGGTTGCCTTTTGCTTCACATTTACGCAGCTTCCGATTTGCATGCGAATGTCCTTTAAGTCCTGTTCGTCCTGTTCGTCCTGTTCGTCCTGTGTGCGCTGCAAATGCATCGATGGAGCATTTATAATGCAAATGAGCCTCTGATGATTGATTGCCTGCTATTTGGTGTGTATTTGTGTTAGTGTGAGTGTGTGTTTGTGTGAGTGTGTTTGCCAATCAACTTTTGCCACATTCGCAATTGGGAACGTTGCAAGTTTTCGTGCAACACTTTTGCAATTGGCCCAACCGCGTGGCAATTGTGGCAAACGGGGATATGGAAATTTCACAATTGTTGTTTTCGCTTTGAATACCCTGTATTGCAAGAGAATAGCGGCATATTAACTACAGGGTACTCGCATAAACTAATCTACTGTCTCCTTTGTTCGCGTTTATTTGAAGCTCGCGGCAAAAAGGAAAAATTTGTTGTAAGCGATTCGCGTGGAAATTTGCATTAGAAAGCCCTGCGCTTTTCCAACTTTTCATTTGCGTGCATTTCACATTTGAAAATTGAGTTCTGTTTGCTGCTTCCTCCAGACAGAGCGGAAGGAAATGTGCGCCACGTTTCGCTTTCAGACATCACAAATGCTGAACGCTGAATGCTGAATCCTGAATGCTGAATCCTGAATGCTGAATAACTGATTCAGCAAATGAATATCTATATGAATTATTGAGCAGAGCAAAGAACAAAGTGCTTCGGATTCGTATATTGACTTAAAGCAAGTAAACCCTATGAATCCGCAATGAATATTGTTATCCTTCCCGCCGAAGGACTTCGCCTTCTGTTGATTCTGCTTTCAATTTGTATTTTTTTTTTCATATATATTCATATATAAAGTTTTACATTATCATAATTGAGCAGCTTCCAGCTTTCATGCTTAACCTAATGGATCCCTGATCAGGTGCTATATATAATATTATGATATTAGTAAAATAAAGAAAATATTGAAATCAATGCTCGATTTATCCGATTTGTAGTAGTACAAATCATACATCTGCATTTAGAATGGAATTCGAAACTCCTGGAAAATTATTCAAAAATCGAGCGGAGTTTCAAGCAAAGCTTAAAGTTGTTTGGCGGCACAGCCAGATGTGCGTCATGTGGCAAGTGGCATGTGGCGAGTGGCAAGTGGCGCGAGTGGCGTGCGCAAGTGGCGTGCGGCAAGTGGCATGTGGCAGTGTGCCTGACAGGACATTAGCCGCACTAAATAGTTGACTGATTCACAAACACAATAGAGGGAAAGCAGCAGAGGAGAGAGGATGAGAGGATGAGAAGGGGAAAGGGGAGCAAGTGAGAGAAGGAAAGGAAACAAACTTTCTACTCACCACCCCGACGGAAAAATAATTGTTGATAATGTTGTAGGGCACGGTGCAATCCTTGTCCAAATGCACTTTGATGGGCTTCTGTGGAATGTTGCTGCTGCCAGCTGCCGCTGCTGCTGCTCCTGTTGCAGTAGGTGTTGCTGCACTCACTTCTGCTGCTGCTGCAGCTGTGGGTGTTGTCGGCGTGACTGGTGTTTGCGGTATGCTCGCCACTTGATGTTGCTGCTGCTCCCCAGTGTTGCAGCTGTTGCTGTTGTTGCTGTTGTTGCAGTTGTTGCAGTTGTTGCTGTCCGACAAATCCAATGACAATGTAATTTGCTGCTTAACGAGGCTCTGCTGCTGACCATTATGAACATCGCTTTGACTATGCTGCTCCTCTCCCTCCTCCTCTGTGGCAGTTGCAGTTGCAGCCGCAGCAGCAGTTGCAGCTTCCGCTGCCAACTTTTGCTGCAGCTTGTGTTGCAGCAGCAGCGTCTCGAGCGATTGCTTTTCCGTCACATCTGTCTGCCTGGCTAGTGGCAGCTGCACGGTTCGTGCCGCTGTTTGTGGCATGTTGTTACTGCCACTTGAGTTGCTTGTGTTGCTGTTGTTGCTGCCACTGCTGCTGTTGCTCCTTGTGGCAGTCAGTGCTTTGTGCACCCGCTTCGTTTCGAATGTGGACATCGAAATGCTTTTCGTGGTTGTGGTCCGGGTTCCACCTTCCGTGCCACTTGACTCCTGACCCCGCTCCACGCTGCTGCTGCAGCACTCCGTTGTCATCATAATCGATGTTGCAGTTGCAGCGGCTGCTGTCTGCCTGCCACTTGACAGGTTGTCGTTGCTGCAGCTGCCGCTCATCAAGCTCTGCCGCTGGATTTCCTCGAACCGTTCGATCACCGATTTGTCGACCACAACGCTCTGCGACAATTCAATCACCTTTTGCATGTTCGAGTGCAGAGTTACCTGCAAATAGACCAACACACATATACACACATACACACACACACACACACATACACACACACACACAGACAGATGGAAAGTTAGTTGGCGTGTGGCTAGAGTCAAAATTAGTTTGTGTAATCGGTTTTTTGGTTCGACTCGAAACCAAAACCGAATTCAATTTGCGAACGGGAATCGGAAAAACCTTTTGGGGTTAATTGAATTTTTCTCATCGAGTGACCCGTTCTGTGGCATCTGTACCTTACTTCCAACTGTTGTCAGTTTGTATAAGTCTTTATCTATAGTATATATCGGATATGGATGTGGTTTATTCCCTTCAAGGCAACAAAATCTGGACTTGGCTTCGCTTAGCTCTAGTTCGATTGAACAGTTCAATCAAATGAATGTTGGTACTGGTTCAGTGAAGTGTACATTTGAATAATCGACTGAACTAGTTGTTAACTCTTCGAAAAGAGCTGGAACACTAAAGCCTAGTCTCGGTCTCTCACCTTTGGTCGCAGCTCCTCCACAGTGGGTGGCGTGTTGGTCACCTCGATGCTCCAGCGATCCAGCATAACGGTCGAGGCTCGCTTTATCTTCTCCATTAGCTTGGGTATATTCTCGCCTTCGTAGCCGCCGCCCCAGCGCAAACACCGAGCCAAGTCGTTGCCAGTTCCTAAGGGAATCACCCCGATGGCAGGCTGAGTGGCCAGCTCGATGGAGTCTGTAAGAGCGCAAGAGTGTGTGTGTGTGTGTGGGTGTTTGTTACAGTTTACAGTTTACTGTTTACTGTTAGCTGTTAGCTGTTAGCTGTTAGCTGTTAGCTGGCAGCAATAGCTTACCCATTGCCTCGAGCACCCAGCCGACGGTGCCGTCGCCGCCGCAGCAGATTACCTTGAAGTTGGGCAGGTCCTTGAAGAGCGTGAGTCCTGCCGAAAGCAAAGAAGAGCTTAAGTGGAGCAGCCAAGGAATAAGTCTTGAATCTTGGACGCACCTTCTTTGGGCCCTCCCTTGGAGAGGTCGTACACCTGCCTGGGATTCAGCATGTACTGGAACTTCCGCAGGATCCGATCCCCCTGTCGACCTCCGCTCTTCGGGTTGACAAAAACCAGGAGCGGGCAGCTGAGCTCGTCCGGCGGCGTGATTTGAAAGTGCGTTGCCTGATGATGATTCATTTGTGATTTCTACTCGAAATTTGCATATGGGGGGTTACGAGAGGTCAATTTTGAATGGGAGTTACGCAGTGATAACAAAAGCAATTTTAAGTACAGCAAGCGGCGTGCGTATTGAAAGGTCAATGGATTAGTACAGTTGCCAATTGGTTGGGATAGTCGGTCTTAGCGGCCAGGTCTTAACGGATAAACAGATAACAGATCAACTCACTTTATGCGCCTGGTTAACCGATCGCTGGCGATCCAAAACTGCGGGACAGATTGCAGTGGGTGGCACTATTAGCTCCGCGTACTCCCCCAGGGTGCATTCCTTCTTGACGGACGAGGCGCATCGATTGTGCAACTAGAGAGGTGCAAAGAGGGAGGGAGAGAGGAGATTAAGAGATTAAGAGATTTTCCATTAAATTAGCCAGCATGCAAAGTGTATAAGACCTAAATCCCAAACAAATAAGTCGGCAGCACTCGACTGGCTCATGCCCTGTCCGGTAAGGAAATACCCTATACATGACATTGTTTCTATATGGGGAAGCTATAAAAAGGGCTATTAAAGTATTCTGAGTTCACATTATGAAAAGAGTTAAGACATAGATCAAGCTCATTGTCTTCATCTGAGACAGGCCAATATACCCTATTTATTAATTTTTTAACGAGTATATAAAAAAGGAAAATGCGGCTCGTAAAAATTGAGCGCTGTTAAATTCAATTTTTGCCTCAACTCAGCTTCATTTAAGCGCTGCCGCTGCTTCTTCTTCCTCTGCTGCTGCTGCTGCTGCTGCTGCTGCTCGTGCTCGACTTGGACGCCTAGGCGTATGCGTATTATTTGACGAGCTTTCCTCACGCTCCGCTTGGCTTGGCTTGGCTTGGCTTGGCTTGGTTTAAGCGCTTTAATTTTCGCTTTAATGAATCCGATTAAAAGTTTTTTCGCCCGCCACCCTTGAAAATTGTTAATTTACGCCTAAATGAGATTTAAGCGGCGCCCATTTTGCAATATACACGAGTATAACAGAAGCCACTTTTGTACCGTTATGAGCGTGTGGCACGTTTAAAGTCCTGTGCCACACGTTGCACATTAAATGGCGGCACAAAGCAAGGACATCTACTCAGAAGTTCTTCTGGCATGTTTGTGGCCTCATTCATCGAACACTAGCGGCCATTTACTCAATAGAGCTGGCTATTATAACTAGTTCAATTTCACTGGTTCAGTTCTTTAGTCTGTGCAGCTTACTGATTTAGTTCTTTCACTGGTTCAGTAATTTAGTTCTTCTCATATAATCCACAGCTGAACAGTTGCAGTCAACGATTCCTTCTTGAGCTGGTTCCGGACTATGCGACGCAGTTCCATTGAGTAGCTCTCGTTCATCTCGCCTTCATCTGAGCAGCTCAATCGAACTAGTCCTGAACGGTGCGCCTCAGCTCTGGAATTTACGGTTGCATCCACGTTCAGCTTTCGAAACATTTCCAGAGTCGCAATTGGACTGCCATTATTTGTTTTGTTGTTGTCGCTGCTGCTGCTGCTTCTTCTTCTTCTCCACCTTGTTGGCTGCCTGAGATAACGAATTCGGAATTATCTCGACGGCTGCACTTGTCAAAGTTGGGAGACAAAGTTGTTGCACGGCGGCGCTTGCCACAGGCGCTGTGGCATGCAGCTGCATAATTTCTTTGAGACGTGACGATTCGCCAGCCATAACGAAGCCGAAAACTAAAAGGAGACAACGAAGTGCAGGCCAAATAGACAACTGCACAAGTGTGCGTGCGCGCGTGGGTGTGTGTGTGTGTGTGTGTGTGTGTGACACGGATTGCAGTTGTAGCTAAAATCACTTCCGCTTAACAAGTTTTTGCCTGAGTCAAAACAAATACGAGAACATCGTCCAACTCCTGAGACTTTTCCCTGTTGATCAAAATAATTGAAATTCTCCATATTGAAGAAATTCCGAGCTTGTGCACAGTGGAATGTTCTCTATCTCTGTCTCTCTAGCCGGCAACTGTCTTGTTAAATAAATGCTTTGAAGTATAAAAATGCCATTTAAACACTTCTCGCCCCAAGAATTTTACTTTTATTTGCCATTGAGCATCTGCATTCTGTTTTAGTATATGAAATCCATCTTCGCTTGGATTAAACGAGTGTATCAAAATGTTTGCAGTTCCATTTAAAATGGTTTAAATGCAATCGAATCGTCATTTATGTGAAATGCATTACTCTTATGCATTTCACATAGTTGGGAGTGTCTGACTAGTAGATGTCCTTGTACCTTGCATTAAGTAAACCTTCGACGAAAAGGTATCTTAAACTTGTTCAGTAAATGATTAAATTATGATACGTCAGGTATATCTGAGTACAAATTTCAAAGTTTGAGGAATGCAACTTTTGTAGTACCCGAGATATATTCTTTCGTACAGACGGACCGAGCGACATGCTTAAATGAACTCATTTACTACTGCATAGGATCACCGTTAGACTCACCATCATGTGGCACCAGCGGCAGGTGAGTCCCGTTATGCCGTGGTAGGCCTTGATGCGTTTCCGGCACTTGGAGCAGCGTCCGTAGCAGTTGCCCTCGACCCAATGGTGCAGCAGATCTCCGCCGCATTTTGGCTTCTTCGACTTGACGTACGTGGTGATGCACGAGGCAGGGGCATGTTGCACGCAGCGCTCGTGCACCGTGTATTTGCAGACTGCAGAACGAGATATATTATATAAGAACTATATATAGCTGTATCTAAAGGGAAAAATGATTAACTATTCCTTTAAATTCCATTTCAATTTAGTTCACTTTTAAGACATTTTCTCGAGGGAGTTTCCATCATATAAATGTAATTTCCGCTTCGGCCTAATGTAGCTAGGCATTTAGCTACATTTTCATACACACACACACACACACACACACACACACACACACACACACACACACACACACACACACACATACATACATATGCGATACTTACGCACACAGCAGAGTCCTTTTTTGCCAAGGCCAACCAACATATTTAGGCAGAGGTTGCAGTAGGCCGGCTTGCTAAAGTGCTTCAGGCGCCACACGTGGATGCCATCCTCTTTGAGAGTGGTGCTGTCAACACCTGCAAAACAGAGCACACAGGGACGGGGCAGAGGCAGGTGGGTTAGAGTGAGATAGAGTGGCCTGATATGCCGTTCGGAACACAAAGCTTAACACTTTTGCATACGTGCAGAGAGCAAAAATTGCCACGTTTACTTATTTTCACATTTTTTCTCGCCACTTTTCACAGATAGGCGGGACTGCCTGTACTACCTGTACTACCTGGACCTGTACCTATACCGGTGCCTGCTGCAAATGACTTGATTATTGAGGCAGCCAATGCAGACAGAGACACGGCGGACAGGTGGACAGACTGACTCTCGGGCAGGTAGCGAAGCGGTAAGTGCATTGAAAGCTTCCCGGCTACTTGGAGCGTGGAGAATGGGGATTGGGGATTGGGGTTTGGGGACTGGTGCTTGGGAGTTGGCTGCACACTCACCGAGGAGGACAAGGAGTGGAATGGTTGTCATGCCACCCCGTTGCCACTCATCCAAGGACACGGTGCCATCGGCGTCGTAGTCAATCTCAACCATCATCTCCTGCAGTATCTGCAAGTTAAAAAAGATTTGTATGAAAAAAAGTGGCTCGGGGTTGGAAACCTTAGTCTGAACGACTTCCTGATTCAAGGTGTGAAGTTCAGAATATAAATATATTTATTCGAGTATGTATATATTGGTTATTTTTTTCAGTAACTCTGCCACATTTGGCATTCAACTTCGACTGCTTCGAGTGGTTGCATTTCGTGGCTATAAATACAGGTAAGCTTATTACGATTGCCTGCTTCCATGCCACAAATATTTCCTTTTTCTCCATTGATGTGCTTCCTCCAATAGCTTCAAGGATGCATTCAGGACGCAACCACAAACTTGTTCGTAAATCGGAGTCAATAACTGTGACTTGAACGAACAAAAAGACGCAACAAAAGAACTGCGAATACTTTAAGGATGCGCAGTAAAAAGTTAATTAATTGCAAGCTCTTTTTTTATATTTCCCTTGTCTTCAATTTGAACTGATTCTTCAGAAGTTATATACCAGATATGTTGAATATAAGAACAGGGGAATGACTTAATGTGGTTCTATCTCGGTTATGTCCTTGCAGACCAACCACTTCGATAATCATTAAAATAAAGGAAACAAGGACGATTTAAATGTCCTTTGACCAGTTTGTAGTGCGACAGAGTTAAAGCTGCTTAACTTTAATGGACTTGCTGTTTTAGCCATAACTCGGTGGAAACCTTCGCAGAATGAACGGAAACGGTTTGTAAGGGTCGCAAGGAGGAGGAGAAGGACAACCAGTTTAAACCCGATTACAAGCCAATTCGTTTTCCTACAGCATTTTACTGTATTTCCTGTTGGTTTTAATAAACGTTGGCATTTTCTTTTGTATCTTTCGGTTCGATTTGTCGAGCTTCAAAGGACATTTTCCCAGGAATCATTTGCAGGATACACTTCGCAGCGAGAGAAATGTTCAACATCCGGTGGCATTCGTAATGCGAGCAATCGATTTAATGTTCTCTTTCCCATCAACGATAGACTTAAAGCGAGGTCCTGTGCGATGGAATTGAAGTGTTCGCTATTCGCTTTTCGCTTTTTGATATTCATAAGGCCGCAGATATTTATGCGGCATCCTTTTTTTCGGCTCTTTGCAGCACTGTTTTTAGCCGGAAATGAATTTCAGAATTATGCAGTTCATTAAGCGTCTTGATTATTTCGGTTTCAACTATGCCGCAGAAACTCTTTTTTATGCCCTGGCAGAAGAATTTTGATTAAAATATTTTGTGTGTATCTGCTTAGAATTTAAAGTATGTGACTCCATCGCGCCGTCTAGCTGTGTCCTGCGTCCTACGTCCTGCGTCCTGCGTCCTGCGTCCTGCGTCTTGTGGACTGTGGACTGTGTCATAAAGCCCTCATGGAAAGTGCGCACAAGCCGCACCAAAAGCGAGCCAGAAACTCGTCCTGCCTTATCCTTAACGCAGCTAGATTCATTCCCATTTCCCACGTCCTGTTCGTCCTGGTCGTCATCGTTGCGACATAACCCGAGGGTATTTTGTTAATTGAGTTTTGTGACGCTTTGACTTTATTTGCGGTCGCCAACAACATTTTTTCTTTATTTTTTCTAGTTGTTCAACGCGTCGAACGAGCGATTACTTAAACCTATTTCATTTCGATATAATTGGAATGGGCATATAAGGGTATCTAAGGCTATACGGCCATGCATTGTTGTTGCTGTTGCCATGGTTTCCTATACAAACTATTAAGTCCTTCGTCAACTCGAATCGTAAGACAATCAAATGAATTGAGTTTCGAGTGTTCGGTAAGTAATTGAAAAAGTTTTTGACCGCAAACCCAATCACTGCGATTGATGATTGATTGGTTGATAGTTCTCTTCATTCCGGAGTATTTTTGTGCGTATAATGAGCCGTATTTTAAGCGGGCTGTAATGACTTTTAAGTGTAAAGCGCTTAAGTTGCACTTAAAAGCAGGTGTTTGTGTGTGTGTGTATGTATTGGTGTGTGTGTGTGTGTGTGTGTGTGTGTGTGTGTGTGTGTGTGTGTGTGTGTGTGCCACTCACCGGACGCAACTCTGTGACATCCCAGCCAAGATATTCAGCTACGGCCATCATCTGATTAACAATGGCATCCATTTCGGCGGTGTCCAGGACTCCGTTGCTGTCCGTGTCGTAGAGCCGGAACATGACTGCCGTAATGAATGTTTGAGAGAATGGTTGAATGAATGATAGGGTTGATAAGGTTCACATCAGTGCCAGAAAGGTCAAGTGCTGCTGGCCACAGTTGCGGCACAGCCTTTCGCTTACATTCGAGCTTGTCCTCCGGTCGTCCGGCCTCGAGCAGTGATAAATAGCAGACGACATCCTTCAGCGGGACCTTCAGTGTCAGAGGATCGAAGTGCGAGAGTTTCCGTGTCAGCAGCTTAATGTCAGCTGCAAATAGTGTAAAGTTTAACGATTTGAAGCATTTGTCATTGCTTTCAATTCTTAGTTACAACTAATATGGGAAGATTTACAAGCGGGGAAGTGAGTCCTAGTAGGATTTCGTTTTGTGGAGGTTTCTGGATATGCGCGTATTATTTATGTGAATCACCATTCCAAATTTGGCTCAGCCTCTTTTTATTTTCGAGTTAGGCTCGAAGTGGGATACAGCAAAAATTGATAAACTTCTATTGCTTTTGGGAAACAGAGAATGCATCTAAAATTGCAATTTTATTGCTTGTCTAAATTTCGAGATAAATGGGAGCGCACGAACAGGCAAGGCAGAGCTCGGATAACCCATTTACAATAGTTCTAGGGTATAGGAAGTGGAGCCTCAGCCTCGTTAGAAAGTTAGTGTATTGAGCAAGTCTCATACAAAGGCTTCATACACTCTTCCCTGTGGTTTACTCCTGCTGCTGTTGCAGTTGTCATAGACCGAGTGTCAAGTTGTTCCTGTTGCTGTTGTTGTTGTTGTTGTTTGGTATTGTTGCAGGATATCGTTGCAGTTGGCATTGACAGCTGCTTGTGTAAAGTTGGTCCTTGTCTGCTTTTCACTTTGACACTCATTATGTTTAATGTTGATTGCCACAATTTGACCCAAGAGCTTTTCAACTTTGCCATTTTGCTTTTAATCAACTTGTCAGAGCGACATGGAAGCAGCGGTGGAGTGAGTGGGAAAGAGTGAGAGAGAGAGAGACAGAGACAGCTAGAGGGACGTTTCGCATTTTTTATTTGGGCAATTTCGAAATTTAACGCCAGCTCGAAACAAACCCAATCAAAATTTCGACGCAACTCTCATTAATGCGAACCTACGACCCAAACTTTACTCATCATAAGCAACTTTATACACACACTCACACACACTCACACACACTCACACACACATGCACACACATACAGCTGCTTGCTATTCGTAGCATTTGATTTCATTTATTTTTGAGTGCCGCTCCAGAGGATGTTGCTAATGACATTAATATCGATTCGCAGAACAGAGACTAAAGAAATGTTTGGCTTTTGTTGTACGTTATGCTATACGGCGGACTTATCGACTCCGTGTATAATTTCACATAATTTTCCATTTTCTAATTGCTTTGCGAGCTAAACAAATTCCGAGTTAATTGGCTTAAGGAATTTCCCATTGCGTGTTGGCTTACATTTTCCTTATTGTATCGGGAAGGGGAGGGGGAAAGAAAACGAGAGGGGGAGGAGAAGCTCTCGCTTATTATGTTGGCATTTGAGCTAATTATGTTTACATTTCTATTAATATTATCGATTACGGTTGGCAATAAATTAAAATACATGTGGCTAAAACATTGGTTAATATTTACATTTTGGATATCAATAACTAAATGAGTAATGCAAACAATTTGAGCTTGATGAATGCACAAATTATATTATATATATACAAATATATATATGTATGTGTGTGTGCGTGTGTGCGTGGTCCAATGTCAACGCATTTTGGCCAATAAATATAATTTGCTGAGCACACAGCGAAACAATATCCTTGCATATATATCTACCCTCTTATAAACTGCTTCTCGCCTCCTTCCCTTCCCCTCCCCCTCCCCCTCCCTTGGCCCACAAGCAAAACCAAAGCAAAACTAATCCAATTAGCGCTTACAGCACCCACACACACACACACACACTCAAAGAGAGTGAGGGAGAGAGAGAGAGGGGGAGAGAAGCCTACTGCATGTTTTAATATATAATGCTAATAGCAAAGGCGCCGAAAATGTGAGAAGACGAAGAGGCAGAAGCAGGCGCGAAAGAAGAGACGTCGCTCTCATTATTTGTTATTCGCCTTGTGCCCAAGCAACGGGACAAAGGACCAGAAAAAATGCTCCACAATTGCTGCTAAAATGCGTGAACCAAAAAGCAATGCGAAACAAAAGAGACAGCAGCAGCAAAAAAGGAAAGCAGAAAAACCGAAAAACAGAAAAAATGCGAAATGAAATTTACGTTCATTAATCATTCGAGCACATTTCAAACGGAGCGAAATGAATGAAAGCAAATGCCGAAAAGGGAATGCAAAAGAGAGAACAGGCTCAGAGGCGGCGGAGGCAGCAGCGAAGCCTCACAAATAACTGTTCGCAGCATACTTATCTCTGTGTGTGTGTGTGTGAGTGTTAATTTTACGCACTGGCGCGGCGCACTTCGTGCAAATGCAAAAATGTTCTAATTTGCCGTTGATTTACGACTCGATCTCCGAAACAATGGACGCGTGCTTGTTTTTGTCCTTAAGCAACTTTTGCTTACCTTTAATGCCCTGCAATATTCGACAGGTGGCGTGTGGCATGCACGACTAGCTGAGGGTATTTGTATCTAAGATCGTTTTCTTTTCTTCGAATATCTTAATTTGCTTTTACAGGGTATCTGGCGTTGGACTTCCAGCACTTAAGACCCTCCGCTTGTTTAGTGTGTCGGCACTTCCGCTTCCGGTAGCTTTTGGACCTTGTTGTTGTGCCTTTTCACTTTTCACTTTTCAAATTCGGTCTTTGCTCCTTTTCCACCCCTTTTTTGCTCCTTTTTGTGCATAATTTATGAACTTTTGCACTCTGCTAATTCGCAGGATTTGCGTTTTGGCTGCAGTTAATTTCGTTCGGCTAATTAGCGAAAGTTTTGGCCCGGCCTTAAGTAAGCAGACGGACAAGCAGATCGGCGGCCACTTCGTAATTGGACAAGTGTCGGGACTGAAGTATCTGCCACCCAATTGGCTGCCACCGCGTGTGGCACTTGCACTTTGCACCGAGCTTCTGCTCATTTATTATCGCAAATGCTATGCAATTCAGCAGCAGAATTGCCCGTCTGTCTGACTCGCTCCCTCTATCCCTCTCACTCTCTCTCACTCTCTCTCTGGCTGTCTGTCGGCAAAGCAATCTGTTTGCAAGTGACAGCCGCATTTGCTGACAGTTGCAAATGCTCGCAGCTGCAATTGAAATTCTCAAGATGCCGCGCACAAGTCGCATAAAACACGCACACACACACAGAGACACACACAGAGACACACATAAATATATACATATATACCCTATATATTGCTTCTACTCAGCAGCTACGCCCACATTGTGTGGCATGTTGGCTAATTGCAGTTGATGGCCAACACAATGTTCGCCTAATTGAAAGTCAAACTGCAGCTCAACCCAAAATGGGGTTGGGCTGTAATTTCCTTGTATACCATTATATACCATTTCCATTATCCCCTTCATTCCTTTCAACTCGATTCTAATTAATACTCACTATCAATTTTGCAATTAACGGAATTGTTGCTCTTCTTCGATGAATTGCGCGACATCTGCGAGTGGTTCGTCTGCGAGTGCGAGGGACTCGAGTCCACGGATCGACGTGCCGCATTGCTACCCTGGAACATGCTCGGTCCACTGGCCAGCGGGCTGGGCGTAACCGTCAGCATGGGATGCACGCTGCCTGCAAAGCAACCAATGGATGAGATAGATTAAAGTGGGACACAATTAAATGGTTAACAGGAATTCCACAAATCGATTTCTGTGAGCAACGAAATACAGTTTACTTGAAGAATTTTTATTGATGTTACAGAAAAGAAATGAGATACTAAAATTTGCTAGAGAAAACAAAGACAATATATATTAAGACTCAAGTCTCTAGCTTTTGTAGTCTCCGCGTTAGGAGCGTTTATACACTCGAGCGTCGGTCAAACGGACAGACGAATTAAATAGATTCACTTCCTTCTTCTTCTTACCCACATTTGTGAAAAACAAAACTTCCTTTATACCCATTCTCAGTGGGTTTAGGCTATAAACATAAATAAAGTTGACGGAATTAAAGGGAATATGATTTGTGGAACAGATGAGAACGCACTCACGCACTCACACACACACACACACACTTACCGGTCTTGCTGGGATCGTGCGTCAAATGTCCGCCAAGCGAGTGCTGTAACTTATCCGTAATGCCATGGATTTTGTCTACAAAGCTGGTGCGTGCCTGGGATTGGGATTGGGATTGGGCATCGGCTCCGACGCTGCACTGCGGCATCAGCTCAGCGATGCTGTTGATGTTCGGTATGGAGCCTAATTACAACGGAACCCCCCACCAAGAAGCAGAGCAATGAGAAATGTGTTGCAATTATTAAGAGGAGAGAAGAAGAGAGAGCGAGAGAGTCTCACATATGGCATAAGCCATGTCCACGTCCACGTCCACGTCCACGTCCACGTCCACGTCCTTGTGGAAATGGATATGGATGTGGACATGAATGTGGGTATAGATGCGGTATCTGACTTACCCTTTGTGTGGGACGTGACGGGAGCGCAGGCGGCGGTGCTGCTAATGGCCGCCATTTGATTGAGCGCCTTGCCATGCAGCTGGGCCTGGCTGACATTTGGCTTAAGGAAGGACACGAACAAATGCTTGGCCAATTCCAGCGGCGTTTCGCAGTCAAGGAACGCGTCCAAAAACCGACGGAAGCCATCGAAGTCAATGTCCTGCGAATGAAATTAAGAGGCACGAGTCTTAAATTTCAGTTAGGCTAGCGAAACTTTAAGGTGATGCGTGTTACAGGAATTTATAATTAGCTCTCTATAAGGTCGCACACACACACAGACACACATACACACTTCTACAACTGTTATATAATTCTGTGTGATTTCATGTACGTGACTGTAAATGTCCTGCTAGGATCTGGGAAAGTTATCCTTTGTTGTTGTTGTTGGTGTGATTCGCCGCAATGGGCTCGTGAAGTGTTGCGACACTCGAGTCCTGGGAGTCCTTGGCGAATAATATTGGCAGGAGCACGTGGATCGGAGCACTGTCAATACGCAAGGACATTGATGGACGCATTCATATGTTGACATTGATGGACAGGACGCGGAGGGGCGGGGGAGGCGGGTCCAGATGCATATTGTGTAAACGTGAATGTCGATTTAAAGAGCTTACAACTGCCCGTTGCCAGTCGGCAAACCGGATACGGTTACGGTTACGTTTACGGCAACGAGTACGTTTACGGTTACGACTACGACTACGGCTACGGCTGCGGCTTCGGCTCCGGCTACGTCTACGGTTACCCCTTAATCAAGGACGGGCCATTGTGCAAGAGGCATTATGTGTGCCTGGAGCCCGACTAATTGGAAAATGAGCGAATGAAGCGAAAACGGGGCATCTTTAATTACCAAATGTCGACGAGGGAATACCCTGGAAATGTGAGAGGAAGCTGAGAAAAAGCCGAAAGCCTAATGCATCCCTCAATTCATCTGAGGTCCTTTGCCTAGTTAATTTGTTGCTGCTTTGCATACTAATTGGAACTGTGAGTGAATGAAGCGAAAACAGGCAATATACGACGGTGGCATACCCAATAAGCTTTTGGAGATACTCTTTAAATTTGGCTTTTAGCTTCATCTAAGTTGTTTCGATTGGCTAGTATGCCTGCCCATCCTGTACTCTGTATACCCTGAAATGCTTTCGAGGACCGTAACATAATTATTTTGGTCATCATCATCATCATTAACATCATTAACATCATTATTATCATCTTTTTAATGGCAACCACAATCTAGTGCAGTTGCGAATCGCGTTTTAAATTTCGAGCATAAAACAGAATAAATGACAGTCGACACTATTAAGACTCTTGTCTAGTTAACGTGGCCAGAAACGCTGCTCTTCGAGCTATGGAATGGGCCATAATGAAACAGAAGACAACCAAATGGAAATTTATACCATGGCCAAGCGTAATGGCTTGAGCAGTGGCTAGAATGAAGGCTTAAACAGTGGAGCAAAGGGAAAGGCGAGCGCTGAAATGAAGGCATAATGTACATACTCATACGCACACACTCACACGCACGCACTTGGCTGACACTATAATAATGGCAGCGAATTGCGTTAACAAAATTTATTTAGTAGGCAACGAGATACGCGTGCGAAAGCAGCACAAGCTTCCCTTTAGGCTCCACTTTAGGCTCCTCTGGTGGCTCCTCTTCAAACTAGTCTCTTATAGCTTTTGGTTTGTGTGCATGTGTGTTTGTCTATGTGTATGTGTGGGTGTGCGTGTGTGTGTGTGTGTACTGTTATGCGTGAGTGCGTGGCTTAATGAATAAATATTCCAGCATGTTGGGCGCACAGTGCGTATGCGTGATATCCATTACATATACGCTTGCACGTTTTGCCGCTGATAATCACACGCAGTCGCGCTTTTGGACCATTTAGCCTTATTTATCGCACGCTTGCAGAGCGCGAAAGCCGTAGCAGACAACCCAATGCCGCGGGGCTGTAATCGGCGTTTGGCATTCGCTCATCTATTGCCTACTTTTTGGGGCTGAGAGTCAATGCGTAAATTATGCATACGCAGCGTTGTCTGCGAGGCCAAGCGCACACTTGACAAATGTAAGCTGCACATATAAGTTTGTCTGTGTGTGTGTGTGTGTGAGTGTGTGTGTGTATGGCATTGTACAAATTCAAGATACTTAAGTGGAAACGTTCCGGTATTAGGAACAATAGTTCAGAGCCTTGGAGATTACTTCAAGTCAAGAGCAGCTCAGCTCGGCTCAAAGGATATTTCAGAATATGAGTAGCTTAGCCATAATTGTGCTGACAACAACAACAATGGAATGTCTTCGGCCTTAAATCGATGTTTATGCTGCCAAGTTTTTGTTGTTTCTTGTTGCCTGCAGCTCTGTTAACAAACTTGGCTAATTAAGGCAAAACAAAGCATGTGCCAATAAATTATCAAAATTTGCAACGCAAAGTTTCAAGTTTACTGCTGCAGATTTGACAACAACAAGTGGATGGCCGGCAGCTAAATAAATGTAAAGCTTGTAAAACATTAGTCAATGGCAAACCAGAAGAAGACGAAGAAGAATCCGAAGCCAACTTCCAAGGAGTTTTGTTTTAATTAACTTAATTGAAGTGTCGCAGCTAAAGTTCTCCTAGCAACAGAAGTTCAAGTAAGCAGCTTTTAATAAGAAATCAAATAAATAAAGAGACAGGTTAACTCAGAAAGAGAGAGAGAGAGAGAGAGAGAGCGAGGGAGGGAAGGGGAATGGAAGATGGAGAGGGAATGCCAATGCAGAATGCCAATCAAATAAATATAGAGACAGGTTATCTCAGAGACAGAGAGAGCGAGAGAGATACCCTTTACTGAATGGCAAGGGAGAATATTTTATAAGACAAGAATGCCCTGTTCTATACCCTGTAGAATTGTGCTATCATAGTGGCAGGTGCTGTTTGAAAATAGAGGGATAATCCGTGGGATGCACGCGACTTATTCTCCTTCCGGCAGCAGAGGCTCAAATAAGCAGCTTTTAATCAGAAATCAAATAAATATAGAGACAGCTTATCTGTCTGCATATAACGAGATAGAAGCTTTTTCAGAAGAAATAAAATACATATTATAAGCAGCTAGACGTAAAAGTGAGAGGAGAGGAAGAGCTACTAATAAGGGTTTCTCCCCTATCTGTTTGAATTTGAAAGAGTATTTTCTCTGCCTTGACCAATAAAAAGTTCACCTATTTTTGCCTGACACAAACAGAATAAGAAGAGGAAGACTGAGAAGAAGAAGGAGAAGAAACATAACATGGCACTTCAATTTATTCCATTTAATAAAATATTTACAGAACTGACTATCACTCGAAGCTGCGAAAAAATAAACTGGACAAGTGCAAACAGACACATGTATACACATGTATTCAGTGTGTGTTTGTGTGTGTGTGTGAGTGTAAAAGCAAAACAGTGGATGGACAGTGTAGACGCGGGTATTCGGCCACTGTCAACGTGTTCAATATCAAAGTGAATTGGCTAAGAGCGTAAAAAAATATACAGTTGCCAGCTTAATATGTATGTCTTTGTGTGTGTGTGCGTGTGTGTGTGTACACACGTGAATGTGTGTGCAGAGAGACAGCGCAAACTTAATTATACTTTTTTCCATTTCGTTGCATTGGCAAAAGATACAGCAGCAGAAGCTATTTGCCATCTGTGTATATGTGGAAGTGTGTGTGTGTGTGTGTCTCACTGTCTGTGTGCTCGTTATTTGCATTGGTAGTGAGGTTAAATGAGCATGGGTGAATAGATTTAACAACAAATTGCAATCTCAATACTTGCTTTCAGCTCAAGCACACACACACACATACACATTGATTGTACTCTCTCTCTCTAACTGTGTGTGTGTGCCGTTGATCGATTGAACAGGATAATACTTTTAGGTGTTAATTGTTTTATCTTTTAACCACAAGCCGCAATTGTTTCGCTTGTTACTCGCTCGTTTAAAACTTTTCTTCTAGTCCTTAACCAAATGAATAAGAAAGAAAGGTTATCCGACGATTGAATACCCTAGCCAACTGGCTTGTTATATCAAAATGTGAATAAGCATTCTAAAGTTGGCTTTTTTTAAAATTATTTTAATGAATGCTCTTGCTGACTATTAGGTACAGAGATCCGATATATCTTTATTAAATATGGCATATGCATATACTTATTTTTATAATAATTTCCCTTAGCTAATCGACTCATTTAGGATAAGCAGAGTGCTAATATAACAAGCAATAGATACGGTTTATTTGTCTCCGATATGTCTCGGACTATACTTCAGCCACTTCAAGGCTTAATTATACAGTTAACTAATCTATAAATACATTGAGACATGCATTGTTGTCTGCTGCGGCATTTCAGATACTTAAGATGTAGGGAGCTCCGATTCCATAATAGGTCTTAACTGTGTGCTAAGCTTCAACGGAAATCAACATTGCGTAGCTGCACGTTCCACTCGAAATGTACGTGTGTGTGTTTGTGCATGTGTACGTGCAGTTGTGTCTATGCCCCCCGTTTAGTTGTTAGCTTGGTTATTAATTTGCTTTTGAGTCTGTTTTGGCATCTTTGCTGAAGTTCCAAAACACCAACAAATCTGTCTCTCTCCCTCTCTCTATCCCCCTCTCTTTCATACGGATAAGAAAGTTGCGTGCATTTTAAATTTAATTTAGCTTAAGCCCGTCCACACGTCTCCACGTCTCCACGTTAGCTGGCAACCTGTGTGGGTCGATCCACGGAGTCAGGAATCGCTTTGCTCCTCCTCAATTTCAATTTGGGGCATTCGAAGAATGTCCGTGATTTATTATACGTATAAGAAGATTTACTTTCAATCTTTCATTCCGGCTGCCAAGAAAACAAAATAGACTCAGCTGCCATGGAAACGGAGACACAGGACCCGTGTCCTTTTGACGTGTTTTATATGGAAGTGTGATTTAAGTTGGCTTCCGGCCTTCCTTACAACAGCTTACAACGGAGTTTCCCTCACTTTCTCGGACTGGAGGCTTAAACATTGTCTGGACGCCCTGCGACCTAATCCCTAAGCGTTGCAATCGTAGCGTCTCAGCCTTGACTCAACTTGTTTCCCAGGACTTTCGTCCTTGCATCGAAGGGCTGAGGAAAACGAGTCAGCGCTTCAATTAATTGCAAAATTGTTGTTTGCTGCCACATTTAATTAACGATAGCATATTCCATTAAAGATTAATTGGGATCTTACCCCGTCTGGTATGCATTTGGGCGTGGCCGTTGCACTGGGCGCACAGAACTCCTGCAGGACATCCTGTAGCTTGCGTGTGGAGTCTGCAATGGAAGAAGCAGCATATGAAGACAATATTATTACATTATTAATGCAAATCGGAGGCGAGTTGCATGCTTGTTAAAATAACTCATTACACTCATTACACACATTACAGGGTAAATGGGTTTCGGCAAATGTACTTAACGGGCAAATAGAGGCGTGGCAGACACCTTAAATTATCGATTTGTGAAATATGAGAAAATGAGTCCATCTCGGAATCTATCTAGATCTGTCTGTATAGCCCAGAAATTTGAATTTGTAAGCATAGTACACTTATACTACTTCCTTTCCATATCTTACTTTATTTTTGTAATATTGATTAAATATTATCTTTTACTTGACTTTTTAGCCACTACAAAGAAGGCTCGAAGGCTCAGACTTAGAAGACTCTAAACTCTCTTTAAGTAGGCACATATTTCGTTTTTATGAAACCTCTCCCCATCTCCGTTTAAAGTGCTCTCTTCACTACTTGGTTGCAGGTTTTGCATGCTCAAAAGTTCAGCTGGGTGCTGTGGATGGACAAGCGCGTCAATTGCTGCCATGGCGCCAGTTTAATCGACGCCTCAAGTGGCAAGTGGTACGTGGAAGGCGAAACCCCTGACAGGTGGGCCACACAGTTGCAGTCGAGGAAGAGCGAGAGAGAAAGAGAGACAGACATATAGCTGCGGGTGTAATTAACTAATGGAAACAAAGTCGTTTTAACTGCGTGGGCAAATGTTCTACCTGACAGTGAGCTCTCTCTCTCTCTCTCTCTCTCTACATGAGTGTGTGCCCCAAATTGTGGCAGTTACAAAGTTTTATTAAGGCAATGAATGCATTTACAGTTAGGCCACAGTTGCAGCCGCTCCTTCTGTTGCCGCTCGAGTCGCTGGAGCGGCAGCTCGAGCGAGTGTTTGCACATGAACACTTTATTTGGAAGGCAGAACTGTATTTGACACTCCGTATTCGATGCCACTCTTGAAGAGCACTCTGTGTGGCAAGTGGCAAGTGCCACGCCTGCAGTTGACACTCACTCGATTGTTATTGCCACTGACATTTTTAATCACACTCAAAGGCAGCTGCACTGTCTTCACATTGCGTCTCTCTCTCTCTCCCTCTCTCGCTCCCCTTATATGTGGCTTTAAGCTGCTCTGGCAACTACTTTATGAAACATCAAGCAGCTTTGCTTGCCACAAATTCCCGTTACCTTTTGTCCCAAGTGCAACCTGTGTCTGTCTGTGTGGATGGAAATGCGCCGGATTACCCAACAGACGTCTCAAAGGCTGCAGCTCAAAGATGGCAAACATTTAAGCTGAGTACACATCTACGCATCTACCTGGCTTCCTCGGCATCATCATCGCCATCATCTTCAGCATCTTCAGCATCTTCAGCATCATTATCATCATCGTCAGCATTATCAGCATTGAGTTCTTCTTAAGTCAAAGAGCATTACCTGAATCCCAGCCTTTCAGCTTGTTGCAATGCGATTTAAATTGTGTAACACGAATCCCAAGTCAATAAATCAAATGGAAATTTAAATGAACATGCAAAAGTGCTCGACTAGGGAATATCCTGCAAACTGCTGCTTGCTCTATTTACAGTTATAGCCTTGTCTTGCCACAAAGGGGGCTTACTAAACGAGAATCTCTTTACGAAAGATGTTGTTCTGCCACAGAAAACCAATCAATACACCCGACTACCCCTTTTCAATGGGTATGAATGCTCCAGCCATTAATTAACCTGCATTCAGCTTTCGCACGTGTCGAGCGATAAAACTATTAAGCATCTGCAATCGAGGCTCTCAATTTGCGTGTCATCAATTTGTATCATATTTTAAAGATAACTGTATATACTATATATTATATGCATGTTGACATTAATGTTGTGGTTAACAGGATGTGTTGTTGTTGTTGTTGTTGCACTTACATGAGGCCAATTCCTGCAGCTGCAAAAACTCGCGCGGCGATAATTTATCCCATTTGTGTGCGATGCCAATATTCATGTTTGCCTGAAAGTATGCAATGCGAAAAAGTTGTGACAAATTGTAAGCACACAGATGCACAAATACTAATGCGCAATCGGTATAATTTATTGAATTTGCGAGAGTGTGAGTAGAAGTGGATGTGCCTGTGTGTGTATGTGTGTTTGTGTTTGATTCGCTTGGGACGCGCCCCCTTTTTGGTAGCCAATAAAATTTGTGTGTTCGAGGCTAACTGCTGTAAAGTGTTGGAACAGCACACACATATCTAAGCACACACACACACACACTGAACACTTGACAACTCGATTGTATTTTTAGACTGTCCCCAATGGACGTCACTAGCTGGAAAACAACGCCCATTGAAGCGGCAAAGCCTGTTCCCATGCCTAATGATCATTAACTTGATCATGATTACGTTTGACGCACGTTAATCAATGACCTTTCTCTCTCTCTCTCTCTGCCTCGTCACGGCTGTGACGTCATGATGCCTCATCTGCCTTTCAACTTGTCATTTGTCTTACGCTATTTGATGTCGTTTACATATATCAAACACACACACACACGCACACGCACACACACACACGCAGACATGCATACACACACATCCACACACATTCACACACATTGTCAGCTCGTGGACAGGTGATAGTCTGATAATTGGACTCGCTTATTTTGATTCACATCAAAATAAAAATTGTGTGTTTTATTTTTATTCTCATTTTCATTTGTTTTTTGTTTTTTTTTTTTTATTTCGCGTTCTCAATTTGCCAAAAGCGTTTATTTTTACTCATCGGCCTTTTGGCATTTATTCATTTCACAAATATTTTTATAAAGCTTTTGTCTCAACAACCGCCACTTTTCTATTTATAGGCCACTATTCCAAAATGTTTCTTTAACTGATTGACTGAATTATCAAGAGGAATATTTTTGACTTTGTCGTCGCTCGCTTCTCTTTTTGCTCAGGCGAGAGAAGCGCAGCCAGCGAGTCAGTGTGATGGCTCATGAACTAGTTTCATTCACAACATTCACAATTGAGTAACGAGATCCACAGAGTTGAACAGGTAGAAAGGGATAATCGATAACTATTTCGATAACTGGCCGATACCCAATTTGACAAGTAATCAATAACTAATTAGCGAATTACTAACTACTCCGTGCAGCATTTATTGAGTGCTCACTAGTTCATTCGAATGAACTGTTCACTTAAGCCAGCTCGGAACCATTCAGTTCACCCACCTCTAGTTGGGAGACAATAAAAAGCTGCACGAACGCTGCTTAACAGGCACTTAAAGTGCGTTCCACTCTCTTTCACACTCGATAATGACAATAGTCATTATTCACAGCTCACTTGCCCTCTGGATTGGGGGCGTGGCAGAGGCTTCGTTCTGTGGCTTTGCGAAGTCTTCAAAGTTTTTACAACGTTGCGCAACTAATGAAAATGCTAATAAAAATGCATGCATTAAGGCCAATAAATAAAACAAGGCTCACGTGGCGAATGCGCAACAAATAAAGCGCCGTTAATTGCGGCATTAAGGCGGGCGGGGGATTAGGGGGCGTGGCATTGTTAAAATCAAGCAAATTGCTGACGCTGCAAACTCCAACCGAGATTTTCCACTCACATGTGTGTGTGTGTATGTGGGTGTATGTGTGAGAGTGTGTGGAACTCATATTATGTATTCGAGCGCTCATCCTGGCAGTTCAACGGACTCTCGAGTGTTCTGGCTTCTATGTTGGCCATTACAGGCCCATTGGCCATAAAATATTATTAGATTATGCGTTGTATTCGCCATTCTGGGCATGTAATTCGCATACAATAAGCGTCACAGACAGACAAACCATGGAAAATGGAAAATGAAATGAAAATGGCTTTCAGTGTGTTCGTTTTTTGTCCTTTTTACGAGCTCCTCCTTCTCCGAGTTCCGTTCCGTTCACTTCAGTTCGGTTCCGTTCCGGCTTTGTTTGATAAAAATGGAAGTTGCTACTCGTATTGTTTTAGCCCTAAGAAAATAGCCATTAAGTCCGAGCCTCAGCCTCATAAAATGTCCAGCACAGCAAACATTTTATTTATGCCTCAAATTTCAACTGTTTTCTCTCTCTATTTATCTACTCGAACTTCTATCGAGAACTCTACTAGAGAAATTTCTATTACGGTTTATTAAGGAAGGTTTAATTATTATTTTTATCTCCTTAAGTATTTCGTTTATGATTTGTAAGGAATTCGAATTAAGGCATGGAGAGTTACCTATAAAATACTCTTATCAACGTCAACTTAAGTATTCCATTTGCCAACTGGGAAAACGTATCGTTAAAAGCTACTTTAAGTCCACATTTGTTCTGAAACATTTCCCATTTGACTTAACAAAAACAACAATAAAAACAAAAATAAAATATAATTCGAGAAAGTTAACGGAAATGTAAAAGATCTGAGCTCTTAAGTATTCCGACTTCTCTAAATTTAAATATAAATTTATTTTACTTTTGATTTAACAAAACAACAATAAAAATCAAATAACAAATTTGATTACTTTGAACATCGTTTTCAACGTCCTGCGGTCAATGGTAAAAAATGGAAAATGGCAAATGGCAAATATAAAACGGAAAATGGGGTTCGAGCCCATTTGGCCAACAGCCATTACGATTTGTTTTTGGAAAAAGGATGTCAGAATATCAGGACATCAGGCGCTTGAGGTTTTCAATCTGGCTGTAATCAAGAGTTGTCAATTCGAATGCAAATCAAATGTAAACAAATATGTTGAATAAATGTAAAAATAATTAAATAAATTGCTAGACGCAAAAACTCGTTTAATTGGAAATGCAAAATTGAAATGGAAATCGTTAATTCTTTATACATATATATATATGTATTTATCTATATATACACGTATGCATACAAATTTAAACTCCAATTTAAAGTGTCTTTTATATAATTTATTTAACTGGATTTTGTGCATTTGACTCCCGGGATTTGTTTATAGAAATTTCCTATTTTAATATTTGAATAATTCAAAAATGTTTCTCGAAGTCTGTTGAAACGGGAAATATTTGCAAATCGCCATTAAATAATTCATTGCGAATCAATTGCTGTCAAGCGCATCGAACATCTCAATAAATTATTAAGCTCCAGGTGTGGGCTGCCCGACTGGGTGATACCCTAGAAAGAACCAATCTGGAGACCTAGACAGTCATTCTCTTGGCTATTCATATTACAGAATAGGAATAGTTAAATAAATAGCTGAGCATGGGTGGGATTATGTAATACCCTGAAAAATGTCATAGTTTGGTATTAACAGGCATCTCTCTAAACTATACCAATACTCAATGCCTATACTCTAGTAAATTTCAATAGGTAGGTAATAACAGGGTATTTGAGAGGTGATAACTCGACTCTGTCGTACTCTGTTCTCCTCTACTCTGTGCTCACCAACATTCCTCACCTCTGCTTTCTTAATAACAGGGTATTTCATCACATGTGAGTCCACTTGCGAACAATCGGATGAGCTTAAGCAAATAGTACACAAATGTTTCGCTCAGTGTATACACATATGCTTATCCCAGTGATTTTCCTCACGCTTTGCAAAATGTTTGCTTTGCATGCGAGCATTTATTTACAATTACGGAATTGACATGATTTGTTTATCAGTTGTGCGCTATACCATACACTATATATATATATATATATATACATATATACTATGTATATGCATGGCTGTGTATTTGTGTGTACAACACACATTTCATTTGCTTCTGGATGAGTGCACAGGAGCCAAAGTGTATTCGGGGTTTCGGGGTTTCGTCCTCTCGTCCTTTGGGCCACCGGCAAGAGCATCTTGTTCTTTCTTCCAGCTGGCTGCATGGTTCACCAAATGACAATATATCATGGATTTATGCCACGTACTTTTCACACACACAGCAGCACACATTCACACACACACACACACACCCAACTTTTGGGTTGTTTTGTTGCTGCAGTTTGTGGGCTTTGCTTTGCATGCTGTAGCCTGCTCTTAAATGGGCTTTAACTTGGCTATAAGCTGCTAACTAAGCTGCTTGCCTGGAACTGAAAATGAAATCGGAGTTGGAACTGGAACTAGATCCTTGAGAAGATGCATTGGCACCAGTCAAGCAGTTAGACTGGTTCCGAAACTGGTTTGAACTGAAACAAGAGACGGAACTGGAGTTGGAACTGCAGTGAGAACTGCCGGAACAGAAAATCTAGTAATTAGGCGCCGCAGCTTGGCGCTTTTGCCACTTTAGCCGACTCGGGAATCGGAACTGGTGGCAGAACTGGAGCCGGAGCTGGAACTAAAGCTGCAGCTGTAACTAGAACTTTGCAGCTGTCGGCGCTGAGCAGTGAATAAAGAAATGCACAAAGCAAAGAACAGGGCAACTAAAAGTGAACACGGAGGTGGTGGAATGCTATTGTGTGAGTGTGCGTGTGTCGGTGTGAGGGTGTGAGGGTGTAGACAATGGCTAAGAGTCGCAGGAAACGCGTTTAGAGCAGCGCTTTTTGTGTTCACTTCCGTTTTTCGAGGCGGAGGAGGGTAGGAGAAGGAGCCTTCGGAAAAGGCGCATTGTCACTGTTATTGCGCTTGAGCTTAGCTGCTTTATCAAAAGCTGGTCATGCACAATCAGATGGGTGCGATGGGAGGAGGCGCAGACAAAGGACATGAGTCTCTCACTCAGCAGGCAAGTCCTCAAAAGCAATTGAATCAAATTTATTGTTCACATCCGATGCCAAAGTCCGTGCAGTTTAAGTAGAACGTCATGGCCCGATGTCCTGATGTCCTGATGTCCTGATGTCCGCGATGTCCTTTCGTCCTGTCTGGCTGCCAAGGACGAGCCCTGGCATGTAATGTCACGTCCTGTCTGCACAAGGATCAAGTGCAGCAAGTCTGACGGCCAACCAACTTTTTCTCAAAATGAAAAATTAAATATAAATGGGATTTGCGCGTAGATTTTTCCCTAAGTGCCGCATCGACGCTTTCCCAGCGCGGAAAATGTCAACAGCCAAAAGCACTGAAAGCAGCGCCGCATGGAAAATGAGACGAAAAGCAAAGTTTAGCTGTGTCCAGGCGAATCCACTCGACTCTCCAATACTCTGTTCCTGCAGCAAATAGTTTGACATTATGTGCAAGAAATACCTCCTAAACTGTTGGTCAATAAAGTCAATTGCCTTTAAACTGTTGCTGAGGATACTTTATAGTATACAGACTGTAACCAGATCATCCTTTAGTTTAGGTGAGAACAAGTGCATGAAATCGACCATGCAATACTCTGTACTCTTTTATTTCTCATCCCCATTTAAGCTTTGTTACTCTTAGATTGTATTATATATAACCAGTTGTCTTTAAACTGCCATTGTGAATATTCCAAGCTGTATTTAACGGTTTTAAGCTCCTTTCAACCAAGTTTCTACTAAAGGTTAAACAGTGAACAACAATGGATAAGTGAGTCTTATAAAGAATGTTCAAGGAATGCATTCTTTCTGTCTTCTATATAATATTTGAGAGTATACATAATATCTATAAACTGAACTTAACTTTAAGTCTAGAATTAAAAAAATAATATGAAAAAAAATATACCCTCGTCTATTTTCTGGATTCTGTTTTGCATACAAAGGAAAAGGCAAATAATAAATGGGGAAAATGGAAACTGGAGCTGTGAAAAGCGACGCTCAATTTGGCTTTGTTTGCATTTGGGGTTTTTCTTGTTTTTCACGCAATGAAAATGAAAATGAAAATAAAATTAGCTGAGTTTTCTTCTTCTTTTTGAGGAGCAGCTGCGAAGTGCAGTTCGGCAAGTGTCGCAGTTGCCATTTGAAAGACTTGGCTAATTGTTGTTAATTGGCCATCTAAACTGGCCCAAATTGTTTGGCTCTAATTGTATTTTGGTCAAAACAGCCCTCAAGTACTTGACTTGAATGCCAAATGAGAACTTGGCCAAAAATAGCGAAGCACAACGGAAGCGAATGCAAAATTCGCTTTCGCTGTAAGCAGAAGAAGAAAAGAAAATCGGAGCGGAAAATGGGAAAAGGGAAATGGAAAATTCGAAAGGCAGACGATGTGCTAAAACACATTTCCGCCTTTCGGTGTGAATAATTTTTGTGAAGCCTTTGCGGTTGCCTTTTGACTTTTGACTTTTCACTTTTCACTTTTCACTTTGATCGACGTCCGACAGTTTTCAATGAAAATTGATGCCTCCTCCAGCTGTGTGAATGTGCGTGTTAGTGTGTGTATGTGTGTGTGCAAGTGAAAATAATTTTTAAACAATAAAAACAGTTTTGTCTTCGATAAACAGAAAGCGTGGCGGCTTCTAAACTACATAGAAGAAGACTTTTCGATGGCCCCACTGCGCGTTATAAAAATAGATAAGATACACACACACACAAACATATAAATATACATACAACGGAACAGACAGTTGGGCAGACAGACAGTCGAACAGTCGAACAGTCGACTGGACAGCGAAATAAATCGAGAGGCGGCCGCATATAAAAATACAAAATGATCTTATGGCTAACCTTAAGCATTCAGCAAAACACCTGCCAGCAGCAGCAGCAGCAACAACAACAACAACAACAATAAACAACAGCAACAGCATCAATAGCAGCAGCAGCTGCCTTAATCAAATGTTTTCGACTAGAGTTGTGGTTAAGAACTCATTCGATTGAACGACTCATTTAAATGAACTAGTGAACTTGTTTAGCGCTCAGCCAATCTGAACTGTGTCAGACGTTTAGCTGTTAATGAACAAGCAGTTCATTGAGTCTGCAGTTCTTGAAGCAAAAGTTCTTAAGAGCAAATCAGCTGTTCACGAACAGGAAGTTATTTTGAACTGGTTTACGAACGAGTGGTTCTTTTGAGCAGTGCAGCAGATGGGTTGCAAATTAACAATTTGTTATTTGCCGAGTATTTATTTACAGTTACAGCTGCGGAAGCTATAAAAATGTTCGTTGCAAGCCGGAAGCTGTGTGCAGTGCACTTCGAGAGGAAGCTCTCAAGATCATTAGCCATGAGAAATGGCGGCGATTCACTTCACAGCCCGGCACCGACAGAGAGAGAGAGACAGAGAGAGAGAGAGAGAGAGGGTGAGAGAGGGTGAGGGAGAGGGGGACAACAGATAAACTGAGTTAGTTGTGTGGTGAATCGGCATCCAAATCGAAATCGATTCGGCTTGCAGCAATGCTTAAATCTACAACAACAAAACAAGCTGAAAACTGAAATAGCAAAAGCACTCGAAATACAAGCAAAGCAAACAAACTCACACGCACACATACACACACTTATATAGTTTCTATATGCGGCACTCATCGGCTCTGACGTCAGAGCAGCTGGAAAAACCGCAACGAAATGTTACAACGACGTCAACGAGAGAGAGAGAGAGAGAGAGAGACGTAGTGAAAGAGAGAGAGAGTAGGAGGAGGAGAGACTGCGAATAACGGATTTGTCTCTGGCCACTGATTGTTGTTGTTTTTATTATTTGGGTAATGTATCGTTGCTGTTGATACCCCAGCATCCATTGAGAGAGCCAGCAGGCGGGCATATTGGCAACGCAGGCAACATGCGACCAAGGCTCCACAGGTGATAAATATATGCGTCTATATGATTTATTAGCTAGATCATTACTATATTCTTAAGTTGATAATTAAATATCATATTGAAAAAGCGACGGACTGATGATCATCTCTCAGCTTAGGGTATCTCCTAATCGATCACGCTGACATGTTCTTTCCTGTTTAGCTGCCAGTGTTTGCATTCATTGCAGACGCGTGTCTGTTTGCTTATTGACAGAAAGTTGCGACCACGTCGAGCAACCAAATTGGGTCTTGCACTCATGCATGCATACATACACACATACACACATATGCGTGTGTCTATATCTATATCAGATTCTTTTCCTTTTTCGGTGAAAAGTACGGTCACACATTGGCGAGAGTTTGTGCCCGTTTGCAGCGCCCGAAAGTAGGCAATTAGTTTTTCCTGTCGGCACACGCGAAAGGCTTAAACGAACCCTTCTCAAGTATCACATTGCGTAGACGTGATCAATGTGTGCGTGTGCGTGTGCGTGTGTGTGAGAGAGAGTCTCTGTGCGTGTGTGTGCGTGTGTGTGTGTGTGTGTGTATGTGTGTGGACTCCAGTTACAGGCGTATAAAATCGAATAAATCAACAAACATGACAAAATGTTCGCACTGAACACAGTTTTGTCGCTTAATTGGAGTGTGCAACGCACACACACACACATTCACAACTTTGACTTTGACTTTGACTGGCAGCTTTGACACACACGTGTGCTTGTGTGTGGATGTGTGTGTGTGTGGGCAAATACAAAAAAAAATGCCGTTTGGCATTTGGCCATTGCCAGTATCAAAAGCGGAACAAAAGGCGCTGAACTCCTTGGCATATCCTTCACACATATCCTGGCTGACATTCGAAATAAGGCGCAAATATGTTGAAAAAGGGAGCGAAGGGGGTTGGGGGTAGGGGGTGGAATGGTCATATATATGCACATCGCAAATGGAGCGTGGGCGAACCTTATTTGCATCTCATTAACATGGCGCACAGGACTCGTAAAAGCCGGACAAAGGACCCTCAACAAAGGACAATGGCAAATGGCAAATGGACAATGGACAATGGACATTGGACATTGGACAATGGCATCCACACGGCGGCCGCAGATGGCGTCATCAATGGCTCCGCCAATAGCAACAAATGTTTGCAACAAATGGCGCAAACCTTCATTTGTCTATTTGTTGTTGTTGCTGTTGCTGTTGTTGCTGTTGTTGCTTATCGCGTGTTATTTTTTAGTGCTATAGACACATTCAGCAACAATTGCATAAAAAGCGAGCGTATTAGCACTTAAGCCAGGGTATTGAGCAATTTAAATTCCTCTGTTTAGGATAATATTGTATTATTTCATTATAATATTATTTGAAAAGTTCGTAACTAGTAGCTTAAACGCTGATAAAGGAGGATGGAGGAATTTCATTATATAGATACAGTCTATCTATAGTATATATAGTTCAAGAGTCAGTCAAAAATATTAATCAGCTCTGAATGTCTTAATTCCACGTAGACAAGTGTATAACAAAATCCCTATCCATAGGTCTACAACTAATTATTTCACATGGCTTCACTTTGTGTTGAACTTTACAGGGTATATGCAAGTGCAGTTCAAGCCACCTCTATTGGATTAAAAGCCATAATTATGACACTAAAATGTCTGCTTCAACTATTTGCATTACCATTCACAATAGTTGCGAGTGTGTGGGTGGGTGTGTGAATGGCTGTGAGCGCGCGTGTGGGTGTGAATGGCTGTGAGTGTGTGCGTGTATGTGTGTGTATGTGTGTGGCAGGCCACATGAACGCCTAATGAGTGTGTCCGTGTGGCACACCGTATACACACAATTATACCTTTTTATGTGTGCGCACACTTATATACATATATCATATACACGCACGCATATAATTGATATATATACATATATATATATATACACATCTATATCTGTATCCTGTCGCATTCCTCGTTAGCATCCTGATGACTGATGTTTGCCTCTTCGCTGCGTAGTTAATGTCACAAATTTTGATAAATTGTTTTATGGCGCTTTTTTATGCCCCTCACCCCCGCCCCACCTGGCCGTCGTTACAATGTGACACACACACCCACAGTCACACACATGGATTATGCTAATAGTTGTTAAAGTGGCAACAAAAACTAAGTTTAATCATTTAAACAACATTTTTATGGCATGCCACAAATTTATTTATTCAACATTTTGTTGAACACGCGCGCAAATAATTTACGAGTTGCTTCGCTCCTGGCTAAAAGGCAAATATACCTACCCATACATATAAATATGTATATGTATAGTATATATATAGTATGTGCTTGGAGACGTGCTGGCCCTGGGGTTAGATTTGAGCCTAAGCAAAATTCATTTTCCAGTCATATTTTCTCTCGCTGCGACCTTTGACCCGTTGGCTATTTACATATTTTTTATGAGCATGTTTAATTTGGTATTTGCATTAACTGTTTGCGTACCTGTTTAATTTTTTCCCGTTACTTCAAGATTCACCAAGTCGAAAAGTTTACTTCCTACTGCTTCATGCTGCAAGAGAGAGAGAGAGAGAGAGAGAGAGAGAGAGAGAGAGAGAGAGAGAGAGGGAAGAAAGTAATCTTTAGTGAATCAGTTTGACATCAAAGTTCATACACATGAACTAGTTCCAAACTACTTTTATTACATAAATAAAAACAACTAGCAATACGAAAAGTTCAGATATTAAATGTTATGCGAGTCAGCTCGATATCATTATTCTCTCAAATGAACTAGAGAGAGAGAGAGAGAGAGTGAAGAAAGTAATCTTTAGTGAATCAGTTTGACATCAAAGTTCATACACATGAACTAGTTCCAAACTACTTTTATTACATAAATAAAAACAACAAGCAATACGAAAAGTTCAGATATTAAATGTTATGCGAGTCAGCTCGATATCATTATTCACTCAAGTGAACTAGTTCCCAACTTTTTTATGACGTATATAAAAGCAATATAAAACACGATTATTTCAGATAACAAATATTATGTGAATCGAATTGATATCATGGTTCACTCAAATGAACGAGTGAACTGGTTTCTCAACTCTTTTAACAATAAACAAAACCAAAATTTATTTCATTAACGTGCGAGCAAAGTTTTCGATGAACATTTTAACTCAAGTTAAGCCGCAAGAGTTCAAAGGTTGTCAGCTTCCTCTTCTTCTTCTTCTCCTCCTTTTATCTGGCTGCCTGTCAACTGGCCCATGTCAAGGCTTTAAGCCTTTAATTCCAATTTACATAGCTTATCATAAAAAGCGGACTAAATTTCAATGTTAAACAAGGCAAAACGAAGGCTTAGATAAGAATATTAAAGACTTTAATAAACAGATTAGAGAGGAATTTCTCCGTTTACGCAATGTTTGAATCAATAAACTATTTAGGAAGTTAAGAACTTGAATTTCTGCTTAACGGTAAATATTAAGCATAATTATATGCAAAGTTTACAGCCTAATTGTCAAACCTTTTGTTTGAGAACTTTTTGAAAGGGAAGCAAAATGCAAAATGCAAAATGCAAGTGCAAATGCTTTGTGAGCTTCACACATGCCACATGCCACATGCAACATGCATTTGAAAATCTGCCCCCTCCTCCGCAGCCACTCGAAACACACCTGCAAACACAGTGTCTCCAAAGTGCCCAACAAGGTGCAATTTGCACGCATCTGCGAGTGTCTGCGTACGCGAGCGCGCGTGTGTGGGTGTGTGTGTGAGTGTGTGTTAATAAAGTTTGCTCTTCAAACAATTTGTCACTTGCAGAGGGTATTCAAATTATTAAGCAAAGTGCATGGCGGCCAGAAGCAGACAACTTCAATCTATATAGAGTATATGTGTGTATGTATTCCCGAACCATGTCAAGAATATGATGATATACACATGTATTTATTTGTGTGATAAACATGTATGCATATCACATTGTCTGAAGCAGATATAAAGCAGCTAAAACTAACGTTTTCCTTGAGAAACTTTCATTTTCTTCTCAATCATTTGTCTGCTAGGGTATTAGAAATTCTGTCAAGTCTCCGCTTGCGCTCAATATGTGAATTTGAGACTGTTTTGTGGGGCATCCCAGGAGTGCTTTTTGCTATGTGAACAACTTAAATATGGCAATTTAATCAAGTTCGCTGGCAGGTAAATGAAACACTCCCAACACTTGCTTCAATATTAATGAAACGGCGGACGATGCGGCGTATACTTAATATTTGCCTTTCCCTTTGAACCTGAATCGGTGACACGTGGCATTGATTCCTGCTCTTCTTCTTCTGCTTCAGCTTTCGAAGTTTTCAAGTGGTTCGTTCATCAAATGCTCGTTAGCTGGCAATTGAGCTTGTTTTTCAGATATGTACGAGTATATATAGATATATAGATTATATAGTCTATTAGCCAGCGCTCCCCCACTCCCTCTCTCTGTCTCTCTCTCTCTCTAATGTTCGAATTATCGATGACACAAATTATCAGCCCTAATCAAAAGAGCAATGAGAAGTAACCGAAGGGTGGAGAAGAAGGGAAATAGGAAGAGGAGAGGGATAACAAAACTGATTTGGGCCACATTTTTGAGGCCAAGAGCAGCCGCAATAGGGAAAACTTTGAATGCGAAAGCAATCAGCGCCACGCCCGGCGCTTCGCACGCCTTTTTTTTTGTGTTGCTTGTCCCATTTTGATACCCAGTGAAAATGGCTTTGTAGGGTATATTGGTTTTAATATACTTTATACAAGAGGCAAAGAGAGGCGTGGCTTCTCTTATTTATGCTTCATACGAACGAATTACTCATTGTATATCTTATCATTTCCGTTTGTTTCTTCCTCTGTCGAAGTGCATTAACGCTCCGATCTCGAGAAGTAGAAGAGCTTGAGATCTGCAATTTTTGATAATTATTCTAATTATACATAAGATTATCATTTCTATTCGATATATCCGTTTATTTCCTAGCTATCGGTAAGTTTCAGGTATTACATTTGGTTTTTTATCACAAAAAGTATGCAGAAGTAGACAGAGCTAACGACTGCAGGGTGTCTCCCAGCTGGACACACCCCCAACTACAACACTCTTGTTATATATGTATTTAATGTTGAGCTGATTTTTTTTTGTTTTGTTTGCGTTGCGTTGCGCGACGTTGCGGCTTATCGCATAATTTGAATAAAGTAGCTGCAATCTTCTGTCAGTTTATCGCAAATTAGACAACAACAATAACAACAACAACGGCACAGATAAAAGCAACAACAACAACAGAAGAGACAACGATAGAGAATACAAGCGGAGACAGCGTAAGAGAGTTTTCTGAGAGATGAGAAAGAGATGAAAAGTTTCAGATGAAAGATTGAAACACAGCCAAATCCGATTTGGATTCGTTTTTAGATGGAAGATTGAAGATGAGCGAAGAAGAAAGAGACTTAGACGTAGCTGCGAGTCAAGATTAAAGAGTTCAGATTGAGTTGCAGGTAAATCAAATTAAAGGAATGAAGATTGAAGATTAAAGCCAGCAGCTCTTTTGCTCCCTTCCATCACCCATAAAAAGAAGAAACCCACCCAAAATAAAAATCGCTTGCAATTAATCAAATTTTGCACGTGTTTCGAAAGCTTGGCAAAAGGTGAGTTAATTGAATTGCACAGTCTCTGTCGTCAGACTTCCGACAGGTGTTGGCTAAACTGATTAAGCACGACACCTTTAATGCGGCAATGCGAGTGTGCAAATATACCTCTGTCTGGTATTTTATAGACTCTAATGGAATGTTCCGCAAAACCAATTGAAAAATGAAAATCAAAATGAAAATCAAATGAGAAAATTTCCAAGAAATAAATCAATGTTTTTTTTAAATAATTCTATACGTTTTTTATTTTGTTGCTTAAAAAGATAAAACAAATTTCCGTAGAAGAAGAAGCGAAAGAAGAAGAAGAACAACAGCGACTATTAGCTGATTGCTTTTTATTTTCTTCGGCTATTTTCCTGCACGCCACGGGGCGTATACGTTATGTCTCGAATGCTATTCCAAAGGCAAATACTTGATAGAAATATATACATACATATTTATATTTCTATACAGACATATATATATATATATATATATATATATCTATATATATGTATATATGTATGTGTTCGTATTATAGCGCTCCACGCCATAAAAGCCTTAAATTAGTATCAAATTATTGTTTTATGCATTTTTCTTTATGCCTGCAATAAAATTCGTAATAAACAAATTAGTTAAACAACGATTCAATTGAGTGCCGTATATATATGTATATATGTATATATGTATATATTTATTTATATAGAGATAGTTTTTATAGAGCTAGTTTAAGATCTGGTGCTGTCAACAATATATTTTATTATTTATTAAGTATTGCTTAAGTATTTTTACTGTTTTAGATATTAAATAGATAAAAATACAAGCTCATTTCTTTCTATAGATATACAGATATACACAGATACAGATAATATAGACTTAAGAGGTGTCTATATAGATCTGTTCTTTAGCTTTTATCAATTATTCTTTGTCTCTTTCTTATTAATTGCTCTATATAGTTTTTAAATACAGATGTATTATAGAATAAATTTCTTTAATATATATTTAATGTAGCAGCAATTTAATTTGTACTCTTACAAATATTCTAATTTCTCGCAGATTCAAAAATATGTTACGTCTCTCCCTCTATCTCTCTTTGCTGTCGTTATCTCTCTCTCTCTATTATAAGCTTAATAATTGAGACTTTTGTTTTCAATTTTTAAAATATTTAATGGATCTGAAAATAAGTTTATTTTGATTGCTCGTCGCAAGGCAATTGATAAAACTGTGTTTTGCAGCTTTATAAACATCACATTTATGAATTATTTATGATCTTTCTTCATTTCTTTTCTCTTCGACAAGTGCTTCTTTAAAGACTTAACCGTTAAAATTCCACAAATTCCTTTTTACATTTTTACTACAGTCTGTTGTATTTTTTTGTGCGATTAATGTTTTATTTTATTTATTTACATTTCAGTTGTTTTATTTTCATTTATAATTATTTTTTTTTTTTTCGTGTTCGATTTTTTTCATGGACCCCGTTTTTTATGTCATCATTGGGAAAACAGCGTCCATTGGCTTTTCTTTCGACGCCTTCTGCTTGTTTATATTTTGTTTATTTTCTTTCGCTCGCATACGTGTGCGTGTGTTTGTGTGTGTGTGTGTGTGTGTGTGCTTGGGTTAATTGCATGCTCTTTTTTATTTACATGGGAAATTAACATATTTCATGGAAATGTTTTACTCCTTTCTTACAGCTGCTTCGCTTACCTGTTGTTGTTGTTATTCAATTTATTTACGTGTCGCTTTTCCTTCGTTGAAATTTGTTGTCAAGCTTTGATTCTTAGCATATTTCGCTGCGCAGTTCAAAGTTTGATTTACAGTTACATTCGCTTAAAATTAGATTTGTTTATTTACTAAATAAGTCAAGTAAACTTTGCTTATGTTTGTTTTTATTTCTTTTTTTATCTGAGTTTCACATATTCACACACAGTTTTGATTCGTTTTTCTTTAAGATTATAAAAATATATAGGCGACGTCCTTATAGTATTAACAATTTGTTTAACTTTTGGTACATATTGTAAGCTGTTTCAGTTGTTGTAGTTGTTATAGTTGCTGTTGATGAAAGTATTGGAGAAAGCTTTGCCAGCGCTTTTTGTTTTCGCTTGCTAACACCGGCACTTCCACTGAAGAACTGAGGCGCTTCTGCAGTGTGCGCGCCTTTTTATATGGCGACTGCTGTCGCTCGCTCTCTCTTGCTTCGGTCTCTCGCGATGGCTCTCTTCGGTTGTGTGGCCTTTTTAAGAGCGCGACTCACTGCACTGTTATCAGTGGTGCCTCTAGTGACGTCACTGCGACGCTCATTTGCCAAATTGCACGTGCTGAACAATTTTTTGTGTATGAGTGTTTGTGTGCATGTGTGCGTGTGTTTGTGGGAATGCGCTGTGGCCATAAATTAGCAGGCTACCTTTTGCGCCGCTGGCTTCGACTTGTGCTGCCTTGTTTATTTACATATTTCGCTGTCTCTATCTTGCTCCCGCTCACTCACTCGCTCCCTCCTTAGCTTAGCCGCAAGCCCCGTTACTGTTACCATTCTTATTGTTGTAGCTCTTCATACTCTCGCTTCCTTTTTGTTGCTGCTGTTCTTTTGTTTGGCTGCGCTTCGGCTCGTTTGCATTGTGCTTTTTGCTGTTGATTTATCTCAAATGGCGCATTACTTGAACTTTTGCATTGCATCGAATATAATATTCTATTTATATTTATTGCAGTAGCGAACTTAATTGAAAATAAATAAACTGTTGCACACTTTGCAGGGCCCCAAGGACTTTCCATTGAACTTTGTTTGACTATTTAATTGAAGTGTTTACTCAATAAATCCTAACGATTTCCCTGAATGTCATAGAATAAATAGTTAAGCATTGAGCAAGCTGTTACCATCTTAATTATAGGGTATTATCCAGGCTTTGGGGCTATTCGAGCATTTGCAACATAAATTAAGCAGTATGAACTTGAAAATCGCTGAAAATAAAGCTAGCCAAGATAAAACAGGGCCAACAGACCGCCTTTCCCTAGAGAGAAAGAGAGAGAGAGAGAGAAAGAGAGAGAAAAAAAGAGGGAGAGAGAGAGAGGAAGTGGGGGAGTACAAAATTCGCATCATAAATTTTGCGCAATTTTTTTCAGCGCTTAACAGCACTTCACAGCTGCCTCAGTTTCATCTGCACACATACAATTAAGGCTTTCGCTTTATCGTTGCCTACTTTTAGGCATGCTTTATTTTGTTTCTGTTTTGGCTTTATTTTTAGCAGCAGCATAATTTTTTATTGATTGGATTTCAGCGAAAATCACTTCCGGCGATAAATTTGTTATGCAGTCCCCTTCCCCACCCCTGGCCTATTTTTGGATGCTGATCTGGTTTCTAAATGGGCCCGACAGATGCTTGACATAAAAATAAAAGAAAATCCGACAAGGAAAAAGTTTGTGTTTGATTTATTTTACATTTGCGTCAATGTCAATCGAGTTGGAGTCCTGTGAGGTCCTTTGATTTGTTTATTTGGCTTTAGACTAATGGGCCGCAGGACTGCGGCGATGGTAAATGGAGACGGACCAGCAAAAAGAAAAAGGAAAACTTTTCGTGTACAATGTTTGCATAATATGACATTTGTCTACCCTTTTCGCCACGCCCCAACGCCCCAACGCCCACAAATAGCAAAAACAAATACACAAATGAATTACAGGAAATTTGTCGAAAATGTGTTTTGTGTTTCTTTGTTGTTGCTTTTCTTATGTCCTCCGTGTAATTCAATACTTCAATCAAAGCTGCGCACTCGCATTTGGGGTTAATGTCCTGTTAGACAGTTACAACAGCTACCAAGGCGACAATAAAAGCAAAATCAACAAGAGTCGAGAGTCAAGAGCCAAATGAAGAGCCTACCGAGAGGATTCTGTGGCTCGCTTTAAGACAAATATTTATTTACCCATTTGCCCAGCGGGCAGCAGCGGCAGCAGCAGCAGCAAAAACCGTGCCAAATGAAGCAGTGAAGACCCATCATAACAAGCTGGCTGAGCTACGCACCAAATGATGGACTGGCAGATACCCAGCAGCAGAAGGTGCAAAACCTAAATTTCAAATATTGCTCAAATATCATAAAAATAAGTACTTTCTACACAAATATCTTCGATTCAGTTCAGCTCTGCTTGTTAATCAGCTGTCAATACGCCCCTCCCAGCGGAGCAACTATAGGGTATCCCAACAGCTGCGGATGGGCACACAGGAAGCGACGGAGACAATCCCGAATTCCCATAGAAACATCACCCAGCCTCTCGACTCGCAGCTAAAGAGAACCGTGACGTCACTTGACTAAGCAGATGATGAGCTTGCACATACCCAGCAAATAAATGTTCACAAAAATATTAGCAATCGTCAATGTTGCAACTACAGGGTAACTCAACAAAGCCAAAATCCAATTAAAGCTGTTCTCATTCGCTCAACGCGTCGCTTAAGAGAACCGTGACGTCACAGCCTAAGAGCGACAGCTGCATTGCTTGGCGGCCATTTTGAGTGTGCGCGTGCGTCGAGTTTTTGGCCAGAAGGACTTGGGACTTCCGGCTAAGTGCGACCATATGACATCATTGAAAACAAACGTCGAGCTTTGGTAATGAAATTATGCGTTTGCACATACGCACACACACATACATAGAGGGAAACAGAGAAAGAGAGAGTGAGGGCCGAGGGAGGACAGAGAGGGTGCAGCGGCTGTCGGTGTGAATAGTTTTTGGCTTCTGGATTGGCGCCTTGGGCCGCTCTGACGTCACAGTCTCTCGTCCTTTGTTGTTGTCGTTGTTGTTGTTTGTGTTGTTGTTTGTGTTGTGGATGTGCACTCGATTGTAAAATTGGCAAATAAATAGGATTTTACATTTAACGTTTCTGTTGCAGGCGCAGGAAGCCATACAACACACACACAGTCAGAATGATAATAACAATGATGATAATGATGACAATGATGATGATCATGTTGATGACATAAGCCGAAGCATGGCTTAGGAATTTGTCGTGTGTGTCTGACAACCTATGACCCACCTGTCATTCGGGCGCAAAGGTCAGCCGACAGTCGCGCAGCTAATTGAATTTCCTCAATTTAAATTGTGTATGTGTGTGTGTGTGTGCAATAAGGCTGTCAGCCCACAGCTGCACAAGCTTTTAATCATTTTATAGCTGTAGAATCACTTACCCGCTTATAATGTTGCCCCATTTTATTTATATTCCATTTTTGTTTCATTTTTTACGCGCTATTACGTTGCCTTGCATTCAGCTGCTTCTTTCCGTATCCCGTTTACTGTAATCATAATTAAATGACGTCAACGCTAGCAACAGCCGCGATTTAATGGCCGCGACTGTGCGGCAACTTTTATTCAAGGCATACTTTCAGGCGCTCTTTAAAATTGCAACCTGCATCCGCGGAATCCAAACCAGTTGTTTTAGCTCCTTTTTACGATTGTCAGACACATAAATGTGCGGAAATAGCAAAAGCCGTATGTCAAATCCGCACAGAATCATAAAATTTTATTATATATTACTTCTAGGCTCAAAAGGCTGCCGCACATGCTGATAATAAATACGTTGCGACTTAAAAGCCATGATTGAAGCACTGTAAAACCAGCAGAGAAGCAACAGCATGATCTACATGGAAATAGCTAGACTGGCAGCAGTGACAGCAGCGAGATATGGGTAGTGTAATTAATTCTATAACACATAAGAGTCAAGCCCAAAAGAAGACAACGACAAAAACGATGGCTTGAAAAAGGCTAAGCCGACAGCACTGTAGCGACGCAGCGCGCTGCCGCGATCAACTGCGCAGCCAGCTAACGGCGCGCATGGCGTGGGGCCCGGTGGCTCTTGTGTCTTGCTCTTGTCTTCAGTTTTTCAGTTTTCAGTTTCTTTCTGCCAGTCGTTCGCGTCGGTCGATCGGTTGCTGCGCGAAAACGCAGACGCAGACGCAAACGCAGTCAAACGAACATTTTATTCGAAAACGGGGCTGGAAACACGCATCAGCATCGGCATCGGCATCGGAATCTGCATCTGCATCTGCATCTGCATTCGCATCAAGTGCTGCTGCTGCATCTCAGTCGCTCGTGTGAAAACGAATATTAAGGTGCATACCACAAAATAAATAACAAGATAACACGACTTTTGTTATCACTAATTTAGGCAATCTTTAAGAGAATATTTAGAGAGAAAAAAAAACACACTGACACAATTTCGAGAGCTAGTCGCAAATCTGTGAAAATTGTGGAAAAACACATGAAAAAAAAAATAAATAAATAAAAATGTGCATTAAATTTGCTGGCGTGTGTTTCTTTTTTTTTTGTAAATACACGAAGAAAGAAGAAACAAAAGCCAAAGCGCAGCAGCAGAAATTGAAAACAAACAGCAAAGAAAAATTGCATAAGTTCGACTTTTGGCTCGTCTTCATTTTTTTCTCAGCTTTTGTTTTGTTTTTGAAACAAGTCAAAGAGAGAAAAAACTCAGCTAAGAAGATTTGGCAATATTTTAAACAATTTCTTGTTTGTCTTTTTAACAAGTTTTTTGTTTAATATAAAAAGTTGAATATTAAGTAGCTCTCTTTTACTCACTCTCCCCCTCTCTTTCTCTCTCTCACTTTCAAGTGCAACACTTTATGCAACTGAATTTCACTTGAATTTATTTAATTTAAATTTTATGCCTTGGCCTTTCATTAAACCAACAAAAAGCACAAATAACAGCCAATTAACATACACAAATTAGGGTGGCCCTTTTTTGCCCATTAAACAGATACGAAATTAGCATTAGATAAGCCCTTGAATTACGCAAATATAAAGCAGGATAAACCCAGCCGCATTTTAATGGGTATCCATAAAATAAACCACCCCTCCTCTAATCCATGTGGAATTCTCTACGAAATGTTTCGCCAGCTTTTAAGTTAATGATTAATTATAAATTTGCTAGCATTCCAATCTATGACATAATATTATTTATTAGCGATAATTTCATTGCATTATTTATCTATATTTATATAAGCCATAAATTCCATTGGTAAACAGTGCCAAAATTATTCAGAATTCCAGCTTTTGCTCAAAAAGATAAAACTCCAATTTGTGCATGTTTTTAATCTCTCTTTCTAAACTTTTTGACATAATCGAAAAGAAATAAAACGTGGGAGAAAACACCGAGTTCAAAATTAAAAAACTAAAAAAAAAAACAAAGTCCAAAATTGATTTGATTTATACCAAAGCTGAAATTAGATAAGTTTCTGGTTTATTTAGTCATATGTTTCACATATGTTTTCTCTCCCTTTCTGCTGTGGGCGTTGACCTAAAATGTGGTGAGGGCAGCGATAATTGCCACAAAATGTGGCATGAACACTAATCGAACGGCCCTCGCTTTGATTGATTAATGTGTGACAAGCCATAAAGTAGATAAGTTTTTCTTTTTCTACATAAATTGTCATATGCTTCACATGTGGAAGAAACAGAGTAATGTGCCCCAAAGTGTGGCATGTGTGGAACATATGAAACAGCCCTCGCGTTCATTAAAACTCTGTATTAAAGCAGAAATCATTATCTCCCTCCTCATCCTTTCTTTCTTACTACGAAATATTTGAAACATCCCTCGCACTTATTTAGTCTATATCAAACATCAGATAAGTTTCGGCTTAGCTTAGTTTCGCAACTCCTTCTCGCTCTCTCCCTCCCTCGGTCTTTCTCTCTTTCTTATTTCGCAACATTTGAAACAGCCCTCGTTTCTTTCAGCAATTCTTTTGCTTTAAGCCCGCATCTTGGCCAAAAATCTGTACAAAATTAGCAATTGTGGTTGCAAATTGCGGTTACAACGCTTTTTCGGTTACGTTCGCACTTAGCCAACTTTTCAATTTGCATTTTGTTGAACATTTTTCAATTGAATTGCAGCCACGTAATTAAATTAAATTATTTATTGACTGTCTTGAACATTTGTAATATTATAATCAAATAATCGCATTTGACACTCATTGAAAATCAACACCCACAATTATTTGATTCCAAGTATATTTATGCAAAGATCATTTAAGCTTCGTCTTTATATAGTCAACGCCTAGAGAAGTGCGTCAGCTGTTTATAATATAATTAAAAAAACATTTCTATTCATTTAAATTGATCGCAAGCTCTTGAATTTTAGACTGTGACGTCACGCGTTGTCAAGCTAAACAAAGGCGAACTCTCTGACATTCGAAGTAGGATTTTTCAAATTTGGGGTGTTTTGGAGAGTTTTATGCATGTTTATGTTTACATTACGAGAAGGTGGAACTACATTTTGTAAAACTTACTCGGATACTTCTCGAGTTAAGCTTAAAAAAGTAAGCCTTTAAATGCATTTTAGTGAAATAAGAGATATGGCATAAGATACTGGGAAAAATTAGTAGCCTTTTCTGCTCATGGCATACAAGAATATAAATCTGAAAGTGCAAGTCTTTAGCTTTTGCAGTTCCCGAGAAGCAAGAGTTAATACAGCCGAACAGAAGAAGATAGAAATATAAGACAAAACCGAATCAGCTCCTCTTCCTCAACAAACATTAATAATAAGCCTGTATACCCTACTGGCCAATTTTCAATAGGGAATAGCAAAATCAGTAAATTAACAAATAAACGACCCTCGCATGCAGCTACTTGAACATGAAAAATCGGGAATTGCAAAAAAAAAAAAAAAAAACAGACACGAATTTTCGATGTTTGTTGCATGTTTTGTTTGAACAAATGCTTCCATCAGCTCTTCGATTGTTGTATGGATTCAGAAGTTTATACTATATACCTAAATAGATAGATAATCGTAGTTCAGTTCTAAGCACAATTGTTTGAGTTTTTGTGTGGAATGCGAGGCCCGCTCTAATAAGTGAAAGGGTCGTCGAACCGGAATTGACGAAAAAAAATATATTTAAATACTTAAGTCAAAAAATAACAATGCAAAGAAAAAAACGAAACAAACACCCGAAAAAAAAGCAAAAACTGATAAGCACAAAGAATGAAGAAAACACGTTTCAGACCAAATCTTAATATTATATGATATTAATATATAAATACATATATCTAAAATCTGAATGCAAGATGTGCGCACAAAAGTAAATTTAAGACGAGGCTCGCCTCCAAAGCTGAAACACTTCATCATCCAATATCCGAGTTATATTATGTTTATGGATTGTGAACCATTCTCGCTTATAAATTATAATATTTATTTAGTTATTTGGCTAATGAATGGATCGCTCAATGGTCGCGCTTAAACTAGTTTTCCGATTGTGTTCTGATGATATACTATTTAGGTGCTGATACCCTATACCAATTTAAGAGTATATTTGCTTACAGCACATATACATATGTAATAAGCAGAAGGATAAACCTAGTATAAACTCACATGCATTAATGGATTAACGGTTCGAGCTCGAGAGCTACGAGATGAAGAGTTTAAATTTCCTATATATATACACATTCCCATATTATTTATTAAGAATATTTGCTCATTAAATAAGCTTAGAGTATCTACTAGTCGGAAACTGCGAACCAAAACAATTTTATTTGTTTTCAATTTCGTTTTTGCTGAGAATTCGGTTCTTTAGCAGATTCTTGATAAATGGCATCTTTAATAGCATGTTAATTATAATTTATCTCAAAGATCGTCCAGCTATTTATACTATCTAAACTGATAGATCGTCTGACTATTAAACAACAAATTTGGAAGCGTGTCGACTAATTTAGTAACATATTCGCGAAAACCAGATTTAAGGAGTTTAACTGTAACCCAATCAAGCAATTATTAACTATATATATGTAAATTTTGATTGAGTTAATTGAATTACCATTTGTAAAGTTAACTTTAGGATGGAAAGAGGGGAAGGAGAAGGGAGGGGGAATCCGTGACATCGATATATCAACTTTCAATTGATTTAAATGGTCTTTAATTGTTGGCACAAGACAATGAACCAATGGAAGATAGACTTGAACCAGAAACCCAATAATTTTCATCATATAAAAAAAAAATAATAGAAAAAAAAACTCTATTGGTCTTGCAAATTGGCATGAAAAGCTTCCAATAAAACGCGCTGAAAGGCATTAAACCAGTTATCAAAAGAGACATTTGCATGTTGACAAGCACAGACAGCCGATCACAATGTGTATATAGCCCATATATGTATATACACATACATACGTGTGTGTGTTGTATGTGTGTGACTGTGTGTGCAGCATCAATAGACCACAAAATGAGAAGCAAACAAACAAAAGGCAAGAAACACTGCACTCTTATAAGTGGATTATTGCATGGCTATTAACGGAGAAAAACGAAGATCGACCAGCTGAATACCCTTTACGGCTTGCTAAGCAGCAGACAGAAAAAAACTAGTAAAACAAGAAAATTATGGCTATATGTATATAAGTTAAGCAGCAAATCAAATGCATGCCACAAGCCAAAAGCCAAGTTTTGTCAATGAGTGAGTGCACATATACCCCTTTTTAACAGGGTATATGAAAATTAATAACGTTTTAACGAACTTTGCACCTTTAAAGCCAAATACAAATCAATAAATGTTACTGCCATGCGAATAAAAACTGAAACATAACCAAGTGCTTATATACCCCACCTGATAAATGGAGAGAGATATAAATAGAGTATGGCTAGATGCGTGATGTGCCTGAAAAAATATACAAATGCAAGGGAAAACAAAAGTTTCACTAATTGGCAACCGAACTTGATCGATTTTTGATCAGTTTCGAAGTGGCGCAAGTGCAAACACAAATCTGCATACGAATGGGAATATATATGCATATATATACCATAGCATTCAGTATAATATATATTGTATACTTATATGTAATGTCTTACATGCGTTGCTTTTATGAGCAATTAAAAATAAAGGCCCTAAACGCGGATGTCCGGCCGGCTTTGTTTCTCTTGGTCGACTTTTGTTAGGCTTTGTTTGGCTTACACAATTTCAAGTTCAGGCCTAATAAATAACACCTGTTGCTACCGAATGGCGCCACCGAATTGTAGAGCTGGCCATTGTGGTTCACCGAATGGGTCATTTAACAATTAACTAGTTCATTGATTGAACGTTAAAAGAGTTGTAAGCTGTATTTTATTTTGATAAACCAGTTACATTATTCATTGTCAACCAATGGACATTTCAGGCTTATTTACTGGTTCATTAGTTCAGTTCACAAGTCTAAAAAAACTTGTCGATCCTTTAAAGCTACTCAGCTCAATATAATGGAATGTGATTCCGCTTTACTGAAAGCAACTAATTAATGTTAACGAACTAGTTCATTTATGGAACTAGTTCTGAGCAATGGGACACATCACTCGGCACACTTGTTGCTGCAGCAAGCGGCGCTCTTTAATGTTGCGGCTTTCCAATCGGAGGAGGTCTTATTGAGGTCTTTGGCTCCGTCCAGCTGAGCTACTGACTCATCAAATGAACCGAAAATTAAATGTCAAATGTGATGCGACGTTGATGAGTGTTGATATATGTGTAAGCGAGAGTACGTGTGTGTGTGTTTTGCTGTGACGTCGTTGACTTTGCTAGTGATATTGACCTTGTCTCTGAACAATACGAACATCGGATTATGCGAACACATTTAGACAAATGGAGCACTTCAATCTATAGAGACATACATATATATAGATATATATATTAAAATGAAAATGAAAAAAAAAAACAATAAACTTGGATTGCCTTCTTTATCATAAGTATTTTTGATGCTCTTTGCTTTGTTGTTTTGTTTCTTGACAATTCTTTGCTTGGGTTCCTCTCTCTTCTAGTTTACAATGTCAAGTGTTTTTTTTTTTGTTTTGTTTATTTTTTGTATTTTTGATCATCTTTTGAAAGGGCGCTTTTTTTCTCTACGATCAAAGTATAGATTATTATTGTCTCTGCTAAAAATGTGGGTAGGAGCATATTAGACCTTCTGCAATAAATGTTCGTCTAAGACCTATTTATGATGTCTGTGCTTCCGGACTCATTCTCTTTTCTTTGCTCTTTATATTCTTTACGCTTTTTCAACCATTTACAAATATCGTTACCTGATGCCTCTCTATGCCATTCACACATAAATATTTATTAATGTAATAATGATAACAAGTAATATTTATATTTACCCCTTTCTATGCGCTTCTCATGAAAATAATATAGAACGATTTATCTCTTAGTCATCTGATTCTTTTTATAAACTATATCAATGTAAATATAGAACGTTTTATCTACTAGTTAGCTCTTCCTCTCTTCTTATGTCTCTGTTTGGAAGTGCGCGATATCTCCTAGTCAGGCAGTTCCAGATTCTTCAAAATTATAGTTATTTATAAATTTATGAAATTTTTTTGTATTGTGATTATAAATAGATATTTACTCAATTGCTGGGCCGTGCTGGCTGAAGTGTTTACAAAATCTCTGGACTGTGTGCTAGAAAAGAAACAGAAACCATTCGAAATGCCAGAGAATCAATTTCTTACGTAACCATTTGCTAAGTCGCATCCGTAGTTAATTAAATTATATTTATTTCATAATGAATTAAAATAATTGATTTATTAATTTATAAAAAGGCAGATCATTTAGCTAAAGGCCCTTAATTAACGAATATTAAAATATGATTTATTTAATTATCAGCGACTAGTTTGGACCGCAAGCAACTGGCCAAGTTAGCTAACCAGTAAATTGAATGAGTTATAAAGTAAGTTATAAAAAAACGGGCTTTATTAAGTGCAGGTTATAAATATAGCCAGCAGCCAGCAAAAAAAAACGGAGGCTTTTCCAATCGAGTAATAAATCGCACTCGAGTCAGAGTCGAAGATTATGTAAATGGCCAGAAGGGGGCCAAAGCAGACTTTGTGTGTGTGTGTGAGTGTGTGCGGAGTCATAAGAGTCGATTAGTCTTAACTAGAACTGTTTTGAATGCTGTCCAAATTATGCAAAGCCCGAGTCAAAGCAAAACCTTGCCCTTCAGCTTTGACTTTGAAGTGTGACCAGCTTCACTTGCACAACAACAAAGGCTGCCACATTCTTACACATTCGTTAGATGATTGTCTCGGCTCGAAGAACGATGCGTTCCACATCAAAATTAACCTTGTGGACTAAAGCGCTTGGCCAGGCCAACAAGCAAATGAAAAAGCAGAAGCACAAGCCTAAAAATAGAATGGCCAGACATTGAAAGACACACTCACACACGTATCTAAATACATGTGTGTATATGTATGCATATATTGATGGCTATAAGTAGGTCTTGAAATATTCAGCTAATTAGAGATGCATTTCAAGAGCAACTCGCAAATCCCGTTGACAAGAAACTAAACTCGATTTACTTTCCTTTGCAATTTGCAGTGTGACCAAAACTGCTTTTTACGACTTTCATTCCATTTGCCATGTATATCATCAGATAAGCCCCTCATTTAAATCTGTCACACACAAAGGGGAAAAGAAATATGGCAACAGGATGCGAAAGCGGCTTTCGAAAGGAAGCAAAAAGAAAAAACCCTTTCATGATAAATATTCGTAATAAAAAGAGGCATTAGATTAAAATAAGTCTCTCATTCATAAAGTTCCACACAAGGCAAACCAAGTGCAGCTTAGCCCCCACACACACACACACACACACACACACACACACACAGATACGAACACAGACACAAGTGCAGATAGAGCTACATTTCGTAGTACGCTTGAGTTAAGATTGTAAAAATAAAGGACCTGCAGTTGCCTTTAGAGCCTTTGAATGCACTGTCACGAATTAAAATGGGGTATATTAGTTATATATATATGTCTCAGTCACTATCTAGCTACTGGAGCAGAAGACGTAATACATTATCACACATACAAGTAGATCATTTATTTTTATCTTATAAACCTACAGCGAGTATTACGAAGCCGGATAAAACGCATTCACTGTCTTTTCTCAAATATTTGAGTGAACCACAAGAACATCCTCTTCAACAGATGAGTTCTTACTTAAATATAATACCGTGAGCGAGTATTTCGCAGTCGGGTACAACCCTCAGCAGAATTCTCACTCGTTGCAGCTGGACGAGTGGCACTAAAGTGCAAGAGGACATAAATGTGTGCTTGTTCCGTGCTTTATTTTCTGTGCTGTTGATGTTGCTGTTGCTGTTGCGTTGTTTCTGCTTTTGGGTTCTTTCAACAAGCTCTCATATATGTGTGCATGTGTGCATGTGTGCATGTGTGCATGTGTATGAGCGCCACTTGTGGCATGTTTGCCGAGTGTTTTGTCGTGGAACAATTGTCGGCTCTTTGTTGCCACAAGTGTCACAATTTGGGCCAAGTTAAAGGAAATCTTTAGGCCGCGCAGAGCCCGTCCAAAATCAAAACAGTTTGTCGTGTTAACCAAGTCAAGTGTGGAAAACCACTTGAATTGAAAAACCAACTTTTCATTGATGGAAAAACGCAGTCGCTTTCCACATTGCGGCCAATACAAAAAAGCAATTAGGTGCTTAAAAAAATAGCGTAATTAACATTAACCCACTGAGTTTTTAACACACACACACGCACACATATACTCCTATGCTCACACATACACACCTGCGCAGTCATAATAAAATGGCATTAGTCGAGTCTTTGTCTTTGTCGCAATACATTATTGCAAAATGTCTCTTTGGGTCTTACTTTGTCCGACTAATTAAAGGTTTTGTGTGCGCTTTAATAACGGCCATCGGGCTTAACAGTTGCCAACGCCTCAATGACAACCTTCCTACCCCCCCACCACGCACTCCCCTCTAACCCTTACCCACCCCCTTTACGAGTGGGTGCAACGAGGCATAAAGTTGCCACCGATTCCCACATCAACAGCTAGAGCGAGTCTTTAATATCTAGATATACATATATATATTTATATTTATATATATATATTATATATGTGTATAAATATGCTTATTCATTAGTCATTCATAGCTGTAATCCAAAAGATGTTGCATCATACGCAGCTCTTCTTCTTCTGCTTCTGCTTCTGCTTCTTCTACTGACATCTTTGACCTTTTCTTTGAAAAAGTGTTTTCTGGCCTTTTTCTGCGGTTTCATTTAGCTGTTTTTTCTGTTTCATTTTGACTTGTTTAACAAGGCTTTGGCCCATGTCGCATCTGAAATGCTTGCAACAATAGTCAGCAACAACAACAACTTGCCACTGGAATTGTTTATTGTCTTTGCAGCCTACTTTGCCTTGTGGCATGTGGCATGTGGCAAATGCGACCTGCCACGCATTGTGGCACACTTGAATAAATAAGTGTGGCTTTACAGGGTATGCCAAAGTGTGCTATGAGTTATTTTTCAATACACAAAAATCTATTCGTATGTAATTAAACCGTGTTCTAAATAAACTACTATGTAAAATAGTTCCTACACGACATTCGAATACCCTTACTTAGAGCAAGCGATCTGCTCTCTTCCTCTCGAACTTCAGTATCATATAAGATTGTCTACAATTTATCTTAATTTGAAAGAGTATTCGAACTTCCACAGCTCTTCTATTACAAGTATTTGTACTAGTTTGCCCCACTGTGCGTACCGCGATAAGATTTTAATGGTTGCTGTTGTCGCTGTTGTTGCTGTTGCTGTTGCAGTTGTGGTTGTTGTTTGCGACACCGTTTTGCAACGGCCACTGTGTAATTCAGATAAAGATAAAGATATATCTATATATATGTACTGTGGATGCTGCTGTTATTGTTGTTGTTGTTGTTTCCTATGCAGATTGTCGCTTTGTTTGCTTAACAAGTCGCTTTGTGGCTCTGATCGACGACAAGTTTGTCGCTTAAGTCTTTTGTTTTAGGCGCTTCAGTCCGTTTCCCGAATCACAAACGAAGCACGCCAAATAAAAGTCAAGGCAGTGATAAAGAAGTGGAAGCGGCGCAAGAAGAGGAAGAGGAGGAGGACGGCCACATTCCAAATTGAATTATTTGACGTGTGGCTCGTGTTGAATGATGTCTCTCTTTTGCCCTCTGTTTGCCCAGCAATTCAATCCAATCCAATTCAATCCAACTTTTCGAAGCGAATATCAAAAAAGCCGCCGCAGGCATTGGCCAAAAGATAAAACCGAACTATAAATAAAAATCCTCACGTCTTGGCCAACTTTCGTGTTCTCTGCCTTTCAAGTGGCTGAGTTAATTTTTGCTATTGGAACTGAAACAAAACTCGATTTAAATTTCAATCGAAGAGCTTCGCCATTTGTTTGTCAACTACTATACCATATATATATATATATATATATATATATACACGTATACATATATATAGATCGCTTATAGATTTTGCTGGGCTGTTTTTATTTGTGCAATATTTACATATTTTGTTGTTGGCTCGTGAATCGGTTTTGTTTGCCAAGCACGAGGTTAAAGAACTGCCTCATATATCATAAATATGCAGATACTTACACACATATATACGTACGTTGAAATGAAGATTGATGCGGCTCCCTTTTCGAAGTCCAATCTCAATTGGTTGCTTAAGACCGAATCACTTTTAACATCTGAGCTGCTGAACTAACGGTTTAAGTACCATAACACAGGGTGTTTCATATCAGCCTCAAGAAATATGATATAAAGAATATGCACAACTGTTCAGTTCGAAAGATCGTCTGGATTTCCATTTTATATCTTAGTAGACGTTGTCTTTCATATAAAAAACTTCTACTACTCTACACTATGATACTATTATATAATATTATTAAATTTGTATAGACTTTCTTCCAAGTCAGAAAGAGTATCTCCCCTTCGGCTTTACGTAGATCAAATTTCTCTAACTGTCGCAACTTTGAGTTGTCGCCAATCGAAAGAGAACAACAAAACTTGACGAGTTTCCAAGTGTTGGCCGTGGCACAAATGTGCATCGGCGATGCCATCGCGCATATATACAATGTATATAGTAGACGATATATGGATACAGTATATATACGTATGGTAACACGATCAATGATTAATTCGCAATTATAAGCATCAATGATAGCGAGTGACACAGAAAGCAAATGAAATGAGGCATGCCGCATGCGTGACCTCTAGATCTAGAATCGTGTCTGAAGAAAGTATTTCTACAGAACTTTAACGACATTTAACGAAAGTACCTATATAGATCTTAATTTGGTTAGCAAAAATGTTAACACAGCAAAACTTCAGTTCCTCCTCTCGTTTGGGCAGCCCTCCTTTCAGCTAGCTGACAAATGATGAAGCTGTCAACGGGCCTGTCTGCATTACGTGGCAACCTCTGCACACACACACACACACACACACAGAGAGTCATCTGTCTATCACCTGAGCACATGCTCAGGTAACAGTTAAGAGCCCAGTCAACCCGCCATTAGGCCATCAGTCGAGCTGCTTTGCTCAGCCTTTACATAAATCGCCAGCTCGTGAATTTTCAATTTTCAGTTTTCGAATTATGAAAAATGCCGGAATATATGTATATGTATATATATATATGTATGTATATGTATATATGTCTGCACATCGTGGGTCAGTCGGAGATGAAGTGGGAGTCATAGTAGGAGTCGGAGTCGGAGTCGGAGTCAGAGTTGAAGTCGATGCAGTCGGTTATTAACTGAACAATTTGCAAGTCGCGCAACATTTTGACCAGAAATATTTTGCATTATGCAACCTAAAAGAGGATAGCGACCTTTGTATACCCTACTTTGTATACCGTAAATGTAGATTAGAGTATATTGTTTTAGCGGTAATTTATGTAACAGAATGCAAGAAGTGGGCACAATTAAAAGTCACAGTTTATGAATTACGAAAAGTTGTTTGGTATGTCGCAGTCAGGCATACCCAACTGCAGCACACTCACTTACTCAACAGTTAATTAATGCAGCAGCACGTGGCGACAGTTGCTTTTGTTATCAGTCAAACAGACTTTAGCTATAAATAGTCTAATTTCCATAAATTGACGCACATTTGTTCCATTTTAGAGCTCCACATTTAGATACATATATATATATATATATATATATATATATATATAGTTAAATATGCATGACCTGCGATTATTCCAATGCAGGGCATATGCCTATAATAATATATTTACTGTATCTTAATTATAGTTTTGTATCGAATGTCTATTTAAAATTAACATTTACTCCATTTAGGATCTGAATATATATACATATCTATGAGTATATCTCTCAGATCTGATCTCAATAGAGAACATATCTCTAACATTGTCTAAATTGCAATCGTTGCAGGTTGAAGACTGATTTGTCGCCCAGCTGGGATCTGGATGTGTTTGCGTGGGCGTTGACCATGCCCATTTGCAAAAGTTCGCCGGCAACGGCAACGAGCAAGAAAACCGCATCGGATATTTCCGCCGATCACGTCACGGAAGCGGCGCAGGTGAAGCGGACAAGGGAGCAGGCGTACTTCAACTCCTACGACTTTGATGCAATCGAGGTGCTGCCCTACGACGAGGATAACGACGAGGAGGAGGAGAGATCGGAGGCGGGGGAGCGGATGAGGAGGTCAAGCGGACACAGAGGCTACGCGGAGGCCAGCAGCCACGCCCCCAAGTTAGGCTACCTCCAGCGATTGGGCGAATTCTTTAATCAGAAATCTGTGGTGGATGCAGCAGCAGCCGGGATTCCCTCTGCTGCTCCGGCTCCTGCTGCTGGACAGGATTCAGTAGCTACTGCTCCGTCCGCTGGACAAACGAATGACAACTTTTTGCTGCCGCGCGCTATGCTTAAATATCCATATCAGAGGTGAGTCTTGTAGCTGGAGAAGAGTTTCATTCGGAACTAGTTCAATTGAACGGGTTATGCAAATGAACAAGTTCAAGACAGAGTTCACTTCAAACAACTTCACATAATGAACGAAATTGTTCACGAACTTGTTCATCAGATGGAACTAGTAGTTCCAACATAAGTAGCATTCATTAACTGCTGGATTGATTCAAGTAAGCAACATAGTGCGTGAACTTGTTCAACAAATGGAACTGCTGGTTCCAATTCACGTTGCAACGGTCCGCATCAAATGAAGCTGCAGCTGACCTTCGTTAACGGCATTGAGCAGGGCAAACAACAACAACATCACCAACACCAACAACAATTACGAGCAACTCTTTCGGCATTTTAATTATGTTATGGCCAAGCAATTAGCGCATCATAAAGCTGATTCAAATCTGGGGGCTTTCGATGAAATATCAGTTAAGCTAAGCCAATGGAAAGGGCGACAAATTAACGAATTAAGTATTCGCCTCGTATGCCCATTGTTTGGGCTGCTCGTTGGACAGTTGTTGCAGCTGCAGCTATGTAAATTAAGGCGATGCGAAGTTCAAGTTGCGCGTCGCACGCTGCACGTTACAGGTTGCACGTTGCACGTTGCACGTTGCAAGTGGCAATGCGGTTTTTTGGCGCCTGTTGTCAGCCTTCACCTCTTTATGGCTTAAGCCACTTGACTTGCCAAACACTTCGGTCAACAACAACTTAAACAACAACACGAATGCAGCAGCTGCAACAATTACGTTTATTAATTGAAATTAAAGAAGCCACATATAAGACAGCCTCTGTCTCTGCCGCTGCCGCTGCCGCTGCCGATGTCTCTGCTGCAGCCTCTGTTTCTGTCTCTACCGCTGCTGCTGCTGCTGCTGCTGCAGCTGAAGGTCACAGCCAGTTTTGGTTTGAAATATTTGTACATACATCAACGATCGTGCACACATATATACATAGAGATGTACACACACACATACATGTGTATGGCTAACAAATATTTACATCTGTGGCATCAAATCGTGCACTTTATTGAAAATAGTTTTTGTCTCTTAATATATTTTAATTACAGTTTTTACCAATTTTAGTCAAGCTCAAAGATAGGCGACAGATAGGTAAAACAATTAATGAAAGTATAACCGAAGCTCGAATACCCTTTGCATACTAAATTGGGCAGATAGATGAAAGAATTGAACAGTTCTTTTAATTTCTAAATAATGTAGAAAAGATAAGCACAAATATTGACAATTTGATATGGCAACTTATTATACCCCACCAAAGAGTATCCAAAAGTCGAGTGCCCAATATTTAAATACAATTTTGAGTTATTTTGAATGCGTTCTCAAGAGGCGCGCAGCTCAAAGTGCGAGGCTCGTGTTTCACATTTGAATTCGCATTCAGAAATCCTTCCATTCAAAAGTGCGGCAAGGTTAATGCGGCAGACAGACTACGAGTATATATAAAAACTCGGATATAAAACTTGATATCTTGTTTATGACTCTATGCGAATTCATTGTCTTATATATGTGTATGCGTGTGTGTGTGTGTGTGTGTTGGTTGCCCTTTCCCATTGGCCTGCGATGCATGCTAAGCAGCAGAGGAGAAGGTTTTCGTTTTCGTTTTCGTTTCCAGCAGCAATTGCTATGCGCGTTATATACGGCATATATCTTCCTATTCATGTGCCGATTGCATCAACTGCGACCTTCCCCGTTTTAGAGGCTTGGATTATGCAGTTAGCCAGACGGTCAATTTGGCCATTAGTTTCGCCCGATCGCCTGATTTGTATTCCATATCCATCAATACGTTGTCTGATTCGCAGCTATGCCAGGGTCAATGCCTCATTTGGGCGAATATACCTGCATATATGTATATATATAGTTTGATTGATTTATTATAGATATTTATGTACGATTGTGAGTAGCTGCGTACAGTTAACTAGCTAGTTAGAAGGACGCTGATAACTAAGCCAAAAGCTGTTGGACCAAAGTGTAATTTGCTGTGGCAGCCAAGTCAACAATAATTAGCGTACACACACAGTCTCTCACACACACACACACTCACGCACACACGCGCACACTTAGATAAAGTTGAACACCTTTTCTAGTAACTTGGCTAACGGCCCCGTGTTCCGACATGCAAACGAGGCTGAACATTTTAATTAACACGGCTCAGAAATAAATACGCAAATATTGCAAAATATTTCATGCTTTAAGCCGCGATGGAACCGTTAACCTTGTCCATATTACATATCGAGCCCAAAACGGCCAAAAACTAGCCGAAACTAGCCAAGCTAAACGCATCGATAAACAAGCTAGTCTCAATAACCAAAGCATAGCCCCAAAACATTTCCCAAATAAAAAAAAAAAAAACTAAAACCAAGCCCAAGTCCAAACCCAGGTCCAAGTCCAAGTCCGATCCGATTCGATCCGATTCGATCCGATCTGTTGGCTATATAAGAACGGCGACACGAAGACCGTTATTACGCAATTTTCCAGCGGCTTTTCAGCGTTCCACTCTCTGCCTCGACTTGTGGCTGACTAAAGTAAAAGAGTTGGACAGCTCTTAAATAATAGACTTAGGCAAAGCCTATGGCTCTGTAAAAGTGGGTCAGATTCTAACACCTGCCCACAATTGAAGAAGAAGAGAGGCTGCAGGTAGACATGTCTGCCGTTCTAGTTGACACGTCTGCATAACAAGATAGTTGTAATAGTCCTTAAATTGACTGGGAGATTAGTTTGAAGCAACCCAAAAGAGGGATTCGAGCCCCGATCTAATCTTAATTAGTGTGAGGTTCTTGTTCACAGTTATGAAGTGCAATTGATATACCTTAGTTGAACCTTGTTCCGAGTTCCACATTTTTCTTTAGTAATAGACACTTCTTGCTGCTGACTAGAACGAAAAGAAGGCAACATATAAAATACTGTTAGAAAAAGGATACTTGGTCTTTGTTCCGGCTTTTACTAACTTAAATTTGAACTTCTAAAAGAAACAGCAATAAAATGTTATTTGTAACGAATTGCCAGAGCGGAAAACAACTCGAAACTCAGACAAGAATTTAGAAAACTGAATGCCGCTTCACATGTTCCGAATGATAGAAACTCAAGCCAAAAATAACTAAGAAAAAATAGCCAAAAAAAAAAAATTATAATAAAATCCAATTGCAACAGTTACTCAAGCTGAAATCCTGTTTAGAACGAGTTTCTTTTGATTCCGAATTGAATTTTGATGTTGAATTTCAAATGTTCAAATGTTCAAATGTTGTTTGCCAAATGCTTTTTTCCACACACACACACACACACTCACAAACATGTGAGTGCAAGTGTGTGTGTAGACAGCACTTAAAAATGTAAACAATTTATACCGAGTCCAGTCGAGCTCCGAGAATTCCAGACACATAAAACAAGCATTAAATAAGTTGCGTCTAGTTGGAACTTTTATTGATTTGACAGCTGGTCGTTACCACAAAAAGAGGCAATTGTTTACACTCGTGCCACATCGAGAGTGAAATACATGTCGTAAAGAAAACTAACTACTAACCCACATTTTGCCACTTGCCAAGTGGCCGGTTAAACCACTTTCATTGCGTTGAGTTTCCCTTTCAGCTGACTTTTTATCATTAAGAATTTATAAACAGAGTATATCAGTTGCAATTAAATGTATGTTACGGGCAGAGGCGTGGCCAGTCACAAAATGCGTACCGTAGATGGGGAATCGAGGCAATGTGGCTATATCTGCCCGTCTGCCCATTTGTCCGGGTGTATTAACGCTTCTATCTCGGGAACTACAAAAGCTAGAGACTTGATAGTTGAAATATCTACCAGGGTGCGGTATATGCATCTAAAGCTTATCATTTTTTCCTGATATCTCATACCTCTTTCATAAGATGCACAAAATTCTACGAGAGACACCTCGAAATTTAGAATACAGGGCATTTACCAGTCGGGCAGTACTAACACTTGACACTTACTATTTTTGATAACATTTTCTCACACGCTTTTCCTATTTTTCTCTCTCGTGCAGCGTTGGCGGCAATGCGACGGCTTCAATGCCATTGACAGCAACGCTCTCAAAGATCCACGGGACGACTCTTGAGAGTCAGTCGGGCACATCTCTGAGCAAAGCGAATGACATCAAAGCGGTGGTAAGTGTGGCAGGCAGCGCTGTGGCAGCAACGCGAAACAAGAAACGCTCCACAGCTTCCAATGCCAGCAGCACACAGACGACAGACTCGGGGCTGGGCAAGACGGAGGGGGCAACTGCGACGGCAGTAACAGCAACAGTTGCTGCTGGCACGGCAACAACAGTAAACGCAACTGCAACTGCAACTGCAACGTCAACGGCAACGGCAACGGCAACGGCAACTGCAACAGCAGCTGCCGCAGCGCGTGGCGGCAGCGGCTCGCATTATTCCACCGACAAAAGCGGATCGTCCGGTTATTATAGCTCGCATGTGTGCTCCACTTACTCGCTGGACGAGCACATCTACTGCGAACCGGTCATAGATATCCTAGAAGCCAGCGAGAAGGAGAAGAGCAAAACGCTGGCCAAGCTGCGGCCGCAACTCCAACTGCCTGGCCATGAGACCAGTTCGACGATTAGTCAGCGTTCGGAGATGCAAGATGCAGATGCCACAGCTGCTGAAGCGGTGGCCAAAGCGGACAAATTGCAGTTGCAACAGCAACGGCTGCAGCAGCTGCCTCTTTATAGCGATAAGTTGCGTATCTTGGAGACGAGCATTGAGAACCTGGATCGTCACCTGAAGAGCTTTCCCTGCATCTACGCGGGCTCCTTTATGCAGCAGGACAATCCAAAAGGCGGCGCAGCTGCAGAAGGAGGAGCAACTGTTGCAGCTGCCGCTACGCTGGACATTGGCGAGAAGCTGCGCGCTTACAACCAGCTGCCGACCATAATGGAAGGGTTTGCCACACAGCAGCTGGATGACTCACTGCTGGACATTGATCTGGACGCATTCCTGCTGCAGCCGAACCAGCAGCAGCAACTACAGCAGAAGCAGCAGCAACAATTGCAACGGCAGCAGCAACAGTTGCTCGCTGGCATCGACAATCCGAGTTTTTTGAGCGACGAACAGCTCGAGGAGAACAATTACAAGTGTGCCAAATACATCAACTCCTGTCCAGAGGATGCCTATCGAGTGGATGTGACCACCTCCTCTGCGTCCTCCTACGCCAAGCGCTACGAGGATCAGCTGCACTTCCAGAGCACGCGCGAGCTGCTGGAGGATGTGCGTGATAAGATTCGATTGCTGACGCCCACGCCCACAACGGACATTCCCCAGGAGCTGGAGGGCATGATTGAAACGCTCAAGGACGAACTCGAATCCTACTTGCAGCGCATGAATCAGCACAGCGAACTGGAACTCCGGCAACTCTGCAGCGGATTAGGGCGCCAGCAGCATGTGGTGCGCCTTCAAAACGCGCTGGAACGCAGACGCAGCTTTGCGGGTGACTTCCAGCTGAATGCCTACGAATCTGTGCGAGATGGAGTCCTAATCTCTGCCAGCGGCCGGCCCTTGAGCGTGCGGGAACAAATCATGACCATCCGCTGCGCCAGTGATCCCAACTTTAAGATGAAACGCAAGTCCATCACGGAGGTCTTTCCCCTGTCCGAGTGCTATGTGGAGTCCATAACTACGCCTACGCCCACGCCCACGCCCACACCCACACCCACGAGCACGCCCACGCAGACGCCCTCGCCCCCCTTGGAGCTGCAGACAACAACCACAATGGTGACACAAATGCAACGCAATTTGACCTTCCACAAGCCAGTGCTTACGGCCGAGAGCACCAGATCCTCCCACCTGAACAAGGTGGACAGCGCAGCCGAATGGCACCGCAAGAAGCCCAGCATCTGGGAGATGTACTATGGAACGAATCGCCTGCATCAATCCCTTCTCGGCAAGCAGCGGCATGGAGGCGAACTGGTCATCAGCAGCGCACATCCAACGCTCTCCTATGTGAGTATGAAGGAAGCGATTGATCCAAGTACACTGCACAAAATTATGAGTCTTCTTAAAGTCACAATAGTCGTTCTTATAAAGAAGAGCTCCTTTCTCTTTGTAGTGAATCAAAGGAAATGCCACATGAAACTTTACGTAGAACCCTCCGTTAGTCGAATCGGATAAGAATAACTTTATTATATAGTCGAACAATGGAATAACTGTTTAGCCCATTGTAGGACAGAAAATACGCTTATATATATTCATTTTCCCAACCCAATCCAGCGAATGAAGTCACAAACTGCTTACAGTGTATGTGCGTTGCAACCATATTACTTCATATGGGTCAAACTACGAACTTTACTTTAATGCAAGTCTTTTGGTTGGATTTCAGTTTTGGCCAACAGGGCGTATGATTAATGCGTTTGGCTAATTGCCACTAACGTTAAGCTAAACACAAATCTCGGGGTCAAGTGAGCCAAAAATTAAGTTGACTAACTCTGCTGTTATACCCTGCTAAAGGCAGAAGGGGCATATTGGTTTTAAGCAAGCAGAAGGAGGCGTGGCAATGATGTTTACCTGTTCGTCTGTCTGTCTGAGTGGAAACCTGGGTTTGTGTGCTGGCTGGGTATCTGCTAGTCAAGCACACCCGTTCTGTGTTAACCGTTTGATTGACAGTTTGGTCGAGGGATTGCATCGGCAGCTCATTTAATTTGCCAATGTAAAAATGGCATCGATTGTCGGCCAACTCGCTGCTTCGTGCTAACTTTTATTAATTTCATCCTTGGCCGCAATGTGACCGCCAATAAGTAGCAGCAGCAGTAGATGCAGCAGCAGCAGCAGCAGCAGCTTTGTTGATGCCCCAACGTGTGGCAGCAATCGGTAGCAGCGGATGCGCCTCCACCGGACGTCAACAGCATTGACGCCATCATCATCATTATTATTATTATTAAAAACACACACACAGTCACACACTCACACACACACAGCTGCGGCTTTTATTATGCAGCAGGCGATATGCGATATGCGATATTATCGCTGTCATGGCCAATGTTCGATTCGTGTATTGGCATTATGATTAATGATGTGCGTGCCGCTCAAATCTGGCTACTGTTCAGATCAGGCGCATGTACGAGAATATATGTATATGAATATATCATTAAGATTCAGATACATAATCTGAGGAATTACATATCGCAGTTGCATTTAACTCAAGTCTTCAGCTGTGTCTTGCAAGCCAAACAAGCCAGGGCCAAATCATAAATAGCTTCAAATTAACCAGAAGGCGTTCTTTGGTGGCAACGCTCGACTAGCAGATACCCTTCACACACATTTTGACAAAATTACTCGCCCCCACGCCCCCCTATATTCCATAGAAGAGAAAAACTATATATATCAATATACAAAATAATACCCGAACATAAAATTTCTCGCCTTACATTCTAAGTTTAAGCTTAAGAATGATCGAAGACCTAAATACTATGGCCACATGGCTCAGTTAGGTTTCTGCTTCAAATACCCTGTTCAATGATGGGCATATTCACTTAAGAAGTATCTTAAGCTCTTGCAGCTGTTCACTAGAAGCTGCCGCTTGACAACTTCCATTCAATCCAATCCGTCTCCTTTGTCAATCACGGCTTTATTTTGATGAATGCTTCACAGATAGAACTTTGGATCTTTGGACAAATATTGCACTCGACGCCCATTAGCTGACGAATTAGGTGGGGTTTACCATACTCTGTGGACATTATGCAATATCCGCTGTACTAATCGAGCGAATTTCGTGGCCCTTGTTTGGCCTCTGGGCCAATGCAAAGAGAATCCCAATGAGTTTTCACTTTCAATGCCAACTGCTAAATAGTTATTATTACTTTTGTTGACTCAGCACGGCAACAGAAATTGGTTAGCGCACGACTTCGGTTTATTCACCTTAACTGACAGCAATATATATACATATATTTATGTATATATATATGTATGTATCTACCTATTTATTAGTCAGTGTGCACGTTCACAAGCGGGATTTGAACTTGAGGTTTCCGTCTGCTGCAACTGGGCTTTAATACATATCAAACAGTTAGTGCAAAAGGCAGACACAAATACTGCAACGGGGGGTGAGCAACTAGCCGATACCCTGTAGGAGTTGTGATGTGCCTACAAGATTCACAACATTCTTCTTTATAGCCCACATACATATGTCTATAAGCACTTATTGGGTACAGGGTATAAGAGCTGCAACAACGGTACCGGTTAACCTTAAAATTCCGTTAAGAAAAAAAGGCCTGCAGCTTCTTGGCGAACAGGTAGCTACCTGCTTATCTGGCTGACCAACTGACCGCCATCGATTGTTGCCCAGATAAAAATGTGCCTACAACTGTAACAACAGCAACAGCAATAGCAACGGCATCAGCAACAACAACCACGTGCAACAAGTGGCAGAGAGCGCAAATGAAAACCGGTGCAGCGGACCGCATTTTTGTTGCCCTACAAATCGAATGACCTTTAAGGACGTTTCCACTGCCAAAAAACAAGAAGGATGCTAAGCAAAACAACAACAAACAGGCTCCCCATAGCAAGCAGCCCCTCGCCGCTCCCCTCATCATTCTTTCCAACTACACTGCCACGCCCCCTGCCGCCCCGCGCAGACGAAACTCGTCGCCAATAACTCGTTTGCTGTCATGAATGCCAAAATGAAAACGAAAACGAAAACGAAAACAGAAGACAGAAGACAGAAAACAGAAAACGGAAAACAGAGAAAAAAGAGAGAAAAAAAACAGCAAAGCGAAATGTGAGACAAAGTTTGCTGCCGCTGCAGTTTTTACTACTTGGCTGGTGGCTGCCGCAAAGTGTTGCAATAACCGTCGCTGCCGCTGGTGGCCACCGGGCCACCCATCAAAAACAGAGACACCGAAAACGCCGAGCAACCAAAACTGGCCGTTTTGGCCAATTTCCATTTGGCCAAGAGCAAGCCAAAACGACACAAATGGTCGTCAGCCCAGGCACACAAAATGCGACAACTTTTGCTTGGTTTTTCTGCTCTTGGATCGTACCTTGCCAGCGAGGGTCGTTCGAGGAGTTGCCTCAGTACTCACTCGAACAAAGGATCTATCGTTATCATTTCCTTAATTCGTCTTCTTACATACCTTACCGAATAGCTCTTCGCTCGAGTGAATCATATTGCATCCCACGCCTCGATTTTGAGATTATTTCATGCACAACATTGAAATCCCTTGCAATCCCATGCTTATACTTTACCTTTGACCTTTTCGCTATATTTTTTATTATTAAATTAGATTACATCCCATGAATAATAATGATTAAAGCTTTCTGAAAATCATAATCACCGACTGTCTGATTTCGGCTGACGTGACAGTGTTATAGTAATCACAACTACTTCTATAATTATAGATAGTAGTAGCTACTATTACGACAATTAGTATAGTTACTCTACTACAACTAGTACTTTAGTCGATTATAGAACCTGGAGAGTTTTGAAATGTTTATAATCTTAATATAAGTTTTTACTAATAATTGGTTTGTCTTACCTATAAATAATAGCTCGAAGCAAAATATTTAGTGAAATTTCGTATACGGAGCGATTAAATTCATCTCTTCCCTTCTCTCTCTTTCTCTCTCTTACTCTCTTTGCCTCTCTCTCGCTGCAATTGATTCATTTTAGACTAACTATTAAATTAGTTAAAGATATGCCACGGGCACTTATGTAAGTATTGAGCAGCACGGAAGCTGCTGCTGCTGCTGCTGCTGCTGCTCGATAGCACAAATCGGGCTTAAAAGCGATTACTCATACGCCACGTTCAACAAAGCTCAGCTAATTAGCTAAGAGTGGGCGATTTTGCAACGTGCCACGCCCACTCGCAGTCGCCAATCCTTTTCTTATTGGCAACTGGCCGCCTGTTGATTGACTCGCTGACACACTGACAAGATTCGATTGGCAGTCGCTACCGTTACAACTAACCGGGCCTAAAGCACCTTTTCCCCTCCGTATTCAATTGCATTGTGGCTTTTCCGACACTTTTCTTCTTTTTTTTGCGGCTTTCGTTGTTGTGTTTAGTTAGTTACCGTTGAATGCGTTTTCAATGCTGCCATAAAAAACCAAAACAAAAGAAAACAATATAAATATGCCCTAAAGCATAATAAGAGGCGTAAAAAATGTGTTAAAAGAAATGAAACAATTGCATAATTGCATAATAATTTAATGTAAATATACATATTATTCATGCTATTTACACATTCCACACTATTATATATCCGTCTATAACTGTTTAAATTCTCACATCTATTGCCACATTTCGCTTCAATTAACACAAAAACGTTAATTTTACATCTGTGCAAATTATTTTTGCATTGTCTTTTGGTAAAGTTAGGATCTCATGTCCAAAAATCAGTTTACTTTGAAGCTTTCAGCCGTTAAGATTGGATATTGAAAAGCTGCTCTCTAAATGGGGAATATCCCCGCTGTAAGTGTCCAAATAAAGGATAAAGGATAAAGGATAATTTCGGAGAAAATTAAAATATCGTTTGAAAGAAAACTTATCTAATATGATTAGCTATTGATCATTTATTTTCTTGTAAAATAAATTTAACGTTAATAAGTGTTTAAAACAAAAAATTAGAAGAATATAAAAATCGAATTTGGTATTCGGGCATGTCTCCTTCTGCCCACTTTCTAAGGAAAACAATATACCCGGCTCTTCCATTTTCAAGAGTATAAACAGATGAGTCTTAGCTATGCAAACAGCATCTAAAAACGTGCTTCGTGCAATTGGATTTCCCACAGAGATGCTCGTAATACAAACTATATATATAATATATACATATATCTGTCTGGATGTACATGTATGTTGTCCACATAGTTGTTTTACATTTGCATTTGGGTACTTACCACGAGTACGTGTTAAAATTTGTTTTCTCTTGAAGCGATTTTGCCCCTTTAAGCACTTGTGTGCAGTAATGTTTAAACTTGGCCAACATCCAGTCGAAAAAAATGGATATATATAAATGTATATATTTATATAGTGGTTTCAATGTCAGTGAAAAACGTGTGTTGCAAATTAAAAAAGGCAACCAGTTAATTCATATCTATATGGATTTTCTTTTCAACTTGTTGTCTATTGCAAAACATTCGCAAATACATAAAAAAAAAAAAACGGGCGGCCGCTGTTCAATTTATTCCAAGGCTAGATTTCGGGGAATTTACAGCTTCAGTTCACACTGTATAAATATATATAAATATATATGTGTATTTATCTGTATATATTTATACATCTGTGTGTAGTTTAGGTACACAAATATCTTTGGTGCTCTTGCATATGCTAAACGAATCAATATTAACAACACTGCCGTCTAATATTCATAATTTATTGCGTGTGTGTGCGCGCGTGCGTGCGTGTGTGCGTGTGTGTGGCATCATTTGCAAATTAGTTTTGTCACATTTGGGCATCAGGGCGGGGCCCAACAAGCTATCTAGCAAAAACTCCCATTCGATGCTTGCTTGCAATGCACTGTTAACCATTTCTCTGAGACACTTCTCATTCACTCTCTATGAGTACGCATATTTCATATAGATTAGCAGTACTATTCTTCATATGGAATTATCTCTATTTTCTACTTCCTTTTATTATTCGCATTACAATATGTCTTTATCTCACATTTCTCTGAGGGCTTCAAGACAAACGGCACTTGTTCTTATTCATCATATTCCTAATGAAGAAGTTCTGTCTCTCTTTCGCTTCCCATTCGTTTTCGTTTTCTTTAATTGAATAATGTTCTTCGCAGCATATGGCCTTAAATCAATTTACACTGTCTAACAAGCAAATGGGTTTTGTGAAATTTACCTGTCAGTCTTGCATGTTTAGGCACTCCAAATATTCATTTCCAGCTACACTGCCTATGCACTCGCTTCGGTTCGCTTTGCCAGGCCAATAAAACCGTTATAAATGAAACACACACTCGAAAACGCACACACTCACAAGCGCGAAACATTAATGCGGTAATTTTCTCGTCACCGTCGACACTTCGATTACGTCGACTTCTCAAAGTACTCTGATAAAGAGCAACAACAGCAAACAACAAAAGCAACTAAATAGCAATAACAACAAAAGGCATCCCGACCTCCGACAAGCAAACGCAAATGAAAAAGCAAAGAGAAAAAGCGCCAAACAAAGCGTAGCTGAAGCTGGATGCGCAAAGAAGCAGCGAAAGAAGCCGGAAGGCGAACGAAGATACCGCAAAGTTGTTTCCATTTTAATTTCTCATTTCATATCTCACATAAAATGTTATGTGCGTGTGTGTATGTTTCTTTTTATGTTTATAAATATACACATATATGTTTGTATGTACAAATGCAGCGCAAGCATAGATAGCGAACGTAATAATCGGCCACAAAACTGATCACCAAAAACGAACCGAAGACAATGTACGTAGAGTAAATAAATAAATAAGGTCTCTCACAATGAAGTGCAAAAATGCGAATTGTTCAACAGTTTACGGCCAGACTTACATACACACCCAAAAACACTCACTCCTACGAATGTGTATGTGTGTGTGTGTGAGCACTCAAAATTGAATGCCCTTTTAATGACTGTATTGCATATACGAAACTTTCACTTGCCCATATTATTGAAATTGGATATTCGTATTCGGCATTTTTGCAAGACAACAAATCCCCTGACTGATTATTATTGAGCTATTATAGAATTTTGTCATCATTCAATTCAACATCCGGTTACACGGAGCCTGTGTGGGTTGTTGTTATCCATACTGCTCGAGCTCAAATTTAGTAATAATTGTAGTATTTTGTCAATAACAGTATGTTAAAAAAGATTGCTCAATTGCATAACACCTTACTTATGCATGTATATATTTTGTGAGAATCAACAAACCTGTTACATTTACATTAATGTACACACATGTGCAAATACACATACACACACATACACATTTAAAGCAGATTTCAAGGTTGTGTCGGTAAAATTTAAAACCGGCAACAGAAAAAAAACTTAAAGATGCGCAAAATAAAATAACAACAACAACAGCGGCCGCTTAGTGGGTCAAATTTTTGTGCGTTGCGCCCTTTTTCTCCGTGTGTGCGCCACGCCTAAAGCTATTGCAAAAATGTACGTGTATAATGTGCAATACTTATGCTATGATTTATGTTAAACTATTAGTATCCAAGCTCAAATACTCAACAAATAAATCAGACAAAAAGGTAGTAAGGGGCAGTATGCAAAAAAGCCTTAGACAAAAATGAAAAAAAAATTAATAAATTATTTAAATCAGATCAAAGCGACATCAATGTCAAAGCAATCGTCACTCACCGGTCACCGAGGGCCAACTTAAATTAATGATGGTTTATCTTCATCTTCGTAATCTTGGTAATCGTCGCTGTTGACTGACCCTTCCTAACAAAATATGTGTATGTATATGTATTTGGCATGTGCATAATCGATTTACATAAAGATCCAAGTTTTCAACGCCAAATATTAATTATTTTAATTTTGTGATTTTTATAACCACTCATGTGAATCCTTTCTAGCAACAAACAGCAGGGGGACAGTGACATCACACATACTTAACTTTAACAGGGAATAAGATTTGCTTAAAGTTAGACAGTCTGTTAAAGGCACACAGAGAAACGAATATTTAAAATCACTGCAAACGAGCACTCAAAGAGATTACACTAAGAGAAAGGGATCCTGTTGAGAAACTGTTAACTATGATAAACAATGCTAGGCAAGTGAAACAGAGCTTTGATAACAGTATTACATGAAGAGAGAAAAGAGAAGCAAATGTTACAAATCACTGTTAACAAATAGAAGTTAAAGTGAGAGATCCTGTAAAACTAACTGTTATCTATAATATGCATTGCTTTAACACTCAGAATAGGTTCAGAAGAGAGTGAGAGTCTTATAAGTTAGGTTAAATCTTATATAAACTTTATTGTGCTATGAAATATTACATTTTTGTATGCTTGCAGCCATCGTCCCGACCCGAATCGGATTTTACGCTCGACTTGCCGCGCGCCGAGCAGCTGCGCCTCAAAATGGAAAAGGAGAAAAAGTTCCGCCAAAGATGTCGCCTCATAACCACATTTCTAAGTCTCGTATTCTTTCTGTTAACCGTTATGGTTGTCAGTTTGGTTTTAACGCGTGGCAAACGCATGTTTGGCAGCATGATTTAGCCAAGAATAATCTATATTCCATATAAACATAAACATAAACATAAACAGAAATGAAAGCAAAAACTAGAACAAAATTAAAGTGCCGTAGTAATTGATAGTTTAACAGTTAACAGCTACTAAATCTAAATAACTACAACGAATTGTAAGGGCGTTAAGATAACAACTAATTCGTAGTATTAGAACTAGATATAGTCACTATATAATTAAAATCGGGGCAACATGTTTGTTGGCTTTGTTGTAGCCGCAGCCGCAGTATTGTTAATAAATTATTTTTGTGATCTTAGTTGATAAGTTGAAAGTGGAAAAGTTTGTAAAAGTCGAAAGGAATTGTAAATCGTATATTGTATATGCTTATTGTGTTAGTTATAAAATTGACCTTATTGAGTGTTAATTTGTGTGTATGTGTGTGTATCGATAAATAAAACAATATTAATGAAAAACGAACAGTTAAGCTTTTTTAATACACACATTTATTTTGAACATTTATTCACGCTTTTTATCTGTATATATGTATGCATGTATATCATAGACAAAACACACACCCGCACACACATGTGTGGTGTTTGTATATATGTTAGGTATGTATGTGTAGAAGATAAGTCAAAAGCGTTTATCGTATGAACTTCTTGCAACTTCCTCTTCACACACATCTTTTGGTATCACAAATGTTTTTCTTTTTATTTTGTTTTGTTTTGTTTTGTTAAACTTGAACTTCGAGAAAATGCACGAAAAATCTTATTTTTACCTTATAAGGCAATTTAACTGTTAGGCTTTGTTAGTAACTACGATACACACTAGAAAGAATTACAATTATAATTGTGAGCAACTGAGAAGGCAAGTTTCTTATATGAGAATCGCGTTATGTCCAAACAGAGCTTCGATCTGCTGGTCTTTAGTGTTATTTGGATATTATAATATGCGAATGCCTTGCCGATTGACCTGGAACAGTGTGTGGTCCTCCTCCTCATCGCTATTCACATCCTCGATGGCCATGGGCAGCGGAGTTAGCTCTTGATTGGCCCGATCGCCCTGCACTCCGTACTTTCGCTCCGCGCGCGATAAGCGCAGACTGTAACGAAAAGCGTTGAGATGAATCATAAACATGAATGCGGCATATGCTTTGATTTTTAGATCTTCGCAGGTGATAGGAACTATCGTTGGCTTACCGGTAAATGCGTACAACCAGCAGCAAAATGGCCGAACTTGTGACGCCAACCAGTATATAGAAGACAGCTTGTGCGCTGCTGTCTATTTGCTCCATATGCACATCGGGAAGCTTGCCTGTTGAATGTCCATTGGGGTCAATCACCGTAGTCGCCTTTTCCGATTGTTCATTTATTTCTACAGCCTTTTGTGTGGGCGACGATACCGAAGGCTGTTGTTGGTTGCTTACTTCTGGGCCCGGCGGCGGATTGGGTGGCCCTGCTGTTGGTGCCTGATCTTTTTTAAAGGTTCTTTGATGTTCTTTGGTGGCATTTGTGTTCGTTGTGCTTGCGTCGCTTTGGTTGGATTGCAACAACAACGTTAACAACAGTGCCGCCGCCAATAAGTGCCAACTTTGCGTGACATGATCCATTTATAAGTATTCCTAATTTAATCGCGTTGGGCGCCAAGTTTTGCAAATATATCTGACGTCTACAAATATTCCTGCTCTTTTTTATTTTTTATTTATTTACAGTGACTAGGGATTCTAAAATACCAACTAAAATATCGATGCCGTTCGCTCTTTGCTCAGGGATGCAACTCCGATTATTGTGTTATCAGTTTCTTTTTGTGAGGCTGCCAACTTATAGCACACGGTGTTGCCACATTACTAAAACTCCAATCTGCCATGTACACCGACATCTGGCAACGTTCACCTTCTTTTTAGTTGAAAAGAGTGATTTGTACAAACGATAAAAAAAAATCGTCAATTTAGTTAAATTACAGTTATAAAGTACTGAAAATTGCATAAAAAATACAAGAGTAGCATTAAACAACATCTGAAAACAGGTAAATTGACAAAAACAAAAAAAAAACTCAATGGTCTGATCAGATTTGCAAGCTGTGTGTGAGTGTCAGTGCTGTGAAAATGGCGAACAAAAGATGAAAAAAAAGTACGTGTGCTCCAAAAGGGAAATCACGACGTCAGAGACTAGTGCTAGTGAAAATGCTAGATTGCTTTTTTTTAAAACTCATGTGTGTGTAATTGCGCTTGAAAATATATCAACGCTTGCTGTAATAAACATATTTGTTAAGAGTGGTGCAATGAAACATGTTTTATTAGTCCATTTATGTACGTATTTTGTGTCTATGTGTGCGTTCATATGTGTGTGTTTATTTTAACAGGAAGTTATATTATGCTCACGCACACACATTCACAACTGACACTTTTTCTTCAATACACATACACATATGTATGCATGCATGTATGTATAAAGTACTGCAAGGGTATTCAGTATTATTTTGTTTACAGTTGCTTTATATTATAGTTTTGTGTCAATTGTAAGTATGGAGTTGACATATCGAATTTCATATTTTTTCTTCATGTCTTGCGAAACTTGAAGGTAGTCATTATACCGATTTAACTCACTTATGCACGGGAATATACAACATATATAAGCATTGTTGTTGTTGTTACATTACATACCCCTTTAAAATAAGTGCAACGGGTATTGTAGACATGTGCAAATACGGTTTCTTATTCGCCTTTTCAAAATGGTTGCTTTAAGCATTTAATCGCATTTTAATTATATATTCGTGGCCTACTTTTGTTAACAGATGTGCTTGCTATATATTTGCAGATTGAATTATACATATTTTATATCTCCCCCATAAATTGTTACACTTGATTTGCCAAAATTCCGACCAAAACACCCAAGACAAGATTAGCAGCTAAACGACGCAATCAGGACAGTCAACCCACGTCCCAGTCGCCCGCGCAAGTTGTCGTTCTGTCAGCGCAGCAGCAGCAGCAGAATCAACACCACCGACAACAACATCAACAGCAACCAGAACGGGTAGAAGGCAAACGAGATTTGCCACCGGCTGCCAAAATGAACCGTCCGAGCAATTCCCAAACAACACAACGACCCGTCATCTTGGATGACATCTGGAATGAGCTGGAGGAGGGTATAAGGCAAATATTCGAGCATGAAAAGTCGCTAACGCGTAAACAGTATATGAGATTCTATACCCATGTCTATGACTATTGCACGAGCGTCAGCGCCGCACCAAGCGGACGCAGTAGTGGTAAAGCAGGTGGTGCTCAGCTTGTGGGCAAGAAACTGTACGACCGGCTAGAGGAATTTCTGAAGGCATATCTGAAAGACCTGTTGACGAACTTCCAATCTATTAGTGGCGAAGAGGTACTTCTATCACGCTATACTCGACAATGGAAATCCTATCAGTTCTCCAGCACCGTTCTCGATGGCATTTGCAATTATTTAAATCGCAACTGGGTGAAACGCGAATGTGAAGAGGGTCAGAAGGGCATATATAAGATCTATCGTCTAGCTTTGGTCGCCTGGAAGGGTCATCTATTTCAAGTGCTCAACGAGCCGGTGACGAAGGCGATTCTCAAGTCCATTGAGGAGGAGCGACATGGCAAGCTAATAAATCGTGCCTTGGTGCGCGATGTTATTGAATGCTACGTCGAACTGAGTTTCAATGAGGATGACACCGATGCAATCGAACGAAAACTATCGGTCTATAAAGACAATTTCGAAGTGAAATTCATAGCCGACACCTATGCTTTCTATGAGAAGGAGTCCGATGCGTTCCTGTCCACCAATACAGTGACCGAATACATGAAACACGTCGAAAATCGTCTTGAGGAAGAGAAACAACGTGTACGTGGTCGCAACTCAAAGAATGCTCTCTCCTACCTGCATGAAACAACTGCTGATGTTCTAAAAGCTACATGTGAACAGGTGTGTAAAGTCTCTTTTAAACAAAGTAAAGGGATACTATACAACGAATACTATACTTTTCACCACGTTATATTATTACTTATATTTCATAATTTTAATTTTGATTTATCGCTTACACAGGTACTGATTGAGAAGCATCTGAGAATATTCCACACCGAGTTCCAAAACTTATTGAATGCGGACAGAAATGAAGACCTTAAGCGGATGTATTCTCTAGTTTCACTCTCGCCCAAAAATCTGGAACAATTGAAAAAAATACTCGAAGACCATATACTGCAGCAAGGTACGGAAGCCATTGAGAAATGTTGCACCAGCGATGCGGCCAATGATCCAAAAACTTATGTACAAACCATACTCGATACACACAAAAAATATAATGCGCTCGTTCTGACCGCATTCGATAATGACAATGGATTTGTGGCTTCATTGGACAAGGCGTGTGGCAAATTTATAAATTCAAATGTGGTAACACGACCAAACAATGCTGGCAAATCGCCGGAGTTGTTGGCCAAATACTGCGATCTGTTGCTCAAGAAATCTTCGAAGAATCCCGAGGATAAGGAGCTTGAGGACAATCTGAATCAGGTTATGGTCGTCTTCAAATACATTGAGGATAAGGATGTCTTCCAGAAGTACTACTCAAATATGCTGGCAAAGCGTTTAGTCAGTCATACATCAGCATCGGATGATGCTGAAGCAATGATGATCTCCAAGCTGAAGCAGACGTGCGGTTATGAATACACTGTCAAGCTGCAGCGCATGTTCCAAGACATTGGCCTGTCCAAGGACTTGAATTCAAATTTCAAGGAGTACCTGAAGACCCAAAATATAACATCCGAAATAGATTTTGGCATCGAGGTACTATCCACTAACGCCTGGCCCTTCACGCAAAATAACAACTTTTTGCTACCCTCGGAGTTGGAACGTTCAGTTCAACAGTTCACCATATTCTATTCGGCGCGCCATTCGGGTCGCAAATTGAATTGGTTATACCACAAATGCAAGGGCGAATTAATAATGAACGTGAATCGCAGCAATGTCGTCTACACGCTGCAAGTGAGCACGTTCCAAATGTCGGTGCTGTTGCAGTTTAACGATCAGCTCAGCTTTACAGTGCAACAACTCTGCGACAATACACAATCCCAGCTTGAGAACTTGATACAGGTAGATTAAATTTAGCACATAATTATATGTATATATAAATTTTATGTATTTATTTCTGTGGTTTCTCTTTAGGTATTGCAAATACTGCTCAAGGCCAAAGTGCTGACGTCGAACACAAGCGAGAACGTTTTAACTCCCGACTCAACAGTGGAATTGTTTTTAGACTATAAGAGCAAGAAGCGTCGCATTAATATCAATCATCCATTGAAGACTGAGCTTAAAGTTGAACAGGAGACTGTCACTAAACACATTGAGGAGGATCGCAAGCTGTTGATACAGGCGGCGATTGTGCGCATTATGAAGATGCGCAAACGTCTCAATCACACTAATCTTATCTCCGAGGTGCTCAATCAGTTGTCTACCCGATTTAAGCCCAATGTGCCCGTCATTAAGAAGTGCATTGATATCTTGATTGAGAAGGAGTATCTGGAGCGTATGGAGGGACACAAAGACACCTATAGCTATCTAGCCTAAGTTCATGTTATATATAAATATCGTTCCAAAATTATATATTTTGCCAGCCACTAGAAGTAGATATCAAGTCAGATATCAATTAGAGCCTGCCCCATCCATTCTCTGTATAAGTAAACAGCAATTAAGATCTGCCCCGATTATCGCTTCCTCTTTCACGCATTTAGAATGCGTGCATTTCACACCCCTTTCTCATACACATTTCACTCATACATACACACACACACACATCCTGTCTAAACAACCATATAATTTTCTTTCAAATTGCGACTCCCATTATCATCTTTAAGACGCAGCAGGTGTGAAGGAAGTGAAATTCCAACATAGAAATGTGCAAGCACAGATAAAATTTACGTAGCTTCTTTATTCATTTATAACAATGATGAGTTTTACTTAGTTTATTCTGTTTTTGAAAATTTTTTCATATATATATATATATTACATACGGAAAGACAAATGTTAAGTTAAAAAACAAAAAACAAACGAAACGAAATATATAAGTTGAAGCAGTAATTAAACGGTACGTTTAAGTCTGGCTTTCCTTAGCCTTTGTATTCAACCATTTCACAGTGATATCGAAACGTTGGGATACCTACTGTATTTTATGTAAATCGGCAATTAAAAACTTGACGAGCTGCGCGATACAAGTTAAATAAACAAACTACTTAAATGTGTAAACAAATATTACTCGGTAAACATAAATTTATTATTCTTATACAAAATGTGTTCGGCGGGAAGGCTTCTGTAATGTCGAATGAATAAGTAAAAGACTAGTTAAGAGACGAATTCGAATGGAAAGCCTTTACTCTTCAGAAAAAGATTTCCAGTAATTAAAGCTGCATTAGTCCATAAGCAAAATATGCTTATGGTTTTAAGCTCCATTAGCTGTTAGTTTATACACAAGCATATAAAACTATACAAGGTATTAAGGTACAGGTCTATGTTCTTATTTATACATATGTATATATATATATATTAATGTGAATATTTCTTTGATTGCGCGGTCTTATAAAGCTACTAACAGAGATCGTCAAAATCTATTAAAGTAAAAGCTTGTTGCTCGCTCAACTAGTCCTCCTCCTCGAGCGCGAGAACCTTTGTCTGAAAACGCATTCGTTTCGTGTTCTTAACGATGCCATTCGTGAGCAGATTGGTGCCTGGCTTATCACAAGGCAGATTATTCCACATCCGTTTAACGCGCACAACTGCAATCGAGTTGAAATCGTATTTCTTGGTGGGTGGAGCAGGACTCGAGGGCTGGGCGGCAGGCTGCAACGATGGCAATTTACGAAGCTTTACTACAGCTTGCTTTAAATGGGCGCTATTCCGACTGCTCACACTTGTCTTATCATCGTCGGCATCAGAGTGGGCATTGACATCAGCCAGTGAGCAGCCGCGTTTCTGTGGACTCGTGCTTTTCGATTTGGAGGTATGTGCGCTGAATTGAATAGATTTGTTGGTTTAAGATAAGGCGTTGATATGAGCTTACATACCTTTCTTGTGGGACTTTGTATTCGTTGATTGTGGGCGGTGCTGCAGCGCAGATTTTACCAGGCTCCTCCGGATGGCACCCGTAGTCTTCACCCTTCAGCCAGTTTTCATAGCGTTCGGGCTGAAAGTGGCGTACAAATGTTTCCATTGATATCTTCACCATGTCGCTGCGACATTTGCAAATGCTCGCCCGTTTTCCATACTCAATCCAGCGCTTTGATGCAAAGTTCGTAGACTCGGCTCCGTTAAAGCCGTGATTAAAACCCGCATGGTATCCAAATGGAAATGTGATCATTATTTCCCCAGCCTCCTGGGTGATCTTATTGTAGGGTATATTATGCTGACGCAGGACTTTTGGACTGATCATTGTCATTTTGTGACGCAGATATGCGTTGCACTCCTGGTAGTTCTCCACGAAGGTCTCATTGGCCAGCTTCTCCAAGCGTCTGCCATAAATGGGCGGTATGGCATACCAAGTCTTTGGCGCGCCAAAATGCAAATAGTTAATGGAGTACAAATCCATGTCTTCGGTGTGCCACGCAAACGAGCTCTTCCACATGCCAAAGTATAAATACGCCGTATTGACACCATCGATCTCAATGCCATAGTCTGTGTTAACCAGATTCAGTATGGTATCCAGTCGTCCAATATTCCACACATCCAAGTCTTCATCGCTCAATGTGCCTTTAACGTCTGCCGCATAAAGCGGCGATATGTATGTTATATTCTTCCAGTACTTGCGCTCCAAGTCCTCGTAGTCGAAGTGGCGCGGCGTCTGATGCAGCTCCGAGTTGGCCTTCTCCATGAACTGCCGGAGCGTCATTTGGCGACGTTGTTGTATGTTGATTTGCTGATAAACGCCATGCGCCCTGTTTTCATAAGGATTATAAATAACTTACCTATATGAAAAACAGATTCACTTACCCGGTTACGACTTGGCAAATCGGCGCCGGAATTGTCATATTTATATTTTCAATATCGTATCCGGAGCGACGCGGCTTCCACTCCGGGGGCGGAATTATTTTGACCAAACCAGCCTTGTGTGCTCCACGTGATTCCATGTAGTCGATGTAGTCGGAAAAATTAACGAACTCCTCATATCTGGGACGAAATGTCATAATTCGGGGCATATTGTTTTCGCCGTCATCGCAAAAAGATAATCGAGCAGACATATTTAAAACGAATTTAACACAAAACAAACAAAAAGTGTTGGCAAAGTGTGTTGCACACTTTGATTAATCGCTAGTGCTGGATAATGCGGGTGCAGTGTTGGATATGACTCAAATTATCTGCCGTCAATTCAAAATCACCAATACTATAATTTCAATTCAAATTAGTTATAAGTGTTGACAAACTTTGTTTAATGCCAATGCTGGGCAATCCGGGTTTAGTGCGCGCTAATGACTTAAATAAACCGTTCGAATGGCGCCACGATTCAAACTCGCATACAAAACATTTCAGTTGAAAAAAAAATGATTGCTTTGTTGTTTTGAGAGTGATTATGAATAAATTATTCATTTTGCAAAAATGTTATTGTACTCTTATCAGCATTAAATAAACAGTGAATGCATTCTTTTTATTTACTAAGAAACAAGGGATTTAAAGAAAAGGCTTTGCGACTTTCGCGGGTGATTAGCGTTAATTGCAAGTTTCTTTAGAAAATTAAGTAATTACACACTAGTTGCCAGGGATCTTAGTTAAATTTGGTTTAGATAAGAGCCAAGTCTATATACACATTACAATACCAAATATATGATGCACACTAAAAATTGATAAGGCGCATAGCGGATGGCATATGAATTAATTTCCAAATAAAATATGTCTATGTCTATGTCTTTCCCACACGCACAATAAACAATAGCAATAACAATATATTTAAATTATATTACTAATAAGATAAATCGCAATTATTTGTCAGGTGTTTATTGTTTTACGGCTGGAATCAAGCACGATAATGACTAAAGTCAAACACCGGCCGCACTTATCTCAAATCGAGCTATCAGAGATAATCAGGGAAAATGGATTCCTGCGGGGTTGAGTATAAAAGGCACAGGTGAAGGCAATTCATGCTTCAGTCACCAATCAACGCCGCGGACAGCCGATCCACAAATCGAAGAAGTATTGAATAACATATAAAATATATATTATAAACAAATTTCACATACAACCTCAGTAATGGGTTTCGACGCCACTTCGGATAAGGCAACAAAGCGTAAGTATTGAAATTTTGATTGAAATGAGTGCACATTAACGAAAAAAAGTGAATTTTAAGATAGTCTCCATTGATTAGATAGAACATAAACTGTGATTTCTAAGAGTAATACTCATTGTTAAATATAAACCAAATCTAACTTTACGAAAGTGCAAAACATATGTTCAAGTAGTACTAAACTTCTGCCTAAGATTAAGAATGAAAACAAGTGATGTTCCGCGATAAGATAAATCATAATTTGTGATATATTGGTGAATTGCTATTGAATTTCGTCTGCTGTATATTTGAGCATAAATAAAGCATACTTTCGTATAGCGAAGAACATAATTCATTGTGCACTCGGGAGTTGCTCCTACAAAGAGCTTTTGTAATCAGCTCGAAAAGGTTATTGATACGCCTCCATCTTGAGAACTTGAGTACGGAATTCGCAGAGGCAATTGGAACGAATGTTACGTGAATTATCAGTCGTCCACTTATACGGCGTTCAGTTTTATAAGACTTGACTGGCCAGACCTGCACAACATGAGTGCCAGCTTACCAGTTTAAATAGTCTAGATAAAATATATTTTGTATATAAGGTATCTGATAAACGTCATAAATCTTGGCTGAGAAATGATATTGCTGTTGTTTTTGAATAGAAATTTGTTTATGTGTGTAATAAGCGCAATATAAGTTAAACATTTGCTCAGTGATTATCTTTTGTTTGCCCACTAACAAATATTTGAAACACTTGCTCTACGGAGCTGATTTTTCGAATTACCGTATAACCGTATTACCGTGTAGCAACTGCCCCTTCCAGTGGACTCCACTGCCTGGTTTAAACTTTTCCACAGCCTTTTGTTTTGTTTTGTTTTTTGCATTGATAATGACACAATACTTATTAAATAAAAGCAATTAAGTGTCTCGGCTACTATCAGAGTAGTCTTGAAACCGACTTTAAATAGGCCCGGAATATAATTGAACAAACAGCAAGCATTTGCATGGTTGGTCAGTCATTAAGCAACGGCATCCAAACGCCTTTCAATGGTCTACTTCGAAAGGACTCCGCTCCTGCTTGGATCCCACTTAAGCCGCTTAGCTTGTAAACCCCATAGCTAACAGAGCTTATCCCTGTCTAATACTTTCTCTATTGGTTCAGCACGCGGCTTTGGAGCTCGTCACTGGCAGGCGATTCTCCTCTTCCTGGGCATGATGATCAACTACTTCCAGCGGGTGAACATCTCGGCCGCCATTGTGCCGATGACCCAGCCAACAGCCGGAGCTCCGGCTTACGACTGGGACATGTCGGACAAGTCGCTAATCCTCAGCAGCTTCTTCTGGGGCTACGTCGTGTCCCAAGTTCCTTCAGGTAAGACCTAAAGGAATGCATTACGCCTAAGCTAAACTCTTCGTTCACAGGCCTGCTGGCCAAGAGATTTGGGGCCAAATACGTAATTAGCGTGGCCACAGCCGCTGGTGGGATTCTCTGCTTCTTTCATCCAATGGCAGCCAAAGGCGGCTGCGTGAATGTCTGTGTGCTGCGTGTCCTGACCGGCCTGGTCCAGGGCAGCGTCTATCCATGTGTGCACACCCTGTTGTCCAAGTGGGTGCCGCGCACGGAGCGTGGCTTCCTCACCACTGGCATCTACTCCGGCGCACAGTTCGGCACGGCAGTCATATTGGTGAGCAGTGGTGACATATTCGAGTCCTCAATGGGCTGGCCGGGACTCTTCTATATATCCGGTGGACTTGGCTTGGCGTGGGCGCTGCTCTTCTTCTGGCAGGGCGCCAACGAGCCGGCCACATCGCGCAGTATCTCCAAAGTCGAGAAGGAGTACATTGAAGGTCTCACGGGCAGCAATAACAGCGGTCAGGTAAACGCACTCATTACCCCTACTAGAAGAAAATAGCCTTAACTGCTCCCTTTCAGTCTCTGTCTGTGCCATGGAAGTCCATCTTCACTTCGTCCGCCTTCTACGGTCTGCTGGCTGCCCACTGCGGCTTCACCTGGGGCTTCTACACACTGCTCACGGAGATGCCCACCTACATGAGCAGCGTGCTCAAGCTGAATGTCAAGTCCAATGCGCTGCTCTCCTCGCTGCCCTACTTTGCCATGGGCGTGCTCTGCTTTGTGGTCAGTCCCATCTCCGATCTGCTCATCAACAGAGGCACCCTTTCGGTCACAGCGGCACGTAAGGTCTTCAACTCCATTGGCCAGTGGGTGCCGATGGGCTGTTTGATTGGACTGGGCTACATGACCTCCGATGAGAAGACGGAGGCTATCGTGTTGCTGACCCTGGCCGTGGGCATCAATGCCGCCTGCTTCTGTGGCTATCTGGTGAACCACATGGATTTGTCGCCAAACTTCGCTGGTCCCATGATGGGAGTCACAAATGGACTCGCGGGCGTAACTTCCATAGTGGCGCCGTTAATTGTGGGTGCCATTCTATCCGACGAAGAGGATCCAACACAATGGCGGATAGTCTTCTTCATCACCGGCGGCATCTACTTGCTCTGCAATGCACTCTTTGTGATCTTCGGCAAGGCCACGATACAGCCTTGGAACGAGCCTCCCAACCTGTCCAGCACAATGACATTGCGCAACAACCTGCAGATCGACTCGCAAACAATAGCCCCAAAGGATGGCAAGGAGGATCGATTTTGAAGCCGGCTTAGGCAAATAAGTTTACATATAAGTAGCTTTGAATACTCTAATTTAATTTTTTGTTAGTCAATATTAAATATAGTTATAATTATATTCTGTTGAAAAAAAAACATTCAAGAGAAAGCTGTTAAAAAGTAGATAAGAAATTGGCATAAAAAATAATGCAATAACGCGGAAACTCTTGAAGGTACAAAATGAAACACTTGTCGACTTAATTACTAAAGATTAGGTGGGGTTTACAGTTCACAATGTGATGGTTAGAATCGAGAGTTTAATGGACTCCGAATATACCCATATAAAAATTACAATGGAAAATACGAGTATATTACTTCAACGCTTATCGCATTGTCCCTGGAATCAGAGTCACTTATATTGGCATTTATTGGACCCGCCTTCTTGTTTATCTCTACGGCTGCACGAGAGAAAACACAACCTTTAGTATTCGCAAACATATACTCGTATATAATAAAAATCTAGTCTGGCGGCATTTATCAGTCGATTCTGCTTAAATGCTTTTTTCTATATCGAGATCCTTGGTTATTTGAGCTTCGCCTCCTGCTGCTCGATTAGTTCTTCATTGACGCGATTGGACACAGATCGAGTACGGAGTACAATCCAGATGGACACGGCCCAGCTGAGGGCAACTGTTGCATAAAGAACTGGGTTATACCCATTAGCATTGCCGACGGGTAACTCAGCAATAAGTGGCCAGTCTTCTAAAGATTGCACTCGAATTCGGTGCCAATTGCACTCGTTTGGCTCAGTCTGTTCTTCAAAATCACTTTCTCGTTCCAGAAGGCAATACACCTTATCTGCTTCATCCATTAATGCCTTGTCAATGAGCTCCTTATCGCCGGTTGGACAGCTGAGATAAAGTTTGGGTCTGCCTATTATCACCTTGGCTGTAGTTCTGCATTGGGTGTGTGTTTATGTGTTAGTTACATATGTATATATTGATTGTATAAGTATAGGCAGTTCTTACCGTTTACGGCTCGCTGCGTGATAGCGGAAATGAATGGGCAATGTTATGGTATCTGTAATCTTCGCTGATCCCCGTAAGAGTATTGTGAAATCTCTCGCATTTTCGGTGGTAACTTCGACATCTACGAATTGCGGATATATTGCCTTCAGCTGCAAGACAAATGAGTGAGACATTGCCAATTATTAATATTATAAATATTTGCACTCACCATTTTCAAGCGTTGCAAGTCGTCCAGCTCGTCAGTGCTAATGTAAACAGCTGGTGGCAAATGTTGAGCTATTACAAACTCACAATTCAAGTCCACTATTGTTTTATCAAACTTAATAGTGTAGTTAAGTTTTCTATAAGAATAAAAATGTTTAATCGAATGTTTATAATACAACTTGAGTTACAAACAAACCTATGCATGCCAACTTTGTCCATTTCAATAGTCACAGTCGTCTGCTGATCCAAATTACAGCAAACGCTGCACAGGAGTAACAGAAAAGTGAAAGTAATTGTTATAAAAGCAACATTTGTTGCAGACTTCATCTTGTTTAATTCAATAAATTACAAAAATGTGTATTGTGTTTGTTGATCTAAGAAAATTAATTAGCAGCTGATAGAGCTGCCACCTTGCTTTAGCACGAACTGTAAATTTTATTAGGCTGCCAGCACGAACTGTCAATTTTATTGGGTTGCCAGTTTGACGCAATACATTCGGCGCGTCGTTTAAAATACCTTAGCCTATTTAAATATGTTGTCTATATAGTTTTGCAATTTAACTCTTTGTATAGTTGTGAGCCTTGTTTTGCCAATTTATCAGCCATTTCATTTCCCCTAATGCCTTTATGCGCGGCAACGTAGTTCTAAAAAAAACAGTATTATTTTTGGTACAACAAAAATACCAAATTAAAACATACCCATTTAACATTAATATCTTCGGTTTGCAATAACTTATCCAATTCTTTAAAGTCAGCCTCATTTTTCACAGGCTCATTATTTGTTAGCCGCCAGCCACGCTTCTTCCAGCCTGGCACCCACTGCGTTATAGAATTAATTAAAAACTGCGAATCTGTGTTAATGCTGAGCTTCTTAATGCCCAAGTCCAATGCTGTTTTAATAGCATGTATCGCAGCTTGTATTTCGCCCACGTTGTTGGTAACACGCCCCAGCACGGGTTTCGCAGCGTTTCTAACGAGATAATGTTCGTATTTATTATATTGATAAAGGACAAATTCTATGCATTCTACTCACAGTTGGTGATTCTCTCCAAAGTAGACACCAAACCCCGCACATGCATCCCTTTTACCATTCCCTAGACATGAACCATCCGTGTAAACAATCACATACCCTTCGGCATTCATCGTAAACTCAAAGGCTCCAAATCGTTTCAATGCAACTACGTCTTCGAAATGTGGGACATGTCGAGGAATCTTTGATTTCGAATTACTACTGTGTGCCTTTCGTTTGCGACTAGCCGACTCTTCTGGCAGTCCTTCCACCTCATTTATCGCCATTAACTAGAAGGAATAGAGGTCAGCATAGGAAAAAAACATCGCATGCACATTCTACTTACAAGGTCGTCATCTGTGACTTCGTCTTTTCCCGCAACATCCTCTGGCCAGAAATCTTTACTTTTAACTTCAGTTTGTTGTTTGTGAAGAGCCCAACTAACTGGAGGAGGTTGTTTTTGTCCGAGTGCAACAGCAAACTTATCGGGTGCGAAATTTCTACTTGTTCCCGCGGGACTTATAAATTGTTCCGCTTCTTGGCGGGAGTTAAACTTCTTGTAAACAGCTCCCTTAAAACCCTTAACCTGTTGCTCACATTGGCTCCAGTTTTCATATATGCCAACTTGTCGTCCTTTTGCAACTGCGTAGAAGGCCATGCTGCGTTCATATATCCTCACATTACGTTGAAGTTGGGACCGCAGCAATCCAAACATTGTGTGTCTAAGTGTTGGAAAGTAGTTACAGCAGCCTTGCCAGATCAATAAACTATTTTGACTAGTGAATTTTTTCTAGTTTTCGAGTGGATGTTACATGAGTAAATTGTCGGATAACTCGGAACTTGATAAATATTTGATTATATTTTCTTAGTAACAAATGTAATTTAAACCTGCGCATTAAGAAGCACGGCATCAAAGCACCTATAAACTTCTTTAGTAGAACAGCGCCATATCGATGTGCAAATTGAACAATGAATTTGTGTTTTTCTAATTAAAAATTATATTAATAATGCTCAAGTAAATTGTGACAATATCATTGAGTGGCTGTTGTTGTTATTGTTATAGTAGTTATAGCTTTGATGATACCTGCAATCAACATTCATCAAGTGAACATCAGCAGACATTGTTACATGGAGCATCGATATATCGATGTTTCAATGTTTTTCTCGTTCATCTCTAGATAAGAAGCTAATAAACTAAAATAAAAAATCTGTTTTTTCTGTGCAGTTATATCATTAAGAATGTGCAAGAGAAGTGTTTCGTTAGTTTGTTGTGTTTTTGTGTTACTTGTGCAAATTCAAGATGCCGAGTTTAGGGCATACGAAGACGTTGCAGTAGTTGAATCGGCAGCTGCAGCTGGCTTTAACGGCGCAGCAATCACAGCCAATCACGAAAGGCGTAAAAATAATGCACGTTCGATGGTTTGCTACTGCGATGGCAGCTGCCCGAACAATGTGAGCAACGGGACCTGTGAGACTCGGCCTGGTGGCAGCTGCTTCAGTGCAGTCGAAGAGGTGTACGACGAGACAACTGGAACCTTCGAGGAGGAGCGCACCTTTGGATGCATGCCTCCTGAGGAAAATGGAGGACTGCTGATGTGTAAAGTGGCGGCTGTGCCCCACATACATGGCAAGAACATTGCTTGCTGTGAGGAAAAGGATTTCTGCAATCGTGACCTGCAGCCCGACTTTATGCCCAGGATGACAACAGCAGCGCCGGAATTGCCCGTTAGCAGCGATTCCATGCACATCCTCGCCCTCTTCGCCTCTATCATTGTGTGCATGTGTGTCTTTATTGTGTTGGTATTTATACTTTGCCTCGTCTATAAGCGTCGTGAAAAGCTGCGCAAGCAACCCCGCCTAATAAATTCCATGTGCAACTCGCAACTGTCGCAGCTAGTGGAGCAAAGCTCTGGCTCGGGCTCCGGCTTACCTTTGTTGGTGCAACGCACCATTGCCAAGCAGATCCAAATGGTGCGCCTGGTAGGTAAGGGCCGTTACGGCGAGGTGTGGCTGGCCATGTGGCGCGACGAACGTGTGGCCGTCAAGACTTTTTTCACCACAGAGGAGGCATCCTGGTTTCGTGAAACGGAGATATACCAAACGGTTCTTATGCGACACGAGAATATTTTAGGATTCATTGCTGCTGATATCAAGGGTAATGGAAGTTGGACCCAAATGCTTTTGATCACCGATTACCATGAGATGGGCAGCCTGCACGATTACTTATCCACATCGGTGATCAATCCACAAAAGCTACAGGTGCTAGCCTATTCTTTAGCTTCTGGCTTGGCCCACCTGCATGATGAGATCTTTGGAACCCCGGGCAAACCGGCTATTGCACACAGGGACATCAAGAGCAAGAATATACTGGTGAAAAGGAACGGACAATGCGCCATTGCTGACTTTGGACTGGCAGTTAAATATATCTCGGAGCTGGATGAAATTCATATTGCACAGAATACACGAGTGGGCACACGACGATACATGGCACCAGAAGTACTCAGCCAAACGCTTAATCCGCAACAATTCGAGGAGTTCAAACGCGCCGACATGTACTCTGTGGGCCTAGTCCTGTGGGAGATTGCCAGACGTTGTTTCACGACAATTTCGGGCACCAAGACAACGACCTGTGAGGATTATGCTCTGCCGTATCACGATGTGGTCCCCTCGGATCCCACTTTCGATGATATGCACGCCGTTGTGTGCGCAAAGGGCTATAGACCGCCGATCCCTGCGCGTTGGCAGGATGATGATGTCCTCGCCTCCGTATCCAAAATTATGCAGGAGTGTTGGCATCCGAATCCAACGGTGCGTCTTACAGCGCTCCGTGTGAAGAAAACGCTTGGGCGTCTCGAGGCGGACTGCCTCATCTATATGCCCATTAAGGTCGTCTAGATTGCCTGTCTTCTATTTTTATCCATTATTCAATAATTTGGTAGCTCACTGTAGTCTCTGCAGGTTTGACCTAGGTTGCATTTATGAAGCAAGTTTATTTTGTTTATTTTCTTATTTTTCTGTCCAATTACTTGTAAGCAAACTTGTTCGCTTTACGGCAACCAATTAGTTATAAGCCCCCTCTTTAAACTTTGTGCCTACTAATAATTAAATTAAGAACCGTACTGATTGTATGTTAGACTAAGTTTATTTGTTGATAGTTTATTGTTAAGCCCGTTGATAATCATTGGTTTGAAAATGCTTTAACTTTGAGAACATTTTTTCGATACAAAACCACCCACACAGAAGTTGTGGACACTAACGAAATGTATGTTTAAATTTTTTGTGCCAGCTTACTTTTGAGGTATATTAATTAATTAATTAACTAGTCTAAGATGACCAGCGGCAATTCAATTTTATGATTGCTAAATAAAAAATACATTTTTGCTTTAAACTATATATTTTTGAGACGTTGCAAGTCTCGAACTATTTGTAATTTGTAATATAAGCAAGTTGTTAGTCTTTGCACACTGTGCAAGATAATGCTGCCTTATGTAAAATTTAATTAAGCTACCGCATAAGACTAACGTTTATTAAAAACTATATATATACACATACACATATACTTTTAGTATATACTTGACGAGAGTTTGAGCGGATGCTTCGAGAGTTTAAATACATTAGGCATATAAGAATATAAGATATGTAACATTTGAAGGTGCAACAGTTAAGAATTATCTTACATACTAACGGTAAACTATTTTGAACAAAACACATACTTTTTGTTCACATTCTTGTTATTAAGAACTAGCTATATAATCGAACTTAATTCTAAGAGAAACTTTATGGAAAACTAATTATTTTTGCTTGATTCATTTCTTTGTATGCATAGGGAAAAACAATTACTTTATCTTCAATCTTTAGTTAAGATCTTTATTTACAAATAATAATAATCATAATAAACAATATTTTCCTCCAAAAGCATCAACTTTCTGTCGTTGACTGTGTTTCCTCTTGTTTGTCTTCCTCCTGCGCCTGATCCTTTTCACCTTCTCTATTTTTGCCATTTTCCTTGGCTTTGGCACCCTTGCGCTGTGGAATGGTTTCCAGAATAGCTTCCGTCCATTCCTGACCAGCTGCAACGCGTGTCAACAGCTCGAAGACGTGAAAGGTGCTCAGCACGGAACGCGTCTTCATATCGACGTGTTCACTGAGTGGCAGACGTGCGGTTTGGAGCCCCGCATTTGTAGCTCGTTGATGACATAAGCCCTTAAAATGGTTGTGATCGACTAATCCGCCAATCACGTACGTATGTCCGGGCTGTGGCTTTTCCAGTACCGTATCCGATTCGCAGGTTAAATATACCAACTGCTGCTTGTCGAACAGCTCGGTGTGATTACGATCAAAGTGGTAGTCTACGTGCCAGTTCTCCCAGCCGTCGTTCTTCTTGAAGCACTCGTGAATGTGACCCTCGCGCTTGATGCCCGTAAAGTGAAGTCGCATTGGTTGAGCAGCACGTCTGTTGATGGTGTAGATGCGCAGACATTGCTTTACACACTTGGCAACATCTCGATCCTGCATCAGGTCATCGTAGTCCAAGTCGATTGCCACGCCGATCCCATCGGCTGAGGTCTGATTGCTGGCTGCCGCAAGCTGGCGCCGTTTCAGCTCCTTGCGAGAGGGTCCCACATTGATTGGCTGCCCATTGGCCTTGGCCACAGCTTTTTTCTCTTTTCGACGCTCGCGCTCCTTCTGGCGGCGCAACTTCCGTATTTCAAGCATTTCGGCGAGCTTCCGTTGCTTCTTCAGCTGGTTTTTGCTTAACGGTGTGCCAGGTGTTGTGCCCGGACAGGTACTAAGCGTAATCTCCGCAGTTTGCTCTGCGGCATCTTTTATATCCATATTGCAGTTATAAATTTGTTAATTTCAAATAAATATACATACATACATATGTACATATGAAATGCATTCAGTTAAGCATGTTTCAACTCGTGTAGTTCATTCGAACTACTCTGCTCTCAGTTCATTCGAACTACTCTGCTTTCGGAACTGGTTTCATGATTCTTCTTGTTAGGTTTATGTTACGTATCCAGCCCTGAGCAAACTTTAAAACCGCTGCAAGTCAAATCAAATTAAATATTCGCGCCAGCTAGGAATTGCTATAATTCATAAATAATTATGATTATTTTATTGGTGAGAAACTTACTTTGATAGCTTGAACTAGTTTCTCGACTCCGGCAGTTCAGTTCATGGCAGCTTTCCAGCCCTGAATAAGCAAACTTGCAGGGCTGCCGAAATAATTGTCATTCTCATTTTGCGTGATTAAGTCGAGCTCAAGTAAAACTTAGATAGGACACCATGTACCAGCAGCCTCCGCCGCCGCTGCCACCATTACCGCCTCCCCAGGATTTCCATACTCAACCTCCTCCGCCACCTCCGCCCCCAGTTGAAACTTGTGTAAATAATGTCGGCCCACATGTCACAGATTCAGCACCTGGCTTGGCACCTGCAGCAACACCGGTAGTTGGCAGCTTTGATTATTCGCAGCAGCAATATGGTGTGAATGATTCCTACAACCCGCAAAGTTCGACTGTGAATTACGGCAAGTATCCAGAAGCACCGTATGGACCTTACGGTGCGGGCCCACCGCCAATGTATGGCATGAACGCGGCCCCACAATTATATGAAAATTACGCTTATCCGGATGGCTACGGTGGGCAAGCAAACTACGGACATAAACCAGCTGGCTTTTACGATAATGAGACATATGGACACGGTTCTTACCCGTACAAGTATCAGGAGCGATACGACAATGGCAATTATCGACCACCCAATAAAAGATACGCAAACTACAACAAAAGCTATCCGGGCAACAACTATCCCGGGTACAACTACGGCAATCGCTATGAGCAACGCTATTACAGTCCAAGACAGCCACGCGCCGGCTCTTATTATGCGCCCGGACGCAGTAACCCCAAGGGAGTTGCCAATGACGAGGTGCGCAGCTATCGGGAACGAAGCGAAACAACATCGAATGCACCCAAGCTGGAAACGGAACGCGATCGACTCTTGCGGCAGTGGTGCTCCAATTATTGCGAGAAACCCGAAGATTACATTAAAAAAATGAATGCCCTAATCGAGGCTGAGGCGCCTGCTGAGTCCTGGGTACGTTCATCGCCCGCTGAACTATATTACGAGCGCACCAAGACAGATCATGAAGTCAAGGCCAAGCCACGACTCCGCAAACTCTGTGAGATGTTCGAGAATGACCTCATTCAACGTGCCGAACGCGTGCGTCGGACGTTGCCCACTTATGTGCCTCCAGCGCGGAAAACGAGGCGACGTGCATGCAATCATAAACATAAGTCGGAAGCGTGCTCCTCCAGTTCTGATTCCGATTCGGATGAAGATGCCTTCAAGATTGAACAGGACTGTTGCATGGAGGAGCTGTCCCGCAAAGTGCAGCATCCGCAACGTGTACACCCTGATCTCTGGCACAACGATGCGGGCGAGATGAACGATGGTCCGTTGTGCCGTTGCTCGGCCAAGTCACGCCGCATCGGCATTAGGCATGGCATCTACCCCGGCGAGAAGGGCTACAAGCTGTGCGACAAGGATACAAATAATGCGTCCAGCCTTTATCACTATCGCATTACCATATCGCCGCCCACAAACTTTCTGAGCAAGACACCGACGATTATCAAGCACGACGAGCACGAGTTCCTATTCGAGGGCTTTTCTCTACTCTCCCATGTGCGACTCACCGACTTGCCTGTGTGCAAGGTGATACGCTTCAACATAGAGTACACTATCGAATACGACGAGGAGAAGATGCCCGAAAACTTTACCATCCGGGAGTTGGATTTGTTTTGTGAGTATTCCTTCTTACACTTTAGTTTCCAGTTCATGATTATTTATTTTCTTCTTTCAGTTAAGTATTTGTTTCACGAGCTGCTGGAGCTGATTGACTTCAATCTGATTCCAAATGGGGCCACAAGTGAAGAGGAATCCTGTCCAGCGTTTCATTTTCTGCCTCGCTTTGTGCGCGATCTGGCGGATAACGGGAAGGAAGTGCTCGCCATGAGTGAGGTACTAAGGTACCTCCTGGACAACTCGGCTGAGCTGGTGGAACCTCAGCAGTTGCTGGATTTGAATCAGATCAGTCAGCACGAGTGGCAGAACTATGTGGACTACATCAAGGGCATGTTGGTAACGAAGCCAGGATACAAGCCGTGTTCGCTGCGCGTTGATCAGCTGGATCGCAACAATTCGGATTTGCCCGAGTGCTTGGATCGGGAGACGGGCATCTCACATCCAGCCATCGTACACTTTGGCATCCGACCGCCGCAGCTAAGCTATGCGGGCAATCCCGAGTACCAAAAGGCATGGCGAGAGTATGTTAAGTTTCGTCATCTAATGGCGAACATGTCGAAGCCATCGTTCAAGGACAAGCGTAAGCTGGAGGACAAGGAGCAGCGACTGCAAGAGATGCGCACACAGGGACGCATGAAGCGCAACATAACGGTAGCAATTAGCTCTGATGGCTTCTATCGCACGGGAATTATGTGCGACATTGTGCAGCACGCGATGCTCATTCCGGTGCTCACGGGCCACTTGCGTTTCCACAAGTCTTTGGATCTGCTGGAGGAGAACATTGGTTATAAGTTCAAGAATCGATATTTGCTTCAATTGGCATTAACGCATCCCTCTTACAAGGAGAACTATGGCACTAATCCGGATCATGCGCGCAATTCACTAACAAACTGCGGAATCCGGCAGCCGGAATACGGCGATCGAAAGATACACTACATGAACACACGGAAACGAGGCATCAATACTCTGGTCAGCATTATGTCCCGTTTTGGCAAAGACCATGAGACGGTCTCCAATATAACGCATAACGAGCGTTTGGAGTTCTTGGGCGATGCTGTGGTCGAGTTTTTGAGCTCCATTCACTTGTTCTTCATATTTCCGGAGTTGGAGGAAGGTGGTCTGGCCACTTATCGGGCGGCTATTGTGCAGAATCAGCACCTGGCTTTGCTGGCAAAAAAATTACAGCTCGAGGAATTCATGTTATATGCACATGGATCCGATCTTTGTCACGAGCTTGAGCTGCGTCATGCTATGGCCAATTGTTTTGAGGCTCTGATGGGAGCTCTGCTACTTGACGGCGGTATCAAGGTCGCCGATGAAGTCTTTACGGACGCGCTCTTTCGGCAGGATGCTATGTTGCTTAATATATGGAAGAAACTGCCGGAACATCCACTGCAAGAACAAGAACCTCTCGGCGATCGTACCTGCATTGATGCCTATCGTGTCCTCAAGGATCTTACCAAGTTCGAGGACTCAATTGGCATTAAGTTTAAGCATATACGCTTACTGGCCCGTGCCTTTACTGATCGCTCAATCGGGTTTACTCACTTGACCCTTGGCTCCAATCAACGTCTGGAATTTCTGGGGGATACTGTGTTGCAATTGATATGCTCGGAGTATTTGTATCGCCATTTCCCGGAGCATCATGAAGGCCATTTGTCCCTGCTGCGCTCCTCACTAGTCAACAATCGAACACAGGCCGTGGTCTGCGATGATTTGGGTATGCCACAGTTTGCCGTCTATGCCAACCCCAAGGCCGATTTGAAAACCAAAGATAGAGCTGATTTGCTGGAAGCCTTTTTGGGCGCGTTGTACGTGGACAAGGGATTGCTATATTGTGAACAGTTTTGTCATGTCTGCCTGTTTCCGCGCCTACAGCTCTTCATTATGAATCAGGACTGGAATGATCCCAAATCGAAGCTGCAACAGTGCTGCCTCACACTGCGTACCATGGATGGTGGGGAGCCTGATATACCCTACTATAAGGTGGTCGAGGCCAGCGGACCCACCAATACCCGCGTTTACAAAGTGGCCGTTTACTTTCGTTCGAAACGCTTGGCCACCGCCAGCGGATCATCCATTCAGCAGGCTGAGATGAATGCGGCCAAGCAAGCGCTGGAGAATTCACGCGACTTATTTCCCCAGTTGGATCACCAGAAGCGTGTCATTGCCAAGAGTATTAAGAAACAAACGGGCAACGAAATGGACACCGATGCAGACAAGTCACATGACGATAGGGCCAATAAGCCCAAGTATGCACTACCGCTGGAAGATGAGTCCCATTTACCCAAACAATATCGCATGCATGAGAATATATCCAGCGATGAATTGCCGGAGGATGATGACGATGAGGAAGGTGCCAGATCAGCCATTTGTAAGTAGATTGTCCGCTTACATAGTTGTATTTATAATTGAACTATATTCCTCTCAATTTAAGCGCCAGTTCATAATCCGAGGAGTCGAACGACCAGCAGTAGTAGCAGTAGTAGCAGCAGCAGCAGCAGTACCAGCGGAAGTAGCAGTGAAATGGACACCTCTAGCACGCCACCAAAGCGTCCACCTCGAGACACCATTTCCCCAGAATCCACATCTTCATCGTTATAATTGAATTTAGTAAAGGCCAAAAAGCTTAGTGGAATTAAGTGTCTACAATTAAATTATTTAAACAGTTTAAAATAACGTCTTTTTCTCTCTAGCAGTTGAGAAAGTTCGTAAAGTTTTAACGGCCAGCGATTACTTTCGACTGGCTCCCGTTTCTGACCCAGACGTCGAACAGTTCAAAAGTTTTATTTAGTGTCCGCTTTTTTGGGATTCTCTCCTATAAAATAGAATTTACCCACTTTAAAAATGTATTTCCTTTTTTATCTTGTTGCAAAAGTTAGAAGTGAACGAGTTAACTAATCATTTCGATTTAAAATATAATGTACAAATTGTCACGCAGATTGCGTCAAAATGTAGAAATGTTAAGAAATTTTCGGAATGTTATTTGAAAGCAGTGATCTATACCAGTCCAAAAAGTAACATCTTTTCAATACTGTCTTTCCGAAATTAAAAGATATACAAAATGTCTGAAATTTTGGATTCGACATAAATGTCATTTGTTTAATGGGTTTTAGTTCAGTTCAATTTTTATTGAACAGTATGCCAAATCAATAGCTACAACTAAGTCAAGATTATCAAATAACAAACTGATAACAAAATTGAAAATAGCAAGTTAATTGTTGTGTGAAGAATTGTGAATTTAAACAGAATCAAATCAATTTCAATGCCTATGGTACAAAATGCAATGCAATTTCAACAACGGTTTAGTTCGGGAATCTTAGGTTTACTTAAAGAGCGACAAACGGCGTCCAAGCGATCGCCCACTGCTATTGAGTGCGCTCGTTATGTCCGTTAACTCAGGCAAGTTCTGAATATCACCGCGCGCAGCCACGGAAGGAACTGAGCTAAGAAGTCTTTGAGCTACACGTTGAATATCGGAAGCAGTGACTTTTTCTGCAAAAATCAAAAAATTAATTATTGAGTTAAGCAGTACTTGATTTGCAAATAAACATTGCATACCAATTTCCTTTATAAAATGTTCGGGGCGCTTGCGATATCCAGAAACCAGAACTTGACGTCCCACATCTTCGAACACAACTGGCCTGGACTCAAGGTTCATCAATAGCATAGATTGTAACTGTATTTTGGAACGCATCAACTCTTCGCTACCAGGCTCAGCGCTCATGTTCATCAGTTCGCGAGTCAGCACCTCAACCATGTCGCGCAGGTGCTGCGGTGGTGCACTACCATGTATACAGAAGAGACCAGTGTCCACATAGGCATGATTGTATGCGGTGGCACTGTACATCCAATGGTAGCGATTCAAAACTTTAGTGTATAGCCGCGAGTACATGCCCTTGCCGGGGCCGCCAGCGGAGAAGGAGCCACCGCCGCCCATCATAATGTTGAGCACACACAGTGGAACAAAGTCTAAATCCTGATGAGAGCATCCCTCAAAGCCAAGAACAACATGTGCCAGCTCTGGGAGTCCTGCTGCCGCATAAATGGGGATTTCGCAGTTTTCCTATTTAACCATAAAACAGACAATTATGCAAATCACTTTGTTATATATAAATGCTTACTTTAACTAAGCCTCCCGTGTATTGGGCTTGAGATGTATCAACTTGATTAGGAGCTGACTTTGCTAACGTTTCTTTCATCCAGATTGCTTCATTTTCGACAAAGTATTTTGTTACATGGTCTACCAACTCATCGTGATCGACCTAAGGAAACAAATATTATAAAATCAAGTATAGTGGCAATAAAGATTAAAGATAAACTTACACCAACACCAGCGATGACCATGCGTTCCGGTGAATGATGATATTTCAAATAGTTCATCAATACGTTGCGATCAATGCTGTCAAGATTCTGTGGCGGGCATAATTTAGGCAATCCCAGTGTATTGTCTTTGTAAGCGGCTGCGTGTATCATGTCCATGAGTATTGGTTCCTGCTCGGGTCGCATTCCAAGCGTCTCCAATTCAAAACTGACTGCTCGACGTGCTAAGTTGACTTCCTGTTCGCTGAGAGTGGGTCGTAAAGTAACATCAGCTAATAATCGGGTCACGGATTCCAGAGCACGACTGTCAATGCTGGCTGCATAAATCAGTGTGTCACGCGAGCTTTGGCAATCGCATATGCCACCATTCTTTTCCAACTCCTTGAGAATTGCGTCCTTGTTGGGAAAATTAATTGTGGACTGTGAGTGGACAGAAAGTTGTGTTAATATCTATATTTCATAGATTGAGTTGATCCAATTTGTAAATATTTACATTGAACGCCAGCTTCTCAAGAAAATGGGAAACACCACTAGGGTATGCAACTTCATAGCGTGGTCCAGAGTCCAGCACCAGTCCCACAGTACAGAATTGTCCGTAACGCGGCTCTGAGGCAATACGCAACCCATTTACTAGTGTTGTCACTTTTGTGGTTGCACTCTCGACTAACGGTTTGGCATAAATTGCCTCCGGCAAATTTGGCAGTGGTTCGGTTAGCGGAGGCAGGTGCGTAACAACTTCTTTGGACGGCGTGTTTACCTTGTGTGGGCCACCCTCTTTGCTACGTACGCGTCCAGTTATTTGACCTATACCAGTTCCGCTGCCAATTTCATCGCCGCCAACTATTGTTACTTTAGTGGCAAAGCGCCGTGGAAATCTAATTGAATAATTATGAAATACATTATTTTACCGGGTCTAAGCATGTTTAGGCCCGCGCAGACGCGATTCTTACTTGCGCCAAGAATTTTTTAGTATTTGCAGCATACTGAAGCTTCTCACGTTCATGATTTGCAGGTGATTTGGGTCTGGCCTTGAGCGTTTTCAACTATATTTACAATTTCAAATGTTGAATTTTGCTGCGTTCAAGAAATCTGTTTCAAAGACATACTTTTGACGAAAAAAACGTTCTTCTTCTTTTCTACTTGTCAATCCCAAATGTCATATGGAACACCAGGGCTCAGTGTTGTATTTGTTCATATTTATCGATAAAAGGTGGGAACCGTGATAAATTTAAAAATTCTCCTTTTTACTGTTTAATTTTTTTTTTATTTATTGCACACATATATGTATATTTCTTGCTCAAATGCCTAAACACCTTACGAACTAGTCATAGTTAAAGCGCCGTTTTCCATCGAAGCGATAGCCGTAGGCAGCTGCATTTTTTGTATCCACCAGAGCAGGATTTCGATGCTTAAAAAAACTACCATGTCCGTGAGCTGGACGAGAGGCACTGTTGGGTATGCCTTCAACTTCTCGGGGATAGAAGGCTTCAAACATTCCTTCAGGCGGAAGGCAACACTCAACGATTTTGGTATCATTTGGATCATATGCGTTGACTTTAATCAGATTATGTAGTGCGAACAAAAAAATAACAATTATACAAAAAAGTTTCGTAATTGCAGTCATATCTAGTTGTTTACACGCGAACTTCCCTTTTACTTTTGCTTTTGACGCGAAACTTGTTTTCTGAGACTTGTTTCAATTGCTGTGGCTCAAGTTAAACTGACCCCATAAGCCGCTCTTGACTGCTACGCTTGGATTAAGTTAGCTGAACAATAAAAGCTTTTACGTATTCAAGTTTTCGCGCTCTTTTCTTTTTATTTTCAACCAGATGGGTAACGCTTGTGAATCTATTATAAGTGGTAGCTTAAAAATGTAAACTTAAACTATTACATTTGATTATTATGTTTTTTGTTGTGAATTAGTGATTTGCCGAGTTTATTTTAAAGGTTTTTCCGTCCTTAAAATTCATATATGTTATAAAAATTAACCAGAATCGGTTAAATTCAAATGGTTATGTATATATCGCATCAACAACAGATTCGTGTTTCTTCGTGTCTTCTTTTTTATTAAGCTCATCTCTTGTAGCCGGAGCATTTACCAATTGGTCCATTCAGACAACATATATTCGTGAAATTGACAGAACGCAGGTTTTTTTTTTTCATTGCAAAGCCCACTATTGATAAGGACCCTAAACAATTAAATAACATGTCGTATAATCGTATGAAATTCTCTGAAGATGTAAGCGAACATACAAGTAAGTAGCCAAGCAAATCGTAGATACGCTTTTTGAGTATTGATAAGCTGCATATAAATATATGCATATATATATGTATGTTTGTATATACATACATACTCAGGGAAATAAAAGTCTTTGGAGCCTTCGGCTTAATAAATGAATTAGAAATGTGCCGAAATATGAACAAAGATTATATATGTATATATATATATAAATATATATATACGAAATCATAATATATATATTCTTTATCAAATATATACATATATATATGTATATAAAAAGAATTGACGAGCAACATAAGTTTATATTTATATTTATAATTTTAAATGTTAATAAAGTCTAAACTGATTTTTATAACACATAATACGTTTGAATTCGTATGCATTTTGAGAAATTTGAAAAGTGTGTATAAGAAAATTTATGTATCCAGTATGGGTTTTTTGCTGATGCAAATGACGCAGTTTGTTTCCCAGGAAAAAGATAAACACTCGTGTAACCAGAAACGAATGCATATTTATTTGTAGAGCCACTCTATAATGGCGAGCGCTATCCACCGATCCCCTTGCCGCCACCGCCAACCAAACCCAATTCCAATCCCAATCCTAATCCTAATCTCAATCCCAATCCCAATCCCAATACCATGGACACGATGAATGCTGCAGCGTTCTTGGAGACTGGACAAATTATTATACACGGCACACCTGGATGTATCGTGGTTCAGGATGAAACTCTGGATACCAAAAACTTAATTTTTAATGACCAGACCATACGAAAGGGTTTCATACGAAAGGTTTACTCCATTCTTCTGGTAAGTCTTAGCCAAGTGTACATTTTCCTTGCTTAGTTTGGTAATTATCGCTGATTTTTAATTGTAGGTACAATTGCTTTTCACCTGTGGAGTAATCTTCCTCTTTACGTACCACGGACCAACAAAGCTTTTCGTCCGTGAGAACCCAAGAGTCGTCATTGTTGCTATGGTCGTCAATGTAATCGTGTTGCTTTCGATGGCCTTATGTGAATCGGCCCGGCGCCACTTCCCGGTTAATTTTGTTTGCCTGGGTCTATTCACAGTGACCATGTCCCTCCTACTGGGTGCCGTCGCCAGCTCCGTCGATCAGAATATTGTGTTATTGTCATTAGGAGTTACTACGTTGTTGGTCTTGGGCCTGTCCCTATACGCCTTACAAACCAAATATGACTTCACAGCCATGGGCGGTGTCCTTACCGCGATGTTAATCTGGTTGATAGTGGTTGCATTTGCGGGTTTCTTCCTACGTAAAGCCTTTGGTAATGTGTTTGTGTCAAGTATTGGCGCTCTAATCGGCAGTTTCCTGCTCATTTATGACACACAACTGATTATTGGCGGCACACACAAATATCAATTTAATCCGGAGGATTATATTTTCGCTGCATTGACCTTGTATATGGATGTGGTTCGCATCTTTTTGTACGTCTTGCGTTTATTCGCTAGAAAGTAAACTGTTTTGTGCTTTCGAATCGAATAATACAACTGAGTGTATATCTATGTGAATTTATTATTAATTGTATACAGGATTCTTGTCTAAAGGATAAATTTAAGAGGCCATCAAATGGTTTGACAAAAATGATATATGTGTATGTAACTATGTAAGCCGATATATTAATGGTTTGTAACCAATATTTAATCAGACTTATTGGCATATACGTACTATATAATACACTACTGATATATACATAGACACAATGTATGTTGCACAAGCGAGTTTTGCATTTATGTATTGTTTAGAAATAAGTCAGAAGCAGACACTTTTATTTTATATTTTGTTGTACTTTGTCCTTTATTAAACTAAAGTTGTTCTTTTTTTTTGGCTCATTCTCATTTAGTATATGTAATTATATTAAGTTATTTGTATCGATTATGTACGAATATGTGTGTAACTATCATATACAATCACAAAGTGTATTTAATTCCATTTTATTTACATAAATAATACAAAAATAATTATATTTTTCAGATAGGCATTGTTATACAAATAGTTATACATAAATATATTTTCGATATAGATACACAAATATTCAGTTGAACAGAAATAAGTAACTAAGGCATATTTAATGGACATAAGCTGTTGCTGCTCTGGTCATGAGTTGAATATACAAAGTATATCGCGTCTATTAGTACATATGTATGTGTGCGTATAAATATCAATTTGATCTACTCACTATAAATACAATGAACTTTTTCTTGAAATTCTCAAAATGTTTCATAATGATACTTGACTGTAATGACATGTACTATGAATATATATTTGCCTAAATAATAAAGACTATGCAGTGCGTAGTATAAGTATTGTAGCTTTTGTTTTGATCCAGCGGCTCCTGAGTATGTGTATATATACAAAGTATAGAAAATTGTTATATAGCATGTATATCAAACGCAACGGCAACTGCATTTGCACTTGGGTATGCCGCTGTGCTTGCTCAGTCCTCCGTGAATGGATGATCGGAAGTGTCGCTGCTGTTCCGTTTTCGACTCTCCAATATTTTGTTGGCCTGCTCCAGGGTCTCCACGTAGAACATGTTAGATTTATCACCGCTGGCCAGTGAGTACTTCGTGTCATCCAGATGCCAAGTGAGACCCAGGACAATGTTGAACGCAGATGCATCATAGCCATGACAGCCCGAATAGCGATAATTAGGCTTTTTGTTAAATTTGCAGCCATTTGATTGGGCACCTGAATAGATAAAGCAAACAGATAGCAATTAGATAACCAATTATCACATACAATTATCATCAAATTTGTAAATTTTTTATATTAACAAATTATGGTTAAGCCTTTCAATTCTGCATAGTTTAGTTAGCCAACGCAAACCGCAATGGATACTGAAGCATGGGATAATAAATCAGGTAATGATGTGTGTATTACATAATGCAGTAAATAAATTATATATACAATATGTGTATCCCAGACATCGGTATTCAGTGTGAGCTGCTGTTCGATGGGTTACATGGACGCAGCTATGAATTCGACATAGCTGATCTCCGACTACGGCGTCGATTGGTTCGTCGTATTTACTTTTTGCTAATGGTAAATAATTGTGTACATCATCACATTAATTTGTTAAGCATTCCTCCATATTAGCTAGAGATTGCATTGGCTATACCTTGCATGGAGCTAGTGTTTTTGCTCTCGATACCCTACAACGAACTATACCTGCGCATGGGAAACTTCTTGTGGTCGATCGCGTTATACACATTGTTCTACAAATTCCCAAATTGGCGACGACCTGCTCCACACAAATATGTCGTCTTCCTCTTGACATCTCTTATCACAGCAACAAGCAGGACTATTTACTTAATAACTTTTAGGAAAACCCGTTGGGTGAGTATTACAAAAGTTCATAGAGTGCACAACTTACAATGTCCTATCCTTTACAGTTCCATGCATATCATCTCATCCTTATAACCTTGCTTTTGATTCTGGTTTTGTTCAGCAAGCAGCAGCGCTTTCGATTTACACATGGCATAGGGTTCATTGTAATATTCCTTGCATTTGGACTCTTTCTATTATTGGCCTACTTCCTGAACTTTTTCTACGATCTAATTATCGTTTTTTCGTGCACCTTGGAAGCATGGTATATCATCTACGATACTCATTTAATTGTCTGCGGACGACACGGGTATAAAGTTGGACCCCAGGAGTATTTCTTTGGAGCTACCAGTATACGTGTCGATCTTCCCGTGTTTTGGTGGAAGCTCATCAGGAATTTTGTACTTGGGCCGTTGATAGCAGTAATCAAATTCATTAAAGATTGCCGTTTAGAGGAAGTGTGCTGAAGACTAAAGATTATTATAATGTAGTTCTTGAATACAGCCTCTGATTCAATTGAATTGGGTTCGATTATTCCTGCCTTAATTGCTTTATTCCATTAAGAGAGAAAAGCTATTACATGTCCGAATCGGGGCCGGGATTTCAAAGACCCCAATTATGTGTACTTATATGACACGTTTGCTATCATCAGCTAAATGCGCTGCAAATGATGGTCATTAGCCCAGTGGGCCTCCAGTTAGGCAAGGGCGCGAGTTATGAATGCGATTTTGATTGACGGAGCTCTCCTGCCGGTGGGTATAAACTAATGACATCATATTCAAATGGAATAAGTACATGTGCGACTACGAGATACCCCACAAGCAAAAATCTCCCTCATCCGGGATACATTTTGTGACAACCTTCATACTTTACATTTTATTCGAAATAAATTCCTTAGGGAAAAACTTACCAATTGGATCAATGCATTCTGTTGTTAAAGCACACTTCAGCCACGGCAACATAATCTTCTCCGTCACAAAGAGCGTATCCGCAAAGAAGACCACGTCGAGATCGACCATGCGCAGGAAAATGAAATGCTCGGCGTCCGACTGAAAGTAATCGAACATCTTTGGATGTGTGCGTGAGGAAACGGCTGTGGGTGTATTCCAGCCCAATACCCCGGCGACCATTGCGCGACTCTGCAGATCATGCAGCTCCCGATAGCCACCCCGTATCCGCATGTTGTTCTCGGCAAACAGAATGGACTTGGCCCTCAGCAAGGCATCCTTTATCACAATGGGTCGATAGGCGTGTGTTCGCTGGTCGTTGACGGATGAGGGAAACTCGGACAGGTCGTAGGTGATGACAGTGCATCGACTGTTGTTGCAGCAGGCGTTCAATGGACGCAATTGCTCCTCGGAGACTCCCAAATCGTAGATGAGCAAATACTCGCTGGGCAGCTTAGCAGCTATATTCTGTGCCAACAATATGGCCGATGACACCTGTCCCTCCTGCACGTAGGTTACAATGGTGAAGTTGGCCTTGGTGCCATTGTACGGCGTAGTAATTCGCTTCCTTAGACTCTTCTGCAGGAAGTCTTGCATGGATCCTTGGGAATTAGTTGCTAGCTGCTTGCCTCCATCCCTTGCAAGCTTCTTATTGTCCTCTGCCATCTTCCTGGGCAGGAGGGGTGCGTCTGTTTGTGGTTGAAGCTGCGGCTGCTGCTTCTCTGGCTGTTGGGAGACATCGTCCTTGGTGCTCAACGGCGACGCAAATCCCAACAGCTGCAAATACTTTGGATCTAGCTCAAGTTTCTTGCGCTCCAGGCCCACGCGCAGGTTCTCCTGCAATGCGAAATAAAAAAACATATTTGAATCTGTTCACGAATAAATTACTTGTATTTACTTGTTCTGCGGTTTATCTTTAGCACAATTAAGCATATGCATGATTATTATGAATACTACCCAGTCGTTCATAGCTAACGCCTATTGGTCAGCTATTCAATCGATCATAAACCGCATCCGTTAATGAAGAGCGGAACAACAGCTGAATTGAACGTGTGTTGCCAAGCAAAACGAAGTTCATGTTGATGAGCTATTAAATTAAGTTTCTTCTGACCGATAAGCCACAACTGTTTCGCAAATTGACATCTGACCTGTTTCGTTCTTCCCGTAAAAAAAAACTATTTTAAATTCCTTCAATCAATATTTGGTTCAATACCCAAGCAAATTTATTTAGATTTTGTTCAAATGATCGACTTCTTATATGTCTCACATTCCATTATTTGTTCGGTTCGGCGTCGCCATATGCGATAAATCGAGAAATCTTTTGAAGGGTCGCTCCCTTGACAAACAGGAGCCAAACAGAATAACGAAAAATTCGTTGCCGATGATTTTGGGCACCAAATTAGTCCCAATGGAGAGACTAAACTGTTGTTTACAGTGGAATATTTTCCTTGGCTTTTCCGTGTTTCCCTTTCAGCCAGGCGTGTCATATGCCACTAAACAGTTTGGCCTCCGGCAAAAAAAGTGGAACGAGATTGAGGGTGGCAAAGAAGCGGCTCTCATTGTCGGAAATCGCATGACAGCTTGTGACAACCTCTGCTCCATCCCTCTCCCATTCAAAATGTCCTCCAAGCTCAATTACTGGAACCCAACGAGAATTGGAAAAAGCCAATTGCAAGCTGATTGAAACCTATACAATATGCAAAATACTTTCTGAATTTATGACTCAGCGCCCACAGATTTTTTAATTTCGAATGTAGGCAATTATAAAAAAAACTACTCTGACAAGGCTATTTACGGATCGAAATTTAATCTTTATAATAACGAATTTATTTTATAGGAATTTATAAGCAAACGTATTTTTATATATTGGACTTGAACAACGTTTTTATGTAACCAAGTTTTTGTTGGTGTATTAAAAGGCAACATTTCATTGGTATTCAAATGTCCGCACTCTGAAATTATATAAATTTTCAATATGTGCAACATTTTCTATAGATCCCAGAAATATGATCGGGTAACCGATTGCCATATGAATAGTTCCAAAGAGTAGCATATGTTTCAAATTTCATGGGAACGAAATTTGTTTTGAATAATGAAGAAATCCCAAATACTAGAACCAAACACAACTTACAATTCAAAACAACAAAAAATATGACAAAAACATACTAAATAAATTATTAAAAAAACACAAATAACACAAATACAAAAAAAAATACATATTGCACATAAATAAAATATACATTAACACTATAACAATGACTAAAAATAACTAAAAAAAAAAAAAATAATAAAAAATAAAAAATATAATAAAATACACTAAGAAACTAACATACAATTATATAAAAAATATATTTATTAAATAATAAAAAGAAATAAAAACTATTATAACATTTCACATAACATTATCATCACATTACAAATGGAAGATTTGACACCGGACCAAGTCCAGGTATTTCGGGAGCTCTTTAATGTAATTGACGTGGAAAGAGATAAAAGCATTACGTATAAAGAACTTGGAGCCGTGCTTCGCGCTTTGGGCGGATTGGTCAGCGATGGTCAGGTGCAGGATATGATCAATGAGGCCGATACGAATGGCAACGGATCCCTTGATTTTCCGGAATTCGTGAAAGTATTGGTCCGTAAGTTATCAGACACTGAGCGTGCAGATGATCTAAAGGCGGCTTTTGCGATCTTCGACAAGGATCGACAAGGATTCATATCGACCGCCGAATTGCGCAAAATTTTCTCTTTGATCGGTCTGAAAACTTCCGAGGACGAACTCGAGGATATGATCCGTGAAGCTGACATGGACCAGGATGGAGTTTTGTCATATGAAGAGTTTGCCAATATGCTTATAACCAAATGATATATTGAAAATTCTTCAATACATTTAAGGTCGAGTGCTCAATATATCTATTTCTTGATGGATTATCGTTATGATCCAACAAAGTTCGATATTGAGAATTCGGCCTTAAGAACATACAATACAGATCAAATCTTTGTTTTATTCGTGATGTCTTTCGTAATATTCACTAGAATACTTTGTTATTTTCTTACTTGAATTACTTCAACATTTCTGAATAACCTAGTGTGCTTTTTAACAAGAAGTTCAGTTTCTCTACTACAGATTCATCATTTTAGAACAACAAACGAACGAAACACGTATAGAGCTATATACTCCCCAAAATTATATTTAGCTAATTCAAATAAAATTTTAAAGATTTACCAAAACAAAAAAACCAAACTCTAGTACAGTAATAGACATTTTCCTAATTTGAATAAAATTCAACAAATTTGCAAAACATAGAAACAATGGAGGGAGGAGGAGGAGGGTACACATTGAACGAGGATCAAATAAATGAAATCCGCGAGGCTTTCATGATGTTTGATAAGAAGAAATCGGGTCGAATTTCCGGAAAGAACATGGGGATTGCGATGAGAGCACTTGGATATTGTCCCACCGAGGCTGAGCTGTACGATCTGATCGATGAGATAGATATGGATGGCGATGGCGAGATAGACTTCACGGAGTTCCATCAGATGTTGGCCAAGCGTATGGAGGGTCTATCTAAGGAGGAAAATTTAATGGCCATATTCAAACTGTTCGATCGTGATGAAGATGGTTTCATCGCGCCCGCGGAGATGCGAAATGTGATGTACAATCTAGGCGAGAGATGTTCGGAGGTGGAGTTCAATGAAATGATGAAAGAAATCGATGCCGACAATGATGGTAAAATCAACTTTCATGACTTTGTGAATGCCGTCAAGAACTGAACTGGTTCATGAATTAGTTCTCAAAAAAATACAGTTAAATGCATGCCTGAGTTCTAGAAATTTATTTTAATTGGCCACATGGCTAGCCCACTTAACATTTCCAAAGCATTTCATTTGTGTCCTGACCATGGGCCAAATGACACGCAGCGCATTGCAAGTCAGCAATCTCTTTTATACCCTTCTATAGGGTATAACAGACAAGCTAAACACTAATTGGGTTCGTTTTTCCTATATTTCGCAATTTAGAACCAATATAAATTAAGTTTAAACCATTTCACTTCCTACATTAGATAATACGCAACAACCTATAATTTCAATGGAAAGTTTTTGCCTTTTAGATGTGAGGTTTCTCAAAGGGTATCTGTTAATCGGTCCGTCAAGCTTTAATGTCCTTCCCACGTGAGCGACAATTTCAATGTGGAATTCCGTTTGCGTTGGTCGCGCGTGACTCGAAATTGCGGCATATGCCTAATGGCGCCTCCTAAAAGGGGTTACGAGGAGTTTAAGAATGTGGGTTTGAGAGTAGAACAAGTGGAATGCGGAGAGCTGGCGCCATTTCACACATACACACACGCAAACATACTAATAGATATTTTTATAGCGGTTGTGTGAAGTAGAGAAAGAACAATCCTGATAACGATCACAATTTAAATATTTCCGCAACGAACATTTGCCTAGTTCTTAACTTTATGGCTAATCCACAACTTTGATGAGCTAATCCGATGTGCAGAAGTGTTAAGCGAATAGTTAATGTTGTTTACAATCAAATTGATAGCAACTAACAGCAAGCTCTTTTTTTTTAAAGGGAATTCGGAAAGATTCGGTTATCAACAGTAGCTGTTCATTTGAACTGTTGAAATTTCGATGGCGGTAGTATTTATCGTTCATTAATTGATTTAAGACTAGTGAATTAATTAACGATTCAGTTCCCGACTTGAAAAGGAAAGATTGATAAGTCTATTCATTATTTGGAACTATTAGGTAAAAGTTAGAGGGCATCTGCTAGTCATGTCTTCAAATAAATATTCAAGAGTTCATATATAAACATGTATATCTTGGAGCTGGGCCAGTGGGTTGTTCTCTAGGTCATTGAAAGCTCATTTGTGTTATATTATATTCAATTATTAAAGAATATCGAGCGTATTCTATATGTACAGCGATGAATAAATATACATATATACCGATATAGCAAGTCGAGAAAGAGGAAGCATGTAAACTTGGTAGACGATACGTTTTACAGCGCCCAGACCTGCAATTAATTGATGTCAGTCGTTTAGGGGTCAGGGGTCAGGGGTCAGTTATAAGCCAACGCTTAGAGGTTGGACGCACTTTAAGTGGCCAAATGTCTGGGATATTAATTAAAGTAGATTAGGCCACAAATATTTCCATTGAATTTTTAATTAAAGATTGATTTTTAGACTGCAAGTAATGCAATAAAATTTATAGAAATGGGTAAATTAAAAAATTATTTATTTAAAGTGTCTCAACCCTCGTGGTATATAAATATACATATATATATATTTTTAGCTATGGCTATACAAAAGCTATACCGGGCATTTTTTATATTTCGGAACACTTGTGCAGTTTCCATTGTAAATATAATTATAAAACTTACATATAATTCGAAAAGTATGTTTTCGTAAAATGTTAGTAAATCATGCCAGAAGATTATTACAGTTTATGAATAAGTCTGTCATTCTCTATTAACAGAACTTCACGAATTTATATATATGTATGTCAGCAACTTTTGCTTTTAAATTAAAGACCCCCTCGAAAAGAGTAATAAGTGAGAACTTCGGATATATTTGTGCACATGCCATATGTTTATTTGAGCACTTTGAATAGTTCCCAGAAAGCGGGCAGTCGCGGATTTTACCCCTTGACGTCAGCTTCCACAATGATGATGATGATGATCGTTGCAGTTTATTATGTTTCGCTATCGTGAATGGATGCGTGAGTAGCCTGCAAGCAGATACTTGTCACACTTGACAATATCTGAAGCACCGCCACTCGGGAGGTGCAACTTACGCAACTGGAGGTCGAGGTGGCGGACGTGCCAAATGGGGGCTGAGCTGCTAAAAAGCGCTTCAATTGGTCATGGGGCGTGGTATTGAATATTTATGAGAGCTCTTTATGAAGTCCATGCATCTTTTCTACCCTCCACGGGGTATATTGCTTTTATACAAATGTATATAATATCTATTTAACACGTCTATCTGTCCACATGTATTAATCAGTCTATGTCGGTAAGAGAGTTTGAAATTAAAATATATACTCTTAAATGTAGCACAACTCGAAGACTATAAACAACAAACTTAGCATATCGTTGTTTACTTAGGGGTTGTCGGGATTCATACTTTTGTTTTGGTTCGCTAATTCCAGAATATCTGGACGAAAGATAGTTTTAGTTGTTTATACGGTTTTAGTTGCAGATCATGTGTTACTGTAACACGACCTATCGCAAGTTAATGCGCCTTGGCAAACCAGTTATTGATAGATAGAAAGATGCCAAATGGAGACTAATGAAATACAATGAGATCTCTGTTGTCTGCGGCTTTTGCTTTAAGACGGTGAGAACAAGTTTTGCAATTGAATGGCCTCAGTCACATGTATAGCAATTATACATACACAAACACACATCGGCGTGTATATGTATATAGTGTATATGTTTTCTCTGTTCAATATATTAAGCAAGCAAATAAACAACGAAGCTGTTTACCAAATGAAAACTAAAGACAAGGGGTAGATTTGTATATATTAGGTATGTATATGTATATGCATGCATGACGTCCATATTTATTTATTTAATTGACCAAAATTACTCTTCGCTTAGCTGCAAGTTTCAAACTGGAAATTTAATATAACATCAGCCTGTCTATGTGAGAGTTACTGGCTTCTTAATATCAATGATTACCTCTCAATTTCTTTTCCTTTTTCGGTGTTTGATTGATTGTAGCTTCCGTAAATTATGTTCGATTTTCAAATATTATATCTTTTTTGGCTCGTATGGACTGGCAGAATCGATTGACATTCAAAAAATCAATATCTAAATTTTGGCCATTTTGGAAAGATTTACAAGGGGTGGCATCACATTTTTTGAAAAATGGGCTCGGTTCCAAGATCAAGGGTTGTTGAATCTATTCTATTCTACTAATTTTCCTGAGTTCAAAATGGTATTACATTTTAAAATCGGACAATAGTTAACCGAGTTATAACAGTTTGAAGTTGATAAATAACCCCAATCCGTCTCCCGGATTGGTTGTATAGAGACGTCGATCCCGGGAACCATAAAATATGGTTAAAAGTATGGCCCTACTACGCAATTCTCATGAATTCAGAAATCTCCAACAGGTGTTGTAATGTTATCAATTAAATTGCGTTAGCACTCTAGTAAACTTTAGCTCACACGCTTATTATTCACTTACTTTTAATTATTCCCATTCTTTCCTAGTTATGGTACATTTTTTCTTTTCTACGTACTTTGCTTTATTGTGAAGAATTCTATATAGCCCCCTACTAATAGATAAAAAAAAAAAATAATAATAATCGTGCATTTTGGGTAAAAAAATATTTCCATATATGTATACATGAGCGAGAATGTATGTTAAACAAATTTATTACTAATCAGTTGTTATCTTTAACCAGACAAATATGTACACCCTCTAATAGCTCCATTAATTTCAAAAGGAACACAATTTAGAATTTTTAAATTGTTAGTTACGATAAGAGAATTCGATACGGATGCGTGATTTAAGTGGAAAAACATAAACACATTTATTGGTTTCATAATTATGTGAAACTTTTATTTCTGTGATTCGATTTTGAAAGAGATAAACACTTTTTTGCTCAATCGGCAGATAACGAGTATCGGTCGGTAATCTCGGATTACATATCGAAGCCAATATCTGATATTACAAATATATTGGCGCCATTCGTTCGGTATCTAAATAATCTATCTAGAAAGCGGAGTCTATATGTTTCATATATCTGAATTCCCTACCTTCTAGTTTTAAGTATTTCTTTATGAAATCTGCTACCTTCTGCTCTATATGGTCTTTGATTGTGTGTTATATAATTATATAATCGTAATCCGAAATGAAGTCAGTCTAAAATGCTATTTAAAGTTAAGCGGCTGAAAACATGTTATTTAATATGCAGGTCGGCATAGGGGGCGGGTTCGCGTTTGGCCGGGGCCGGAAAAGTAGCTACCGCAATCTAATTAAAGTAAACAATAAACGTTCCGGCCACACAAAATGGAGGCAAATAAAAGTCAAGTCAGGGGAGGCCGCTAACTTAATAATGAAATAAGTTCGTATGTAAAAATATATAAATATATATATTCTAACATATATACATATGTATACAATATATATATACACATATATACATGTACACAGACACATGTGTACATATGGCTTTGTTTTTTGTGTATTTGAAGCGGCACAAAGAAAGTTTTATTTACGGAATTTGCATGGCAAAGTAAAATGTTTCCCTTGCCTCGCATTTTTACGGAACTTGCGGAATTCCGTGGGCCTAATGGTAAATGATGATAAACCGGACCAATGAATGGCCAGACGACCACACGACCAGACGGACATGGCAATGATGATGTCGTTCGGATCATTTACTTGGCCAGCAGTCCTTTGCGACTTTGCGGTGGCCGAGAGAAGAACCAGGCACTCCGGTTATTTTCTCGTCCACCGGATACGTTTTTCAATTTGACTAAAAGCCCCTTTAAACGAGACTCAATATAACTTTGAATGGCTGACTACAAAAATACCCTCTAAGCAGCTATACAAAATCTGATGGTAAATCTATGTCTCACATCTATCGATACCGTGAGCATAAGCACATTATACCCTTCTCCACTGAAATGTGTCTATTAAGTGCCGTCCAGGGTTCAAACATAAGCTGAAACCCAGTTCAAGGACTTTTTGTATCTGGCTTTCGGTGCCAATTGGCAGCTATTTTGTATTACTCTATTGCCAAAAATAATATAACAACAACCTCGCACTTGACATTAGATTTTGACTTATGTTCAGTGATAAGATTTGGCAGTGGCCTAAATGAGTCGACAAGGAAAACCCTAAGCCTTAAATTCCCTTTTACTTTTTTATCTGGACATGGTTTAAGTACCATATAATATATATCACATATAGCTTACGGTGTGGTTCAGAACAGTTCGATGAACTTCTCAGTTGATTCAGTGAACCTGTCTGTTGTGAATCAAGAGTTTCGTTCACGAACTAGTAGTGACTAAGTGACTAGTGCGAGAATTTGCAAATGCACAGAAAGTATTACTGAATGAAAAGTATGAAACCTTTTTTTACTCTACAGATAACCGCGAAGAAGAAAGCTATCACGCAGTTCGACTGATAGCAGCCACGTTATCACAACAATAACATCATCCGTCTGAGTACGAGTAAACAAATTTTAGATGCGTTGGACTTGGATTATAATTAACAGAGAAACAGAGAGAGGGATAAAGGGAGAGAGAGAGAGAGAGAGAGAGAGAAAGAGAGAGAGAGAGGCGGAGACAGAAAAGCAGGTGAAGGTCGAGTGGGATTATATTGTTTGGGCTACCGACAGTGACGACTCACCTGAAATTCTTTGAGATGTTGATGGGTCTGGTCGACAATGTGCTTGAATGAATCGTTCGGTTCGCCAGCGGGTCCAAAGACAATGAATATGAGCGTTGCGATTATCACTCCGATTAGTATTAATATTAAATGTTTAGTTCGCATGGCCGCTATAATTGATTTCGATTTCGATTTGTAGGCAATTTTGCGTGCAAAAATGCGCTTCAGTGTGAGTGAGGCCTCCAGTCTGATGGCCGTTTCCCTCTTAGCCAAGTTATCAACAGAAATAGTTCAAGTACCGTTGAATTAAAATGCGCGTGGCAATCATATTAATTGTAAGCTATATAAAAATGCTTTTTAGATTTATGATCTTCCCATTGTTGCAATAAAATTAAATAAAATTATGATAAAAAGCTAGTATTGTTTTTTGAAGGCCAACGAATTTATTTTAAATGCACTTTTCATTTATATATAGTTTTATTTTTTGTTGTTGTCATTCACTGCACCATAAACACACATTAAATGTCTCTAGCAGCGATTACACAAATATATTATTCTTGCTCTGACTGCTCTATGTGGAATATTTAAATTATATAATCAATAAACAGTTAATATTTCTCATTACACACATTTATTGGCAATGTAACTGCGCTTTTTCGCAATGGTCGCCAACTTCCGTACATCAGTGTACACACACATGCACATACATGCAAAGATATGCATAAGTGTGTGCCTTCACCTTTGTGGGTTGATTTTATGGCGCACAGCCAAAGCAGCCGCGTTTACTAAATAGACAAGATATTCCTTCTTCTTCTATGTGTGTATCAATGTGTATGTTATACGCAAATGATTCTTCAACACACAATTTATGTGGCGCTTAGCAAAAGGCGCCGACTTATTTTCAATTTAAAACTTTGCCGCCGTCGCTTGCCTAAAGCGTTCGTGTTGTTGTTGGTATTGGTTCTGCGGAGCCTGCATTGCCGGCGCAGCTTCCATTAAGTGCAAAACTTTGATAAGTCCTCGTTAAATCACACTCACTTGGTTGTATATGCAGTTTGTTATCGCGGTCTTTTACATAATCTTGTTGTTCTTTAGCTTTCACTTTCTTAATACGACCAATAAGCAGCGCTATACACATGTAACGATTTAACGACAGCCAACAACCACCTTTCGAGTATAAACAAATGGAACTACTCCGCAATTTGCGATGTGTGCAGACCGATACTTTTGCCTTTAAGCTTTAGGTGGGAAAAATTTGACTGTAAGTATCGATAAGTATTGTAGAAGCGATAAAAACGTATTATGTTAAAAACAGCTGTGTGTGTTATGTTTCTGTGATGAAAGTGTTAAAATCAGCTCAACGAGCAGTTAATGGCTGTTAAATTCGACTTCATAATTAAATTAACGTTTTATTTAACTTCAAACTGATCAGCTGGAATAAATTATTTTTATTTTTATAAATATTAATTCGCCTTACTAATGGAAACTTCTATATACTTCTATATTTTTGAAAACACTGAGTGCAACTGGCTGTTAATAACAGCTCTGTTAAATGTTAAATACTGATGCTTGTGATAACATAGGCGGTGTTGACACAAATTTCTATCAGGGTCTGCGTCGATAGGAAGAAATATGTGCTAAGTGCGCGAATAGTTAACAAAAATAGCTATTATACCAAATAAAATAGTAAAAGTCGCGTCTGAAAAGTAGAAAATTATCTCCAGTAGTATTTATAATGAACATATACAACAAACTACGTAGCAGAGAACACGGACTAGGTAAGCAAAAAGAAAAACTCCGTTGCGCGGGCGAATCGTGAAATTTGGCGCTCGAAATGCGGAAGAGCGCGCTCCCTTTCCTTTCGCGGGTAATTCGAGCGCCAAAATGATAAGTGAATAATATTAAGTAGCTTTCGTGTGTAATTAGACTTGAAGCAGTGCAGCGACACAGGGTCCAACGACATTTAATATGGAATATTGCAAATTTGCTGCGCTTGCGAATGAAGTGCAAAAGAAAGTAGAACATAAACAAATGCAACTATTTGGCACTAATTTGTACTTGTTTTCCCTTTCGCTGCAGCCAATGACTACAGCTACGACTTTGCACTGCGACGCCTGTGCGTCGCCAGACAGGACAGCTGGCGCGGCATTGCTCCGGCCAACTACAGTACGGACTTCAATCCGGAGCCGCCGATATTCTCCGCCAAATTCGCCAACTGCGACGGCTATCGACACATTTTGGCCATTGCCAATGAGGATGGCAAGATCGCGTTGCAGGACACCACGGAGCGCAACCAGGAGCCGGAGGAGCAGTCGCTAAGCGCGCCGCAGTGCCATTTCAATGCAGTTTTTGACCTCGAATGGGCGCCCGGACAGATGCGCTTTGTTTCCGCCTCCGGCGACCACACGGCTCGTCTGTGGGAGGTCGCTGGCTCCGGCATACGTGGTCTTAACTCCTACGTGGGCCACACTCGCTCCGTTAAAACGGCGGCATTCAAGCGCACGGATCCGGCAGTGTTTGCGACGGGCGGACGCGATGGGGCCATCCTCATCTGGGACATTCGGGCCAATCTCAACATGGATCTGACCTCGCGCGTAGACAACTGCATTTACAGCGGCCACACGGGTGGACCCGGCACGCCGCAATCTCAGCGGAAGCAGCGCACACGTACGCCCAAAATGGCGAGCAGCAACAACACCTCCAGCAGCATTACGGGCCTGGCCTTCCAGGACAATGACACGCTCATCTCATGCGGCGCCGGGGATGGCGTCATCAAGGTCTGGGATCTGAGGCGAAACTATACGGCGTACAAAAAGGAGCCACTACCACGTCACAGTCTGCCATACGCGGGTCAATCGACATTCAAAGGCTTCACCAATCTCATTGTCGATGCGGCGGGCACTCGCCTGTATGCCAACTGCATGGACAACACCATCTATTGCTACAACCTGGTCTCGTACGCGCCCAAGCCAATCGCCTGCTATAAGGGATTGCTCAACTCGACCTTCTACATAAAGAGCTGCCTCAGTCCGGACGGGAAGTACCTGCTGAGTGGAAGCAGTGATGAGCGCGCCTACATCTGGAATCTGGAGCATGCGGCTGAGCCGCTGGTCGCACTCGCTGGACACACTGTGGAGGTCACGTGCGTGGCCTGGGGCGCCACACATGATCGTCCCATTGTCACCTGCAGCGACGATGCCCGCCACAAGATATGGCGCATCGGACCCCAGCCGGAGACATTGACAGCCGCCGAGGTGGCGGAGCAGTATCGAGGCCAGGCCAGCTATGTGCGTCAGTTTGACAGGCAGGCGAAGTCCTCCGCCTCGCAGCACAAATACAACCTCAGAGATCTGGAGTCGACGCCGCGGTCACTGAAGCGTATGATGGACCAGAATGAACGGACGCCCAGCTCAGTGGAGAAGACGACCATCAAGCGTTCCTTTCTGGAGATGCTGGGCGCGACCAGCAGCGATCCCAACTTGGAGCAGCCGCAGCAGAAGCGCACAAAGCCACTCGAGTCCAGGGGTCGCCGTCTCTTTGGACCCGGCTGCACAGCCAGTGTGCAACTACAGCTGTCTTCCATTGGAGAGGAGTGTCCTAATCAAGAGAACGCCGCCGAGGATGTATCCCCGCTTTCCTGCTCAGCCGCAGCAGTCGCTGGCAAGTTCCAGCCTTCGCCGCTCAGCGAGCATCATTTGAATCACATTCCGTATACCTCGCCACCCACAACTTCAGCTCAAGCGGCGGCGGCAGTGGCCGCCAACTCCACGACGCCGCCTTTGCTCTCCTCTTTGATCTACTCGCCGACCTCTAACCTGCCCAACTATGTCCTGGACGGCGAGGCTCCGCATCTGGGCATCATGTCTCCCAAACGTAAGGCCAAGGAGAAGGTGGACTGGCTGACCAAAATACGCAAACAGAAGCTCATGTCCAGCAATCGGGCCACGGTGACGCTCACCGAGAAGATGACCGTTGAAGAGACGTTCGACGTGATGGCCTCGCCTCGTTTACAAAGTCTCCGCAACTCCGAATGCAGCCCCCGCCTACAGGCGACTCCGAGGCGGCGCATTTCCCACAACGACAGCGGCCCCGCCCACTTGCGCACTCCCACTTCCAGCCGGCGGAACAGTGAGACAACGCTCCTCCGTTTCTTCAGCGTGCAGCGCAGCGGCTCCAATGGCAGCGATACAGCTGAAGATCCCACGCCCAGCCACGAGAACTTTGCGGAGGAGGAGGAGGAGGAGGAGCTTAATCCCTTGTCGCCACCTCCATCTGCAGCAGTGAGTGCTTTGACCCTCCGGACTCCAACGACAGCCGTTGGGAGCGACTGACAAGCAGCTGCTCCTGTCCCCACATCCGTATCCGTATCCGTATCCATACCCATACCCATACCTATCCCCATCCCATCCCATCCCACATTTAGTTGTTAACTGGACACACTTTAGTTTAAGTTCTATGTTAGGCTTCTTATCTACAAGTTAACGAGCACCTTTTTACACTTTTGTACAGTACTAACACAAAAGACTAAACACATTAACTACAAATATATATATAAATATAAATATATAGTTTACATAACTTTAAGATCATCTGACATGCATGTGCTTTTGGCTGGGTCAACTTTACTTTAATGACAATAAAAATTGCATTTGTTTATAAAGCGGACAACTTAAACCAACGGGTTTTCTTCTCATATGCTAATTTGACTGTAATTCTCAATGGGTTAAAGCTAAAAGAAGACTTCGTTTCGGTGATAATCTTAAGGTTTTTTTTTCGTTCCTTTTAAAGGACTTTTTTCAACAAATTAAAGCGTGAACAGAAATTCTTGATGATTATTTTCGTTTTTTCGACATCTTTGGTTGACCATTTTGTAAAGCGCTTTGCTTCTCCTGCACCTGCTCCTGGTGCTCCCTCAGAGTTTCGTTCAGCCCTATGATATGGAAGAAGTACTTTGCCACGCCCACAAGCAGGACTATGTGGCACAAGTGGAGAGCTATGCTCGACACCTGTGTGCTGGGATACGTGTTCCAGCAGTACTCGATGATGCCCAGGATCAGATACCGCACGCCCAGCGAATAGGGTGTGGACCACACCAAATAGGGCAGCGAGTGGAAGTACCAGATATAGAACTGATAATGCAGCGAACGGGCACAGGCGATTCCAATGAAGTTGCACAGAAAGAAGGGCAGCAGCGCCAGCTGGGTGCACGGCTCGAAGGATATGTCGTAGAGCTCGGACTTTCCATCCTTCCGCGCGGGTGCGGTTGCGGTTGCAGGTGTTGGTGCTGGTTTTTGACCGGTGTTCCTTTTCAGGCCCTTCTCGAATGCCTTTAGGAATGACTTTTGCTCGGCGGTTAGCTCCTGATCCTCCTGCTGCTTGGGTTTCTTCGTCTTGCTCTTCGTTTTGTTCTGATGCTCGCGATTCTTGCGCACAATTTGCGGCTGAATCTGACTCTGCACCTCGCGCAGTTTCATGTAGCTACTGAAGAACGTCCACGTGGGTTTGGCGAAGTATAAAATCAGCAACAGGTGCAGTCCCAGCAGAGCCAAGTGGAACTCTCGCTGCTCAAACAGCTCTTTACTGAGGAATCTGTAATTGACAGTCCACTTGTGCTCAAAGATCCGACCCAGGTCGAAGCTGCCTCGTAGATACTCCAATGGATGGGTGAGCAGGAAAGGTGCGCCTATTATAACTTGAACTGCCGCACAAATGATGAGCTGTAGGAGAGTCTTGATCACGCCCAGATTGGCCAGATAGAACAACAGCAGCGCAGGCGCAAAGAGTAAGATATTCATCTTAACTCCCACGGCCAAGCTGTAGAGGATGCTGCCCAGCGTCCAACGACGATCCAGAAAGAGATTAAGCGCCGCATACAGCAGTAAAACGGCAACCGGATCGTTGAATAGCCGGAGCACATAGATTGAGTGTATGCGGTAGGATGTGAAGGCGCTTAGCACTAAGACATAGGGCGGAACCTTGCGACTCTTCACGTAGAGGCGCAAAACGAGGAACATTTGGAGCAGGTAGATGCAGCCGAATATGTACTGGGCCAGACGCACATTGGCCCCATGGGAGGTCACATAGTAGAGAGCCGAGTATATGTAGACAAAGGCAGCCGGATAGACCAATGGGCCTGTGTCACCTGAAGAAAATTAAAAATACTGGTCAGGCAATTGACTCGATTAAGCCCTAATTTAAAGATTTTCAACTAAACATTACAGGCTGTAGACTAGGCTACTTTATCATATAGCTGTGACAATTGTGTGAATTTTGTATGTTAATAATTGCTGTTTTTTTATATCCAAAGCAAACTCAGCAATACGCAAAAATAAATTGAAATACGCGCTATTCAACTGCCAACAGCTTCTCAATCGGCGGTCACGCCGATGTTATCGAACTACAAATTGAACGTACAAGTTCGAGAGCGGAGCTGTTAACGCAGCCCAGTGACTGTCAAAATGTCAAAGTGAAAAAAAAAACGAGAGAGAGAGAACACTTTGTATTAAGCAGCATGGAGGTTATTACGGCATGTTGTTAGAGCTGTCTGCCAAATAGAGAGAAGATTAATAGAGTTAAAACAATTAAGGGACAAAATGATTTCGTGTAAAAATTTATGTGTTTTGCGCCAACTGCCGCTCAAGAGCTGCTGCCGGCAGTACAGTGCCATTGAACGAAGCGCCGCGCTGCTGTCGATCAAGTGGACACCAAATTCCGCTGCTGGCGCAACGGCTGGTGTTGCCGCCTCTGCTTGGCAACAGAGGGCGACACAGCACCAGCAGCAACAACAGCAGCGACGCAGCTTCTTCAATTCGAGTCGCCTGCAGGGAAAGGATTACTACGCGACACTAGGAGTGGCGAAGAATGCCAACGGCAAGGACATTAAGAAGGCCTACTATGAGCTGGCAAAGAAATATCATCCGGACACTAACAAGGATGATCCGGATGCAAGCAAAAAGTTCCAGGAAGTGAGCGAGGCTTACGAGGTTCTCAGCGACGATCAAAAACGAAGGGAATACGATACTTATGGCCAGACGACGGAGAATATGAATCGACAGGGTGGGGGCGGAGCTGGCGGATTTGGTGGCGCCGGTCCTTTCGGTCCCGACGGCTTCGCACAGAATTGGCAATTCCGCTCCACCATCGATCCGGAGGAGCTCTTCCGCAAGATCTTTGGTGAGGGTAATTTCCGCAGCAACAGCTTCGACGATTTTGCCGATTCGAAATTCGGCTTTGGGCAGGCCCAAGAGCTGGTCATGGACTTGACCTTCGCACAGGCCGCGCGTGGCATCAACAAGGATGTGAATGTGAACGTGGTGGATCAGTGCCCCAAATGCGGCGGCACCAAATGCGAGCCGGGCACAAAGCCAGGTCGCTGCCAGTACTGCAATGGCAGCGGATTCGAGACCATCTCAACCGGACCCTTTGTGATGCGCTCCACGTGCCGCTATTGCCAAGGCACTCGGCAATACATTAAATACCCGTGCGCCGAGTGTGAGGGCAAAGGTCGGACAGTGCAGCGGCGTAAGGTAACGGTTCCGGTGCCGGCGGGCATCGAGAATGGCCAGACGGTCCGCATGCAGGTGGGCAGCAAGGAGCTATTCATCACGTTCCGCGTGGAGCGCAGCGACTACTTCCGCCGTGATGGCGCCGATGTGCACACGGATGCGCCGATCTCATTGGCCCAGGCGGTGCTCGGTGGCACAGTGCGTGTCCAAGGCGTTTACGAAGATCAGTGGCTAAACATTGAGCCCGGCACCTCGTCACATCGGAAGATTGCCCTGCGCGGCAAAGGATTGAAGCGTGTGAATGCCCACGGCCACGGAGATCATTACGTTCACATCAAAATCGATGTGCCCAAGAAGCTGACTCAGGAGCAGCGCTCGCTGCTGGAGGCGTACGCCGAGCTGGAGGAGGATACGCCGGGACAGATTAACGGGATGGCGCAGAGGAAAGATGGCAGTAAGAAAGCAACGTAAATACAATTTTTAAACTTTTGTGATTGGGCCTACGAATACAAAAAGAATAGTTGTATTTGTACAATATTTTAAATATAATTTCTTGTTACAAATAACTACAGTGAGAGCTCGCTAACGAGAACACTCAACATTCGAACTTGTCCGCATTTTTAAACTTCTGAACATTCCTTTTTTATTCATCGCATTTGAAAACTAACGGTTTTAGAGAATTGGCCTAGCGAAGCTTTCCGTTATTCGAAAGCTTTTACTGCATTAATGAAATTATTAAACCTTTATGTAATTCATCTTTTCTTGCAGCGCAGGTGCTAGTAAAGCGGAAGCCAGTGCCAAAGAAGAAGGAGGAGGAGGAACCGGCGACAGCAACAGCAGCAGCAGCAGCACCGGCGGCAGCAGCGCCAGCAGTAGTCAGGGAGAGAGCAGAGCAGAGGCATACAAAGAAGAAGGCAAACAAAGTGAAAAGTCGGAAACACGAACAGCACAGCAAAGCGGAGGAGGCGAAAGTGGAAGCAGCGGAAGCTTCCTGAACAAAATCAAATCCATGTTCAACTGAGTTGAATTCTGACTTGTTATCGATAACTGTTTTGTAATAACCGTTGCTCCAACGATTGGTTGAGAATGTGTTTTTGTTTTTCTTTAACTTGTTAATGTAAATTTGGGGGCTGTATCCGAAAGGATACGGAAATGAAAAAGAAAACAAAATACACCAAAATTAAGAGTATAAACCTGAAACGTGCTTATGGGTCTGGGAATGGGAAGAATTTGTTGATAGCCAGCAAGTTTTTTTGTTTCAAAGTGCTATCGCTCTCTCTTTGGCTGCCCGGTTTCCAAAAATAAACAATTTACTTACCTCGCAGCAGCGCATAATTTGTTGTGCCATTCAGAAAGCCTTCGCATTCCTGTAAAACGAAACAATTATGTTAGTCTTTTTTTAATGGCCATTAATTAAGTGCCAACACTCTCACCTGCATATAGGCCACCCAATCAATCTCGGTGTACGGCACACGTTGGATGACAAGCACGTTGATAACCGCCTCGGCAAAAATAATCAGAATGGCAACGAGGGGCAGTGCAGACATGTCGAACATTAGATATTTGATGTACTCCCAATTGGCATACTTGTCCTTGAGCGCAAGCAACAGATGGATGGGCTTCTTGCGCCGGCCCACAGACCGGTTGTTGGCTCTTGGAGGTGCCATTTATGTGATAATTAATATTTTTCCGGTTAAATATTGCGCACACCTACACACATACCACATCTATGGGCACCCTAAATCTTAACAGTTGCAGCGAGGCTCTTAACAGTGCGAAGGAATTTTATTTCGGAGGGGCGCACAACTATGAATTATACGATTCGTTTATACGTTCCATGCAGGGTTTTACTAATTATATACTTGAAAGTAAATGCTGTCAAAATAGAGAGCGAAATATAAAGCCGGCAAATGATGCTTCAAATTACATTCAACAGCGACTGCTGCTACACTCTCATAACAGAACAGCTGTTGTTCTACATTACCTATCGATTATATTACGGATTATTATAATCAGAGTGGGCGATAACATGATCATCAATGTGAGTTAACTTTTCTCAGCTGCAAGACGAACAGCTGTTTAAGCACAACTGCGATGACAATTTGTCGATAACATTTAAAAATTGAAAAAAGCGCTGCATAATATCTAGCTGCAGATTTTAATGGGACTGTCTATTAATATAATCTCAGTATTAAAACTTATTTTCCTTATTTAAATATAATTATTTTAGTTTTAATATTGCATATAGGTATTCAAAATAATTGTGATGTATTTAACCTGTCAACCTGTGTGAATGAATTTGATCTTGCAATCCAAATCTAATCTTGGCCAATTTGTGGCGCTTAAGGGCTCCGGTACCTGCCACAGGCATAAGGATTCACTAAGCCATATTTACATCCGACCGGTCAATTCAGTGATGCGTAAGGGGCGGTTAATGGAAGAGGCTGAACGCATCGCCAACAAATTTTCGCTGACGGCGACCCGTGAAACCAAATTTCTGGGAACTCCGAGACCGGGTCTGGGTCCGGGTGGTGCTCCCTTCTCTGTTTACTTCGCTCATGCATGTAAATGTTGGCCATTTAAAAAGTTACAAGCATCCTCCACCATCCAACCCGAATAACGATGTCTCCTCTCCACGTGCTTCGCCTCCAGGATTCAGAACAATTAATTGACAACCTGCGGATGCCGGTGCGGATGTTTTTCAGATTTTCTCTGTGCCGTTGTATGCATTTTGTTATTTTTTCTGCTTTTATTTTGATGTACTTTTTTTTTTTTAATTTTTGTTGTTCTTGTTGGCGTACACGTTCACTAATTGTGCCCAGTGCGCCGTGTATATTCGCAAAAAGTTGACAAATGGCATGCAAACTGTTTCCATGTCCATGTCCGTGTCCGTGTCCGTGTCCAGGTGAGCTGCTCAAATGGGTGCAATTATGCCGGAAGGGGTCAGATGGGGGCATGAGCAGCGATGTATATTTCGGACGCATTTCAAGGGAGAGAGGGAGAGAGAGAGAGCGCGTATGTGAGGAATGCAATGAAGGGTTTCGGCATATTCCAATAAATGCACTGAAGAATTTAATAAAGAATTCCATTTAAGCTTGTTGCATGAGTGCGTAAGTTTCCAATAAACTCATAAATGAATCGAACAGTAAAGAATTTTCAATATATTTCTCCTTTGTGGTTAATTAGGACAGTGCAATGAATCCTTTTCAAGTATATACATATGTATGTACAATATATAGGTATGCATAATTTTCTTCATATTTTCCTTCTCTGCCTTTCTCAATATGAAAGAACTTTAACTGTATATTAAATACAGCAAGACTAGTATCATGTTCTCTTTTTCTGCTTCTTCAGTTTCTCAAAGTCTACGCTTTGTAGTTATCATCCATCCAACGGTACATATGGCTACATATTATAGAACTAAATCGGTCATTCCTTATCAGCCACTAATACATAAATTTATTGTTTGCTTGTATTTAATATGCGCGTGTGTTGGTGTATGTGCGCACAACGGGGGGCTTCTCTATAGATAAGTGCAAAAATTATCCATTAATCAATATATATTGTATTTAGTATATATGTACATACATATGTACTTGAAATTAAGTACATTCATGTTTGTAAATACTTACGTACATATGTATATATGTACAGTGCAGACATTTGTATGTATGGATGTTTGTACATTTGCCTGTGTGTGTTTGTTCTGTCTGCTGTTATCAAAAAGCTGATAATAAAATCTAACTACAGAATAATATTGAATATTAGTGTAGATGTAAACGCATACATGCATACACACGTAAATACATACATACATACATACTTGCATATGTATGTTTGTATGTATGCACTTATAACACAAATGTCTGGTTCAAGCTTTTAGCTGACAATCATTTTAATAGTTTCCATGTAGAACTTTGCACTCGCTTTTTTATATTATTGTTAATTTATTGAATATAAAATGCGAACGCGACTTACAAATGCAACAACAATTAAGTGGTATGCTATCTATTATTAATAATATAAATGGCTTTTAATATCTACATACATACATATGTATGTCTGTTTTTATGTAAGCACATCATTTACATTCATATAAAGTGGTGTCTGATAAAGGCGCAGGCGGATTGAAAAAACTGTAAAATGACTGTGATCCGGACTCAATTTTATGTTCACGTCGTTCATCCTATATGCGGGCCCCTCTGCTCTGATATTCGCTGTTTTAAACCTTGTTGCTATTGTTATGATAGGCAGCAACAATTGCTTTTACTTTTGCTTTTGCTTTTGGCTTTGCTTTGGCACTTTGCTTTGTGTACACACGGTGGAGGAGACAAAGCGGCCAAACAAACAAACTGTTGATAATTGAGCAGACGCGGAGAATGCGAACGTTGCAAAGCACAAACAAACATACACACTCACTCACTCACAGACACTTTTGCATTTCGTTAGATACACGCATGTATAGGCTGTGGAAGGGTCGTGGGCGAAGAGTGGAGAAGCGCAGAGCAGCGCGACAATTTAAGAGTTCAATCATATCAAGCGTCGTTTTTGTCGCGCCGTGTCAATGTTGTGCTCATATTCTCTGCCCCCCTTCTTATTTTGTTGTGTTGTTGTTGTATTTCACATGTGTACTGCACATACGTAGAACTAGGAAAAAAAACTAAACAAAAATACGAATATGTAATAAAAAAAAACAGCAAGCAACCTCAACGTTCGAATAGGTTTGGACGATCAATGAACTCCGCTACAAGGAATCAAATTTAGAAAACTTAAAAAGAATTTCAAGATAAGCTGAAATAACAGACTCCTTATTTCCAAATTTGTATACAAATTGTTAATGGGTAATTTTAATTTTACTGATAACATTTAGTAACAGGTAGAGTGCATTTAATTCAGGGTAACTAAGTACGATGGCAACAAATAGCCGAATTAAACATATTTTCACATACATACATATGTATGTATATACAATTATATGAAGAAGCGTACAATGTTGCTGCCACTGCCGCCGACTGCCTGTTGCTGCTCTGCTCTCATTTGCCTACAGTGCGCTATCTCGCTTCGTCGGCTGTACGTAATAAGCTTACTGCAAGTGTGTGGGTGCATGTGAAGCGCTACTCGCACTCGCATACATGTTTCGTGTAGCTTTCGTGCTGTGCTGTGCTGTGCTGTGCTGTGCTGTTTACGACCGAGCAGCCAGCCAGTCAGCCAGGCAGTTAGGCAGCCAGCAGCAGCTGGGGCTGATTTCAGTTTGATTTTGTCAGTGACCGCGTTCGGTTGTCGGCGAGTAAACGGCGCGCTTAGCAAGAGCCGCTCAAAGCCCAGCTTTTACTTAAGTCACAAGCATAGCTGAGAGCAAAATAGCAGCGATAAAAGTGTTTCATTTCGTTTCGTTTAATTCTTTTTTAGTTGTGTATTTTATTCTTTGTTCTGGTAATTTTTTACATTTCAATAACTCATAGAAATCGAAATGTCTCAACAGGAACAAATATCAAGATGATTTAAATGTTATTTAAGAGACTGAAAATAAAAAGAAAACAGAAAGAAACGCCCAAAATGAAACAAGTTCACAAAATATAAAACATAAAATAAACTGAAAATCATTGTTATTGCATGGAAAATTACTATCAAAATTTCTTGATCGTCGGGTCTCTCAATAAACGCAAACAAAAGCAAAGTCAAAAGAAAACCAACAACAATAATAAAAAGAATAAATTGGTTTGGCCATTCAGTAAATTAAATGACCGGCAGTATTTGTTTTTTATGTATATATATATATATATATATATATATATATATATATATATATATGTATATGCTTTTGTTAATGTTGTTGTGACGAAATTTAAAGCTCAGCCTATTTTGTTTGTGTGTGTGTTATTCGATTTGTTTTTCGCGCCAAATGCATTCGAATTCTATTTATAGGAATTGGTTGCCCAATAAACCCAAAAAATTGCTTTAAAAATATCATGAAGAGAATAACAACAAAACCAGGCGATTAATTTATAGTCTCACACGCACACACGAAACTTTTTTAAACTAAAGAAATGGCCAGATAAAAATGATGAAACTACGGGCAAACAAACACATTTAGATAACCAAGCTTTACTTATTCTATTACTGCTCGAAATGTAAAATGAAAATACGTAAATTTATCTTTTATACAGACAATCGATCTCCTGTAAATGCACCGATGTAAAACTCTTAATTAAGAGACTCTTAATACCGTTAAATTCATTTTCCCGTACTTTTTATATTGTATATGTATGTACATGTTTCACATTTCAATCCCTTTCACAGTGCGTCTATTTTTCTTGTTGGTTATCAACGTTCTCATGTAAAAGACACAAAAAAAAGCTGCCGCTGTTATCAGACCTGCATATACATTGTACATAAGCAAGAGAATCAAACGTGTGGCCGCGCTATCAGCTACGTTTTAAAAACGAAAGAATAAACAAACAACAAAAAAACCAATAGCGATCTCAAACGAACAAAAACAAAAGGTAAAGCGAACAGCAGTTACGCCGATGACTCCAGCGCAGTTGTAAGCAACAAAAACAACAACAACAATAAGGAGAAGAAGAGCAACAGGGACAACAAACAAACTGGCATCGACAGAGGGAGTCATATAACGGTTAAAGCGCATCTGCTACCAACTGCACCAACAACAATAACAGTCCCATAACTGTTAAACAGCCCTATGGGTAAGTTTTTTGTTTCTTTTTGTTTTTAGTTATCCAAAAAAATACAGCGTCAGTTTTGATTTCGGTTATTGCAATCCACAAATACTAAAATGTTTTTTTTTTTTAAATATGAATACCAGCAACAACATTCCTATTATGCATACGTGCAGTGAAAGCTCTATAAAGCGGAGAGCCACAGTCCTAGTGGTAAAAATATGCGAACTGAATTAATCTACCATGAATTCGAGTATAAATTCTTACATGTTCGTTCCTAGGAAATATTTGCTCTCAAAGCATTCGAAATGTTAAATTTTTGAGTGGCTTTTTAGAATTTAACAGATATGCACATCAATAAATCTTTCCCACTCTCTGTAATGGCTTAGGGACAGCTTAATTATATTGGTGTGTGTGCGTTTGCGTGTGTGTTTGCCTGCTTTGTTCGTAATGCCTGGAAGCTGGCTTCGAATGACGCACAAGTCAACTGGAATTGGCAAAATTTGGCAAAATCGGATTGCAACTGACCAAAATGAAATCAAAAGTTGATGAGGGCCCTGCAACTGATTGACAGCTGCAGCATTAGAACGAACTTTAAACTTTGGCCTGGGGATTGTGTTTGTGCAAGTCCGTTCATGATTGACTGGAACGTGATTTTCACATTCAGCCTCAGACAAGTAAATTAGCAGTATTGTTGCTTAGCATAAAAGCACGAAAACACCCGAAAATTTGTTGAGACAATTTGCCACTTGACCTACCACACGGAAATCTAAATTAAGCAACATTTTTTGCGCGTTCTCTCTTCGCTGCTTGTTTCGCTGTTTTTTTTTTTTTATTCTTCTTTTACGTTTACAATTGTACATGCATATTCATACATACATATGTATGTATTAAAGCGATGCGAGTGTGTGAGAGCGAAGAATGTAGACATATGGGCGTGTGTATTTACTATCTTTTTCCTTTCTGCCGTTACCTAGAGAATTCTTTGTTAATACTCAGAACTCAATGTAATAAAAGGGTAAATTAACTTTGCGCTCTACTTGTGGATGGTTGAAAAAACAGGGTATTTGGCAATTGGTCATCTTATGTTTGCATCTGTCACTCGCTTAGAATATTTTACTTTTTAAATTTAGTTGATTTATTGACCTCTAATTGTGTGCATTCCACAAAATTTGTTGTTAATGCTGTTCTACAGCCGATGAGAACGTTTAAAATAATTGCAATTGTTATAGAATTTGTTATTCTAATTAATAGTAATGATAATAAAAATTGAGCATTTGTAATAAAATCCACTCACAAAGTATTATATTATCAATTGTACCTATACACACATGCATGCATTCATACATGTACTTGCACGTTACAAATTATAAATTAAATCCACAATCAGGTGATGCCGTTAGTTTTTGTGGCCGCTAAATACAGATAGACACACACACTCCGACTTATTCTTAATTTGCAGTTACAAGCGTTAACCGTTCAAGCGTTAACATTGCCGCTCAGAGATTGTTGAAGAGAAGGAGGAGGAGGAGGAGGAGGAGGCGGAGGCGGGCTTAAGCGAAAAACAAAAACACAAAAAAAGAGAAGAGAAAAGAAAAGAAAAGAACTGAAGCAGTTTATGCCAATTATGATATCAATTGTCGCCATGTCAACGGCCCAAGACAGCGCTTATACAGATATTGCAGTTGAATAACTGTATTTTTTTGTCGCGGCTTCTTCTTGTTGCTAAGCGCACTACAATACGTGTGTGTGTGTGTGTGTGAGTATTGTGCGCTCTGTTAAATCACTTGAACTGTTTGTTTTTCAAGTGCCTGGAATTATATTTTATTGAATGTTGCAATAAATTTTAAGCGATTCTTGAGCGTTTCTCACTCATAGTGCAGACTAAATGAAAATCCATTAACAGTTTTCATGCCCGATAGTTTTCTCATAATTTTATAAAGTTTTTTATTATGCTATTTGTTGTCCAAGCAACTGCAGTCATAATGATAAGGAGAACATGATAAGCCGACATGTTGCATGCTCCAAAAGCTGGCAAGAACATTTGCAACAAAGTCAAGTCAAGTTTTACATTGCCGTCACTTCTATGGCCGCAAATTGAGGTGACTGAACTTTCAACAACTAGCAACAACAACTGAAGCAACAGCAGCAAGAACCACAGATACAGCAACAACAAATATAACAACAACACCAACAACAATAACAACTTCTTTCCTAGTTGGAGCAGCCAATTGGACAATTTTCCACATTTTCCTGTGGGGTCTTTCTGCTTTATTCACACTTTGTGCAACAAAAAATTGATTTTAAAAATTGATTTAAAAATTTATCATAAAAGGGTTTATGAAAAGGTTTTCATAAATTTAACATTTCATTTGCAGACTTTGCTTTGCATTTAAATAAAGCAAAATGCAAGCAACAGCTGAAGATTTTCGCTTGATCTTCAAAATTTACCGTTTTTGGCAAGGGTAAACAATTAACTGTGCATTTTGCATTTGCTCCCCTTTGTGTTGTTGGCTCGTACTTCATTTATACCTTCTCGTTACCCTCCTCGTTTTCGCAGTTGCTGCTGCATGATTTCGGCTTTTATTTTGGCTTTTTGTTGGGCTTCAAAGTTTGCTTTTAATTACACCGTTTTCACCTGCCATTTTCACCTGGCTTCTTTGGTGAATATTTGAAATTCGCTGCAAAGTTTTCCTCTTGAGTTTCCGAACAACTTTTGAAGTCCACTTTTTATGACAAGCGACTAAATTGAGGTGCGAATTTGCTAATCAAATGAAATTTAATTAATTGCCATGCAAAATCGAATACTTACGATAGTTATATATATATATTTATATATATGTATATATACAAACGAATATATAAACCTGTTACGGCTAATCAAGATTGATTGAACAGCCATAAAAATTGGGTGAATTATATTTTGTTAATCTAATCAATTTGTGTTGGATTTTAGGTTCTCTTTCTTGTTGTTGTTATTGTTGTTATTTGTTGTCTCTGCACCTGGCAACAGGTAGAAATTGTGTGCTTAATAAATCAAGTATATTTTGCTATCAACCCCACCATTAACCGTTAAAATATAATGTTACAATTCGCATGATTGAATAAATTATTAATTGAACTGCAGCTATTTGCATGCCCTCGATTGTGTGCATCTTGTACTTCATTATTTTCGAGTAGGTTTAATAATTTTAATTGGAATTTAATTGAGAGGCTCGACAAATGAGTTGATTAGGCGGCTAATTGAAGCATTAAGCGGGAATTCAATTAGCTCATTGCGGTGCTGCTTTGCGGCAGGTGGCAAGTGGCAAGTTGCAAGTGGCAAGTGCCAGGTGGCAGGTGGCAAGTGGCAAATGGCGGGTGGCAGGTGGCAACTCAATCAACAAACAAAACACTTGGCAAACGTGAGCGTCGAGTGTTTTTGGTTGCCATTCTGGCAACTTTTTATTTTATTTCGTTGTTGTTGATTCTTTTGCTATTTTCGATTCGTGTGACTCGTTGTTTATGTCTTAGAGCCAAAAAAAAAGAACAACAACTACAATACTTGTGTTACACATTTTGCTCAAATACAAATTTCGATCCTCCCGTTGAGCCGTAATATGAATTGCTGCCCGGGACACCTTGTTGGACAGGTGGGCAAAGTCTTGGTTCAACTGTTTGCCACTGTTTGCCATTTCAACTGTTGTCAGACTGTCAAAATTACACACACATACAAAGCTCTGCTGTCTTTGACAGCCAGACAAATGCATTAAGGCATAAAATACGAAAGTTGCGTCGAATTGTTCCGAACCAGCTCAATTGAATTGTTCATTTAAATGAACCCAAATAAGTTCAATTGAACGGAATTCGTTAAGGCATAATTCAGCAAGTAATAAGTTCAATTAAACTAGTCAGTTCATAGGAACTGGAATCACCAACTCTGTTGAATTTCACTTTGTACAATCAAAAGGCAACACTTACAGTTAAAAAGTGTCAGATTTAATCAGATAGTGGCTGTGAATAGTGTCTCTTTATTAAATGATGATTAAATGGAATGTAATTTTTATTTTTCTCAAATGTCAGTTGATTAGCTATCGGAATATTTGGCAGAGTTTATTTAGAGTGCGCAGCTGTGCTGCCATTTCAAATACCAGACTGTCCATCTGCCCATCCGTCGGTCCGTCTGTCCGTCTGCCCGTCTGTTCGCCTGCCCGTCTGTCCGGCCCCCGCCGATAAATCAATTTACAAAGTATCGACAGATGTGCACGTAAAGCAATTGAAGCAATGCCAAAGCTATTTGGTGCATGTGCTTAGCTTAGCTATAAATATATATAGAGATATATATTTTCTATATATATAAATCATTATATGTATATCGTTATACAGAGCTGCATCCTGACAATCAGCTGCTGATGCAGAAGCATTTCAATTGTTGGCACGTTGCAATTCACGCACAAATTTCTCAAATGCTTTGATTTCGGCTTCTCTTTTTTTTTTTCAAATGCATTTCAAATGCAATGCCAGTGCACTGAACTACGCAACACATCAGAATAGAACTGAATACCATATCTATATAGTAGACATGTATATATATATCTATATATATAAATGCTTTGTGGCTGTGTAATTAGGCACAAAAATGTAGGCGTGTTTATTATGTTTGTCGAATGGTTCATGTACGAAAAGCCTATTTAGCAATTAGCGGCTGGCATTATGTGATACTGCATTATATAAATATATATATATATTATGAGTCAATGGACCTTAAATACAAGGTAAACCGCTATCAGGTGCTCGTAAGGTGCAATAATGACAAACCGCAGCGGCGAACAGCAGCTAAAATTCACAACCAGCTCGTTTTTCTACACATTAATAACTATATATATATATATATATAAATATATATTTATATGATATATATTTATAACTGTAGCCGCAGCAACGGGCTAAATGAGCAGCAATGAATGCTACCCCAGGGTTTTGTTTTCCCTGCAATGCTCGGCGTATGCGTTATATTCAAGCAAAGTTACGTATACGCAACGTTCGCTTGTCCAAATTTAATTGCTATCGAAATAGATTTCAATAAGACGGTGAATTTATATTAATAATTGTTCATGCCTTTTATTGATTGTCATTTTATTTATGCGCAGGCGGGTCACAAGTTATTTTGTTTACGCCGCGTATGCGCGATATTGTGTGTAGTTACGTATACGTAGAATTTCTTTAAATAATTTTACATTTGACTTTTAAATATATTTATTAAATATGATTAATGTTACAAGCTATTTTGTAGTTTGTAAATCATTCGTGCCACCAACTCGACGCAAATTGCTTGGCCCTTGTGCATTTCGATCGCTTGCTCGGTCTCAGGCTTAGGTGGATGCTCGTAAGGTGGAAAGGTGATCAGAACAAAGGAAAACACTTTTAGGCCGCAATGCCGCGCGTAAATTACCTGTGCGAGAGAAAGGTGAAAGGGGTTAAGGCAATTATATTCTAAGCAATGCCGTTTCTATTTGCTGAATAAGTAACGGCCATTGACTCATACACTCAGCAGTTCATGAGCTGATCCACAGTATCTAGTGTTCACTGAATAGTATTTTACTTTAGTGAACTAATTGAACTAGTTCATTTGAAGGAGACAATCAATGCTACTCCAAGACCTACCTCCGGGGCGAGCGACATTCCAACAACATCGGCTCCAATATTGCGGAGGAATCGATGCTCGGCGGTCGTCTCATAGACAGGACCTCCGAGACAGGCGTAGACACCCTCGTGCAAGCGATCGTCTTGGCCGATCTCACGCGATATCTCCATAGCCTTCTCGATCAGCTCCTCGTCGTAAGCGTTGGTCATGTCCACGTAGCGATCGCCGAAACGGAGTTCGTTGGGGCCGTTAAGAGGGGAGTTGCCGAACCAGCCCAACATATTGATGTGATCCTTGACCAGCACTACGTCGCCGACGTTATAGGCCATATTGACGCCGCCCGACGCACAGGTAAGGAACAGGTACTCGACGCCACATAGCTTGAGCATACGGACCGGTAAGGTGCAGCTGGCCAAGGGATTTCCTTCGTAAAAGTGCAAACGTCCATGGATGGCAATTACCGCTCCGCCCATGATTCTGCCCACAAACAATTTGCCAGACTGGCCGTGAACTGGCGTAATTGGATATTTTGGTATTTCCGAGTAGTCAATTATAACGGGATTCTCAATTAGTTCAACCAAACTGTCCAGATTGCTGCCACAGACCAAACCGAACTTGGGTCGCATTTCGCTTTTTTTGATAATATAGTTGGCCATATGTTGGACATCGTCGTAGCTGTAGAGCAGACTTTGTGGTGTCTCGATAATATCCTTGGGCTTGGCATTCGCTTCCGCCTGACGTCTCTGCTCGATCAGAATTTTCATTCGACGTATCTGCAAAGCCGTCTTGAGGGCGCAACAATCCCTGTTACACATTTTCAATTTGTTTTTGGCCTCGTTTCACGTCCTCAAGACGCTTTCCTTCAATTTAGTTTAGCTTGTTTTTAGGCTTACATGCTTCAATTATAATTTCAAATATTTGAAAGTAAAGACGAACGCCTCGGTTTTCTGTTTTTCATACACCCAGTACCATCACAATATTTAATGAAAATGTTAATCATAATGATGATGAAAATGCTAATGACAATGATAATGATAATACTGATGATAATAATAGTGATGGTCATGATAAGATTATGACGGGATGATAAATATGAATGCAATGATGATTATGATGATATGATATTTCACCTATTAGAATGCCTTCCCTACTTAAAGTTTTCTCCATGATTTTTTCAAGCTATAATTATTATTGCGTATTTGTTATTTGCTATTTGATGGAAATTAATTCCATCGGCTGGTCGTGTTGTAATTTATCTCGTCGCATTGAATATAAACTTTAGGCTGTTGCGGTTTCAACGAAGCCAGGGCAGCAATGTCAACAACTGTATTACTCACACACACACACACACACACACACACACACACACACACACACACACACACACACACACACACACACACACACACACACACACACACACACACACACATACACACATACATACACACACACACACATGCAGAGTCAAAACATGGATAACGAACGTGACTTTGTAGGCGACAGAGCGACGAAAACAACAGCAAGTACAATAACAACAACAACAACAACAACAACAACAACAACAACAACAACAACAACAACTCGCGGCACTCAAGTGACAACAAAGTTTTCTATTTCATTTGTTGTTTTCGTCACTTTGTTATTGTAAAATTAATAAATTTATAAACGTTTTTTATAGCTGGCCACTGCGCATGGCAAACGCTTCAGCGATTCACTCAGTGCCAGCGACACAGATCGGCTGTCCACTTCATATATATATTCAAATTTAGCTGTGTGTATATGTAGGCGTGGCACAGCCTTCAGCCCCTCCCAGTGAGCAGTCGATGTTTCCAGCTGCCGTTGTTGACAGATGCGCGCCAAAAAGAAAAAAACAAAATAAAACCACATGGAAAAAAATACATATAGAAAATTTGACTTGTGGCAAATGTTGACAGATTGTTGGTGCGGCATCTGTTGTCGCTTATTGGTTTACCCTATTAATTAGCAAAGAAATAAGTTATAATGGAATATACACTGGCCAGCAGCCAGCAGCCAACAACCAGGAGACAAACAACCAACAATCAATAATAAACAGTCGCAGCATCGGCGACTTTTGTTGTATTGTTTAGCAGCCAGGCTCGGGCAACTTGTATGTCCACACACCCAGTCACCCACACATACACACGCACACTCACACCGACAAAGAATAACAAATACCCTGTCTGACATTGAAAACACGCGTATGAGTGTTTAATTGAAATCACGTATACGCACGGCTAACAATCTGATTTCAGAAAGAGAGAGAGAGAGAGAGAGAGAGAGTGGGATTGATTTGTTTAATTAATGCATACGTGTTTATTCGCTCGTTTTGTTTCAGTTGTATATTTTACATTTCACTGTGACACAAATCCTCTTTTGTCTTCTCGCCTGCCTGACTCACAAAATGTAATTAGCACAAAAGCTGCTTTTAAGGTAACAAAACACAAAGGAATCATTTCATATATATATATATATGTATATATATACCTATATGTGTGTAGTATTCTCATATATTTAAAATATGTATACATAGGTATCAGCAGTGTGTATAAATAGGAGATAGAATGCTGCAAATAAAAACTTCTATATAAACAGTTAGTTATCTTATTCTAAGTTAATTAAAGCCAACATTTCAATAACTGTCTTTCCATTTCTCTTGCAGTGAAAGATTGTGCAACACACTCGAAAGTTGGAAAAGGAAAATAGAATAAAATAGAAATTAAAAGAAATATCGGCCAGGAGGCAAGCTGCGAACTTCGTTTCCAATACCAATGAAAACCAATGAAAACAACGACTGCAATTACAGGGTATACGAGTCAAGCACAATCACAACTACAACAACAGTTGCTAAAGAACAGCTAAAGAAGCGGAGTCATACGTACAAGTGCCTCAATCACAATCCGCTGAGCAAACTCTATTTGCAACGCATTTATGTGCCACAGACTTGCAACACGCTCAAAATACTTCACCACCAACTCGAGCAGCGCCTCAGTCGCAGTCGGAGTCGCAGTCGCAGTCGCAGTCGCAGTCGCAGTCGCAGTCGCAGTCGCAGTCGCAGTCGCAGTCTCTGCCTAAAGCTCAGCTACAAATCTTGACCAAAGCCAAGTTCAAGTTGTTGTTGTTATTGAAGTCGACGTCGACTTCTTTTCTTTCTCTCCCTCGAGAAACCGCACCCGCAATCGCCGTCGCAGTTGCCGTCGCAGTCGCAGTCTCTGCTTGCAGCTCTGCTAAGCGAAGTTCAAGTTGTTGTTGACGTCGTTTCTTTCTTTGACTTGTCTCTTTTCTCTTTGCTACTGGCAACAATAACAACAACAACAACACCCACTGCTTTGTATTCGTTTTCGATTCGACTGCCTGTTGCACAAAAGTCAAAGTCGAGGCAGCTGCCTTAATTGCAACGACAACCACAGTCGCTGCCGCAGCAGCAGCAGCAGCAGCAGCAGCAGCAGCAGCAGAAAAATTCAAGATCCACTGAAAAGTGAAAACTGACTGACGAAAGAGTGCGAGAGAGAGAGTGCGAGAGAGAGTGAGAGAGATAGAGAGAGAGAGGAGAGCGAGAGAGTGGCCAAATCTAGATTGTGACTGACAACGGGCCAACTCCTTTAGTTGTTGGCCAACGGCTTTACAGCAGCTTGGCTCAGACGCTGACGAGTTTCCTTTTAGCCGCTGCAACAGTAAACAGTAAAACCAGTCACTGCAACTGGAACTGGTATTTGACGGCACACATACATAATACAATCAGCGACTGGAACACACACACACACACAGGCAAGCGCACATACACCAATGTACTCGACTGTTGATTATTACGCGGAAATGGGACAAATCTCACAAGATGTAAGTTAAACAACCGTTATTACTAATACCGTATAAGTGTAAGTGTATAAGAGTATCGAAATCAGCTGCTCCGGCTTACGGTACTAACTAACTCTGTTCAACAGAGTCCAACTATCCGATTTAGAAGAAAAAAGTGTTCTTTAGGAATGATATAAGGAACTGAGTCTTGTATAAGTGTTTATATAAGTGTGGATTCTGTTCTGCTATTTGTTTTAAAACTGTTTGAAAAGATTGTTTGAGGGTTGCATAAAATATTTATCATTTGACACCACAGCTTAGAGGCGCACAACTGTTGCCACCTTTTGTTGCATGTTGTGTGCCACGTGCAAATCGATTAAAAGGCTGTAAGGGAATTGAAAATCATTTCGCAATTATTTGGATGTTTTGTTTGTTGCTTTCGCTGTAATTCATGCACTAATTAAATTTTTGCAGATAACTGCGGGCTACACACCCACACACACACACACACACACCCACGCACACATGCAGAGCTTAGCTGCGTATTCAAATGAAAAGTCCAGACTAATTAGAGAAGTATGTTCTCCATATCATGTCATAATTGTAGTTAAATTAATTAATTTTAACATCGTTTATTTGCTTTGTCCCTGCAGGGGGCACAAAAACAACTTGCATAGATTCCTTTTTCTGTCTCGCACACCCTCTTTCTCTCTCTCTCTCTCTCTCTCTAAATTCTTCAATTTTAATATCTTTACACTACAAAGTTTGCAGAAAACGAAAAAACGAAGCGAGCGAAAGTTTATAGCAGATAAAACCCAATTTGCAATACCCTTTTGTAATGTTTAGGATCTTAAATTTCCAGACGCTAGAACTTATGTGGGTTTCTTTTAAAACAGAGTATATCCGCTTCTACTTGGGAGTAGAAATTTTGAGTACTTTTGCTATATGAAAATATGTGAAGAAATATTTCTTGAACAATGAAGGAAGCTAGTAGACTTTAGATCTCATACTTAAAAGTTAAATGGAGTTTATTATCTTCTACTTGGGAACAAGAATGGTGAATACTTAAGTTTATATAAATATTCTCACGATAGTTGTATAATAGTGAGGGAAGCTAACACACTCGGTAGCACATTCTGCAATAGGGTATACAAATTGTGATAAGAGAGAAACGCGTGGCACATGTATTTTGCATTTCCGTTGAATGATAAAAGATTCTTTGCTAATGACTCGAACGCATTTTCCGACTTTATAGGAATAGAGTATTCGTTCGTCCATTTGGGAATAGGAGTTGCAAATACTTTTGTGATATGGCAGAGAGACGCATGCCACATGTATTTTTCATTTTGCAGCAACAAACAAATTGTTGTTGAACAATGAAAAATGTTTTTGCTTTCACAATATTATTACAAAGCACAACGAAAATATTAAAAAAAAATACAAAAGAATGAAAAGAAAAGAGTCCAGTTTTTCATTTTTCATGCAACAGCAGGAGGGAAATTGTATTAAAAGAAAGATTCTATTGGAATAGAAGAGGGAGCATATCAGACTTTTGAATACTGCGCAATTTGCAATGTTTTCTAATTTTTACCATTCAGCAATTATTTTTATTTTTTATTAGCTATAACAGTAAAAACGATAAGCGAACAGTTTTGCTTATTTTTAAATCAACTTTACTTTGTTTTTATTTATTAATAAAATGTTGTTTAGCGAAAAAGTGGGTCAGCTAATCAACAGACAGAGAGACAGAGACAGAGAGAGAGAGAGAGAGAGAGAGAGAGACGGATGGGGAGAAGGGGAGAGGGGGAGAGGTAGACGCAGATATACAATATATAATGAAGTTTGACTGGCTGTCACACACACAAAGCATTGCAATTAAAAGTGTATTTACACAAGAGCCATATATTTACCGTTATATTTATATAAGAAGAAAATTCTTCTTTTACATTTGATATAAATGAAAATTGTATAAAAATACGCCGTGATGAGCAACGATATCAAATATATAAACAGATGTGCGCCATTCCGATTCCTGGCTCCGGGCCAAAAGCCTTTCGAGTGAGTGACGGAATAACGACATGGTCGACCGACTGACTGACTGACTGAGTGACTGACTGACCGAGTGATTGACTGGCTGAGAGATTTTTTGAGTGCGTAAGTGAGAAATGCAACTTTTTAAATGCGCACTGGCTGACAGAATAATTGAATAATGCAGCTAGTTATTTGTGCACCGTCTGAGTGATTGAGTGATTGACTGATTGAATAAGTGGGTGATGCAGCTGTACTTCAGACTGTCTGATGTTTGAAACATTTGCTGACTGAGTGAGTGAGTGCATAAGTGAGAAAGCAAATTCTTCAAATGCATACAGATTGATTGATTGATTGGTTGATTCAATCAGTGAGTAATGTAGTTCTTCTGAGTCTAATTAGCTATTGTCTCATAAATTGAGTGTCCGATTGATATTTATGAGCCTGCTCTTGTCACGCATACTGATTAATTGATTGAGAGATTGAAAGACTGAGTGAGCTCTGCATATCCGCAATTGTTGCAACAGAACTACAAATTGCATCAGATTCATTTTGGATGCACTTCAGTGATGCGGTTCGAAATGTCAACATTTTCAACATTTTATTTAATGATTTGTGCAATTTAATTGCCAGCAATTGCAGATGCGGAAGTCACGCTGAATATATCTATATATATGTATGTATATAGAGCTGTGCTTCTACTTATTTTATATTTTTGGTTATTTTTTTTCAGAATTTGTAAATGTGTGAAAAACTAAAAATATCTAAAGTGGACGGCATGTGCGTTCCATTTAGTCAGCAAAATTCAATAGTAGATAAATACTCTGCTTTATGTTTATTTAGATTTATATTCCAATCTATGGGCCTAGTATATTATTTTGCTGAAGGCTCCATAAATGCCAGCAAAGTAGGCCTGATGAAATATTGAAATAATTTATTTTATTATTCTTTGCTAATTTTAGCTCAGGGTTCGTTCAACTGTTGGTTCGGGAATTAATCAAATTTCTCGATCTATTTAAATGTAGAAAGGTAGCTGAAAATAACAATTATTGCAAATATTGTGTAAACGCTTATCAATGACTGTTATCAAGGAGCTCGGACAGTCAGCCAGTTTATTGTTGGTTAACAATAGTTCTTGTTCTTATACCTTCAATCCAACCATATGCGAGGTATTTCGAATTATGCCGAAGAGAAGTTCAGCAGTAAAGGTTAAGCAGAATACATGAAATATGGGCTTGAGACAGTTGTTAGGGTATCTCTAAATCGGGCACAATCTGAGTTGCTGTTGTTGTTGATGTTGTTGTTAGAGGCGATAATGTGCACATAATAATTTGCCACAGTGTTTGGTTGTCATGTCTTTGTGTTTGCCTTGCTATTGTTTTGCCTTTGGAGCTTCGATTGTTTGCACTTTATCAGTAGACAAAGTGTCGCACTGAGTGCCAGACAGGCGGTCGGAGAAGTCCAGAACGAGACTCACCCACATCCACACACGCACACACACACGCACACGCACCCAGAGGTTGGTCAATATTGGCAGACACTTGCAAACATGTATAGTACTTACCCACACTATTGCAATTGCGGGTGTCTGTACTACGAGAACTCGGGAAAAACTCGACGCCACATTTTGCAAGCATTGCAAAAACAAAATTACAAAATAAAAACAGCGGTTCGACAGTGTAAAACAATACCAAAAGCAAATGATAAATAAGTAAGAGTGCACGACTAGGAGATACCCTGAGCTCATGAGCTCATGTTTCAGGCTTTTGGCGTCGGTAGCTCTCATAATCCTCCTAAAAACTAAATGTTAGCAGTCGATAATTATTTTTATCAAGGAAATGGAATGGGATGTTGTAAAATACGCAAATTACTTCTGCGTACGGTATATCGGAGTATATATACATATATGTAATGTGAAGTCTCTACCTTTTTGACTAACTTCTTGGTTCTGACTAGGAATATACATACTTATGAGAGGCGGACACAACACACCCTCTAGCACGTTTGCAAAAAGTCCAGGGTATAGCAAAGATAAACGAGTGCAAAATGGATTGTAAATGCATTTCTTTGTGCCTGAAAAGGCTTTCTTTAATCAAATATTTGATTTGAGAAAAGTGAGACAACATTCAAATAAATAAAGTTTCAGAATAGAATAACAATTCTTCTTATTAACTAAATATGTGCTCTGTTAACTCTATGAAATAAAAGTCTCGCACAAAGTGCAGCAGCGAACGAAAGTTATATAAAGGCAGATATATTGATGTGAGCATGCATGTATGTACATAAATAAGCAAATAAGCCTTAATTAATATGCTAAGCTGTGAGTGCACACTAACAATACAAGCACACAGATATGCATGAATGCATATATATTTATATATATCCATTATATATGTATCCACTTATGAGTTTATAGTTTATCACGTCTAGACGCGGCTCTTTATTAGCTACGCACACACGCGAATAGTTTACAATGCAGGGACGCACAGACGCAATTGCAGACATGAGTGTGTGTGTGAGTATGTAGAAAAAACGGTCTCAAGTTGTTTTTTTTTGTACTATTATCATTATTATTTTCGTTTTCATACACTTATTTAGTTGGCATTTCTAACACCTGCCGTTTTTTCCACTTTACTTGTTTACCTATCCACCTATCCACATTTTCTGCTACTCAGCTATTCAGCTAGCCAGCTATCTACCTACTTATTGTTTGCTATTTCTCTTTTCGAGCCGTCTACCATTTATGCTAATTTATTTGCTTGTTTACCAGCTTTTGTTTTAATTTGTTGACATTTGAAGCGAAACCTCGCGCCCACTCGAAAAGAAAACAATATAAAAATAACGAAAAAAACAAATGTTAAAAAAGTGGAATACAAATAAAACAATGAAAATTCCAAGTGAAAAACTAAAGCTAATCAACTTGTCAGACAATACGAAGTAAAGGGTATAACTGTCTTCATCATCTGCTAATTATGCTAATTTTATAATTTTATTTATTTACAATGTACACACTCTCACTTCTGTATATATATATATATGTGAGGCTTAATTCAATTTTTTGTACACAGGAAATCAAAGTTGGCTTACAATAATTAATTTGCCACATTATCATAAGCTCAAAGGAGCGTAAAAAGCGGCAACAACTGTTTGTAAACAAATTGCGGACAAGACGTGAGTTTCCATTCGACAGTGCGTCGGATTTGTAATCGTCACGCCACGCTTCATGAATTCGTACGTGAACACTGTCAGCTAAAAGTTGGCATCCAGCGCAGAATGTAAGCAAAGTAGATCGCATAAAAGTTCAGAGATTTTGATTCGTTCAGTTACAAGTTTATTGAGTTGGTCTTAAATGATTTGAATAGCCTGTTTAAGCGAACCAGTTCATAATATTACTAGTTCGATTTTAAAGTAGATTGGTAAACTAAGTCACTCACTCAATAATTTATTGACTTGGTCTTGAAAGATTGCACGCGTATACTTATTGATTTGAATAGCCCGTTCAGGCGAACAAGTTCATACTAATGCATTCATTTCTCAAGCAGTTTGAATCTATTTATTGGTCACCTCGGTTAATTCTCAGTTATGTGTTCAATTCAATTTTGATATTAAAACGCCAGCTGGAGGCCTGGTATACCGTCCCCCTCCCCCTCCCCCTCCCGCTCCTGCTTTCGGAGACTTCGAAGACTTGTCCAAAGTATCGCTTGTTATTCTTCGGAGCTGCCATTACTTCAAGTCCACTCAATTATGTTCAAATTTATGCATGAATGCATAACCAAGGGCCTGGTTTTCGGTTTTGGTTTTGGTTTTGGTTTTGGTTTTAGTATGGGTTTGGTTGAGAACACAACAACAGCGACACAACAACATTAATGTGTGTAGCGATAAATTATGCTCAGTCACGACTCGCATACACATACACTTACACAGACACATATGGAGCAAGACTTTTGCTTCCTCCACCGTCTTAAAGCATGCTGACCTCCATTTAATGTTTTGAATTTCCTATTCTTATGCTGCATATTATTTGTTTTTTTTGCGTAGCTCTCAAAATATGAAAATTATTCAAAAGTTTTTTTTATGATTTAATGACTCCATCAAAGTGTATTCCATAAGGGACTGAGAGGTAGCGGAAGAGGGAGAGAGAAGGAAGAGAGAGTTTCCATACAACCTCGCCATATCACGTATACGCGACGTTCAACTAACGAATTGTCAAACGGAACGAAAACAACACTCTTTTAACTTTCTTTCATTTCCTTCTCCTCTGTTTCATACTCCTCATTATTAAAGCTCCCTTCTTGATGGCCGCCTGATTTGTTTGTGCATCACAACTCCTAGACCACCACCTTCCCCTGTTATTTACTCGTCCAGTATCTCATGTGGTTGCCAGTTTGTTCGATGAACTAGTTCCAGCCCACAATGTAAGCCAAAGCTAAAGCAAAACTGGGTTTGCTTTACAAACCAGTTTTTCTTTGTGTGCGAACTAATTTTCCATCTCTCTTGCTCTTGCTCTTGCTCATGTTCTTGTACACTGAACTCTTTGTGAGTTTCCTAAATGAATAGAAACATCAGCTCTCACTAATTTATACTCAATTAACGTACATTAATTAACTATAATTTACTTCAGCGTTTTTGTTGCCATTTTCAAAAGAAGCGCGATAAAAAGTCTGTCAAGTCTTTTATGAAAAAAGAAAAAACTCTCAATTGCCTCTAACTAGAAGAGCTGCCAATTAAAATGCTAAAAAACGCATGCAAATAAAAAGTAGAAATAAAACAACAGCAACAACAACAAGTGTACAACAAGGTTTAATTAGTTGTTTTTTTAGAGTAGAGAATTTCTGTGTGATGGAAATTGTTTTGGCTAGTTTTATCTTTAGTCTTTTTGACTCGATTAAAAGTGTTCCTCGACTTGTCAATTGGCCAAACGGAGCAAACAAACAATTTACATATCTATTTTAATTAATGGCCACGTTTTGCATCTGAATAGTTGGCCATAAATCACATTGATTAATGGAATATCTTGTTCAAATGCTTAGTTCGGCACTTGTTCATTAGATGCTGGCTACCAAAAATGTGTATCTCGACTTAAAACCTAATTAATTATGGGAAATTGTTCGCATTACACAGCGCAACAAAATTGAAGTCCAGATTTATGACTGTGACAAAACTTGTCATGTTTACTTAAGTACTTACGACTAAATAATTTTTGATTTATTTGATGAACTAAAGTAATGTTGACTGTTCCGAATTAGGACGATCAGTTCATGAACTAGAGATTTAAATATTCCATTCAGTTCACTACTGGAACTTTTCTATCAATTTAAAGTATTATGAAGCAGTTCCATTTTGCTGTGGGTGTTGGTTTCAAAGTCAACTGATGCCTTGGATTAAGATTTCAGTTCGCTCATTCGTATTCGATGGAACCAGTTGCTAAATAAGGCTCGATTACTTTTAGAATGAGGCCGCGTTTAGGCGTGGGCGTATTTAAAGGTCGTGATTTGTGTATGCAAATTGTTTAGCAACTACTTTGTACAATAAAGTAAGCTGATATGGTAGTATATGTACATGAATATGTGCGTTTGTGTGTGTGTGTATATGATATATATGCGATAAGCAGCTGCCTGATTGCGGCGCTATCAAGAACCAGAAGTCCCACCAAGTCCGACTACAAAGAAATGACTAGAAAAATGAACAAAAAAGCGAAAAACAAACAACTAACAAAAAAAAGTCATTGAACGTTTAATAACATCGCCCCAGTTTAGAAATACAAGCACCAACAAAACTGAAATGAAATGAACAACAAAACAACGTTGATTAGCATTTTATAGTCAGGCAGTCAGTCAGTCAGTTAGTCAGTCAGTCAGTCAGCCAGCGTTTAAGTAAGAAGGAGATAAAAAAAATATAGAAAATGCTGCTGCAAACGCATAAACATGTGTTGTTTAGTGATCAAATAATATATATCCAAAGTAGATATATATACATATATAGACATATACTATCTGTGTGAGTGCGTGTGCTTGAGCTGTTGCTAAATAACAACAAGAGCTGCTTTTGTATCGCATTTGTTTACGAGCTACTTTAAAGAACGCCTCAAAGCTGCTTCTCACAATAATTTTAATAAGTCCGCAGCTTAAGCAGTTGCCCAGATTCCTTGCACGCCCACTGCCCATAGTAATGGAGAGTCCTTTATAGATAATTCCTTTGCTGCCTGGCTGGCGGGCTGGCTGGCTGGCTGGCTGGCTAAGCCTCCACCTTTGGGTCCAGTTCACAAAAAGCGCATTACTCATATATCTCCAAATGCATTCAATGGACGCTGCTGTCGATGTTTGCCATGGCAACTGTTTATTGATTGCCTTTTCAAAGGATCCAATAAAGTGGCCGATGGCAAATAATGTTCTTTTTGTGCAGAGCACAGCACGGCACGGCACAGCATGTGAGACGCCAGCTAACTGTAAACCTTTCATTACCAATGTTGCTCGATTACAAAGTTATTTCCGATATATCTTTGCATGCAAATATTGCTGACAGGCAACGCGGCGTATGCGCTATGCAAATATTGCGGAGTTAAAAAGCTATTTTTCGATGTATATTTTGTACGTGCAGATATTTATCCACACAGTGTATTAAATAGAATATAACTCTTCACTATTTTGCTATTTTCTTTTTTCTTATCTATTTAGCCGCCTTACTCACTTATTATATGTATTAAGTATACGCCACCTTTAACTAATAACTCACTGTTGTTCTCTCTTGCAGTGCGCCAGCACAGATTTTGATATGGACGATCTCGATGAATTCGATCAGGTGACACAGGTGATCGGCTACCATCTGCGTTATCGGGATCACTTTCTGCAAACGCAGAACTTTATTATGAAAGGTGACGGACCTTTGCCCCACGCTTACAGATACTATTTGGCCATAATAGTGAGTAGCACATGTTTTATTCTGGCCTTAATTGCGCTTATTGTTTAATCAACTATCGAACTATTGTTTGCAACTTTTGTTGTTTGCTCCCTCTTGGAATATTTTCACTTGTTGTGTTTCCAAAAATCAGGCTCCTCTGCTTTTCGTATTCATCATGTTGCCGACTGCCGAAGCATGTGTAATTGGATGTGTGCCTGTCCGTTAATGTGTGTGTATGTATGTGTATGTGTGTGTGGCTGTTAGTGTGTATCTCTGCCTTTGTCTGTGTTTTTGTGCGGCTGCGGGTGGATGCATTCTGTGCATTGTTGCCACTGGCAAATTTAAGCACATTAGCTCCCGCCGACTGACGCTGTCGGCTCTCATTTGCTGCTTCTTGATGCCCTATCAATGACAGCAGCCTCCGCACACACACTCAGCCACATATTCACACACATGCACACACTTACAATACAACAGGTTACACATTGGGGAATCAACAACAGCAAATTATTTCCAGTGTTCTGAGTTCTCGCCAGTGCAGCAAAGAATGAAACAAATAAGAGCGCTTCAGTTGGGAGTGCACGACTGGCAGATATCTAGGAAATACCAAGTATAAATATCTTTTATTACAATAAGGTGAACGGGATAATTCTTATATTTAAGGTTTTAGGTCTCTTGAAGTTTTCGAGATTTTTCCAATTTAAAGATGGCACATCAGATGGACATCAACGAAATGTTTCCTTTTAAGAAATTCAGACGGATACACAAAATTCTAAAAGAACGAATCTCCCCATTACTCCTTTGTTATGGGTACAGAGTATAAAAAGGCTGTTGGCTTTCAGCTATTTGTTGCAGCTGTAACTGCTGGTTGGGGCCACATGTCACAAGAATAGAAATTCTTGACGGCAAGGTGTGCTGCAGGTGCAAGTGCAGGTAGCAGATGACAGGTGATACAGAACCCACATGCTCGAAACAATAGAAATGCCGCAACCAAACAAGTTTCTTAATAACAACTGACAGCATTTCATATTCATGCACAGTTTAGGTGTCACTCAGGATACCTGCAAGACCTCCATGAGTTACCGTTATGAGCCGAAATTAACAATTGCATTAATCCTAGATAGGAAATACGAGTTTATTAGACAAACCAGAGCCAGTATTAGAATACGTGTGTATATATATATGTATATATACAGATTTCCTTTATGTGTGCAGCTTTATATGTAGTTAAACTTTATGACTTAGTTTCTAATATCTTTTGAGTTGACATGCGAAAGTTTCATTTTTCACAAAAGCCATTGGAAAATGTTCTGTGGTAAAGCGAGAGTACCGTTATAAATAAATAAATGCGCTACCCATTTGGGCAAAAGCTGCTTCCGAACACTGAAATGAAAATGTAAAAACAATTGTGGATATTTTATTATTGATGATAACATTTCAGTCACACACACACACACACACACACACACACACACACTGCCTCACACACACGTCCGTTCTTTAAGTTTTCTCCACTTGGAAAAGCCGATTTGAAGCTTTTAACGAGAAGAAAATTTATTTTTGTACCTTTTAGATAAGTGTATAGCTAAGCTATAGTTAAAGCATATTAAATGATATAGAATAAAGATTTATGTGTAGTTGGCGAACAGTTTTTGATTCAATTGAAGAGCAAAGAAGAAGAGAACACAATTGGTAAGCAGCCAACGGGCCGAGAATTTAAAAATAGAAACATTTTATGAACAACATCGTAATTAAAATTGATTCATGGCGCACTTAATTTCAACTTTTCACTGACTGCAGCAACAAGAACAACAATAACAATGTGGATGCGAATTGTACGACCACACACACGCACACACACACACACACACACACACACACACACACACACACACACACACACACTCGCAGATACAGATATATATTTACGCAGGCTTTCGGATAGTAAATTGATAACTGTAAAAAAAACAATATATCCACGCATGCAATTTTCCTTAACAATTGAATCGATATTTATTTGGCTTGTGTTTTTCATTTCTTATGCTGTTGTTGTTGTTGTTTTTGTTGTTCTTCTTTCTTTTGCGTATGCGGAATAATAAAACATTGTTACAGGTAACAGTTTACAGGGCGGCTTACCTGGAACTGAGTAAATAAATTATTTTCCTCTCATATACCAATTTCTTAAACGGAACTTTCAGAAAGTTAGATTACGTATATATCTGTATGTATATACATATATACATACATATATGTATCTCCATTGACAAGATTAGATATGATTTTTGTGAGTTCTAGGTCTTCGACTTTTTCTATTGCTGCAAATGGTAAACAGATTTATTCAACTCATGCCTACAAATCAGTCATATAAATATATGTATATACATATATGCATTTCATATATATACATCTATTTATATATATGTATTCAAAATGTGGTGCAAAACGGCTTTAATAATGACGCAGCAGGAGCGATACAAACAAATCATTGAAAATTCGTATTCATATTGTTATTCACTTTATTTTGGGAAAATTATTTTTGTCGCCTTTACAGGTGTGAATGCTCTCCCAGGTGCTTTGTTTGGGGTCTTTGGGCAACAATAGAGCGCAGCATGGGATTATTTTATTGCCAAACCGTAATTTTAGTCTATTTTATTCGCAAATCTGATTAAATGTGTTTTCACAAATGAATTTGCGTATTTTCTGAATTTTCTGCATTTTCTGCATTTTCAGGCTGCTGCACGGCATCAATGCCCCTACCTGGTGAAACGGTACGAGAAGGAGTTCATTAATCAAGGTGGCAACAGCGAGTGGCTGAATGGCTTGGACTATATACCGACCAAATTACGTGCCATATACGAAATAAATAAAATATTAGCCCATCGTCCCTGGCTGCTGCGCAAGGAACATATTGAGGTAGTTTATAACGGCACTTGCAGATCAAATGAATTGTTTATGATTTTGGGGACTAATGCGAATGCATTTGCACTTGCAGCGCCTGACCAAAGGCAAAAATAGCTGGTCCCTGTCGGAGGTGGTGCATGCGATGGTCCTGCTATCGCATTTCCATTCTCTCTCCTCTTTTGTGTTCTCCTGCGGTCTCACACAGAAGCTCGATGGCTTGTCTAGTCCAAAATTGAAAGGAGCGCCGGTCTCGATGCAGTCGCAGTCGCAGTCGCAATCGCAGCCGCAGTCGCAGTCGCAGCTGCAGTCGGCGTCGACGTCGCCGTCGCTCAATGATGCACGTCAGACCGCAGTCAGTCCCATTTACCAGCAGCAGGAGCAGCAACAGAAAAATGTTCTAGGTGAAATATCACTGAACAATAGCAGCGGCAGCAGCAGCAGCAGCAGCAGCAGCGGCGGCGGAGGCGGAGCAGGCGGCAGCGCTGGTACCGTTGGCAACAACACAAAGCCAGATTATAATAATACAATGGGCGGCAACAGCAGTAAAAGCGGCGCAGCCAACAACAGTTTCGGCCAGCACTATTTGGGTAAGCACATACACACACACACACACACACACTTAAAGAGAAGCATGTTATCTTTGCAATGCCGAAGATTAAATACCCTAGCTGATAATGGCGCTGTAAATGTATATGACTGCATAGAAACAACCAGACAGTCGAGCATGGCAGCTCTTCATGAATATTTCTAACTTTCTAAACTCCCAAATATACCCTGCAAGGCGCAACTATTCATATGAGCCTCTGCAGGGTATAAACCATGTTGATTTCTTAAAGTAAATTCACTTAGCATTCTCTGTCTGTATATGTACATATATACAAAGTACACATGGTCAAGGTCATCCAGTCAGTCCGCTACTCGTTGCTTCCCCTCATTCTAAGGCTTAGCATTTTGTAGACTGTCTGTCTCACTCGCACTTATTCGAATGTCATTTCACTTTTCTTTGCAATTTACTGTATTAGCATTAAACTCCTTTTCGCGAACACTCGTAGAAAGAGAGAAACCAGTGCAAATACTGTTTGTCTCACTTGCACACATTCAAATTTGCCTATCGGCCAAATGGCGAATAGTTCGATCATATAAGTAATTTCTCTAGGTGTAAATTTGTGAAGCAGACACGTGCACTTACCTGCTTTTTTGACTCTTTATAGCCACCGCACAGCAACAGCCGCAACATTATTTTGGTATATCGGTGGAGGCGGTAATGGAGCGCATGAAGGTCCTCTCCCAGAACCAGGACGAGTGCAGCGAGGCCGAGTTAAGTAATCGCTTTAAGAGCGTTGAGTTGCAGACAGCTGAGCTGGCGGCAGCTGCTCCGGAGGTGGCCGTCGCCCTCCCTCCCATAATCTCGCACTATGTGGACGATGCCGGCTTTACGTATCAGGACTTTGCCCGCCGGGGTGCCGAGAATATAAACACATTTCGCATACAGGACTATTCTTGGGAGGATCATGGCTACTCTCTGGTCGAAGGGTATGTGCTATCCAACGAAACTCTACGAATTCCCTCTTAAATCTCGATTCCACCTTTCTTCGATCAGCTTGTACAACGATGTGGGCACCTTTTTGGACGAAAAGTTTCGGGCTGCCTACAACTTAACGTATTTCACCATGGGCGGGATTAAGAACGTGGACACATCGAAGTTTCGTCGAGCCATTTGGAACTACATACAGTGCATATTTGGCATTCGACACGATGACTACGACTACGGGGAAGTTAATCAGGTAAGATTCGGAGGTAACTCTTTTCAAGGTGAAAAGCTTAGTGGACTTTCCTCATCTTTCAGCTGCTTGCGCGTCCGTTGAAAATGTTTATAAAGACAGCTTGTTGCTTCCCGGAACGGATTACCACCAAGGATTACGATAGTGTGCTGGTCGAGCTGCAGGATAGCGAGAAGGTGATTAGGAAACCAAAAAGAAAATATATTCCATTCAAATAACGTTTTTCTCTCATCCAAGGTTCATGTTAATCTAATGATAATGGAAGCCCGTAACCAGGCCGAATTACTCTATGCTTTGCGCGAGATTATGCGCTATATGACTTGATCTCATTAAGTGATTAAAGATATATAATATATAAATACAAATATATACAAATACATATACATAACAAAGCAACAACCACACCATATACATACATATATATACACACATTTATTCGAAGTCTGCTCATCGAGAGAATTCTAAGAGAACAGATCAAGTAACTGCAATAGATACCCCTTAAAATTGTGCAATGTGTCAACTAAAGTGGCGTTTATATAGAAATAATCCATTTCGTCAATGTCTAGAAAAGAAAAGTTAAGCGAGCTTCAACTGTTTATGATATTAGGTAATAGTTAACGAAATCTGAAGAATACGAAAAGTTAAATATGTAAATCGCACATTTGAACTGAATGTTTAATATTTTTCGCAATGATTTAACTCAAGAATTGGTTTTTCTATTTCCTTAAAATGCCTGCAGCGATAACTGTACATATGTATTATGTTTTGTTAAACATTTTTAGTGAAATAAATACATTTTTATTTTAATTATAATTGCCAACTATGTTTTATTTATTTATTTTTGCATGCCACTTCAATCGATCAACTTTAGACAAATTTAAATGGTGAACTAAATCTTAGAGCTTTTCTCCGAAAGAGATAAAACAAAATATTATATTTTGATAATATTTAAACAAAATACAAAGACAAAAACAATTTATGTACTGACCGTCATGTGAAATGCACACCTAAATATAACTTAGACATTCAATGTCTAAAAATTGGGATATACCTAGATATAGTCCCAAGGTATGTATTTAATATATATTTATCGATAATTCGAATAGTTAAAATAATAAATGCAGAGTCATTATCAAATGGAGAGGATAAGGAACTTAAGAAACAAGAGTTTCAGCTTAATATAAGAATACATACATAGAAATATTGGAGTTCATTCTATTCTGAGAATACTTTGCTCTTTATTTTGGATGGTTTTCCTAAAACTTGCTTCAATATTTATAAGCTTAACATTTGAGATTACAATATATAGAAGATTAGATAATCTAGATATAAGATTTATTCATAGAATTAGAATAGAATAAAAATCTTATATATTCACTTTAGTATTTCATGATCCTTAGTGATCGAAAACATCTGATGATTATCTATTAAAAGAATTCTATTTCGCTTAACTCCTAAAGACAACCGAGTGACTTCCAGGTCGAATATCAAGCTGTGCTGAACAAATTTATAAGAAAGTTTTGGTAGAACAATTTCGTTTCCGCAGACTAAGCGAAACTCTCTAAAAATACGATCTATAAGTAGGTTATTATTATTGCATAAGTGTACAAAGTCAAACAAGAAAAAACGAATGTTTTAAACAGGTTTCCTGAAAACGAATTCATAAGATAGACAGATAGACAGATAGACAAATAGATAGTCCTTAGCCTAGATTTTAAGTTAAATATAGATTTATGCGAGTTAGAACCTCCTGTACATACAGCTAACGAGCTAAATACCATTCAAAGATGTGATTTTAATCAAATATATATACATATACGCAGAGCCTTGCATACACACAGGGTATATATATTTGACATAGAACTATGTACATAGAACTTCCGCAAATAGATGATAAGCTCTCAATTACTTACCGTTTTCTATTGTTTTGCATTAATGGAACGAACAGTGCAACTCAGAGGTGAAAGATGCTCGTATGCCAATTTATTATTGTATTTACAAAGCTCAAAATATGCGAGAAGGCTGTTAAACACCTTATTAGATAGTTAGGTTAAATATACCAATAGGATAAGCTCTATATACCTATACATATATCACACCAAATCACTTGGTTGACTGACTAACTGACTACAATACTTTAACTGTATCTAAACTCCTTCACATTGGGATTCGGTTGTGCAAATAGTGTATGAAACTTTGTTTAGTTTATTTTCAAAAAGTCTACATTTAAAGGGCTTTCGATGGCAGTTGTTAAGAGGAGTTCAAAAATAAAAAACATTTGTAGAAAATTGAAATGTACCCCTAAAAGTATGCAAAAAAATCTGTAAATGCACAGATTTTTGCTAACACGCTACGCTTTTTGTTCAACTGTGCTTGTTTATCAAAATAAATATATATATTTTTTTCTGTTTATTAGTTTTTATTTTGAAATATAGTTAAAAAGAATTTATTTTGTTATTTTTACAATTTTGTAATATATTAACTTCCTGTCCGCAGCACTCTTAACATTTTACGATCTAGCTAATTAGTACTTAAGTTTTAAAATATACATTCATAAATATATATACTTATATTTGTAATCGACTGTTCTATATTGATAAGGCTGTAATTGTCGCTTATTTGCAAAGCTTAAATTAAAAAACAATATAATTCTTTTATTAAAATAGCCGTTAAGTAAAAAGATAATAAACACAAACGAAAATACGAATTTAATTTGCTCTAGAATCACATTTCCGTTGACGAAATGTTGAATGAGTCAAAATAGAAAACCAAATAAAGTTCTTAAATAATACACTTTATAAGTAAAAGCCAATACAATGCATACAAATATACGGTATTAACCTCGATGTCTATTTTTAACCATAAATAATGATTATTCATAATCTTCTAGTACAGGAAATTTACAATATAACGAGCGTCTACTATATGTGCATTTCACTTGCTTAAACAAAAAAACAATAAATGAATTTAGCTCAATACAAAGAATATTTATGTGAAAACTAAATTAACCTGACTGATTTAGACAAAATTCAACACAACTTTTGACAAATTTGCTAACAAATATTAATAAATATTACTATACATTGACTTTTACTATGTAAAATGCTCGAAACATATATCTTTATAAATGTTTACAAAGATTTAATCTAACTTATGCACAAACTAATCAATGTTTTAAGCCTCTTGATGTTTGATGTTAAATAAAAAACCAAAACCGACAAAAAATTCCCATTTTAATAATTTCTGTGGAGTTACAAAGAGAAGCTGCTAAAGGTCAATAAATAATTCATTTCTTTGATTCTGACTCCCACGAAGATGGTGGAAAAGGTCTTTATACACGGAATAGTTCTTGGTATTCTTTAAGGACGAAAATCTGTGACAATTTGTATCAAGCAGCTTTCCATTAAATGTGTATATACAATTTTACAAATTTATTTAATTAGGCATATTTATAATCGTACAATTTCAATAAGTTCTCTTTACAATTAAATATCATTTACTTATCATTGACTAAGCATTTTGTTAATAGTTTAGAAGTTTTGATTATGCATTTGGGCTGAACTAAACTAAAAGTTGGATAAACGTGTTTTATTGCAATTGTTGTATATATATTATGTCAGAATACAATTTCAGTTTTGATATGGCGACAAAAATATTGAGAGCCTATACAAACTGTATCTCAGAGGCTTTCGATTTACAACGGATTGGTCCAACGTTTCTTAAATTTAATCTTGCTTCATTTTTACAACTCAAATTAAAAAGCAATTCTTGTTTTAATGTCAAATTTAATACACAGATTTAATTGATTGGTTCGCTAGTGTTTCATTTAATATAGTTAGTTAATAAGTAAAGCTTTAACGAAAAAAAATTGCTAAATAATCAGAATGCAACACAAATTCTATAGCATCTCTCGATGAGAAGTGCGATTCGGTGTAACAATTTTGGCTTAGTAAAATGTTTCATTTCAATAATGAGTGAGCAAAATCAATATATAATATATGTTTATGTTTATGTTTATGTTAACACAGTTGAAATGGGAGTAAATAATATACTATATAGCAAGTATTGTTAATACATGTTCAACATTTAGGCACAAATTATATTGCTTTTCAATTAGATAGGAAAATTATTGCATATTAAAAGAGTTAAGCACTCCCGTCTTTTACTTTCTTTTCAAATGGAGTCTCATCATGATAATAAAAAATAATACATATATGTCTGCGCTTTGCTATTTAGGAATCATTTTCAAATTCAAGTTCAAATCAAGTCGAAGCCACCCGTTTCGGCGAATTGGCATTGTTTGTGGTCAACACCGACTCCTTGGCCCGTTCGTGTTCGTCTTGAAAGAAGATTTTGGTAATAACAACGTCGCCGGTGCTCAGAGTTTGCGACTCGGCATCCACCAGCTTGACCACTCGCTTGTCATTCCCCGATCTCAAAATGGGCGTGATGCTCCGTTCTCCATGGCAATTGCAGTTCTTCAAGCTTAAAGTGCAAGATCATAGGTTAGTGTTTTTTGTTGCCAATCAGCATCTATTTTTCTACATACTTTCTTGATTTCTCACGAATGATTTGCAGATTCTCAGTGGTCGCAATGCTGGAGCCCAATTGTTCCTGCATTGCATTGGAAGTGATGATCTGTGAAAAAAGATTTAAGTTAGCATGGGAATGTTCAAGCTGGCTTTCAATCATACTTACTTGATCGCATGGCAATGTGGTTGCAGTCGTCAATATGGCCTCGAGTTTATCGATGCGCGCTATTCGATCCATCGATTTGTTCTGCAGTATCTCCTCCAGCATTTGCATTGATTCAGTCAAACTCGGGGGCTCGGAGCTGAAGCGCGGCGAGAAGGTGCCCGATAGCGAATTGTCCGATGGCACCGAATCCAAGCTGGGGAAAAAATCATTTTCATTCGGTTCTCCTTCATCCTCTGAGTCACTTTGATCTCTGCAAGAAATAATGTGGAAGCTGTTATAAATGTAATTCAAAGCGATTATAAGGTACGAACTTGTTTGGATTGCCCGCCGACTCCATCTTCTCCAGCTTCTTGGCCACCTTGTAATAGCCCTTGAGGCGCTCCTTCTCCTCCTCCGTCAAGTCCATATAGCTACCAGGCAAATCAGTTTAATAATAAATAAAAACATAAATCCATGCGCAAAGCTACACGCAACTTACCGGAGCAAACGAATCTCTCGGTTAGAGAGCACAATACTTTTGCTGGTCTGGGCTAGTTTCTGCTTGAGATCGGACACCTCGGTGCTTACTTTGCGCTGCTTCTTGCGAATCTTGACTTCGTTTGGCTTAATCTGCATGAGTATTTGCTCAGTGCACAGCTCGGAGAACAGCTGCCGGTTTTCGGGCTTGATCTGTTGAACTAGATTGCCAAAGAGTTGCTCGTGTATCAGAACAAGGACATCCCCCGCTGCATAGAGCATCATCTCACGGGTGAGGGGTCTCTTGGCCCAGAACTTTTGATCGCGCCGATAAATTTGCTTGAGCTGATCCTTGATGGGATTACATGGGGCATTGTATTGCTCGCACAGCGAGTTTAACGATATGTATTTGGCCTTGTACACCTGCTTCCCGTTCTCCTGATACTGTAGAATAGCGTGCGCTGCCTGCGTGTCGAACACATTGCGCAGCAGAATGCCAAACTGCAGATACAGATTGACTGCATCGTTACGGCAGTCGTGGATCACTTTGATCACCTGGTCGTGCTCCAGCAGCGTCTTCAAGCCTCCGTCACTCACCATGGCTGGGCAAGATTGAACATCAAAGAGGAACGCCTCGCCGCGGGCTGTGCCGATTTCGATGAGCGTTATCTCACCCTTGATGCCCAGATTTATGCCCTCACAATCCAGGGACACGGCAATGTTATTCTCATCTTTGACCAGATCCAGAAGAGCATCAGTGACAAACGTTGAGTGTTTCACATTCGCTATAACGGTTGTGTTTTGCAACACTTTGATCTTCCAGGTGTCCCCAACGAAATAGCTTTGACTAGGTGAGGAATTTGCGTTCTGTGCTGCTGTGCCTGTTGCTCCACCTCCACCTCCAGCTCCAGTTCCAGTTCCAGCTGCAGGTGTTGCTCCTCCTTTGGTGTTGCTCCCATGAACCGGACTCGAGTGCGCGTTTTGATTGGCCAATGTTTGTTTGTCCTTCTCTAGATTCTCAGCCAGGGTACGTTTGACCAGAGTATTGATGCGCTGCTTCAGCGTTTGATTCACACTGTTCAAGCGCTCCGTTGGCGCCGCAGCTTGTTGTTGTTGCTCTTGTTGTTGTTGCGCTTGTTGGGATGCTGCGCCTATCGGACCATAGCAGACAGTCGAGCTGGGATAATTGTTCTCGCACAGGTTCTCCAGCTTCAGCTCAGACATTGGCACATAGCTGTCAAAGCCGGAATTGGGCTCCGACTTGTTTTGGCCCTGGCCAAAGCCATTGCCACCCGTCATATTCGACACAGGTGCATTTAGCTTGAAGTTGGGCGATGCAATATTATTGTTGTTGTTATTATTATTATTATTGTTATTGCAACTGTTGTTGTTGTTCGCATAGCCATTGCTGCGCATAGCTGGCGAATGGAGCCTCTGCTGCACCGGACTGAGACTCGCCTCCGCCTTCCTTGCATTTTGATTGTTGTTCAGGGCGTTGAACTGCTCGCGGGATCGAGCCTGCGCCTGCTGAATATGCGATTCGTTCAGCTTGGGCTTCTGCAGCAGCGTGACTAGATTCGCCTGTATGTGGAAGCAGTCGCCGAACAGCTTGAGGAACGAGCTCAAGTCCCCCGGCGTCTTGAACATGCGCAGCCATTGATCCTGCGGAAAGTTGAGTGTGAGCAGATGGAATAGCTGATCCACCAGCAGCGGTCCCTTCATCTCGATGCACTGCGCGAAAAAGTCCAGCATTTGCTGCGTCCCGCGTGTATCGATGTTCGACTGCGGTAAGTGCAGCCTGTCCCTGGCCGGCAGATCCGTCATGTTCTCGCATCCCACCAACATCACATAGTCATCCACCACCTTAAACGTGTCCGTGTGCTTCATGAGGAAATCCGTGAACTCCTTAATGTGCTGCCCTGTTAACGACGTAAAAATCGATTAGTTTACGAACCAAGAGAAGTGTTCTACTTGAGTGTGCTCGACTTTCAAATACCCTGTTAAGCTGCTATGCTGGTAGTACCAGATATCCACCTTCGTGCAGGGTATACAAGTCGGGTACTCTGCTTGGTTACTCACCCGATATGTGACGTACTTGGGGCGACGCCTGCGACCGATGGCCCAGCAGACTGCGGACTGGGACCTCGGCAGCGGCGCCGTACTGTAGCATCTTGTTCTTGAAGTAGTCCTTAGACTCTTGGATGTAGTCTCGCTTGCCTCCGGTGTTGCCATCGTCCGAGCTACTGTGCTGATAAGCATTCACCTGCACATAATCGCCGTCCACCAGAAATATCGATGGGTATTGGGCGAGAAATTTCTTCAGACCTGTCCGAGCAAAATACAGAGATGTCAATTATAATTAGTGTGAGCCATTAGTCATCCCCATTCCCATTCCCGTTCCCATTCCCGCTCTCACTATCTCTCTTAATGCAGTAAAAGTGTTAACTTAATTAATTTTCCATCGCCTCTTTGAATGTGTCTGCGTCGTAAGGCATTGCATTGTTGTAATTGGCAAAGTACTTAATGTACAGAGACATGTACGATAGATAGAGTAATACTCTCTATGGCAGTTGATTAACAAGTTTAGCTTTAAACTGCGCATTGTATAACTTTTGCTATCAGGCAGCCACATATGCCAGGCTTCCCATAATTAGCCGCATTGTACATATTTATGTATGCATGAGTGTAGATATTTATGCGTCCATGTGTGTAAGTATTTCCCCTGCAGTTTGTGAAGTTTCTCCCTTATGCCGTCTACAATGGTGTGAATAGAAACTTTAGGATCTGCCCTGGAATAGTTTTCTTTGCATGCGGCTACACAGGAAGGAATGAAACCCTTTTCATATATTCTCATAAAAGCCACGAGAGTAATCAAAGTAATATTTAATTGGATGATTAAGGACGAAGGCATATCCCGCATGCACTTCAATGAGATTATTGAGGTGCAAAATATATATTGCATGGTAAGTAAGGTAATGCCTGTTAATCAGCTTTTTTCACAATGCACTCCATATTTGTTTGCAGTGCACATCTCCAACCAAATGAAAAGTGAATGCACTCAGCCAAGCTGTGCGAGCTATTTATTCGATAAATCAGGTCATACTTGCTGACTGACTGCCGTCATCAGCGAGGTAGCACTGTACAGGTACGGAAGGGCACGGGGGAGGTTGTCACAGCCTATTGTGTGTGTAATATGACGTGACATGGCAAGCGCGCAACATTTGATGTTTGTTTTTATTGTTGCGTGTCGAGGGGAGCAACAAAAGCCTCCGCTTCCAGCTCGAAGCTCGCAGCTCGCAGCCTCAGTTAAGAGAAGCCTCTCAAACTCCCAGTCAAACTGAATTTGTAACAAGTTTTACTCAAAATCGTAGCATAAATTAATTCAATTGCAATTCGAATAATCAGATTGTAAAAAAATTGTTAAGCATTATGTAAGGCTTAGCCTACACATACAAAGAGATTTCTGCTCATCCAGGGATTTGGCTAACAAATCTAGTCCCATGTGCGCAACGGGCCACAAACTTGAAAAATGACCTCCGACCCCTTAAGGAAAGCCCAAAAGAAATATCGCTGTACATTATGTGTCCACTAAATGGGCCACGCAACTGGTGCATAATTCAATTTTTATGTATCCGTATGCATTACACAAATTGAAATTGAAATTCAAATTGAAGATGAAATTGAAATTTACAGGTGAAGTTCGTGAAAATTGAGAGCCACAAAAATACGAGTAAGCCATGTCCATGAATATTTACCGACCATTTCTCCTTTAGAGATATACATATATAAGAGTAACTGCGAGGGTCACTCCTACATTTCTATTGAGATACATCCCAAAAATATTTCCATTCTGTGAAGCTAATACAAAATAGATTATAGAGTAGCATCCCGCCTAATATACGATATTATCTCGCATAATTTAGAAGATAATCTCATTTTTAGGTTTGCTGTATTCCATTCGATAGATCAGCAAGATGGAAGTTGGCATTTGCATTAAAGTATATTCCGTATGATTTTGTAGAACAAATACAAAATATATATAAAGACACATAATATTTCTAGTAGCCCGAAATATGTTCGGCAATCGCCCAGTCTTCCTCAGCCTTAAAAGGACCCTTCACGCTGCACTCTTCGGGTGTACAGACTCCCACCATATATTGGGAAATGCTGCGCGTGTCCCGGTAGTAGAGTATCTTCATGCAATCGCGGACGAGGGTGATCGCCTCCTGCATGGTGAAGTCCCTATCTGAGGGCTTTCGTTCGCGGACCAGAGGAACGGCTATGAATCGTGCGAAGCCGGTGGCCACCACGTAGTTTTCTTGAGGAGATCCACTTGAGTCCAAAGAGCATATGAATGGCAGACAGCCCTTCTCCATCCCGCCCACAACCATATCCGCTTTGAGCGGGTTCGTAAGGGTGCGACGTCCATAGATAAGTCGAGTCAACCAAGTCACCAGGGCCTTGGGCCTGAGGGTGATTCCATCGGCTCGGCAATAATCATCGATTACCTTCTGATCCAAAGTTCGCACAATCGCCTGGACGTCGGCGAAATCGCCGCCGCCTCCAATCAGGATATTGTTATTGATCTTGATCACTCGATCGACGTTTTGATACCGAGCCATGTTGCCATAGGGGACGAGCGTATCGGCGGATATCAAGATCCCATTATCAAATTTAATGCCCAGCACCGAGGAGCTAGGAGCAAGGCATGCGTGGGTATTCCTCGGAACGGGAGGATCTCCAGGCATCAGAAGAGAGAACCTTCTAGATTGTCCGTTAAAAATATCGTTCATAATTCTTGATAATTTTGATTGGGATAAGTCAAATGAATAAAATTGCCATAACAACTGTTCAGCTTACAGAACAAAACAAAAGTCTTAAAACATATATGAGCTATATATTGAATCAAGATAGAAAGTTAACTATGTTTCCACAGCATACTATTCCAAGTACTGATCTTTTCATGCGCTCTCTCTAATATCTCTAATATCCCTTTTTTCATTCGTTTTCCCATTTTGTGAGACTGAGAGAAAATTTGTCTGTTCGTATGGCGACATTTTTCTTGGCAAGCACGAATATTTCGAGGGGAAGGTAAGAAGAGGGCGGAACGGGGGAATAGCCCGCCCCTGGGGAGCAGGTGTTGGGGGTGGCACATTTTACGGTCACTCGCCGCCTCACATATTGGACACAGTTTTGTGGGCAATTTTCAAATGCATCGAGCACATTTTCTATAAATATATATATGTATATATATACATATATATTTATGTCTGCTTATTGAAATGTAACCTTTCCACCCGACCGGGAGGGTCGCAAATATTACAAATTCTGCATGTGTGTTGGCCAAGCAGGTAAAAAGGGTTATGTGGCAATAAATTCAAGATTTTATGTCTTAAGTCGCAAAGTGAAACTTCCTGGCAAATGGATTTCTCTCTGCCTTGGAAGCACATTTCGCTGATGATGATTTGGCCTTGTGCATAACTTGGCCGAAACATGACTTCATTATGGACACATTAATTGAAGCATTTGTTCATTAGGCGCAAAAGGCACAATTAATAAATAGCAAATTGTTTCTTTCTGTCAAAGCTGTTGCTATTAATGCCAACCAGAAAAAAATCAATGTTGAGCTGAAGCGAGCTTCAACCAGTGGCATTTCGAACTCCACTCTGATTTCCATTTCCATTTCCATTTCCCTAGGCACAAGTTAACAATAACAAAAAACTTGCCAGCTGGCAGCCAAGCTCCAATTCAACTTGGCTGAGACGCACAAAGCCGACACGCAATGCCAAAAGGAGTCGGAGGTGGAGTAGGAAGGGCAGGAGCAGGAGCAGGAGCAGAGGGTGCTAAAGGATTTCAAATGGGCCAACAGCCTGCCGTCGGCATAAAATCGTTAAATTTATGTCCTGTGTCTGCTCCAAGGGAGCGCAAGTCAAAAACTGAAATGTTGAAGGGCTAAAACGAAACATTGATACGTTAAGCACAATCCATCGATCATTGAACAAGCTTCATTAGCAGCAGAGCTAAGCTTGCAAAATATTGTAATCTTCTGGAGGAACCCTCGCAACATTTCAGTTGACTTCCCATTGACAAATGCATTTACCCTTGCCCCAGTGGTTGGGCAGAACCGAAATTGACAAATTTGGTATCCTTAAGTATAAAGTTGTCAAAGTAGAGTTTGCCACTTTATACATATTTATACTTTGAAAAACCGCCCTCGCATATGCATAATGTAAGGCAAGTTCTCATAGCCAAATGCAAGAGTTCAATTTTCTCTCTCATTGTAAAGATATCTACATAGAGAGATACTTACTAAACCCCCCTCGCATATTTACAATTTCAACAACTGACAAATGCGTTCCGCGCCTTCGCTTTGCCAATCGATTACGCAAAAACAAAAACAATAACAAAATCATTGATAGCTCCGCTAATATGGAATACGTTTGTGTGCAACTATTTGACAGCGAGGTAAATATCGACAGCCACATCCAAATCGACTGTCGGCCATAAGTTAATGGCCTGGTCAAGTTTGGGCCAATGATTCGCACGAAATGCTGCATGCAAACTTGTTTTTAGTATTTGACCGAAATGTTGTCAAATTGCTGGCTAAATTTGTTAACTGTTTGTTAAACCATTATCACATATTGGTTAATAGCCTTTTGGCATAATCGTTGATTCTACCAGCTTTTTAGTTTTCAGCCCTCTCAGCTGTTGAGTTGGCACAAAATTGTTTGTGACATTAATTTCGTAAATGTCTTCTAAACCCTCATCAACAAGGGAATAGTGAGAGTGAGAGGAAGAGAGATTGATAGAGTGAGAGAGAGAAAGAGACCTTAATACATGCATTATTGAAGCAACAAATGGGCGGCTCTCTATCTCCATCTCCATCTCCTTCTCGCTCGCACTTCCTTGAATCTAGAATCGTGTGCTATAATATTTGAAATTCAATTGAACATTTCTGTCACGTAATCGACACTTTTCTATTGGAAACCAAACAAGAAAAGCAAATTTACCCACATCATCATCGAATGTATTCCGAGTCGGGTTATAGCCGGGCATTATGGACATATCCAAGGTATAGAGAGTTGGCCCTTAACGGCTTACGAGAGGAATAAGCAAACCGATGACAAGAAAAGGTGCCGCATAAAATATGCTTATGGAAGGGACAGTCTCTAGTCTCTAGTCTCTAGTTGTCGGCCTTACTTTTGGCCATGCAAACAAATTCCGCTTTAAGCTCAAAGCTTGCGCACACGGAGAAATCGTTAAGAATTTGTTACTTATTTAGGGTACGAATGGTATAAGTCATAAATTTTCGGGGTATGAGAATAAAATTCTTATTTCTTCTTCACCTTTAATAAAGAAATAATCGATATATTAGAGTAAGACTTTAGTTTAAGGCTTGAATAGAGTTGGAATGTTGATGAACGTCCATTTAGAAGATAAGCAGATATTACTATCCAAACAAGTTGACGGCATTTTAAAGCTGTATTTAAAAAGCAACACTCGTCACGATCTTAAGTTTAAAAGACATATGTATTTTAAATGCGATAAGTATTTGTTGAATGCATTTGTTGCACTTATTTTATGAGTGCAATTAACGCAGCCACAAGCTGTGAAAAATGTGTGTAATAAAAAATATGTGTTGTAAGTGAAGAAAATAATTAGCAACCCATGCCAAAGAAAACAAACAACTCAACTATGAAAATACGATAAAAGCAAAAATATTGTTGTCAAAGAACTGGTTGCCACGCCCCCAGCCAAAGTGATTAATTTCTCCCATTTAGCTGTTTCCTGTACAAATCACCTCAGGGACAGCTTCTAATAATACGCCAATGAATTTTGGATAGTTTTCAATAGAAGAAAGTGCATTGCACCGCTCTTCCAGAATATGTTTATTTATAAAGTTTGCTTTTTTGAAGATTGTCTATTTCTATTTTAAATCACACGCAACTCGATTTTGAACTTGTGTTTGTATGTGTTTAATTGTTGTTGTTGTTTTTGTTGCTGTCAAAGAGCGGACGTCCACATCGAGTGTTCTCCCATACGATATATATGTTTATATAGTTTTCTTGAGGCCGACGTAAACAAAAAGTAGCGCGTCTTGAGTGCCAAGTGAACAACAAAAAAGCACGTGTAATATCGATTGAGGTAAAAACAAAACCCTGAAACAAAGCTGGTTCGAGGTTTTATACCCTTTAGTATTAGTTGTATATAAGCACACGTGACCTAAGTCAGGCAAATAAACTACTAATCAAGCCAAAACATTCCAAACTCTACTCAGATACTTAAATACTGACTTGAGACTGACTTAAGATTATAAAGTCTTTGGATTAAAAAACCAGCTTGAGCCGGAAAATGAAGGAAATGATTGAATTTGTAACCAAATGGGCAACGAAATAAGTCAATACAGGATATATTTTAGTTGTGCAAAATCCACTCATGCGACTTGCACTTGCGGTTTAAACCACAGCCTCAGTCGCTAGGCCAGGTTACCGACTGGAATGGCGACTGGCAATGAGATGTGCACTTGGAAAAGTCGCGCACTTAGACGACTAGAAAAACAACAATGGACAGTGGGAAACGTTGAACCCGCACTATGTGCAGGTGAACAAATATGTTCAGTATTAGTTTTCACTGTACCTGACCAGAGAGAAAAGTATATTGCTTTCCACTTATGATTTCAAGCAGATTCGAAAACCGACCTACCTGACTGACTGCCGCCGGCGATTTGTCGCATTTCCTTGGTGAACTCCTTGTTGCCAAACTGGCAGGAGAGATCGTGGACAGTGCGTGGTTCGCCTTTATCCAGCAGCCGCTCCAGGAAGAAGAGGAGCGTCATGTTGCGAGCCATTTCATATTCCATGGACTCCATGTTTAGTCTCTTTAACTATTGATGCGAGAATGCGTCACGTTGCGGTGAAATGTGTTACCGTTATCTGGAATGGACAGCAGCAACAAAAAGTGCAAAAGTTTAGTTAGTAACGAGCTTTAGTTTATATTTAAATATACCAACAACAAAGAGACTTATGCAATAAACAAAAAGGCAAGACGAAGCAGGGCCAAAGCAACGGCTTATCTGTCTTTATTTATTTAATACCCATCCACTCTTCCACTTAGAACGCTGCCGCTTTATGTTATTGCATTCTTGTTCTTTTTTCTTTTTCTAGGTTTTTCTTACATCTCTATCTATATTTCTATCTCATCTGCCACTGCGGCTTGCACTGAGCGCACGGTCATAAACCTAACTTGCACGTCGGCTTTTCGGCTTAAATAATTGACAACCCGGCACGTAAATTTTGGCTGAGCTGCTGCAATGTGTGTATATATAAAGGAGTGTTGGCGTATATATGCAAAATTATCCTTGCGCGTATCCTTGCGCCGCGTACGACAGTCGGAAAGCGACTGTTGTCAGCAGCCCTGTGACAGCAACCATCAATGTGAACTAACAGTATCTTTTAATGTAACGAAACTGTTAAAAACCTATTTCATAATTTTAACGCTATTGCAAATTAATTAGTAACAGCAATATTAAAACAAAAACCCAGTTTCCAACTCCTTCAGATATAAACAGGATTCGGCACTTCTGCTAAGCTTCGCCTAAACAAGTTTAACAACGAACCTCTGTTAAAAGATAAACAAAGCGAGAAGCTGTTCATTTATACAGTAAGTGCAAAATCAGGAGAAAAAATATATATAACAGCGAGTTCGTTTATGCGCTGCTATAGCTTACATATATTAAAAACAAAAATGAACAGCTTATATAATTATAACACATTTCAAATTGTTGTTATTTTAAATGCTTATCAGTAGTTCTGTTAAGTTTCGTTTCTTTTAGCATAACATAAGTCGCCGGTTAAAAGATAAACAAAGCACCAAACACAGCTGTTATGTGATAGGAACAGCAGGATAAGGAGGAGAAGGAGAGAACACGGCGAATTCAATGTTGCTCTGCTTGAGTTGTTTTTGTGTGACGCTTTGGCGGTTGGCGTGTGAAAAACAGGTGATTGACACAAAAAGTGGACAAGAAACGGAAATAACAAGCAACACAGTCTGCAGTTTGTTTATTGAAATTAGCACAATGCGTATGTATATGTGTGCAGTGATAACCAAACCCGTTGACAACGGCCACACACACCTAATACAAAATGTATTGAGAACAGGAACGGCAACACAAAAACCATCGGCAACGAACATTCCAAAGCAGCGGCATTTATTGGCTAGTTCTTATGCAAGTGTGTGTGTGTGTTTGAGAAGAAGCTTTTATTATATTGGTAGCCAAACAAGAAACTTCAAGCACACCGATAAAATATCTTATTAGACCTTCTGTTAGCACTCTTGCTGTTTCTTTGAGTGAAAAGAGATAGCAACATTAAGAAACAAGTGCCAACCAATGATGACTGTTAAAAGTGTAGAAAGGTAAAAACAATAAAAAAAGAGAGCACAGGCCAGTGAGAAATGATAAAAAGAAAATAGCATACAAACTATTTTGCAATAAGCGGCAGAGAAAACGCGCAAAAACACTTACATACATAGTATGCAAAGCAAAAACAATGTCAATGAAAGAAACGAATACTTTAATGCATATACATACATGCACATACTCATATGCACTAATGTACATATTGATATGTATGCTTGTATGTAAAAGCAAAAGTGAAAAATGTCAGTTATGTGTAATTACCTGAGTTGTTGTTTTATTTGCTTAAGTGGACTTCGTAATCTATATTTAAAATACACTTGTTTCAATTTGTTAATAGCTGCTTTTCTCGTAAAGGAGCTCATACACACACACACAAACACGCACACAGAAAGCCTAATATTAACCGCTCTCTCTTGCTCTCTTTCTTTTCCTTTATCACATACAGAAACGCGATACAGATCCTCGCGTTGGGGATTTAGGCAGTTGTTGCTCTTTTTCAGCACGGCTTATTTGTTTATTTTCACTCACTGAGCGTTTGAGCTCTTTAATCAAATTATGTGCATGCGTTTAGCATTTTTCGGCGTAATTATCTTATTGGATTCCAAGCATACAGCTCACAACTTGTTGTTGCTTACGTACGCGCTTGTATGTGTGCAAGCTGGCAGGTAAGAATAGAGTCTGTGTGCGCGCGTCGGTGTGTGTGTAAAGCACTTTGATTGAGAAGAAAAAAGCAAGTTGAAAACCACTTGTTGCACAAATTTGTATCACCCACAACAGCTGGGTGCTGCTGGTATAAGAACTCTAACAATTTGAATGCGTATTTAAAGCAAAAAATCACACGTTTTCGTGTGTTAAAACGGCACAAGTTGGTGTACGGAGGTTTTGGAGCGATGATGACAACGCGAACGCGACTTCAGGTGTGCCTTCGATTGCGATAGCGATATCGATTCCGATTAGCTTCTGTGTGACTGGCAATAGCAGCTGTGGCGCATCTGTTAAGATAAGTGTGACCAGCTGTGTAAGTTAACAGTGCCAATTCGAGTTAGCACACTGTAATTTATAAAATTGACTAAAAAATAGAAATTTCTGAGCTGGATCGTTAACAGAGTGGCGCCCATTTCAAATCTCATGAATCATCCAAATCGATGAGGAACTTTCCATCTGGTAACATGTCTCAGCAATTTATAAATGCAACAATGTGAAACATTGATTACACACACCTTCAGTATATGCTTATGTCTGATATAAATCACGCGCCTCTACATAGAGGAAACCAAATCACGCACTCGAGCCATAAAATGTATGCAAATGCGACACGCGTCGCCAATGTCGACTTTGACGCTTTGCTAAAGACTGACAAGCTTCTGATCTCCGGTCCACTTGGCTAACTGCGGCCTGGCTAATTGATCATATGCAAATTGATGGAGTTGCCCGATATTGACGGAAAGGTGTTGCCCGCGGGCTAGTGACAATTTTTCTGACACCAGCTTGGAAGTGCTTCAGGTTATGGGTTCGCATCTCCAAATGCAGATGAGGATGGGGATGGGGATGGGAATGGGGATGATAGTCGGGATGAAGTGTTACGTGGACTTGGCGCCGCAGTTGCTCCTCGAGCGCAAGGCGGGCAAAATTGAACGCATCCGCTGCTCGTTTTAGTGCCTTGTCTCGCTAATTAAAGTTGATCGACTGGAAGGGGAATCGAGGGGCAGACACTTAATGTAAACATTTTTATAACTGCTGCGTTTATTCAATTAAAACGCACTGATTTGCTTCGTCTCCGCTCCTACAAATTGCAGCCTTGTTGGAATAGCGTGAAGGAATTTTCATGTGCTTAACCAAATGTGCAATTACATACACACATACACACATACACACATGCATTAGCTGATGGAATCGTTGTTCCATTTCTTGCGCAATTTCAGCACCGCCGGGGATTAGCGACTGAGAAGTTCATCTGCTGCGCCTTTCGTCACGCCAAGCCAAGTTATCAAAACAAGCTGTTGGCCATTCGGTCGACGTTTTCCCCTGTCCAAATCCGCAAACACAGCCAATGTAACTGTCATCATTGAAAACCAGCGGGAAGTTCGCCATAAAGAAGATCTTCACAGCGAGTCTATTGACTGGGCCCGTGTTTGAGTTTCAGCTTAAGTCGCGGGCGCTAACAAGGCTTAAACCACAAGCTCAAGGCGTAGAGGAAGAGGAAGAGGAAGAGGAATGCCTCAAGTATAGGCTAAGACTATTCGAATGGCTGCAAATAAACACAAATAAATGTAGAAGAAGAGTTTAGGTATATTCTAAGATCTCTGGAATATCTTTTAGTTGACATACGAAAGTTCAGAATTTATAAATATCTATTTTATTTCATTTAGTTAAAGTTATTAGACTATGTGTGTCCACACTAGGGAGGTGCTACTGTACATCCTTCCTTGACCCTTCTTCAATCGGTATTCTGCAAAAACTAAATATATGTATAAACTTAGTCCAGTTGTAACGAAAGTTAAGATAAATAGAGATCCGGCCTTCTCCTGGCCTTCAGCATCAACTTCAAAGATCATCCGTATATAGCTTCTCGATCTTTAGTCGACTTCTCTTTTAAGTAGAAATAAATGTAAAGCTAAGATAAATACTGACAGGGGATGCGACGCCTTAACTGCTATTCATAGATCACTCTCCCAGGCCCTGGAGGGGAGGCTGAAGGGGTGTGGCCGTCCTGCTGCGAGGCTTTGTTTGAGATGCGTCACGCTTGCAAGGGAGGAGGACGAAGGGTACCGAAGTCTTGTTTCCTTCTTATTTATGTGACACATTCCGGACTTGACAACAATTCTTGGCAAAACGTGACGACGAGGTAACATTCGAAACGCATTCAATTGGAAAGCATGAAAATTGTTACGCAAAGGAAAACCAGTTAAAGGTGCAAATGTAAATGAGGACGATTCGGTAGGAGGTGCTCAACTAGGCATTTAAGTTAGTTAGCTATCAAGATTTGAGTCCGAAGACTGCGCCTTAAAGTGTCGAGATTTATGCGGTCTACGCCTTAAACCGGGCTTTAACTCATCTGAAGGTTCTTATCTTAAAGCCTTGGCAAGATTTATAGAACCCATTCGGCCATAAATAATGCGCATATCTAAAAATTGACTAGGCCTCATTAATAAGCGTTTAGTGCCAACGCAAATCGCTTTCCCACTAATTGCCGGCCCAGGCTTTGGGCCACAAATAAATAACTGCACAAGAAGGTGAATCTTGGCCAGAGGAGAACTCGACCGGGTGACCACCTATTGTGTGCATGGATTGTCGTGGATTGTCCGCAATTGGCAACAAGCACGTCCTCGTGTCCGTGCCACAAGTTGCAAGACAAAAGGTTGCGCACAAACTCAGATTAAAAAGGAAGAAGAGGGCGAAACCCACGCAAACTGCTGCCCACGTTCGTTGTAGCGAGCGATGACTGTGCAGGCTTCTACTCAGAGCGATCTGCACGTGGAAAATTTAACGCTTTTCGCGCTGGACATGAAATGTGGCCTTGCCTAGCGGCGAAACAAGAGCTTGGCTAGAGCCAGAACCAGTAGGAGTTGGCTAAGAGAGCGGCTGCCCGACTGCTCGACTGCAGTATACCCTGTCCTCAATATTGAACAGTGCGAGTGCACAAGTGGTACGAAAAGGAATGTCCAGTTGCCTTAGACAGACAGTGCTAGACTACAATATACCCTTTCGGCAGCACAGAGTCTGCTCGACTGAGGTATACACTGCTCGATGGAAGAAGCGAGGTCGATCAGGCTGTTTTTTATGTATTCAATGTATTTTATGCACAAAAAGGGATATATAAAGCAAGAAGTTGTAAGAATTGCCTCTGATAGAGCCTGCTCGACTATAGTATACCCTTGTAATGATCCTGAAAGAGGGAAATTTTAATCAATCACGTAATTAAAATGTAACAAACATTATCCAATGTACATAGCAAAGGACTACAAAGGACTCGAATGTGCATCCCCGCTGCGCGTCTGATCCCAAAGGGAATATACCCGTTGCATAATTCCAAAGCCGTTTTATTACGAAGGCAGAGTCCACCCTAAATGCAATTTTACACACTTTTCGCCATAAACAAGAACTGCTGTTGTTATTGTTATTGTTATTGTTGTTACCTTCGTAATCTGTAATTTTCATGGTAAAACGAATGTTGCGCCTGAATTGCAGCCAATTTTGCACCCCGTTGAACTAAAAACTGCAAATGGAGGCAAACTTCACGCCCTGAAGCATTTGTCATACTTCGTACACTTTGTACACTCCGCACTTGTGGTCCAGCTGCCTCTCCCGTGGATCTCTGAGTGTAGCACGATTTGCCAGATAGCTAAAGCTTTCGACATCCAACTTGAAGTCGAGGCAATTGAAAAACATCTCAGTAAAGTGGGAAATGGGAATATTTGGGGAAAAAGCATTTGTAATTGTTGCGATAAAAGCGAAATAAAAAATTGTGTTAATTGCGATGGAAATTGGGAACATGCCTTTTAAATGTCGACTTTCGAGTGTCGAGTGCCAACTGTATCGAATGTCTAAGGGGTCCACACTCTCGAACAAAAAGCAACAACAACAACAACAACAACATCAACAAAAGCAACAACATTTTCTTGACATTTTACAGTCGCATCAATCTTTGAGCTTTTGGCTAAGTGCTGATAGCTGAACGTACTTCTATCTACCCTTCAGCTCCTCTCCAGCGAGTGGCTCGTTGGCGAGTGATTGATGGACTTCTTCTTCATCCCAGACCAACTGCATCTGCATCTGCATCTGCATCGCATCTGCATCTCGAGCGCGTGTCGAGTGGCCAAATGGCAGTAAATTCGATTAATATGTTAATTGCCTGCAACTGGCCGCCAATTGGCCAACTGTACTGTGGCCAATGCTAATTGTTGACTGGCCAATTGCCAGTTTGGCCATAACTCATATTTTTATCTGGCGCTAAGAGCAATAAAAGTCGGCTTCAATCATCAGCTAACGGTAATTGCAAATCGTTTCTGTCCACTGGTCAATGAATCCAAGTGGTTGGCGATTCGGAGAATACTCCTTAGCAAGTCTCAGCATGTCGTCAAAGCGGATTACCATAGATTCCTCCCAGACCTACATCGCAGTACCGAGAAGGCACTTTTCTTCGGGTGAGCGGTAATCCCATCTTCCATTAGACCCGATTCGCAGTCCTTAACCGACAAAATGGGTGTAAAAGCTACTAATAATGCTTGTGATAAAATCAAAGGGGATGACTGCAGATTCCTCCCAGACCAGCATCGGAGTACCTGGAGGGTACCTTTCCCTTCCCTTCTCCATGATTCAACTCGGTAAGAGGAGATAATAAACGACTAATAGAAATCTTTCATCTCCACAGACCTATTCCGTCTGTATATACCAAAATAGGGGTAATAAAGCCTTATGGAGGCACCATTTTCCCCTTTCCTTTACCCATTCCTTTTCCTAGCCGCAATTCACAGTCTTGTGCTCGAAAGGGTTAGGAGGGTAATAGGGATAATAAAAAGCACCTTTGGACGTTCACTATTAAAATTTATTAAGTATAAATAAAAATAAAACACACCTACACACACATGCATCGAGACAATGTACATTGTACATAAGTAGTACATACAGATATGCACCGTATTCGCAGATAAAGTTAAAAAGTTGTACATAGAGAGGGGACGTCAGCATCTGAGGTCCTTGCACAAGAAATTTAAAGCCAGGTGGGGTTCGAACCGTGTAAAAGCGAGTCTACCAAACAGAGGATGTCTGCAAGAGAGAAAAATCAAATGAATACCCTACAGAGGGGCCAAGGACGGGATGATCCACTTACCACAACGAAGGCGTAGGCCAGGCCAATGGCCGAGCCGGCCAACACATCTGACCAGTGGTGTTTGTAGTCGGAGACCCGGGTTAGAGCCGTGTACCAGGCGAACATCAGCAGCAGGAACTGCAGCAGGTGGCGCATCATTCGGAGGCGCGACCAGTGCATGCGACGCTGCAAATAGATCTGGAGAAGGGGCTTCAATTGGAGGCTACAGTTAATATGGGACAGATTCAGCGTACGCACCACCAAGTACATCATGGAGAAGCAGGCAAAGCTGGCGTGGCCGCTGGGAAAGGAGAGGTGCATGTCCTTCAACCTTTTGGCACTCATGTTGCTCGCCGAGCAGGTGAAGTCCTCAATGTAACGACCCGCATTAGCCTCATCGCTGCAAGTGGTTCCGTCCAGAAGCACCGGTTGGCAGAGCTGCAATCGAGGAAGGTCTTAGACTAGATTCAATAACAGACAATGCTGAGGACTTACGGTAAAGAAATGCGGACGCAGTCGTCCCACGGCGTATTTGGCAATGTCCGTTGTCAGCTGCTCCACACCCAAACCGAAGACGAACGTGCCGATCTTTTTGTAGCACTCCACCACCCACTGCGGCAGCTCCATGTGGCACAGGTAGTATCCACTGCTGCGGTGGCCGTGGGTGTACCTCTGCTTGTCCTGCGCCCTGTAGAATTCAACCAGTAAAATCTGCGCAAGATCGATTAATGAAATCGATTAATCAAAATACTCTGCAAGCCCTAAGGTGTCGATTGCCTCACCACAGAAATGGGAGCCGCTGCGCACATCAGGTAGAGCATCCAACTACGTATGGTCGACTCCTTGTAGGGATGCTTCAAGGAGAGATCGCTGCAGAAGAATCCCCGCTTGTAGGGCTCACACCATAGCGAAAACCCCAACATGGTCAAGCCGACTGCAAAAGGTAAAACGAATCAGTTAAACAAAAGATCGGATTTGAATTACTTTATAGTGATAACCGGGTGGGTGGAGTGAGCGTATGAGCAATAACTCGGAGACCAGAAGAGATAGAGACAGCGAATTTTGTATGCAGCTACTTGTATTCCTCATACATACAACTTTCCATTTTTAGGTACCTCCCCCCTAATTATGGTTTGTTTAGTGCATTTGGTTCACCTAGCTAACTTCCCCCGACTCCTAACTTTTCTTTCCTTCCTTTACGACGTGTTATCTTGTCTTTTTCAATTGATCTCTCGCTCGAAGTCTCCACTTGGTGGCCAAGTATCGTAGCTGCAATGTGAGTGGCTGTCCAGGGTGGCCAACAACATCATTATCATAATCATCATTGGCATGTGGTGTTGGATTCTAGCTGACGCACTGGCTCATCGGAACAAGGTCTGCTGATCAAGCCCAAATCAGACCTCTGTAAACAAACAGTGCGAGCTCCAATTCAAAATCAAGTTGATGAATGATGTTGTTGCTGTTGCTGCTGTTATTGTTGTTGTTGCTTTCACACTAGTGTACAATAAATTCACCCCACAAACATTTTCGTAAATTAAGTCAAATATAAATCAGACAACACTCGATGCGCAAATTCTTATGTATTTGGACGCTGATTGAGGCCACAAATGGACCAGTGGACCATCCATTTGGCCCCTCTGCTAAAACGGCCCCAACACCAGCTGAGGAAAAAAAACATTCAACGCGGTTGGAAACATTTTTTCACAATTACGCGTGTTATTATTAATTAAATGAAATGAAATGAAATGAAATGAATAAAAACCGTGTGCCATGGCTTCGATAACAATGATGATGCAAAAGGCGCCAAGAGGTGGTTAAAGGGCAGATAATACATACATAGTTGTGACTATTAAAACTCTGATACGACACACACTCGACGCTCCACACTCTACTGACTAGAACTACTATGTTTAATGGAGTCGTGGAGCAAGAGATCAATTGGTACAAAGCGTGATAACACATCGTGAACCAGTCGAAAACATATTTAATTGTTCTAGTCGGGGATGTCCGACTAGGAACGTAATTTTAGAATTAAATCGTGCCTCTGACATTTCTCTGACTTTATATATGTTAAACAAATGAACAACGCATATGTTTCCAATTTCAGGTCTACATGGAGTTCGGAGCTTGACCCGTTCCCAGTAAACCAGATCAAATTAACATGTCAACAGGTTATTACGCATTTTAAATGGGTTCAATGTATAAAGAGAAGTGTTACACTTAAGTCAGTATAATTATTATCGCGATCAACAGCCAGAGAATGTATGAATAGCAGAAGAGGGATATACATACATATATATATGCAATCCCTGTTATTCATGTTCAGTCGGAATCATTAAAGAAGTGAAAAAAAAACTCATACTTAGCCATAACTATACACCGCATACCTAACATTAACTTCATATATAGGGATCGACGCTCACCGCAGTTGAGCAAGTCATTTATATATAAAATCTAAATATATATAGATTATGTATTTCATTTGTTCCAATTTCGAGCTGACCCAAAATGAGTCACAGAACAAAGCTCAAGTTCGTGAGTGAAATATTTAAGGTCAACTCGGGATAGGTACAAATGAAGAGCTCTTCGTTGAGCGAAGAAGTTTTGAACTGCACTCCATCCGAAATCTATCAAATATATACACACACACGTGTATCTATCTGTACAGTCAGGCCCAACACTCACCACAGCTGAGGAGGCTCAGGTCCATTGCGATCCGTCTAAATATGTGAGCTGTGCCTCGGGCGCGCGGCTTGGCGACAATCTCTCCGTGTCCGGCTCCACCCATCGCTCCTCCAATGCCAACAAACGGTGGCAGCTGCAAATCAACTTTTACATTGTTGTTAATATTGTTGTTGTTGTGGTGGTGCTGCTCCTGGTGTTGGTGTTGTTGTAGGTGTTGGTGGTGTTGTTGGTGTTGTTGTTGGTGTTGGTGGAGGTGTTGGTGTTGTTGCTGCAACTTGGAAGTGGACGCTGCTGCAGCGGCCGCTATCATGCTCGCCGCTGTCGGCGAGGACGGCTCCTCGCCGCTGCTGCTTTGGCTCTCGAATCGCTGCAGCGGCGTCGTGTCGCAGACGTTCGCCGGGCGGAGGCTGGTCATTGTGGGCGTGGCTCTAATGCACCTTGCCGCCAATGTGTGTGGGCATCGTTATCAGTAGAGAGTAGTCCAAATATTTGAAATGCGCGCCTCGGCAATAAATAACGTTTATTTTCTGGGCATACGCTAATGGACCCTCGGAATTCTATTTACTTTAGTTTCGCGATAAGCGTCGACGTCGGCGTCGGCGTTGGTGGCCAAGTTGCGTAAATGAAGAGCCGAGTAATCGATAATGTAAAATAAACAGAATATTTGATTTAACGTCACTCGCGGTTAAAAACTGGAAATTGCGTAAACGAACGAACAAAATTTCGTTACAATTTTGCTGGCAACGCACAAAAAACCGAAAACTTTTCCAATTTTTCTAAAATATTTGCACTTGCATTGCTTTCAGTTGCGCTTTCTGTTTTAACACAGCATTTCGTTGAGGTTGCTTAAATAGTTATTTTTATTATTATTATTGTTGCTTGTGCCGTTAATTTTTTTTTCCTTCTATGCCTCACAGTTGAACTTGCACTTTCGTTAAGCGCCCTTCTTTCGCATGCGCAGCGCCATCCGCGACGAAGAACGCAAAGAATGCAGACGAAGATTTAATCGCAGCGAGCGTTACAGACAAACACGCGACTGCAGCGCTCGACAGTGCTCAAAGTACTGAGCGCAGCAACCACCATCGAACATTGTCTGAGCGAATGAACGAACACCTTTGAAGCACCGTCAGCAGAGCTGAGAGCGCAAGAGAGAGCCGCCTGCGTTCTCATTTCAGCTATTAGAAATAGTTGTATTTGGATCGGTTACAAATTTGAGTCCATTAAAACTAGCTTTTATTATAGGGAAGGGTCTCCAGCGCAAAATTCGAATAAACATTTTCAAAAACAGTTGACGGTATTCCGGTCCAGCAAGTTATTAGTTATGCGAGTGTGAAATATTCTAACAGAAATGGCAGTATGTTAATATTAATGTTAGCTTAAAATGTTAGAAAAAGAGAGCTTTAAAGTTAGAGCCAAATTTAAGCTCAATCAATTTATAATCGACAAAAAATTCCATTGTTTCCGCATTCAGGTTCGGTTTATTCAGGTATTAATTATTCTGCAAGGCTGCCGACCTCAATACCTTATAAAATCATATTTATCTACACACATTTCAAACATCTTATCTAAGCTTAGAATATGCCTACCTGTCCAACGCGAATGCGCACATCCCGCGTTATTCTCCCGAACTTCGATAAGAGTATAGAATGCATTCTCTTTTGCTCGCTCTCGGTGTCGTTCTGTCTGTCTCTCTGCTTCGTGTGACAAACACAACGGTTGTCTGTGTCTGCCTTCATATTTAGTACAATTTGGTCGGCTGGTCGGTCTAGTCGCCCACTTGACGAGATTTAAGTGCGGGAGATGTTTTCTGTTTTCGTATTTGTTTATGCATAAGGAAAATTAATAGTTAAGTGACGTTATAATCAAAGCTGAAAAGTGGCTGGGGAAAATTCGCATCTGGTTTCACAAACGGAAGAAACATCAAAAACCGCCTCACCTGCAAATTTATATAATACACGTACACATTCAATTGATTTTTGGCAAAAGGTAAATTATACTATCTAAAATAAATAACTGTAGCTGCGTATACAGAGCTGATTGTGTGAGTGCATTCATCAATTAATAAAGATTATAAATTCTACACAATTTTTATATCTATGTTCGATTTCATTCGCCGCAAAGTTAAAAAAACACTGAAAGCAGGAAAGTGAGATTCCAAAATATCTGCGAGAGCTCAAACTTAATGCCAATGTAAACAAACAAAAGCCCAATTCATAAACATAGGTGTATAAATACAGGTGTATATTGTGTAATTGCTGGGATCTTCAAGAGCACCAGCCGAATGAAAGTGAGATAGCAATAAATTGGAAACAATTCTGGGGGCGTAAATACTCTTATTGTATATACATACGTATATTTGTATATATATCACATAACGTTAAAATCGATTTTCGCAACAAAGGATGAGCCAGTGTCAAGGTCAAGTTATACGCCAGGAGTTCGTTCACAAGTCTTTCCGCTATTGATGGGGAGTGCTAGCTGCTCGGTTCTGCTTATCAGTGGGAGAAGGGAAGGGGGCTTGTTTTAATCAGTTAGAACGGGCAACAATTAAAATTATTGCGTTTCACGGTGATTTCGACTTGATTCATTTTATGAACCATCAAACACGTCACGTTCCGCCGTTATTTTACTTGGCACCTGGCCAAATTTATTATTATGCATTTTTGTTATTACCTTTTTGTTATTATTAACTTAGGCCAAGTTGTAGATTAGATTTGAAATAGAAAATTTGAAATGTATATATCTGACAATTAGTTAGGGCCAGCTTTTGACCGTATTAGATTTCAATGTTGGGCGCGTGTGAAAGCCATCGAATTGCTGATTTCAGCCACAACTTGTTGTATGCATTCAATAATCGTTATTTACACGGCAAATAAACACGACTTTTGCATAAGTGCCTGGGCAGCGTTTCGGTGTCGTTTTGCCTTCCGCTGACGTCGGCGTCGACGTCGACGTCGACGTCGACGTCGTCTTCGTCGTCAACATGTCTGCGAGCAACTCTTGCCAATGTCTTCTAACCAGGCCCAGTGCCCGGTTGCAATCCGCCTGCTGTGGCCGTGAAATTGAACGCCACTCCAACTGTCGGACGTATTGCTGACGCGATTTCAAAAGATTCGGATAGGATTTGAAATTTTTGATGCTTTCGCTTGGCGCCACACAATCGTAAATGCCTGCATGCATATGTAAATTTATTTACATTTCATTCACTCTTATTTATGCACAATTACATTTTTATTAATTTCGATATGCATTCGCCTCGCTCCACGGGCGGCGGATGGAGCTTGTTGACCTTATTTCGCAGCATGTGCGACACTTGTGCCGAAGTGGAAGGGGGATGGGGATGGGGTGGGGCAGGGACAAGGCTTACTCAGCTGGTGGTCATTGCCCGCCCCATAAAATAATCGATTAACTCCGCTGTGAGAATATGACTAAAGAATTTGCAGCAAGCACTCAATGAGTGCAACAAAGGTTAATAACATTTGCCTAAGTCTCCCTTTTGATCAGCTGTTCGGCTTTTTCTTAGAAGAAGCCGCTGATCCCTCACAACTCCCCTTGGATCAAAGATGCAATCTCTCTACGTTTAATTAAGATGCTGTTTTTGTCATTAAAAACTTTTTCTATAGCTTCCCTTTGGGAAGGGAAATTAATCATTCGCATTAAGGCAGGAAAATCAACTGGTTGGCTGCGTTGCCAACAACAACAACTTAAGACAAACATCGTTCGGGCCAAGGTAATTGTTGTAAGGGGGAGCTGGAGCCCGTTTCGCTATCTAAAAATAGGACTCGTCCACGGAGATCTCTAGTTGGCCGGCTGGATCTCTGTTGACCATATTTGCGGCTGACAACTGCAGATCCACAACCGATTGCAACTCGGCTCTATAGGCCTCTCTTAGCTGACTTTTTGATTGACGTTTGGCACATCGTGAGTTGGTCTGTCAAATTAAGGACTGTACAGGTTCTGATTGCAGTTGGAGGCCAAGAAGCCGATTATTACGACCAAGCAAGTAAACAAAATTGCAGAAAATTACAGAGACTCTATTTGCACAAGGCATTCGCATAATCCTGGGCAAGTATCTAACCACCGGTTGCGCATTCTGATCACAGGTTAGCAATTGGAGTTGATCACTTCCCATTAAAATGAAACTATCCCTGGACTTACGACTCTATATCCAAGGTAACATGCAAACTAGTAAGCCTCGCGACCGGTTTCGTAAGTTTGATTTTAGTTTTTACTATTAAATAATTTGGATAGAACAATAAAAACTTAACAGAGTTCTTCACTATAGGAAACCCGAAAATACGTACCAAGTGTTAAATGTTTAAAGATAATTGTGTCTGAATGATATTACGAATTGCAATAATGAATCACATCATAAGAACTTCCCAGTGAAGTCTTCACGGTTGTCTTTTAATCTTCAGGGAATCCGAGGCATTACTCACTCAAGCACTCTGAATCTCAGCTGCTTCAAAGAGCCGTTGGATAATTCAAAAATTTCTTTTATAAATTATGATCTTTTTCAACCCCCTTTCAGAAATGACGTTTTAAAGACTGCAACATTTACCTGAGCATCAACAGAGAAACAAACAATCTAAGCTGCCTGCGACGCCAACAAAGCCCAAGTTCATTGTCAACAGAGAGAGAGAGAGAAGGAGAGAGAGTTGAGCTTTGCTAAGCTTTTTTCGTTTTAACTTACCCAAAAGCACAGAATCGACTTGGAAATGAGTAACGAATCGTCAGCGAGCGAGACAACACCGCTGCGTCGGCCGGAAAGTCAGTTGAGTGCAGATTCAGCCACAAACGTGGCCAGTAACAATAACAACAAACACGTCATCAACATTGGCGTTGCACCTGCACAGACAACGGTGACTATTTCCAGAGGCAACGACAACAACGCTACCCTTGAGGAGCGCCTTTACAGCGGTGCCAGCAATCACACAGCACAACAACAACAACAACAACACCATCAGCAACAAGACAACAAAGATATGGATACAAACAAGCGAATTTTGTGCCGAGTGGGTCTCGATGTTTTGATTTTGCTCTGCGGTAAGTTTTAGCAATTGTTATTTCGCACATGTCCGAATATATTTTTATATATAAATCAAATATGCGTTGAACTGTGTGTTTGCATGCGTGTGTGTGCGTATATGCATGCAATAGCCGCTTGTTTGTGTCGTTATGTTTGTTTTGTGTATTTCTTTTTATGTAATTTTCGGCGTCTTTGTGTGTGTGCGCGCGCTTTGCGATGTTGGCCTTACTCACAGAGCTTTCTCTCACTGTCTGAGAGAGAGAGCGAGAGAGAGAGAGAGAGGGGCTCTGTTGCGCTCTTTCATTTAACAGCTGACTGACAATTGCAAAACAACATTTTATTTGATAAGCAATATTATTTATTTATTTTTAATTTAATTTAAATATATTCGCCAGAATATTATCAAAAGCGACATTTACGCCTTTCATCAGCGTATTTATAGCATAAGTTTCGGAAATCCTTAGTCGCTCGATAACACCCACATACTTGTGGTATTTCTGTTCGTTTAGCTCACAGTTGCCTTAGTTGCTGTTGGGAAAGATACCCCTTCTGCGTCTTTTGTCAATATTTGTAGGCACACGCATACATACGCAAATCTATGTCACCAATAAAAAGTACGCAAACCCGTTTACTCACCTCGTTAAGAGGGAGTTTAATATGCTTGCGTGTGTGTGTAGTCAGACAATCAGCAAAATCATATTTCAGCTGTTATCAGCAATCTACAAAGAGAGAGAAGAAAAGCATATAAAAGCAATTTATAATTTTTTTTATTGCTTTAAAGTAATATCGTATATTTAAACTGTGCCTTAACTGCCAATCGAATTAGTCTACTCCCAGCTTTTTCTTCTCATATGTGAGTCACAAAATTCGACTTAGCCACATTTACAATTCGCAATTGAGTACTACAATTTTTGTCTAACGTAGACGTAAACGTCTCAATTTTTTATAGCTTTCGACCTTAAGCTTAATTTACAGCTTTTGTGATTCTTACTTATTTGTACAGTTGACTTTTATTCACAAGGCATTTATATATTTATATATGTATGACTCGCATAAAACCGCGATCTTTAACACAAGAGCATAAATGTGTATAAATAAATGTAGATTGGCATTCAGGTAACTCGTGTTGACTCATCCGCCGACCTGACTTGTGGCAAAGGTGCCGCAAGGCGTGACGAAACACCAGAAAACACCGAAAAGCGAAAACTATATAAATTGATCTTAATCCTTGGTGACTAAGCTTGCTTATCTTTTTTTTTTTGGCAATTAATGAAAACAGTCACCTCGAAGTTAATTGAGGAAGACCTTATCAGTACCCTAATGTCTCCAGAAATATAAACTTGGGGGTATTCACGCGCAAATCTCGAAATGTGTAATCAAATAATATCGCATTGATTTGGAGCCACGTTCTAAAGTAAGACTGCACCCCTATTTATATACACAGGTAATAAACAGTTATGACGGTAGAGGGTATTTACACGCTAAACTTGCGCTATCTTAGTGATTAATACAAATGCTAAATCAACAACTACTTCAATTTATTCCAACGCAGTCTACAAATTTGTAATCAAATATTATCGTATTGATTTGTCGACCTAATTGAAAGTGAAAGCCCCCGCTTCGGAAAAGTCGAGACCATAAATAAGAAGCTCTGACATTTAGAAAATGAAAAAAGGAAAGAACTTTTACCAGCTGCACACTTAATCAAATATGTAAAAACACAAATAGTTCTACGAATAAATTCCAATTAGTTTAACGTTTCAACAACATACGAATTAGATACCCATTCCGATCGTATTTTCCGATTCTTTAAGGCCTTTTAAGAATAGAGCACCTTTTAAGATAGTAGCCAAAGTCTTCTGGCGGATTCGTTGGACTTTTCTGTCCGTCGCCAACTAATTTGGACGTAAATTAGTTCTGACGCAACGAGCTGATAGAGTGATATGCCCAAAACCGGGAGAGTGGGCCTCCACTTCAGTCATTGTGGTCTGGTCTCCTCTCTTATGGACGCACCTATGAAAACGAATCCAAATCCAAACTCGACTGAAATAAACTCTGTTTGACGTTAATTGAATGCGAACGAGCTGCATCACAGTTGGAAAAACTGCCTCCAACTTTTTGGTGGGCTTGTCGAGGAAAGTCATTAAACTCATAAAAGAGAGAAAAGTGCGCACGCACTCCAATAATTTATTGTGCGTGAGTGTGTGTGTGTGTGTGTGTGGGAGGAGTGGAAACTAAGTAGAAAGAAAAATATTTATGCTACGCATTTGGTATTGTCATGGCCAATGGATGCAATCGCTTTTCCCATTATTTCTCTCTCAATATTTTTGTTTACTTTCTACCCAAAAGGCCAGACTAACAAACACGTCCAACCCAGACACGAAGACAATTGCCGACTGCTTTGTTTATACCCTAAAATTTTCGATTGCAGCGGCTGTTTCGTTTTCAATTTGATGTCTATCAGTTTGTTTTCTTTTGTGTCCATCTTTAATCCAAAAGCTAGATTGAAAACAGGTCTTATTGGCGAATTAAACCCAAGCCCTATTGTTAAAAACTACTTACCGTCGAAGACTGACTGCAGGGTATCCGCAATGTCTATCAGACCTTTCTTTTGTTTCTTTTGCTACACTTTTGTGGGCATTGAACAGAAATATGTAATTAACTGAACTCCGTTCAGCCCGGCTCTGATTTTGAGCTATTGGTAGTTGTTGTCTTCCCTCTGGCCGACCCGCTCTGACTTATGGGACAGCAAACAAAGGTGTCTGGGCCCTACCTGCGTGACACCAACAGTGACACCTTTGCCGCATCTCTGGGAATTCCTGGAAGCCTGGCACATGTGCATTGCACGTTGCAATTAATGTGTCGCCTTCCTTCGAGTCCTTCGAGTCCTTCGGCAGTCGAGACCTTAGGAGTAGTCATCCGCAAAATTGCCAAGGCTAATGTCCAAACCTGTCTTTAGCTGGGAGCTGATGTCTACGTCTGATATGTATATATAAAAGAGGCTGTTTCTTCGGTTGGCCTTAGCAGATCGATCAATTGCGAGCTGTCACTCATCCTCAGAGATGCAGCTAAAGTCTAGGGTCTAGAGGCTGGAGGCTGGAGACCGGAGACTGGAGTCTGGAGTCTTCTGTCATTTGTTTAAAGGTTGAGAGAGCAAATCTTTGGCATTAATTGTCTTTAATTAAACTTCCGTCTGGTTTAATTAAATCCATTAGAATTGAGCAACGAGACAGTCAGAAAGTCAGAAAGTCATTGTCTTACCCCAGCTGCTGCACATGAAAAGAGATTTTGAGTTGCAGCTTTCGTAATAGTTGCCTCTCATTGTTGCACCTTATCCATTTCCAACGTGCCGCCAATGTTTGTGTGGCCCAGAAAGCGTTTGTGTACACAGTTCAGCCCGCAACTTGAAAGAGTGCGGCATATAGATACAAAAGCATCCAACAGATACAAAAGGCAGTTGCATATACTTGAGATAAAGATAAATTGTGGTGTAGACCGGTGGCACCAGCGGCTTCCTTTTGGTCTCAAATCTCTGAGTGGGGAATTTAGAAGGTGGGTGGACTGTTGTTTAGCTAAGCCTCTAAAGCGTTTACCTCTTTGTTTATCAAACAAATTATTTTTACTGTGGAAGGGGAATAACAACAATTTGTGCTTTAAGTATTATTGAAATGGACTTGACACCAAATGGACGCAAAGCACTTTCATATAATATCAAAATGCGACACTTTTTGTTCATAGATTTTAATTCGGCTGAACTTGCCTCTGCCACTAAACGAAGCGCTTCCGCCCCAGGTACCATTCCCAGCCTCCATTCCACATCACACATTAACGTACCCCTGCACAAAAAACAAACGAACCAGCACAACATATTCAATCTACTTAGTTATGGTTAGTTGTTTCCTTCTCCATAAAGAGTAGTTCCAGCTAGTTAATATCGGCTTATGTGCTCTATTTCGAGACGCAGAGCCATAAAATCTACCACCACCGCAGAGGTTGTCGATAGTTTAGATAGGAGCTACTGTTTTGTACAGGATAAGCCGCCCGCATACAAAGGCCGTTCTTGCTCTTGTAATATGACTCTAATCTGGCAACAATAGATGGACGTAACTTTCCCAGCCTAGATCGTTAAAAACTCCAGACAAAGATCAAACCTGTCCTCAATGCAGCTGCTCTCCCATTTACTGCACTTCGCTTTTGTCCCTTTTACTTGAATGTGAAGGAAATATTAATAACCAAGACCGAAAGACTTTCGTCGCCGTCGAGTACTCTACATAGATGTACGAGTAGATCTACACTTACTATATAAATAAAGTAAACGTTCTGAAGAACTTCCGATCTGGCTGCTAAGTGTGGCGCACTCAAATCTTTTCTCCGGGTCTCTGGCCAGGTAATACGCACGATTTCGATCGCAATTAGACTTGTAACTGTAAAATCGAGTGCAGCTAGGTCTGCTCTAATCTAATTTTAATTAGATACTCGAGCTCGTATACCGTGTAGTATAATTAGCAGGGAATGCGTGGACTATCTCTCTGTTAGGCAAACATATTTCAAGTGTCAGTGACACTTTCGATGGCTCTGGCTGCTCTTGATGGATGGATTGTTTGCCTGTTCAATCAATCAATCAAAATGTGAGCTGACCATTTGTCTGGCACCGCAATTTGTATGCCGGAAAGTTGTTATTATTAATGGTACTGCATTTTTAATTAAACAATGTTCGAGTAACTTGTCTTGTTGACAGGTCCACAACTCCACGCAGACCCTCACCAACTCCCTCTTCCTCCTCCTCTTCCTCCACCTCCTACTTGTAGGGAAGGTTGCATGCAGCTGTCGTGCCCAAAAATAGTTGATTTTCGAGTTTATGATCGTGTCGTCGTGTTGTCTCCCTTTCATATTCGGCCGATTAGTAATCTTATCAATAGCTTAGACGTATCGTAAGTCAACAGTGTCATTCATACCGAAACTTAAACAAATTTTCTTGGGAGGGTGCGCGAGACCCCTGATAATGTTTCTTAATACTCGACACAAGTCCCAATGACCTACTAAATATTGATAAATGTATATTGATAAATCATTGCGGCTTATGCTTTGTGACACACGCACATTAGTTGTACAATTTCTAATTATTTATTGATAAACTCTTTTCCATTTCCCACTTGCAGTCGGTTTTCCCATACTCCTCTTCTTTCTCCTCGGGGATCCCTACAAGCGCGGCTTCTTCTGCGATGACGAGTCGCTGATGCATCCCTTCAAGGAATCCACTGTGAGGAACTGGATGCTCTACTTCATAGGGCTGGTTATACCAGTGGGCGTGGTAAGTGGACAATCAAATGGCTTTTTGGGTAATGCAATTGAGTTGAATTGAAAATGAAATTGAAATTGAAATTGAAATAAATTGAATTGCGCATTGCGTGCTGCGTGCTGCGTGCTGCGTGCTGCGTTCTGCGGGCCACTGGGGATGGAGGAGCTGCTCCCAAGTGGCCACCCATGCTAAATATGTCAAGCAGATGTCATCTCCGAATCCCCAGAGTCTATTGCACAATCATTTCAAGTTCACACAATTGTTGATAGCAAACTCTTCAATATGTGCTCCACTTTTTAAGCCGATGGGGCAATGGGGCACCAGCCACAATTAGTGGGAGGAGGGATCGACACGAGGTATCTGACATCTGGAGGCTATTTGAATAGTCCGTCCACATGTCGGAAAATAAAAGTAGAGCAACATCTGTGCCACCAGTGCGGGCCATAAAACTATGGCCCTAATTCCCTGAAGCCGAAATATAACAAATCTGGGCACTATTTGCATACCTTTCCATGCCTATTTACGAGTATTGTGGCTATTAGCTGTTCCTGAGAAAACAAACGAAACGTCCACGAGGTGCTAAAAGGAAACCTTCACTGATAACCTACTCAAATACCTTTGCTTTACTCTTCCGCAGATCCTCATCGTCGAGCTGCTCCGATCGAGGGAAGCTAAGGCGAATGGAAACGGGCCTTTGAGGCGGTACGTCTTTATGTCCCACGATATACCCGACTGGCTGATCGAGTGCTACAAGAAAATCGGGGTTTTCGCCTTTGGCGCCGCTGCCTGCCAACTGACCACGGATGTAGCCAAGTATTCGATTGGCCGGCTGCGTCCACACTTCTTCGCGGTAAGCAGAAGAGTTTGAAGGGGAAAGGCAGGGGAAAGACAGGGGAAGGGCAGGGGAATGGGGCTGCCTAATCGAAAGTCAATTAAGAAAGTTGACTTGGCAGCGACTAATTAATTTTAATATGCAACACATGCAACAGGATTAACATGACACAAGACACACACGAAGCGCAACTAAGGAGAGGCTATTAATAAGTGCAGCCAATTCAGACATTGACATGCGCCGAGGGTCGAGGGCCGAGGGTCGCCTGATTGGCGCTCCTTTGACAATTTGTGCACCCTTCCTGAAGGCATATCACTTTTGTTGACAAACTAAAAGAAAGATGGAACATTCGCCTTGTCTTTACGTTTAAAGTATTTCCTAATGGAGGGTGGTTTCAACAATACATATAAATCATTCACTGAGGCAAAGTTCCTTAGTATGACCAAATAGGCTATAGTAATATAGTAGACTCTAAATAAAGTATAAAGTTATTGAGCAACTCTCGTGTTTTCACGATTCAACAAGGTTGGCTGCCCGCCTTATCGTTGGTTGAGACGTGCCATTCGAGTACTTTTAATGTTGAATGTGAGACTTGGCAATGGTATAGTATATATCTATTCGTATAGATATACGAGTACACACATTCCTGCATACTTTTGGAGCAGCACTCGCATATCTCTGACTGGGGGCTAGAGGGGAGGAGCTCTCGTTATGAATTTCCCCATCTGCCAAACAGAGCCGCCCTATTATTTAAAGTGAAGCGTGGCAACAGCGCCGCAAAATTGAGCATAAAATGCGTAGCAGACGCTGCAAATGTGCAGCAGATGTTGCAAATAGCCAAGGGCCAAAGGGGGACCCGTTGCTTATAGCAAGTGCAGACACCACAGTACACCACTATAACGGACAGTAAGCGGATTTAGCGGATGTGCTTCTCAGCTCAGTTTTCAAATTTCGTGCGACTGCTTGTATTTACAGGTGTGCCAGCCTTTTATGCCCGACAGCTCAACTTGCGGCAATGCGACGAACGCCGGGAAGTACATAACGGAGTTCGACTGCAAGGGTATCGGCTCGTCGGCTCGCATGCTGAAAGAGATGCGGCTCTCCTTTCCCAGCGGACACTCCAGCTTCACCTTCTACACCATGGTCTATGTGTCAGTAAGTATTACCTTCCTGTAAGTACTGTCACCTGTAGCTGTTGCTCATGCAAATCCCCTCTTGCAGCTCTATCTGCAGTCCCGCATGAACTGGCAAGGATCGAAGCTGATGCGACACTTCCTGCAGTTCCTGTTCATCATGATTGCCTGGTACACGGCTCTGAGCCGCGTCTCGGACTACAAGCATCACTGGTCCGATGTTCTGGCCGGTTCTGCTATTGGATCGGCCTCTGCTCTGATTGTGGTAAGTTGACCATCTTTCCTCTTCCTCTTTCTCTCCTTCTCTTTCCGTTTGCCATGCCACAATACACACACCATTGATCATATTTTTTTTTAGAGCTACTATTTTCCCAAAGTTTGTTTCAACTTACAAACAGCTTGGCCCAGCAAAGAAGCTAAGACCCAGTGAATTGTGAATTGGCCAAGGGAACAGTTAGAGGTCTAAAGATTTATAGATTTGTAATGTCCAGACTCTTGGCGATTAAAGTAACTTGAAATGAAATGACATACAAAAAACAAGGCGTTTCCTTTAGCTTTAGCAATTCGTGCCACTGGTTGAGTCACTTTCAACACCTTCATGCCACACGACTGCCAGCTCGTGGCACGCAATCATAGTTTCCACATCGATTTATATTGGTCAGCTGCATGTTGCAACTGCACAAATATGTGCATTTATATATGCAATTTTATGCTTCATTTGTTTAAATGGACACATACACATGTGTGAAACACATTGCACACATGCAAATGCCTTTACACACCCATTTCATCCACTCAATATTGAGGTTATGGCTGAACTGCACATTAAAAAGCTCAAGTTTTAAGCAGAAAGTATCAGAAAAGCTCTCAAGTTTAGGATATATTTAAATAACATTTGCTTTCACTTTATAATTCCTAGACATTTCCACACATTCGCTTATATCATATCATACTTTTAGGAGCTTTCTTTATTACTATCTATTAATCTTAAATTTACTTTTATTTTTAGGCAAACTACGTATCTGACCTATTTCCCTTGAGATCGAAGACGACGTCGTATTTGCCTCGGAGCGCTCAGGACATAAGCCAAGCACATTCAACGGCTGTCATTAATACGAATTAGCCAATAGTTGATTTTAATAACCGTTTTAACAGTCGTTTAGGGCCCAAATTCCATAATTTATAAACAAACAGGGATCTAAAAATTGTATTTCTTGATGAACCGTTTAAAACAAAGCAAAGCTTTTGTTCATTTTAGTTAAATTAACGTACGCAGTTTTAATTTAGTTTTACTTAACTAGACAATTATTATTTATGTGTGCGTTACTCCACTTAAACTTTCCTTGTGTCTCTTTCTTCATCGCATTCTTTATTTATTAAATGGACCGCGCATACTTTACTATAAATGTACAACTTAAGTTAAGAGACGTTAATTTTGACTATTTAAGCGCTTGCTAATTGCAACTCTTCGATGACTATAACACAAAAGTGACCTTAAGATTATATAAAATTCGATTTGCTATTTTGCCGATCGCTAATAAGTATTACATTAAATTGAAAATCTAGTTTTCAATTAAATCACTTAATTATTACTCAAGAAAATGCAATGTATTTCTAGGCAATGTAAATAATAAGGTCGTTAAAATAAACTATTTTATAAACAAGCTTTAAATTTAGACGGGCTGATTTGTTGGTATTATTTATTTAGTTTAAATAGTGTTAACTTTCCGATAACTAAATACTAATATCGGTATTTAATCATATCGATAGTAAGTAAGATGGAAGGGAATGCAATTAAACTTGTCAATCGATAGTCCTCTTGCATCTCTAGCAATTCTAGTGGTTCTAAACAAAACCGGCTTGTTTTTTTGGAAATAAAAAGTAAATATATGACTTAAATCAGATTACAGGCGGTCACTTGTTAATTAAGCCGTCTCTAACATGAAATGCAAACGGTTGTGTTTGGCCTTTGTAACGATGCATAAATAACTTGCTGCCTCTTGAAACATGACGTGTCACCAACATCCACAAAAATACTAATCGTTTTTGTTTGCAGAGGCTCAATATCAAAATGATTACCGACGTGCAATTGGCAATTTTTTCAAACGTGCTGGGTGTGTTTCTGTTTCTGCTCGTAGTTGCTTACCACTACATTAACGCTAATACGGGAAAGTAAGTGCGAAACGAAATAAATATGACCCGGCCACAATTAAAATATATTCTATATTTTCAGGTCTAGCATTAAATCAAAATGATCTTTGAGGTTTCCACAAAGTAATTAACACAAGTATCTTGTAATTCAACATTCGAGTAATAAAATGGTAAAATAAAACTTAGTCCATGTCATCAAGTGCATCTTTCATTGCCTGCACATCGAGCAGTGCTTTGCCAGAGTCTCGTTCCTTGCGCGAGTTGAAAGTGCGTTGAGTTGAATGACCAAAGGTAAATGCCTTAATGTAAGGTAGATGACCAGGATTAGACGATGGCATCCTGCCCGCAGGCACATCCACATCCATCGCATCAGCTTCTTTTTTTTTGCGACTCTTCGCCTTTGTGGTTTTTTCCTGATCAAACCGATAGCTTGATGGAAACTTGTGGACCTTAATGCAATGGTCCTTACGTGCACTCGGTCGAGAGAATTTCAAAGGACACTCTTCAATATAACAAACGTAAAGGGGCTTGTCGTTGCGTTCCACGCTCGCTGCGAAATATAAATCGTGTTGTTCGGTTATGTGCAGATCCAACAGGTGTGCTGTGGGAAGCTGGCGATGGCATTGTATGCATATATAGTAGTCCGAATTTATTGTCTTGGCGTTCACGATATTTTGATACGTGGGGATCTTCGTTTCTTCAGCTTCTTCAATATCATCTAATTCAATCAGCACGCCAAGCTTTTTAAATGGCGGAAAAATCGGCGTATTGGATATTGGGTTTTCAGCGGATATATATCCAGGGGTGAGCTCATCAAGTATATTTTGTAATTGGTCTTTTGTGAGCAAAAGCCCCGAAGATGTGTCCAAATTCATTTCGCACTTGCTTTTAAACAGATGATATGTTGCTATCGACATAGCCTATTGGCGATAGAGCTTCAAGCAAATTCAATTACACCAAATAATACCACGCTATCGCTAAACAAATTGTACTAAGCTTTTAAAAAAGTATACCTATCGGAATTCGTAAGGCACCAACAAAAACAATGAATATCGTATCGGACTTTGCGTTCCGATATCGATAAGCGATTTTTTGTTGTTTTTATTGACGAAACATATCCACTGCAAAACAAAAGAATTAGCTCTATTAGAGGACGTAGTAAAAATGTCAACTGTCAACGATTCTGCAGCTGCAGAAAACTGTTTTGATATTGAAAAAGTGTCAGACCTATTTGAAGGTAGCCTAATTGATGATGATGATGTACGCATGGAGGATTACTTGGAAGCATATGAGGAAATCATGAAGTTTGTCAACTAAATGAATAATAATACAATAACTAAAAGCACTGCTTTCTCAGATTCTTTTTGCTAATGGGCAGCGTATTCACTTTTGTGAGCAGTGACGTGCGCAACAAACTGGACATTCTCTACGATCTCCGACAGCAAGACACCGAGGAACAGAAACACTTCAACAGTATAAAAACTATGCTCATTTATGAAAAAGGGGCTTCTCTGCTACGTCAGAAAGGCTACGTGTCTGGGAGTCGTACATTATTGCGACTACACCGTGGTTTAGGTATTATGTTCTACAACGTGATAACATCTGTTTATCTTATCTCCTATTTTCTTTTGTTGCAGAGTTTGTGTACGAGTTTCTGAACCGCCTGCAAGACGTGGGGGATGAAGAAAAGGCGCACCACATCTGCAAGTCAGCGTACAACGACACGCTGGCCAAGCACCACCCATTCCTAATACGCAAAGGTGCTCAAGTGGCAATGTTTGCGATTCCCACTCGCGGGGAACTCTTCCAGCGGGTCTGCCACGATAAAAATGTAGCGCACGCCGTCGAGAAGCTGCCGGACATGCTTCAACACATGCACAAAGTCTTCAATCGCACAGATCAGCTTTATACACTGGAAGATCTGCACAACCTGCCTTAGAATCATTCTTCAAACAACTTCTTAGGTCAATTTCCTATTTAGCGTATTGTGGAATATGTTAGCCTTTATTTTTTAATGCTTCATTCCAATTTTTGTGTCCCTGTTTGTATTTATTGTCACTCGACGTGTTTGTGTTATTAAAGCTTAGCATCGACTGAAGAATGGTTCTCATACACATGTTTATCGTGTCCTATCTAAGGTCGCCACGATAAGATTGTGCTCACGCAGCTGTTGGAGAACGTTGCCCCAAACCAAAACAAAGCTGCTAATCATCCTTATCACTTGAGCCAAATAGCCGAATTAGCCCAAAATAAATATAAATTTATAATACTTAAGCAAAACAAACTTTGTTTGAATCTGCATTTAATGGCCGCTCAAATGGCCGACAATTTCCGGCGATATGACGCTATTGATTACGCATTTAACGACATCTATTGGTCGATTACTTCTGGACAGCCCCATTGGCCAACTGACAGACACCGTTATCAATAGTAAGTTTTGTGCCTAGTGCAAAATGCCTTTAAGTGTGCTAGTGACTACCTGGCTGGCACTTCAAGCAAACACTAGAATTAGTTATAAGAGGTGGGAATCGCCGCTATGGGACGCATTTTGAACTCGTCAGCCGTAGATGATAGTAAAAATTCGTGAATGGCGCTATGAAGTCACAGTCAAATGATAAACGCGAAACAAATCCGTTCCTCGAGGCAAATATATTATCAAAATGGTTTTTTGTGTGAGTTTGATAGAATAGACGAGTGTTATAAACACCCAGACCAGGGTATTCTAGAAAAAGTCTCGGTCATATCCGAACTCTCGTTCGATGAAAAGCGAATCCCATTTAAGCGGCGTATCTTCTGTCTGTCTCGATAAGGCGGTCACTTATTTCAAATAAATTATTGCCGATTTGACGTACGCGCATTGTGTGCAAAACGACGTGTTCCTTCACTTGTGTCTGTTGAAGGCTTTTCTGATTAATTGGTATTCCAATAATTTAGATGGATGCGCCATGTGTTCCGAAAGGGAAGACGAGGGGAACTATCCGATAGCGGGCTATACGCCAACTTGCCTTGCTTTGACAGCGAGAAACTGACGGAGGATTTGCAGCAACCATGGATACGTGAATCTCAGCGAAAGCGCCCAAGCTCTTTGCATCTGATCTTCGCACATTACGGCTGGCAGTTTGTGCCTGTCTGTGTAATCTACTCCATTCTGGAGATCGCAATACAGTAAGTCAAGCTTGGATTGATTTGCCATAGTTGTCCATTACTATCAAATTCTTTCCATGCAGCTCCTTTCAGCCTCTTCTGCTAGGTGGCTTTATCTCGTACTTTGCCGAGGGACAAACCAGTATAGAAAAGGAAAGCGCTTATCTGTACGCCATGGGAATTATTCTGTGTGCCCTGGTCACCTCACTGGTGTTCCACCCATTCATGTTTTATGTCTTCGCCGTGGGCACACGCATCCGAGTGGCCTTTGCTGGATTGATATACCGAAAGTGTTTGCGCGCAGCGATAAATGGAAGAGATGGCTTGGGCGCCTTGGCCATATCAGTGATGTCCATAGACTTGCCACAGTTCGATCTGACATTTTATTTTTTCCACGATCTCTGGAAGGGACCTGTGGAGGCGTGCATCTTTGGATACATTATGTACACTCAGATTGGCTGGACGGCTCTCATAGGAATTGCGTTTATTGTGCTACTAATTCCGCTCCAGGCTTGGGCTGCCAAAGCAGCAGCTCGATTTCGGACCCGGTCTGCAGATCAGCGGGATCGGCGAGTCAAGCTAATGAACGAGATTATAAGCGCGATACAGGTGATCAAAATGTATGCGTGGGAGAAATCTTTTGCAAAATTGATAGCCGCGGTGCGCAAGCTCGAGGTTAAAGCAATACGAGGATCCATGAGCATCTACGCGGCGCTGCAGTGCACCAATATGATATCTAAGGTGTCGCTTTTCCTCAGTCTCATTGCATACGTTTACACGGACAACGTGGTCACGGCACGCAAGGTGTTTATACTCTCTTCTTACTACGGTCTACTCAATGATTCATTGCTCCACTTTTGGCCATTGGCCATCACCACCTGGGCGCAGACTGTGGTCAGCGCCAGACGAGTGACAGAGTTTCTGAAACAAACCGAGTCGCCCACTAGCGAAGAGTGCTCCAACTGCCGGGACAACCCCACTTTGCAGCTAGATTTCGACGAGGCACCAGCAAAGCCTCTTTCCGTGGGCCGACTGCACTGTGTGGCAAGTGCCACAACGTCTCTTCAGTTTCGCAACGTCAGCGCGAGCTGGAACAAGGCAAGCACCCAGCAAGCACGTCGTGCGCACATCGAAGACATCAGCTTTAGACTCCAAGCATCGCAAATGGTGGGTATTGTGGGGAACGTTGGTTCCGGCAAAAGTACGCTCCTGAATGTGATCTTAGGCGAAGTGGAGCTCATGCAGGGCCGCGTAGAATTGTACGGCAAGTTGAGCTATGCACCGCAAGAGCCTTGGATCTTTCAGGCCAGCATTCGTGATAACATACTCTTTGTGGAGCCATACGATGAGCAGCGTTATCGAGCTGTAGTCCATGCCTGTCAACTCGACTGCGACCTTTTACTGCTTCCCAATGGCGATGCAACTGTGGTGGGTGAGCGGGGAATCAGCTTGAGCGGTGGACAGAAGGCGAGGATTAGTCTTGCACGTGCTGTTTATCGACAAGCTGATATTTATTTGTTCGACGATCCTCTAGCTGCTGTGGACTCGAAAGTGGGCAAACTGCTAATGGACAAGTGCTTCAATCGATTTTTGGCTGATAAGCTGCGTGTATTGGTGACTCATCACGTGCAGCTGCTGCAGCAAGTGGACCACCTCCTGTTGCTTGAATCCGGCCGTCTCACCCAACAAGGCACCTACGCAGAGCTACGTGATATCATTGAACGCCACGCAGTTCCAGATTTAGATGCCATTGAAGCTGACAAGCAGCAAGTGAAGCGAGTGCTCAGCCAAGTAGACAGAAACTCCAAGCTGTTCCAGGATCCCACAAAATCTCCGGATAAGCACCAGCATCCGGAGAATGCTTTCGCGGAGCGTCAGCTGCAAGGCGCTGTTAGCTATGACATCTATATGGATTATTTCAAAGCCTTTGGTTCTTCCACTTTGGTTTGTTTGGTGCTTGCGCTCTTCGTACTCGCCAGGGTGTGCCAAGCTCTCATGGACATCTTCATATCGCGCTGGGCCACCTGGGAAGAGAATCGAGAAATCGAAACACCCGAGCAGTTTGAGCGGACACGCTCCCGCATGGTTACGTGGTACTCAGTGCTGCTGGTGTGCACCCTGGCACTTTATCTGCTGCGTACCTTCGGATTCTTTCTCTTATGCCTGCGGATATCTCTGCGCCTCCACAATCGACTCTTCGATGGGATTATCCGTGCTCGCATGTTCTTTTTTAACGCAAATCCCTCGGGTCGAGTGCTAAATCGCTTTTCCAGCGACATTGAGAACGTGGATGTAGCTCTGCCGCAGGCAATGATGGACTCCCTGCAGGTAATTAAATAAATCTATTAATTTTAGCTTATGCCAAATAATCTTTGTTATTTCTTACAGTTTATGGTAGATGTGGTGGCTGTTTTAGTTATTGTGGCTATAGCCAACTATTGGCTTCTGATTCCGGCGGCCATCATGGTCGTTTTAATGTACCTGTGCCGATCCTTCTATATAGACGCCAGTCGTAGTCTGAAACGGATAGAAAGTCTAAGTAAGTCAAGGAAAGGAAAAGGCGCAATGATAGTAGACTTTAACTTCTTTATTGTCACACTTATTACTAGCTCGCAGTCCAGTTTATACGCACGCCAATCAAACCTTTCAGGGGTTGACCACAATTCGAGCGTTGGACGCAATGCCGCAACTAGAGCACACTTTCCATGGATACCAGAATACCAATTCGTCGGCACTGTTCCTCTTTACGAGTGCCAATCGGGCATTTTCTTTTTGGACGGATCTTATTTGCGTAGTTTACATACTGGCTGTGACATTCAGTTTTCTAGTCATCAATCAGAACTTCTACAGCGGAGATGTGGGCCTGGCCATCACACAATCCATGACGCTGGTAATCATGTGTCAGTGGGGCATGCGGCAAACTGCAGAGCTGGAGAATAAAATGACTAGCGTGGAGCGAGTGTTGGAGTATGCAAAGACGCCATCCGAACCACCACTGGAGACTGCCAAGGAGGTGAATCTTTCTGCTGAATGGCCACAAATGGGTCATATGCGTTTCTGTAACCTTCGCATGCGCTATGCGCCGGATGATATCGAGGTGTTAAATGGCTTGAGCTTCGAAACACGCCCCATGGAGAAAATTGGTATTGTGGGACGCACAGGTGCTGGTAAATCATCAATAATACAAGCCCTGTTCCGGCTGGCGGTAAACGAAGGACTCATCGAGATCGATGGCCAAGATATCGCCCAGCTGGGCCTGCATGATCTGCGCAGTCGCATATCAATCATCCCACAGGAATCGGTGCTCTTCTCTGGAACTCTTCGCTTCAATCTTGATCCGTTTGGCGAGAAAAACGATGAAGAGCTGTGGGATGCGCTTCAGGATGTTAAGCTTAAGAAATACGTTGCCAGTTTGGAGGGCGGCCTCTCCTGCTACTTGCAAGACGGCGGCTCAAATTTCAGCATGGGCCAAAGGCAATTGGTTTGCTTAGCGCGCGCGATACTCCGCAAAAACAGAATACTCATTATGGACGAGGCTACGGCCAATGTTGATGTCGAGTAAGTGACCATTGATAGTCGGCGAATTGCTTGTGACTACATTGTTACATTTTTACAGAACCGACAAACTTATACAGGAAACAATTCACAACAAGTTTGCACACTGCACTGTGCTGACAATTGCACATCGCCTCCACACAGTCATGGATAACGACAGCGTTCTAGTGATGGATGCAGGAAAAATAATCGAGTTTGGCGCCCCGCATGAGCTGTTGCAGCTGGAAAATGGTGCGCTTTCTAAGCTCGTTAATCAAAACGATAAAGTCACAGTTAAACATCTCAATAAAGTTGCCGCAGAAAGTTACGCGCGAAAGAACAAATAAACAGAAACTGGTTTTAAAAATGTCCGCCTTTCGATGTTTACAACGTTTGCATGTAATCGGCTTATCGATTGATGATTAACGCTCACCTACCAGAGCTGATTGCTATGACATTTGCCAAATATCCAATCAGCAGTTTTATTTAAAATATGTTGATATTTTCTATCCAATTGGAAATCTTACCTTATTAATTTCTGGTCAAACGTACTTTTTTTTTTGTTTATCTGCTGTCCTTCCATAAGTCGTTGGCATCATTTTACTGTTCCCCAGTCGCGCGACAATGATTACCGCAAAATGTGACCGCCTGCTGAGCGGTGGGCGTTGCCAAACAATTGAGTTGTGGCATAAACTACGTCATCACTTTTTTACTGGCAGAGGCAAACGCAGAGGCAGAGGCAGAAGCGGAGGCAAGTGGCCACCACGCTCGGTGGGTGGTTTGTAATTATGGACATGCGCCACCCATTCCGTCACATTTGGGTACATTAAGCGCTTGGCAAGCAGCGCTAAAAGCGCTCGAACTACATATAACAACAAAAAACTGAGAATCGCCGAGAAGCGCTGGCACTTATGTGCCCGGAAGCCGGTGGGCGGAACTAGAGCGAGTCCAGACAGACACAGGCACAGACACAGACATAGATGAGGACCAACTGCTAGTGTGGGTCGGTGGGCGTTGCAAAAAACGACGGTTCCCAAATTGCAAGCCACGAGATGACAATGATGTGCTTTTTGTGCTGCAAGCATCTTTTTTTATTATTCCCAGTTCTTTCTCATCTTTTTGCCAATTCACCAAATAGCGAGTGTTCTGTCTCTTTCTCTTCCTTTTCCTGTGGGGGTGTCGCCAGTTCCGAATGCTGTGGCATAAATTGTCCGTCGGTTTCTTAGTCGCCACATCTACTCGCTGATTGCTTTTGCGCCCAGTGCTCAGCGGGTAGCCGGTGGAACAGTCAGCTTTGACTGTCGACAGGAATATCAATTACTTAGCTGAAACTCCAATCTTATCTGAGCAATTTTATCAATTATCTGACGTCTGCACGTGTCCTTTGGACAGACGGTCAGGAATACCGCAGTACGCGAACACTTTGCAGGGCACGTAGATTCGATGGCTGGCCTCGTAACTCATCTTAAACGATCTCTCTCTCTCTCTCTCTCTCCCCGGCTCAGGACCGCACACAGTGCTCTGACAACCCAACGATTCGGATCTCTTCTGTAATACGTGCACACGACCAAATTTGCTTTATTATGCGGTCAGGATCAGGCGGCCTCTGCGGTAGGCCGGAAGTGATCTTCCTTTTAGATAACAGAGCAGTGATAAATCTCGCTTTGCCAATTATGCAAAAAGGGAGTGAGAGTATATATGTGGGTCCCCAAGTCGACAATAAAGGCAGCTGATCACCATTTTTATAATCCACAGCTCGTCGTAGAGTTTAGCTAACTGGGTTTCTCTTTAATAATTCACCTTGGAGCTATTTTAATTTCAAGACTTGAGACTAGGTCACAAAATAAAATATTTATATTTAATTAGCCTGCACGAAATATCTGACGGGTTTGACGAATGGCTTCCTTCGTGGGCAAACCTCCAAATTAATAAAAGTGCAGTCGCCAGCTCTCAAGAACTTTCAATATTTTCAAACTTCGGTGATTCTCCTCTTCAATAAATATTATTGAATTATTAATCTAGGCACACGCAGTCGGCACTTTGTTTACTTTTTAATGCTCTATACCTTTATGAAATGCTCAATTAGGGTAGAACTATGTTTTCTCAATATATCTTACTCTATCTCATCCGATATGGATATTACCATAAAACTAAGTAACTGTCGGCCTCTCATTTTAGTTACGGCTGATGCAGGGTATCTAATGGCTTATCCCCTTGTGGCTGTTACTGCTAAACTACCTTTAATAACGTCTATGATACCAGTTGATAGTCGAGCTCTATCCACTTACTGCCTTCACCTGCAGGGTATGTCTTAGTCTAGCCCCTTTCTGGGCTTGTTTACTGAAGCAACTGCAAATGTTTGCCCAGAGTAATAATTATATTCAAATTGTTTGTGGAAATGTCAACCGGCGGTCACTTCACGGGGGCGGTCAGCGCGAGAGTGGGCGTGGCATTGTTTAGGTGCAACGGCGGCAGGCAGACAATAATGAACATGCATTGTAAATAATGTATTAAGACATTAAATCGCTCATTGAGGCAATTTACATTCATTATTATTACGGACTCATCGTACGTGCCCATAAGCCATGGGAATCGGAGAGTGCAGCAGGAGAAGGAAGCGGAGGGGGAGGGGGAGGGGGAGTCGGAGAGGGAGCCGAATACTCGAGTACTGTGAACGGTATTCTCAATCTCATATTTGTTGGGAAATTAATAAAATCATAAAAATGTAATTAATTAATTCACAAGACAGAAGCGAAAAAGAATAAAGAAAAAGTGCATCGCCGCCGGTTCGTGGGCCCGTCTCTGGGTTTCGGTCTGGGTCTGGGTACGGGAGCGGGCACGGGCACGGGTATGGACTCGGACTGTCGTCTGTCGTCTGATTAGGGATTCAGGTGCGTGAGTGCATTTTTCGGTTTTCAACAGAATTTCAACAGCGACCGTGACGGACCCCAGCAACGAGTCTCCCAGTCTTCCAGTGCCCGACTCTTGGGTGCCTCGGCCAAAGCAGGGAGTTGGACGGGAACCTCGGCTGACAGTCGATTGACAGATCGCAGGCACAATACCAACCAAAGTGGGCAGCAAAGCGATCGCCAGGGCGGCCCCAGCGGTTGCGATTTCTACTGATTGTTGGTCACTACCCACTACCCACTACCCACTGGCCACTGGTCACTACTCCACTACTCCACTGCTCCGCTCCTCCCCCTTTCACTTTGCACGTGCGGTCCGCGACAAGTACACCGGGTAATAAGTCGGTCCGTACTCTTTGATATGGAATCGCGATTGGACAGCAACAATCTTGCAAAGAGTTCGCTTTCAGAGCTGGCCACATGTTTCCAGTTCCAGCGCGGGCTCAGCCGACATAGAACCAAAAGGCAAATGGGGGGCGTGGCAACGCCTTTTGACAAATTATGACAGCGAGCATTTCGCTTTGATTTATGAGCCGCTGCATTCAACTATGACCCCCTTTTTTGACTATGCTAACAGACTTCCTGTTGCCGACTTTGCAAAATGTTGCTCTTTAGTAGTTTCTGTATTTTCAAATGCAGGGTATAAGGACACTCTTGGGTAGCTTGTCATTGTAGGGCAGTTTCCAGCTGCAAATACTGCTGTGTTAGCTTTCGACCCTTTGGAATATGCTTAGTTGAACACTTTATAACTCCCTATAACAGGAGTACAGGGTATCAAATAGCTGTGAGTGCAAAACAAACATATTTCGTACTGGTTTATGTCCTTTATAATTTTTAATGATTTTTAAGTGATTTTTAACGTTGTGCATTACGGTTGTTTAACTGCTCAAGGCGACATAAATCCGGACGTAATTAATAGCCTTATAATTTACAACAAAAACTGTGCTGCAGATCCTGCGGCTGACGGAGATTGCCGTCGGTCGGGCTGCCACGAATTCTAAATTAGCTACATTGGCACACCTCTTTATCCCTGTTTTCCAGTTGATTGTTGGCAGGAACAGAAGCAATGTTGGCTGGTAAGCAGCAAGGAGCAAGGAGCAAGGAGCAAGGTTTGCTTTGGATATTTCCTGCCTCTCTCGTTAATAGCTCACTCGGCAGTCACTGCAGCCGAACAAACGGACAAAGCGGCAGCATCCAGTGGCACTTTGTTCATTTGTTCGTCGCCGCAACTCAGATTCAAATACCCTGCAGAGGGAAAAGAGCAGCAGTCGCTGGATTCGCAGCCGGCAACAAATTGTCTGCAAAGTGTTACAATAATAAAAACTCATGCTTGGAGGCGTGTCCCGACATAAAACTGCAAACGAAGCCGAGCATGAGGATGGATGAAGGATGCACAAGGGGTGCCAGGCATCAAGCTTCCCCTTGTGCTGGGCCGCATTACAGGGTGGTTAATTCTCAGCTCGCATACACACAATTAGAGAGTTGTTTTTTTTTTTATTTTGTTGCCTCTGCAAACAAAAGTCAATTGTCGCAGCCAATAAGTCGCTAATGCAATTAACAATTCACACACACTCACACACGCACATACACACTGAGCCCTTGGCTTGTGCATTACAAAGCTAATAACTTACCATGTGTGCGCCCTGAAGAGGCGTGACACGTGAGACACCTGGAGTGATTGTTTGATGTGGCCAGGAGGAGAAGCTATCGAATCTCTCTCGCGCTCTCCCGCTCTCTCTCGCTGGGCATTTGCGACAATTTGGTGCGTTAAATTACAAAAATTGGTCACACTGGCAACTGGGAAAAAGGCTCGACAGTCGCCTCCAGGGCAGGGACTCCGTGCCGAGGCGAATCGCCCAAATTGGCAGTTTAATTGTTCCAATTGACACCACATTTCGTCTGGCCCTTGAGAGCGGCCCAGAATAAATGGGCAATCGGAGCTGATTCTGTCAGCTTGGAGGCGTGCGCAGTTAGCCAGGAATTTATTGTGGTGGTTAGCTGTAAATTATGATCAGCATTTAATCTGCTAAGCAGTTGACCAGAGCATTAAACAAACGCCGTGCATCGCTTGAATTCAATTGTGTTTATTTACAAAACTTTGTCTCTACACTTAAGTCAAATTCTGGGTGAGGGGCTGGGAGGGGAATAGGGGAATGGGGGAGGGGGACATGTGCGTATGTACAAAGATAAGTCGGCGATGAAAGTTAACAGAAATAGGCGCTTAGGCCAACTTGCGACTCGCGCTCCCCTCAGTAAATACTGCGAGCCAGGGCCAGGGAGGCCGCGGGGCTGGGGGCGAGTACCCCAATCGGGGGCATGCCGACGCCCATGGGCACGGATGAAGCGGAGCCGACGACGCTGGCGTTGAACTTCTCGAAGCCGCTTATCGCTTCCGTTGTTAGCTTCTTGCGCAGATCCGGCTTCGGCCCGCTGAGGCACATTTTCTCCAGCTGCTGGTGCTGCGACCGCACCGCGAACCGATTCACGTGCACGGGAATGGGCACCACGATCTTAGTGCCAGTCGCACCTCCGTTCCGGCCCAAGCCGTGCGACGTCAGTCCGGCCTTGACGCGTTTCCATTTGGCGCGACGGTTTTGAAACCAGATTTTCACCTGCACAGAGGTGGGAAAGAGAGAGGGAGAGGGGGAGAGAGAGAGACACACATGTATTATAGGCTTGTTTTAGAGCTTGTTGGATTCGTGAACCCACCTGCACTTCGCTCAATTTCAGACTTGTGGCTATTTGACTCCGCTCCGTTAGGCTGAGATACTTTTTGGCATGGAACTCGCGCTCCAGCTCGAGCAGCTGCTCCGACGTGAACGCCGTGCGGCGCCGTCGCGACTTGGAGCTGTTGCTGCCGCCGCTCTGGGACTCCTTGCCGCCGGCCTCGTGTCGGGAGTGGCCGCCCTCGTCTTCGCTGCAATCCTCGCTGTCGGAGTTTGTGAAAGCTGTCCATTGAAAAGGGGATTCGATTTATGAACCATACATATACAAATATACTTCTATTAACAATAACTACAGTGAATAAAGGATGGCTTATGGAATGTTTTACTAACAATAATTGAGTTGGCAACATCCTGTCTACTCGACTTAAGCTCTCCCATTCGACTCGCCCATTAACAGCTCTTAACAATCTCTGACTCTGACTCTGACTCCGACTTCTGCTTCTTCATTCTGCTTCTGGCGTAAATGGGCTGTGTCATAACTTGCGGCAAACATATTTATTTATAACTGGATACATGTGTGTCCACACTTGACTTGGCCAAACGACGTTCCACTCCCAACAACGAGAAGGAGAAGGAGAAGGAGAAGAAGACAGCACTTGAAACTTAATACGTGGGTGACCGAATGCCAAACGTTGCAGAGGTTAGGAACAGGGTGAGGGTGAGGAGTGAACAAGTCGCCTGGGATGAACATCCCCTCGAGATGCCTGATTATTTTGGGTAACGCTTGAGCGCTTTTTTAACACTTACACGCTTCAGATATGCCTATTGCCTGCCCTGTCACTGATTTATACGTGTCCCCATCATCGAGCCGTGCCCCACTCCGGCAAAACAATTCGTTTGTTTGTCCGGGGTAGATCGCCGCTGTACTCTATGCACTATGCACACCCCCAACTCAACATGGAATTCAGTTATGAATACATTAAGTGCCAATTCGATTCGCCTAACGCGACCCTCAACGATGTCAGAAGGATATGCGAGGACTCATTAAAATGCGGTTTGCTAAAAGTTTTCTTTTCGTAACGTTTTCCATTTCAACGACTAAATCGTTACGTTTGTCAAAACGTCAGCTCCGTTTTGATGCCATTGTTGTAGTCCTCTCCCTCTCTCTCTCTCTCTCTCTTTCCTTCCCGCTGTCAGTCGCTCTCCTCTGAGCAAGAGTTGAGAACTTTGCAGCTTTGATTGACACCAAACATTGGGTCGTAATGCGTTTTATGCTAATTCTGCCTATGACTTGGATGCCTCATTTTAATTACCATGACAAAACCACTTTAGTTGGAGGACCAAAAGGAGCAAAAGGACCAATGGGGTGGAGAAGTAGAAAAGGAATTGGCTATGCAGGAATGTGATGAATGTGGTAAGAGCTTTGCTTTTCAATCAAAGTGCATCTCTAAGAGATCGCTGTAGCCAATCCTAATGGGTTCACCTACCTCCGCTGCGGCTCTTGTCCAGCTCTGTGCCGTAGTTGTTCGGAGACATCGTGAGGCTAATGTCGCTGCAGGAATCGCCGCTGCACTCGTACTCGTCATCCATTCCCACGTCCACCGCCGGTTCCGCCGGGCTGTGCGACTTCGAGGGCGACGACTGCGGAGGTGAAGATTCTTGGGTCGGCGCCAGGGCCAGTGGCTGATGTTGACTCTCGTCCTGGGCACGTGTCGCGGCCATGTGCTGGAGGCGAGCATGCACGCTGAGATTATGCACATAATCCTGATTCATGAGTTCCGCGAGACGCCGATAACTCATATCCGATGGCGTTGGGACAGCAGCCGCCGCGGCAGCAGCATTGAAGGGCAGGAATCGGGTGTCCAGCGGATGCGGCAATGGCAGTGGCAGTCTGTGGGCCAACTCGGCATCATTGGACTTTGTCGGACTAAGGCTTAGACTGTCCAAGGCATGTGTTGGTTGCGGCGGCAGTGGCGCTAGCTGCGGCAGCGGCTGTGGCTGTGCCTGTAGCTGGGGCTGTGGCTCCTTTCCGGCAAATGAAGCACCCATGTATCCGCCGCCGGCAATTATGTGTGAAAGCCGCTCGTGATTCTGGGCAAAGTAGCCATGCAGCCAGGGATTGTAAAGTGGAAATTGAGTCAGACCCAGCGCGGAGCTGGCCACCATTGCGCGTGCACTAAGCTCTCGATCCCGATCCCGATCCCGATCACGACTTTCTTCCGGCTCTCTTTCTACTTCGAAATTGTCGGAAGGAACAACGGCAGGTGTTTGATTCGCAATTAGACTCTCAATGGAGAAGGGCTTCGGAAATGGCTTGCTGACCAGCTTGGAGCTGTTCTCCGCCGGCGGCAGCAGCGCCGTGTGCTCGTTTTGCATTATTAACTGATAGTTCTCCCACTTGCCTCAACTTTTTCAAACGCGACACGTGTGCGCGCAACGTTGACGCAGTGAACCGTTCAAAGATCTGCGCGCAAATGAAAGCCAATGCGGCCGCACACACAGTCACAGCTCTGTCGGCACCCAATGCAGCCACTCGAAAACAACCACCGCACACACGCTGAGCGCGAGAGCGAGGGAGAGGCAGCGAGCCAGAGAGCGAGCGAGAGCTAGCTCCGCCTCGTTAATAGCCAATATGGCGCGCTGTGATAGAGCGCTGAGCGACTCCGATTGGTCGAACGTTAATTGCTGCCAAACCGGTTGAGCTTGTCTGTTTTCTATTTGTGTTGGGGTTGTTCTTGGAGCCACAAACACACACACAAGCGCATCCCTAATTGCTTTCTGCTCCAGTCATACAGTAATCAGTAATCAGTAATCAGACTCCCACCCAGACTAACCATTAACAAAGAGGATAATGCCGCAAGCCTCTGATATGGCGGTTGTTAGCAGCTCCTCAGCTTGGTTTATGATCTGGTGGGGGTAAAGTAGAATGGTCTCATGTGGCATATTAGCTGTTAATTCGGATTAAAGCGTGAGTTAAGGTGGAAGGTGCACCTCCGCACAACAAACGTGCATCCAATGTGAATGAGTCGGCTTATTCTTTAGATTTAAGGATCTTCTTTGAATCAATCCTTTATCGCAAAATCAATAATTCAAGGTCAGTAGATTGTGAAATTCTCCAAATAGAATTGATGAGAGTAATCGTGCAGCTATAGAAATTTAAAGCGTGGCATTTAAAGAGTGGCGTACATTTTGTTTGTCTAGCTCTATTCTTCGTTGCTTAATTGGCCATAAAATAACAATTCGGCCCTCACATTTATCGTTATGCCAGCCAGACTTAACACGGTTGCCAATTTGCATATGTGGCTTAAATTGGCCATAATTGACCAAATTTTTGGCATCGGAAAAAAATGATTGTATTCATTTGCTCAAGCGCAAGCTTTAGTAAGCAATTAAATAGCATTTGGTCACGTTTGAGTGTTTGAAATATTTTACGAGCGCTTTAAATTGCAATACGAGTAGATTGGGTTTCTTTTGTTTGCATCGAGCATAAATTAAAATATAATTATGCGCCTTGTCGGCGATTATTGTTATAATGATAAAAGCTTGTGCTTTTTTGGCTCTCTGTCAATAATACTTGGCATAGAGCTCTATAAAGAAATTTCGTGTTTTGCACATATGTGTGTGTGTGGATACATATAGATTTTGCTTCTGCAGTCCCCTTTTGCGGAAAACGGCCAAATTAACGAAATGCAACGAAGCGTATCATGCGCTCAAATAAATCAGGGCGCTGTTGACACCCGGGATGGGGCCTAACCAAGACGTCTTTAGAGGCCTCAGATCTACAGATACAGATGCAAAAGCAGAATACTATACAGCGTCGGCTACAAATCGAAATTATTTACTGACAAATTGTTGCGAATGCTTCAAATATTTGCGACTCGTTTGCTGCGCTTTAAAATGCGCACAAAATAAAACAAGACAATTACAACTGCAGCGAGACGCAGTGCATCAATTTTAATATGATGACAACCAAATAGTTTACACAAATATTCTTTACATTGTGTATGCTCACCAACCCCTAAATTATATCGTTCAACTAATACAAATTTAATAATCATTATGTTTTTGTTGTTCTAAAAATGCGAAGTCGAACATGTGTTCGCTGTTAACCGCAACACATAACGAGAGCTGTCCAATGTTTACCCAGCAATTGACACGCCCACTTTACAATTTGTGGGCAGGATCCTGGACGGCCACAGCAAGAGGCCTCCGTAATTGTGTTATTTGAACCCTTTCTGCTGTCCCAAACATTGTTGCCTTATTTGTAAAGCTGTAATTATGCCCGGTATATCAATTGTTTATACAGTTTAATTGGAAATTGGAAAGTAATTACTGTTATTAGTTACATAGCTGCTTGTTATGTGCAGGCACGGCTTATATAGTAATTTGTCAATCGGTATACAATTTCTTTGATCTATTTATATGTTGGTAGTAATTATTATTTTAAAACTGCGCGCCGGATGTCAGAGCAAGAAGCTTCCAACAGTGTGCGATATAAGGTCGACTCCTTAGTTATCGATATATTTGCTAACTGTTCATTGTGCTGCCACTGTCATAACTATCCGAATTTTGTACCTGGTGGCAACACTTCTTTTCACGAAAAACGTTTTGCGATTCCGTGCTACAGCCGCTATTAATAGGTAAATAATTATTAATTTCACTTGGAATCACGTCTTAAAAGTACGAACTGCAACTTTTACTGTAAAGAGAATGACTTAAGCTACAATATATAACAAATATTTCCATTCTAACTTCAATCAATTGAGAAAAAATTATTCTCGAAAAATCGATGACAGAAAGTCACCCCATCCATCGCCGACTCGTTCTTAAATGTACATTGAACAATAATTTAATTCTCATTCTGCATTTTATAGGTAAACATGCCTGAGCTCACTGAAATCAAAAACGAAGCACCTTCGACCTCTGCTGAGGCGAAGCAGGTTGAGGATGTCGATGTGCGCGTCGAGGATGATGGCAGCGAGAGTGATTCGGATATGATTCCCGAGTTGGAGGAGGCTGACACAGGCACCACACAACTTGGCGGCGGTGCTACTGGCTTGCCAATCGATGTTGTGTCCAAGGCAAAGCAATCGCGCGGTGAGAAGAAGGCGCGCAAGATCATGTTGAAGCTTGGTCTGAAGCAAATTCAGGGTGTTAACCGCGTGACCATTCGCAAGTCGAAGAACATCTTGTTCGTCATCAACAACCCTGATGTATACAAGAATCCACACAGCGATACATACATTGTGTTCGGCGAGGCCAAGATTGAGGACTTGTCTCAGCAGGCTCAGGTGGCTGCTGCCGAGAAGTTCAAGGCCCCAGAAGCAGCTGGCGCTGCTGATAACGTGGGTGCCGCCACTTCAGTGGCTCCAATTGCTGAAGAAGATGAGGAAGAAGTTGACGGCACCGACGTCGATGAAAAGGACATTGAGCTGGTTATAACGCAGGCAAATACGACGCGTGGAAAGGCCATAAAGGCACTGAAGAACAACAAAAACGACATCGTTAATGCCATTATGGAGCTAACTATGCTCTAAGGCGCTGGAACGCAGGAACATCGTTGCTTTCGTTTATTACCCGCCTTTCGATAAACTACAAATAAATAAACCCAAATCCCAAATGTTATGCGTCTCCGCATGTTAAAAACCAGTCGAACATTTAACAAATTAACAGGAGAAGAATAAAGTGACATGCTTTTTAAAGTCAAGACCACAATATTTTTAATTGGATTAATCCCAAATAGCCCCTTCTTTGCAATACAATAAATTAGAAATTTTAAGTTTGGCCAACTATGAACTTAAATAAGTAGCTTTAGTAAGCTGCAATAGGACAATCACCAGAGATTCTAGTAAAGCGAGAGTTAAGTACAAGTTTGACATCATTCGTGTGGCACAGCGTGGGATCTTTTTTAATATAAATAGATTTTACTGTAACCGGGTGGTGGTTGCTGCATCTGCCTTCAGCACACGCGCTTGGCTGCGTGACTGCAGGCGTATATCCGCCGGTGCTTGCATCCAAGGCTCGCCATCAGCCTGCATGGGTACCGTGGCGTTCACCCGCAGCTGTGAACATACATAGTTAATATAGTTAAGAAATATAATTAATCTATTACACACCCTTATCTGCTTAGCTTGGCCAATGCGTACGGGTTTGCTTATTTTGCACTGCAACTGGGCAATGTGAAAAGATGAGACTATGCCAAACACTTCCATCATCCCATCTGAGATGCAGTTTACAATACGCGCATCGCCGTTGGAGTTGCTCAGCTCACATAGTTTGCATCCAGCGCCCCACGAATCAATGTTTAGGAATACCAGCGATTGTAGCTCCGGCAGCTCGACTAGTTTATTATCTAGATGAAGTTCTAGTTTCCGTTCAATCCGTTCGCAGTCCGGCTGCATGACTTGATGTGTACCGAAAGTGAAGTACAGCAACTATGGATGGATTAACATTAAGAAATAAATGAAATGGGATTTGTGAATACATTTAATTTGTTGCATAGGCCAAACCTTGTTAAATATGCGACTGCTGAGCAGGTAGAATCGAGATTCACGCGTTTTATGAAAGTTGTACGTGATGTTCGCGTCCACACCAACGCTAAAATAGTTGTAGACGTGAATGGTTTTCATGGGCTGTATTTTTACGGGTAGACAGTGGTATAGCTTCTCAATTTGGAGATCATAACGATCAAGATTCACCGATTTTGCACGTCTAATGCTGCGCAATATCTGCAACGGGTCGAGGACTGAGGGGGGCTCTGCGCCCCAACCCAACACGCGTGACAAATCATTTCCAGTGCCGAGTGGCATTATTGCCACTGACGGTTGAGGCTTTATGTTCAGTGTATAGATAGAATTAAGCACCCAGCCAATCGTTCCATCGCCACCTGCTACTAATATGCGACAAGGTCGTGGACTTGTTTTTGCCGCCCACTGCAGAGCATCGTACGGGCCGCGTGATCCAAGTTCCATGACCTGCATTGGATGCAAATATCCACGTAACAGCGACAAAACATTTGAGCCCGCACTGCTTCCAGATTTTGTATTTGCGATTACAATTAATGGCTCCCAGTTGTCAATGTCAGGCGGCTTGATGCCCGCGAGATGCAAGCGTACAGATTCGCGTGTCCTTGCAGCTACAATGCAGTAGGGTGGATATATCATGTCCCGAAATTCGCCAAAGTCACATTCGCCGTTGATGTCCACATCCTCATAACAGTTGTCGTGGTAACAGCGTTGACACCAGGCACATCGCCAGCCATAAAGACCTGGACCACAGCTGCTACTATGATGATCAACTTCAGCTTCTTGGCCACACTGAGCGCAGGTGTAGTTCATTGGCAAATTTCCGCGCACCCACAAGTGACGCACTGTACTCTCGTTCCGCAGCCATTTGTCTTTGCATCGATATAGAGCATCCGCCTGCACCTGACAAGTCGGCGCCGAATGGGTGCAGAGGCCGCAGCAGTCACAAAACAGGCCCGCCGACGGTGTCAACAATATCTCACACACATTACAGAAGCAGGCCTACGAAGAGTGATAAAGCATAATTGTGATAGAAATTAGAAATGAACTTTCATCTTTTAAGAGACACGTACTTGTTCAATTATTTTTATTGATTTCCAACTGTGACGCGTTTTTCCCGATATGCAAATGACAACATCTTCCGCTAAAATACTACGACAGAAGAAGAAGAGCACACCTAACGCCACAAGCGAGCTAATTAGTGCCGCCACGCTAAGCTCAAAATTAGCAATATCCATATCTTCGCGAACACTGTTTACCTTTATTAAACTAATTGGTCTAAGACTTTTACATTTTCCATGTTTATGTTTTATATTCAATGGAAGCCCGAGCTAATTATAGCCAGTGCTGCAAAATGCATAAAAACAGCTGACCTAACTTTATTCGAGATGGCACATGTTGATAGTTGGCCAATGCAATTTTGTTGTTCCTATTATATACTTAGGAAGCTATACATTGCTTACGATAGTTTTTATTTTCGATTTTATTTACTATCGAACAGTGGCTCTTTTCCAACCAGTGTTGCAAACTCCGTCAGAGTCACTGCACGTGGAGGCACACATTTTTAAAAAACATTGTTTCGCTAGCAAAACGTCTGTTAAAAGATTAAAATATGGGACGCAAAGCGGAATATAGTGAAAAACAAAAGAAGGGACCGGGTCGCAAGGCTCGCAAACAGGGGCCACCGAAGTTTCCAAAGAAATCATTTGGTATTAAAGTGACGCTAATGTCAGTGAGAAAATATTAAAATGTTTATTTGCAGCACCGCTTGACGAAGAGGATAAGAGATTATCACACCGTCAAAAACAACGCGTGGCTAAGCGGGAACAGAAAAAGGTAGTACAGAAGGCGAAATCAAAAGAAAAACGCGCTCTATTGCCTCATAAGCAAAAGGAGTATCACAGCGACAGCGAGCCAGAAGAGAAGCAACAAGCAGAGTCATCGGACGAGGAAGTCCCACAACTTGTGCCACTCAAAAAACAAAAGTCAAATGGTTACGCAAATGATAATAAGGATAGGTTAAAAGTCAAGTCAAAAAAGCAACAGTTGGAAGAGGAGGAAGAGTCCGATGATGAATTTGAAGCCAGTTCTGCTGAAGAAGAAGAGGACGACGACGGTTCAGAGGGCGAAGAGGAAGAATCTATTGATGACGATGATGATGATGATGCCCAAGTTGGTAAATTGGACGATCTTTTTGATGATGATGAAGGATCAGAAAATGATGATGAGGATGATGATGATGATGATGAGAATGATGATGATGATAATGATGATGGTGATGATGATGATGATGATGATGATGACGACGACAAACTACCAATCGAACGTGCCAATAAGAAACTTAAAAAGCGCCTGGACGAAAATACAAAATTGGCCGATGAGGAGATGCAGATGTCTGTCGATCAGTCTGAAATGTTTCGTTTACCTGAGCCCGGCGAAGATGCAGAAAATGAGCTGTCGTTGCAGGATGTTCAACAGCGCATTAAGGATATAATACAGGTGCTTTCTGATTTTGGGAAATATCGGCAGGAGGGTCGCGCACGTAGCGAGTATGTAGACCAGCTTCGCCTGGACCTTTGCATGTATTACAGCTATAATGAATTTCTTATGTCGAAATTAATGGACATATTCAAGTTGAGCGATCTTATGGAGTACTTGGAGGCTTCAGAGGTTAGTCATTAAATTCATATTTCTTAATTTGTCGTATTATTGTTAATTCGGTTGTTTTTTTCAGGTTGCACGTCCGTTAACAATACGTACAAATTCATTGAAGACTCGTCGTCGAGACCTCGCTGGTGCATTAATTAACCGTGGTGTTAATTTGGATCCGCTAGGAAAGTGGACGAACGTGGGACTTGTAATTTTTAACTCAACGGTGCCGCTGGGCGCAACGCCCGAGTATCTGGCTGGGCATTATATGATTCAGGGCGCCTCATCGATGCTGCCAGTGGTTGCACTGGCTCCGCAGGAGAATGAACGGGTACTAGATATGTGTTCGGCACCGGGAGGCAAAGGCTCACACATAGCTGCCGTTATGAAGAACACGGGCGTGTTATTTGCAAATGATGCAAATCGGGACCGTATCAAGGCCGTTGTGGCCAACTTTCATCGCTTGGGAATCGTGAATGCAATTGTCAGCTGCGAAGATGCCACTAAGTTCCGAAATATAATGACGGGTTTTGATCGAGTGCTTCTTGATGCTCCCTGCACTGGAACCGGCGTTGTCTCTAAGGATCCGAGTGTTAAGACTACCAAATCGGAAATCGATGTGCAGCGTTGTTATAACTTGCAGCGCAAGCTCTTGCTTACTGCCATTGATTGTGTGGATGCAAAATCGTCCACTGGTGGATATATTGTCTATTCGACGTGTTCAGTACTTCCCGAGGAGAACGAATGGGTTATTGATTACGCTCTCAAAAAGCGGAATGTTAAGCTGGTGCCCCTGGGAATTGATTTTGGAGAGCCAGGCTTCACAAAGTTCCGTCAACATCGCTACCACCCGAGCTTAAACTTAAGCAAGCGATTCTACCCACATACAAACAATATGGATGGTTTTTATGTAGCTAAACTGAAAAAGTTCTCCAACACAATTCCAATTACCAAGGAACAACAAGAAGCGGATGAGAAGCAGCTGGATGAAGCAATTGCTGCTGAACAGTCTGAGTCGAGTAAGGCAGAAAATAACGAAGAGGAATCCACAGTCCCTGAAGCAGGACGGAAGACGCTCGGAAAGCGAGCTGGAAAGCCCTCCCTTACAGATGTGGAGCAAGACCTGAAAAAGAAAAAGCTTCAACAAAGCAAAACAAAATATGTGGCCAAAGTGTTTGAGAAGCCTATTAAAGTGCCCAGCAAGATCAAAAAAGAGACGTCACCTGATTCTGAAACGCCAGTTAAGACCAAGAAAGTGAAGGACTCATCTGCTTCCACAACGGGAAAAGAAGAGCAGGCTTCGCCTGGTGCACCACAATCAAACGGCAATAAAAAACAGAAACCCCAGAAAAGTGAGCAGTCCGAGAGACCTCAAAAGAATGGTCACAATGCCAGCAGCAAACCGCAGACGAAGTCCAAACCAGCCTCTAAGTTAACCAAGAAGCTGTCCGACGCGCCGCGACTGGATGTAGATGATTTACCACTGCTGGAAGGCAAGCCCATCAAGAAGCAAAATAAACTTAAAAATAAGTCCAAACAGGTTGGACAGTTAAAAAAAACTAAGAAGCCAGTAGATAGAAAGCAAAAGTTTTAAGCATAAATGTAAACTAGTTAAAAGTGTTTTTTATTAACAACTTTTGGTGGATTTAATTGAAAGCTTAGTTATATTTTAAGTTTCATAACGAGCATTTGGGTTTGAATCCCAGGCTAGTGTGTGGATGTTGTGTTGTCTTAGCCAAGGGTCTTAGCGGCCAGTGCTATTTAAATATAGGTTCATATTTTTCAAATATCACCTATTCTTAATAATATTAATAATAATAATAATTCTAAGTTTCCTCCAGAGTCCATCAAATATTATTTTGTTAATAAACACTAAACGGAATACAAATAAAATTATGAAAACTTGCAAACCCTACTTTATACTTTTATCAGAATGCAATTTAATGTATATATATATGTATATTTACTCTTATATACTTCGTTATTCATATATCTGGCTGTTTGCGGAAACTGATAAGAGCCTTTGATGGATTGAATTGAAAGTTATATGTCCAGTACAGGAATCACTGCCGAAATGTTAAGATTGGTTCTGGGCTTGTTGTCCATTGCGACTTCATTGGGGGACTCAGAGATTGACGTTAATGTAGCAACGAGTCGAAGCATTCATTCGAATCTGAATCGTAGTGTCTCGCCCTGCACTAATTTCTGGGCATACGCATGTGGTAATTGGTCCTCCAGCCACGTGGACAACTTTGAGCTGGCGGAGGATAGATACGCCAATGCAATGGTGTCTGTGTTGGGAAACAGTCGTCTTCTAGATCGGGGGTCAGAGCCTCGTATCCTGAGTCAGATGTTTGACTATTTTAATGCGTGTGTTGGGAATCCGTACGAGGAGCTCCGACTGCCAGAGGAACTACTCGATGGTAACTTTGAATGGACACATGCTTCGGCCAGGTTCCGCAAGTATGGACTGAATGGCGTTTTTTTTGACGAGACGGCGGATGTGGCCTTCAACAACTCCCTTCAATATGTGATACAGTTGAAAATGCCCGAGGCTCAAGTCAGCCTGGTAAGAAGCATACAATAATTTCAAATTGAGTTGTAATAATAAATTACTCTTCCAGCCTATACCGTTGTTTAGGCGTGAACTCAAGGAACTGGAAACAGAACTCCGTGACTTGTGCGAAAAATACCGCAGCGAGGAGCCATTACTCCAATCCTGGACACTGGGCGAGCTGAAACAGGAAATACCCCAAATCAACTGGCAAATCTACTTCAGAGAGCTACTTGAAGTGGAGCCAAGCGATGTCGAGCTCCGAGTGGAGGTCAGCGATGTGGAGTACTTAAGAGCAGTGGGCGAGTTGTTGCGTGGAAGCAACAAAGGGCACCTGGAACTCTATCTGCGTGCCCGGCTTGCCAACTTTGCAAAGAATGCCAATCCGAGATCGAGTCGTGGTCCAAGAGATCACAGCTGTATACACCATATGAGTGCTCTGCTCCCATTGGGGATGAATTACATCTACGATCGGTACGTGTATAAAACACGATCCCAGGACACGGATCAGCTGCAGCAAATCTTCTCCAGCCTACGCGGAACGTTTGGAAAGTACTTGGAGTGGAATCGGCTAGAGCTAAGTCCGGAGCAGTTGCACTACCTGCATGCCAAGCTTGCGGGGATGCAACTGAAACTGGGCAACTTGCCAGACTCTTCCACCACTGATGACTTCTATGATGGCCATTATAGCACTGCAAGATTTTCGCGCTCTGATTTTCAAAGGAATTTATGGGAGGCACTGCGTCTGCGGACTCGGCTTCAGCATCTGCCTTTGCTGCAGCCAGGAGCCGCTCTTCAATTGAAACATTACTATGTCAACAACGATCTGCTAAGAGCTCGGAATGCGCCTTACTTCGAGCACGAGAGGAATACCCTGACTATCCCATTGGTCTTCCTGCAGTGGCCCTTTTACGACTATCGCCAACATTCAGTTTTTCGCTATAGTCTGATGGGATTTATCCTGGCCCACGAGTTGAATCACGCCTTCGAGCAGGATGGAATACTCTTCGATGCCGCCGGTAATGAGTCTCCCCTGGGATTGCAATTACGCCGAAGCCCTAAATTTCAAGCTGCCCTCCAGTGTGTTCAGCGAACTCCAACGGCATCGCTGAAGGAGCGACTGGCAGATGTGTCTGGCCTCCAACTTGCATACGACACGTTCTTTGACATGGGACACGACTCGCAACGGTTCGAGTACCGGCCGTACGCATTTGAGCCGGAGTTCTTGGCACCCCGGCTCTTCCATTTGAACTTTGCGCAGTTTTTTTGTGGTCGACTGCCTCCGGCTATTGGCCACGACATGGATGATGTCCGAGTCAGTGAGGCTGAACGAAATTTGCATCAATTCTCAATTGATTTCAATTGTCCGCCAGAGGCATCTTCCATCAGCTGCGAAATGTGGCGCCTGGCCGAGCGTTATAATTAAAAGTGCACTTTCGAATCGAATAAATGCATAAATATGAATATATTAAAGTTATATTTTTAATGAAATACTTTGCAAAACTTCACATGAATAAATTTAATGCATTTCATTTATCCGAGTTAACGTGATTTAAGGTATCGAAAATATCCATGATTATACCATATCAAAAATATAGTCATAATAAATTAAGGTAAATCATAGACGAATTAAGGATGGATCAGGGCTAAGTCTTCTTTGTATTTTAGATCACCACACTTTTGGGTTAGTGTCTAAATATCCATATCTAACCCATACTGTTCGACCAAATGCTTCTATTGATACGCTCTTCGCACAGGGTGCTTATATTATTATGTGTTATCGTTGTAATAAGAAATCGACAAAAAGTATTTAACGGCCCATTCACTTGAATTGTCAATTGCAGTTATCGGGTTAAGGCATAGCCAACGACATTGCCATTATGAACGCCAATTGAATGCAAATGAGAATGCAACCTAGGCGTAATGAATGAATATCTAGAGAGCCTATATACTCACTTTCATTTTGTGGACTGTGAAAGCTTTGCAGTCAGAAGCGGAGGTATTCGCGATGCTCTGTTTGTGATAGCGGCGACTGAACCTGTCCTTAAATGCAATTAGGATTGCAGACGCGATACACAGGAACACAAGCAGAAACTGTGTCAATCTACAAATCCAATGCTCACGTTCCGCTATGCGGAGAGCATAGAAATGCCGGTCTCAGCTAAGCGAAAGCTCTCTGTGGCTCTCTTGCGCACTAACACAGCGGCAGAGGTAATCAGGTAGCCATAGCCACAAGTTGTTGCTTGTGGCTATTCTTGTGTGTCCTGTTTTGTCTGTGGGTGTGTTTGTGTATTGTGTGTGGGCTTTGTTCCCTCATCGAAAGAAACAGAACGCTGTGCGAAAGCTCCCTCCGGGCCGCAGTTCTTCGCTGTCAGTCGCCGTTATTAGACGTGAGCTTTTCCAGTTCGCATTCGTCGGTTGATTTCATTATCTTGATTGTGAGTTTCGTCGTTGTTGTCGCAGCCTCCGCAACCTTTATGAAATTATAGATTCGGAAACAGATTCGAACGAACGTCAAAACAAAAACATATTAAAAGAGTCTAAAAACATGTTGTGCTTGCCTCATTTGTTTGCTTTTGATTGTATTGTATAAAACGCATGTATTTTAATTAAATTAGTGATTAAAATATTCGTTTGTTTGTTAGTTTTGCTATCTGCAATAATAAAAATGCTTGCGTGCGATCAAAAGTTGAGTCGGTAGCAACGCGTGAGTTTTTTAAGTAAATGTAAATGTAAATGTGTGTGAGCTAAGTAATAAAAAATGATAAAGGCGATAAACATTTAAAGCTGTCAACACTGAGCCACTGACTAGATGACTGAGAGGGTAATTTAAACATTCCTTCCACCCATGACAAGCTTCGGACTTCTGACTTCGCACTTCAATTGTTCAAAAAGAGAATCGCCTCAGTTCTGGATATAGACTGCATTAGCACATTCACCCAAATAAACAACCCATAAAAATGATCTTTTCTTAACCAAGTGAGTTCGAGACCTCTTCCAAATTGTTGATCACTTAGCAGCTCGCCCCATTGGAACACAATGAGACTTTTAAATTAAATTGAAGAATAAATGTCTGATTAGCCTCATCAGATAAACAATTTGCAGGCATAACAGCAAAACAAATTGCAATCGTTCTTCTCCTCCTAATTTGCTTAGTGTATCCACTAAAGGCCAAAGGTCAGACTTTGAAATTGGGTCTTTTACGTAGAATTGAAATAATGGGTATATATATACATATATATCTATATCTAGTGTTTGTTACATTCTCCTTATTTTTTTCTCTTATTACTTTTATTGACCAAAGATAAACAATGTAAAATTTTCCAATGCTGAAAATAAACATTGAATAAAAACTCGATAGCGTAGAAAAATTTCAATTTAAAATAAAAAAAGCAGTTAATAAAAAGGGAAAAATTATAGGGAAAGTCGACTGTGTGTTGCCCTGTTTGTACTTCGAGTCTTGTAATGTATTTAATCTAAATTAATTATGTGTACATTTTATATACACATATAATTATACCTCGCCCTAAGTAAAAGCCATAAACATATCTTATTCGATGTATGTGTACTTCATTTCGAGAGGGTATTTGAGAAATGTAGCACCAAGCTATTGTTTATAGCTCTAGAATTTGAATTGTTAAGTAAATAGAAATTTTTAATTATACTTAAGTGCCGAGCGAAACAGTTCAAGAAGATAGGAAAATGGATTTCCAAGTACGAGAACAAAATATTTATAGACTGGGTTAAAACTTGAGACCACTTTGTTGTGAAGAGCTCTCAGAGAAATAAGAATGCAGTAGCTGGAGCTGACTTTGAATGCAATTTACATTATGGACTAATTGAATTCAATAGAACTATTTAGCTGAGTCATTCTCTTTAGTTCAAATAGTTGCCATGTAAGTTAAGGCAAATTTCTATACCTATAAGAATTACAACATTGAGATAAAACAAACTTAAAGATGGCCGCAGTAAATTCAAGAATTTGTTCAGCGAAACACATAAGAGAGTATTGTTTACGGTCTCTTTTCCTCTTTTCCTCTTCTCCTCATCGGCATCGGATCGGATCGGGTACGTGTGTTTCCAGACAGCAGGCAATAACTTGCCTGCAGCTTCTTTTCAAATTTATATAATAATTGCAAATGAAATTTCCTCTCCACCCACGTACTGACACACATAAAACAAACTTTATGCACGGCCCACACAAAGGAGCCCTCATCCGAGTTTTGCCAGAAATTTGTTTGAAGTTTAAGCCTTGTTTAAGCATTTCTTATGCGATTGCATATGGAATGGAGTCGCTTCCCAAATTGGCTGCCCCCTCTCGTATACGTAATGTGGTGTCGGTGTCGATGAGGAAAATTGCACATACGCCGCGTGGGACGCGCAGCAGCATTTATTGAGTCTTAGCGTTTCGCTCTCAGTCTGTAAACTTGTGGCTTTTTAGCCACAGGCACATGCATACTAAATGTGTGTGTTTGTTTTCTTTGGCCTTAATTTGTTTGCCTCTTGTGTGTCGACTCGAGAGGGAAGATTGGCAACGAGGCAGGAAAATGGCCATTCAAACAATCGGGCAGTCGGACGAGCAGTCGGACGAGCAGTTGAACAGTCGCCTGTCCAGCACACAAACAAGCTATTTATTTGCTTTCCGGCATCCATAAATATCGATCATAGTGCTCGACTGCATCTGGCTTTGATTTGCACAACATTCCCAGCTCCAATTGCAATTCCTCGCGCTTGGCTCTCACTTGGCTCCCACTTGGTTCCATTCATTCATAAAATTGTTTGAGTGACCTTCAAGTTTTACGTGGTTTTTATCACGCTGAGGCTGCCATAGAGCGTATGCCGTATGGCACATGGCATATGGCATATGGCCTGTCCAATAAGCGGCAGATAGTCCGATAATAGCCCGAGAAAGACATATAATTGATAGGGTCTTATGATAGCCGCAAGTTGGAATTTTCTTTATCATAATATGAGCTCAGTGGCAGAATGTGAGTAGGCCACATGTGGGCAATGCCAATAAAGGTTTACACCTATTATTTTCATTTGTTTTGACACTTAATAAATCATTTATGGATCGGGCAGATATAATTATAAGAACGTTTGCAGCCAGCAGGGGAGCATTTGTTCTATTTACACTGCAGGCAGCTGGGAAGAGTGTTTATTTGGATTCAGCTTTAGCTGTTAATTGTGCGCATTAGCAGCCAAATTAGCCGCTTGAATGGAATGCTATCCACTATACAGCATCCACCATCAGCTTCCACTTACCAAAAAACAAAAATAATAAAAATCATAATCTAACGCACCCGCACAAATATTGCGCTTGTTTGCCCCAGCCTCATAAATAAATCGCAACTCGCCAAATATTTGGCCGAAAAATGCGCCACTTAGTCCACTTGTCCGATTGGTAACCCCTTTACCTCCTCCTCAGGGCGCGATCTTCACAATGGAACTCTCCAATATTGACAGTCTGCAAGTGCATCACCATCACACCTAGCTCGCTCTCTCTCTCTCTCTCTTTTTCTTTCTCTTCCTTTTCTCTGTCTATCGCTGTGCATTTGCTAAATGGTTACTCCGTTGCCTCGTTTTCCAGACAGAACCTTTGACACTTTTAACTAACTTGGCTAAAATAAAACGCGTGCGATTTTATATCAAAGACATATTTCATATTTAGCTGTCATTGTTTTAATCAATGCTGCCAGCTTTAACTCTATGGCAACTGCCTCACCCCTGACCTCTGCCCCACTTTTGACTGAATGTCAACGAAAGAGAATAGAGTGAATACCCACACACATGCATATTTAATTACCTACCTAAAGCACCTGTAATTAAAGTCAGCTATGTGGGAAGCATCTCCAATTAACTTTGTCTGCTACTTTGCCTTTTTGTAGACATTATTCAAAGAATCATTTTGTATTTGATTTGATTTTTCACCAATTATAATAATTAATTAAGTTCTTAAGAAGGGCGGAATATGATATGTGCCTATATTATGATACAATTTGTAATTTACATGAACTTCCTAACCAGAGGGAAAGGTGTCGATTCTTAAGTAGCCAACAAGCTTTTCCTTCATATCTAGGTCAGGTTTGCTATGGACTCTATTCAGGCCCACTCGAGAGGCGTGCAATTGGAGGTATTCCCTATTTAATCGGAGTGTACGGCGCTCAGAGATGCCCCGCCCCAATGAGCGGTGGCCATAAAGATTGTTATTGTTGTTTATTTATCTGCATATTATCTGCATATTATCTACAGACAACGCCACGTGATTTAAGCATGTATTATTTGTACGGATACATATATGTGTACATACATATATATGAGTGTGTATATACAAATCAAATAGAACGACTCAGCGGCATATCTGCCCAGATATGTGCTGTGATACACATGTGTGTATAGTTTTGCACCTGTGTGAGTGGGTCTTGCCTTTTGGGCTTGAAAAGTGCGTGAATAGGTCCGCTGCTTGATTTAATCAGATAAACAGATATCAGAGGAACGTTCTTTAACATTTTCAGCTCGTCGACATATTTGCGCAATTCGTGTCCGTTTAATTGCGCAGCCCAACACGAAGACGAAGTGTGTCCCGGGTTCAACAGCAGCTCCGCCCCGTCCACACCCACACGTACACACGGATGACCTCCGACTGAGATGTTCGCCGTGGGAGGCAGGAGACATATCAAAATAAAGCGACAGTCATAAAGAGTGTCTCGTTTATGTATTCGGCATCAACTGACATCAACTGGCATCAACTAGCAGCAAATGTGCATCAGAGTAGTGCAGCAGTGCATTAAAGGATAACCCAACAATAACCGATTGCGGAGCTCTGCAGCCACACATCCTTGACTTGAGTGAAGCGATGGCCGAGGACGAGTTGCAGGCGCTCATGGAGAGCCTCGATGGGGCCTCGACGGAGAACTTTGCTACCTTAGCGAACCTCTCGCTGGAAATGCTCCACCGAGCCAGCGCCCTAATTGGCCCCCAGGAGCAGCACAGCGGGACTTTCTCGGCCGAGGAAGAGTGCAAGAGACGGGCTGCGAAGGAGGAGGCGGTGAGTGTTACCTACGGCTGGAATTAATTGAAGCCTCGACCAAGATAATTATTTGTTCTTCAATTGAATACTACTGTTATTAGATATACAAATCTGTTTAGTTTTTAATCAAAAACAAAAAAAAAAAAAAAACGGGAAAAGAAACTGTGACATCATTCAAGGCCCAGATAAGAGTCATTCCGATTGAATTGGAAACGGTTTGTTTTAGCTTGTTTTACTGCTTTATAGGTTGATAAACAAATAGAAAGTCATAATCAATGATTGATTATTTATAGCCTTCGTTGTTTATTTGCCTTGATACCCATTCAAAATACTTGAAATACTATAAGCCAAATGTATACAACACGCAGGGGGAATCATCTTCGATTTCATTCCGAATATACGAGTTTATATATATATCATTCATTATTTATAGCTTCCCTTCCATTGTCCCACCGCCTTCGACTCGGTGCTTTGCTGGCCTCAGACCCAGGGCAACAGCTGGTCGGTGCTACCCTGTTTCGCGGAGTTCAAGGGTGTGCAGTATGACACAACAGGTGAGCATGGGCTACAGGCTGAAGGCTACAGGTGTGCGAGAACAGACTCTACAAGTCCCTCTAACAGAGAATGCGACGCGCTTCTGTCATCCGAACGGGTCATGGAATCATTACTCCAACTATAGCAGCTGTCACCAGCAGTCGGGATCGGTGGCTGAGGTACCAGACTTCTCGGCCAGCGTGGATCTGCCGGCCATTATCTACGCCGGCGGCTATTTCATAAGTTTTGCAACTTTGGTGGTGGCGCTTATAATATTCTTAAGCTTTAAGTGAGTTGCTTCGCACCCGTCTAAAGCACTCCATTAATTTTCCTTTTCTTTCTTTTTTGCTGCAGAGATTTGCGCTGTCTGAGAAACACAATTCACGCCAATCTGTTCCTAACCTACATCACCTCCGCCCTGCTCTGGATCCTAACCCTCTTTCTCCAAGTGGTAGGTACTCCCACTTCCAATAGGCTAACGATATAGATGGTGCTCCTCTTTCCTCATAGATAACCACTGAATCTAGTCAGGCTGGCTGCATTACGCTGGTCATAATGTTTCAATACTTCTACTTGACCAACTTCTTCTGGATGTTCGTCGAGGGTGAGTTGCCAATCTGATGCATTATGATATGAATAATATAACAATACACGATTTCTGTCAGGTCTCTATCTCTACATCCTCGTAGTGCAAACATTCTCCAGCGAGAACATAAGCTTCGTCATCTATGCGCTGATTGGATGGGGTTGTCCGGCGCTTTGTATTCTGGTGTGGTCCATTGCGAAGGCATTTGCGCCGCATCTCGAGAATGAGCATTTCAATGGAGTAAGTGCGTCATAAGCAGCAATTGATGCCAATAAGCAATTGATGATAACTTATTTATGGGGTTAGCTGGAAATTGAATGTGCCTGGATGCGTGAATCTCATATTGATTGGATATTCAAGGGGCCGGCCTCGTTGGCCATTCTAATTAACTTAGTATTTCTCATACGGATTATGTGGGTATGTCTGCATTTCAGCAATTGGTTTTCCTGGCCTAATCAAGGGCTCTCTTATGAAGGTTCTCATCACCAAATTGCGCTCGACCCAAACGTTTGAGACGCGACAGTATTACAAGGCCTCGAAGGCTCTACTGGTGCTTATTCCCCTCTTTGGAATCACGTATCTACTCGTTTTAACTGGGCCCGAACAGGGTATAAGTCGCAATCTCTTCGAGGCAATACGCGCCTTTCTGCTCAGCTCTCAGGTAAAAGTGATGCAATCAAAAATTATGTAACCAGCGCCTACTCCTATGTGAACTTTATAAATCTTTAGGGCTTCTTTGTGGCTCTGTTCTATTGCTTTCTGAACTCGGAGGTGCGACAGACGCTGAGACATCGCTTCGTCATATGGCGGGAGAGTCGAAATATTCATCGCAGCAACTCCCGAAAGAATCGCAGGTGCGTTTTTCACATCAAACACTTTCTACATAAGTTCACATAACCATATTTAATCATTTAATCATTTAATCATTTAATCTGGGCCGATGTTGATGTGGTTGTTGTCGTATAGTATTGTATTGTATTGTATTGTATTTATTTTCTGTTGTGGCTCGCTGCTGTCGCCTATTCAATGGAGTCAAATTAATTTCCATTTCAGACATCGCGCATCCAAAGACTACTCCCAGCGCTCGCGTACTGAAAGTCTACGGTGCGTATACGCAATGTTTCCCTCTCCTTCTTGTAGTTGCATCCCTGTTCCTCACACCTACGTTAACTGTACTAATGCATTAACAAATTCCTTTGGTGCTCTAATCTCTAATCTTATTATTTTGCTGCTCCTTATTTACTTATTGATTTCTTTACATTTTCTATCATTTTGTAGACTGACTTCCTCAAGTCCTGTGCCCGCCGGACATTTAGAATGATCAATAGAACACGTGTACGCCATTGAGATTTTCTTTTATATATATTTATATATGTGTATATTGTTACAGACACATACATGTCTATGCATTTGTAAATAAGTATTGTATTGAACAGAATATTAAAGTATTACCTTTTGTAAATTGATAGAAAACTGATTTGCATATTCAACTAATTCAACTGCCAATGATAAACGAATCCATCTCGATCTCTTACAGCACCGAGGAGTGCGTCATCTGTCTGCGACCCTCACTGCACACCCGGATTGGCTCACTAAAACGATATCACAGCATAGATCTGACCGATTTCGTTTAGGCCCTCAAACTGTACATTATGAAATATATACATAATCAAGAAAACATATTCCAAATTCTAATACCAAAATAATTGTGTGTCTTTAAGGTTATATTTGCCAGTCGAAGTATTTTAAAAGTAAATATTAGGAAAACATCGATTAGATTTGACTTGATGTTTATTTTTGATGAAAGTGACTTGAAGTTACAGCAAAATGTTTAAAACTAACGTATTTGTTGATGTTTAGTTGCAAAATCTCTCTTAAGTACAAAATAAACTTAAACATACTTTTTTTGGGTCAACTAAGATTAGGATCGTGCCACAGTGCAGCCTCGCTAACGGAGACTAAGAATCGGGTTAGGGGTCGAATAATTCACCTCTGCACTGTGAAGAGCTGTACTATAATTAATTATTAATTGTTAAAAATTAGCTATTAGTTTACTAGTTTTTGTCAATTACGTGCCAATGCGTGCAAAATATTTTGTTACAATTACATATGTCTGTGTATTAACCCTATAAATATTTTTGTTGTATTTTTGTTTTTTTCATTTTTAATGTTTAATTTTTAATTTGTTTTTGCTCGCTTCCTATTTATTTACTTTTCCATAAGGTCACATTGTTTGTATCACTGATAATGTAATTTAAAATAATCCCTATACGAAACGAAATATAAAACAATTTGCTGTCACACAACATATGTATATATGCACATACACTAAACAATACCATGTCTCATTCTTCTTCTTCTTCTTCTTCTCTTTCTTTTTGCGAATAAAGCTTTTAAAATATCAAAAGTATGTCCTAACCGTTATTGTTTATCGTGCCCATCAGATTGGTTGTCTAAACTAAGTATGCCTTACAAAGTGTATACCTGTTCTGTGCATCTGAGTGTATGAAATCTACGAATTTCCTATATTAACTAAATCTATCACTGTCACGCTTACTAAATACGTCCTCAATAGCAAAACGCTAGTCAATGTTGTTTGATTAGCTACGTATTCGTCTGTATGTGTGTGTGTGTGTGTGTTTCTGTGTATGAGTGTGCGTATATTTGAGAGAATTGAACACAAATTATCTACATTTATGTATCAAAATGAAATTCGTGATTACACATGGCTTTACGGCCGGAAACCACTTGGTCACAAAATGTCTTTGAAAAGTCGCCTCGATCGCATATTTCTTTCTCTTTTGCATTGGTTTAGTGGACGCTTAACGCTTAATTGTATTGTAATAATAATAAAAAATAACAATTACACTATTAACTAATTAACGCACAGAGTGGGGGCAGGATTTGCGCCGACTTTCACTCGACTTACAGACAATATCAAATGCACTCGCCGGGATTCTGTGCACAGTATTTGGGGAAGAGCGCCTCGGCCTTGATGCCAAGCTCTACCAGCCGATTCCTAAACAATGAAATTCGTCGAAACACTTCGGCCGGTACAACATCAAAGTCGTGCTCGTCATTTGGATCTGACCAGAGACGTTCGGCCAGCGCCGCCGACCGAGGCCACAGTCGATTGTCCAATTGGCTCTCATCCACTTGTTCTGTCCACAAACACGCCTCGCCTCCCAGAACCTGTTCGAAAATGTTCGAAATGTTATTAAAACAAATTGAAGTATATGAAGAGCGAGACAATGAGCTTACCTGCTTCTGACGCTTCTTATCTAGACGCATTCTGTCCCAAGGACGATGCTTATACACATTCTGCCAAGTGCGATAGGGTGAACAGGCGGCATCGCCGGTTGCCCGCCAGCTGCCAAAGCCGCAGTCAAAATACCAAGCATCCACATGCGAGAATATAATATTGTATCCATTGTCCAGCAAGTCGTAGTTCTCCTGCCAGGTGCTCCCACCCCAGACCTGCACCACAAACTGACTGTTTGGAAGACACTTGGTGTTTGTCAGCGCACTGGACCAGACGATCACATGCCTGGGTGCTACATTGCCATTGGCCACTTTAAGCCTGTGTATCGAGATCAGTTAAGACATGTTTGTGTAAATGTGTATCAGAGTAATTCTACCTAGCATTCGACTGCAGCATAAAATCGCACCACAGGCCGCGTAGATCCGTATCATTGAAGTACTGCGCCCAGCAGTCGAGGTTAACCTCGTCACCTCCAAGGTGAAATATGTCCGTTGGGCCAGTTAGCTTCAGAAACTCTTCGTAGAGGCGCTGGAGTATGAGGTAGGTGTGGTTATTCTTCGGATTCAGCTGGCCGCATGGTGGTTCACCGCAATAGAAACTCCACGGCTGCTGATTGATGCATAGCGAGAGTTCCCCGAGCCCATGCTTGGGTCCCCAATCCCATCCATTGCCTGCATGCGCAGGCGCATCGATTTCCAACAGCACTTGTACCCCATAAATCTTGGCAAACTCGGTGACTTCTCGCACATCTTGTTCGCTGTATGTTTCGCTCTCCGAGTACGCACCGTGCTCTGCTAGCTCCGGATAATGTCGGGAAATATACGGAAAACTTTGAGCATCTGTTATGTGCCAGTGGAAGCGATTCAGCTTGCAAAGACCCATCGCCCAAATGGTTCGTTTAATCGAATCCACGGAGAAGAAATGCCGAGAGGTGTCTAGCATAATGCCGCGATATCGAAATTTAGGCGCATCATTGATCACCGAGCTGGCATAAGTTCGGAGCAGTCGCTCCTCGTCGTCATACCAAATGATCTGCTGCAGCGTGGATATTCCGTGCCGAGCTCCGAAAAATGTCTTTGCCGTGATGTGGACAATCAAACGCCGGTGCTCGACTGGGGACAATGGGCCATGAATTAAATAAAATAATAAGAGTAGTTAAGGGGAGTTGTCGCTTACATGTTGTACTTAATTGATAGCTTTCATCATTGTCAAGATTAAAATCAAGCACGTCTGACTCATGCACAGAGAGCTTCACCTGCAGACTGTCCAAATCTCCTGCTCGATGTGATCCAAAGGTGGCGCTGAAAAGTCCGCCAGCAAGAGGGGACTCCGCTGTGTCTGTGTCGCCATAGGGCTTCCGCAATTTCGATGATGGCTCGCTCACTGATGCTGCCCCCGTTGCCACCTCCTCTGGCTGTGATGCGTACTCCAATCGCTGTATTTGCCGCAGCTCCTTGACGAACCAGTCAAAGGCCAACTTTAGACGCTTGGATACGTCCCGATGCGGCGTATCCAAACGCAGCTGCACATCCTCCGCGGAGAAGCGGAGTGTGTTACCGCTGACCAACGACTTGCTTGTGGGATGTGGCCAAATATTGATGTCTCCACAGGTCATTGAGCAGCTGACGAAGGAGACACGCTTCACGTTGCTTGTATTCTTGTTGTAATAAACGCGCACGCATCTATCATTGTCGCATTTATAGGTCCATGACTTTTCCAAGGGTCTGAAAGGCATAAACGTCTGTTTGTTATTTACCAAGTCTCATTAATTGACAGCTGCACTTACATTGAGTCGGAATTGCGATCCCTTTGGACATGTGGACGCAGCTGCCCTTCGCTGTACGCCTGCGTCTTAATCACCCCCTGATTCCAGTAGAGCACGGTCAGTATGAAGATGGCTCCTGAGAGTAGCACCAGCAGAGCACGCCGTAGGGAAACGGCCAGTGACATCTTAAAGAGGTAACGTAGGCTGCATACCCCAAACCGAAACGAAGAGAAGACAATTCGCAAAGCTTTTAGTAAAAGCAATTTCACAATCAAATATTACTCGACAACTAGAGCACGTGACGGACAAGTGACGGACGAAGCTGGTAAATCGAGCTGGAAGCAATTAAATAGTTACCCAAACGATAACAAGAGAAGAACAACAACCAAAAGCGGGGCTTAACAAACTACTTGTCATAGTCGTCACCATCACCACCATCATCATCATCATCATCATCATCATCATCATCATCATCATCGCCATCGAGCATGGGAGAACCTGTCCCGCAAAGAACCCGCAATAACAAATCGCCGAGCGCATCGAACTTTAATTAACGTTAGCAATTTGGATGATTAAACTAAAGTGAACTGGGCTTAACAATCAATAAAATCAAAGGACCCCACTCTTCTTCTCCTCCTCTCCCTTACCGGTTCGGAGGGCATGTGGCTAAGCGTGTTGGCTTGGCTTTTACGACACATAAAGCCCATGGGCAAATTGTTTGTCTTTCATATAGAGTCTGACACGCAATGGAAAGAAAGAAGTCTCACTTTTCATGTTTGTGTGCCACAGAATGGGGAATGTAAAACGGTTATAAAATATCCAAAAGTTCTAGGACTTACACATACAGAAATGCTCCTTCTATATACATTTTAAGAGTTGTGGCTAACCGAAGTTATTTCCCTCGTTGCATGACTTGAAAAATTACAGCGCTTGCAAAATGGTTATGAAATTCATGAAATATAACAAAAACAAGTTACGCCTGCTTTCTATTAAATACTCAAATATATATAAAAACATACTCTCCCATACAGCATATACTGTATATATGAATAGGCTTAAAGCTGGGTTGTGTCCTTGAACTAAATACTAATTATAAAAATAAGAACTTACTATTTCTATGACACGTATAAAACATTTTAAATATATTACAAATCCATTAGACTATTTGTTTATTTTGTGTTCACAAATCAGGGAAACAAACATTAGAGGTTAGGGTCTCACACACCCATGTTGGGGCGCAGGACCTTGTCTGGAGACTGATGACTAATGCCTGTAGCTGACACAGTTAGGCTATAGAAGGCAGTTACTGGATTCTCTGTATAGAAAACAGGCACACCCTGTAGTCCAAGTTCTGCGTGGGTCTTTCCTAAATATTAGTTGAATTACTGTTCAGGATGTTGAACATGGTTGGTCAATGTAACAGACACGTGCCACAGAGTCAACAATTTGTTGCGGCTTGTCAATTCGAAATGTGGAAACGTGTTATTGCGGAGCACGTGGAGTGTGGAGTGTAGAGTGTGGATTGTGGATTGTGGAGTGTGGAGTGTGGTAAATTCATAAACAAACAAGTGCACCTTTTCTGCGGTCAGCGTCATTACTCTTGATGGTCTGTGCATAATAAATCAAGAGGCATACATAGTTAATGCATAAGAAAGAAAAGGCTTGCTAGCTCTCGGGCTGACCGGCTCATTAGTTGTCGCACTAAAACTAATTGTGGCACAGTTCACCTGTCTTCGGTCGCAATAAGGTAGCATACAATCGAGCGCTGGCCGCGACCTCTGACCTGTGCTTGGGTCATGCTTACCTGCAGCGCGTGCGCAGTGAAGAACTCAGCGAGCAAAAGCGCCGAAAACTATCCATCATCATAGGGAACCGAAGAAGGTGATGGTAATGGAGACGCGCCTCATCTGCGGCAGCTCACACGGACTCACAGGGACTAGACTTTAATGAATCGTGTTGCCGTCAGCCAACTGTTGAAGGACTGTTTGCCAAGCTGTAGAGCTGCAACTACAACTACAGCTACAGCTACTGCTGTTATGCGAGTATGTAGTGGTAGTTCTTTTGAATCTATATTTAAACGACCAATATAGAGAAATCAGTAGCGAATAATTAAACAAAATATGCGAAGCCTTCCGCTCCGTTCACGGTCGCCGCGTGGACGTGCTTCTCTAGCAGGAGTGCGCGCACCTGTCGAGGTGTAAGTAACAACTATGAAAGCGACTCAAACGGATTTTGTAGCCTTTCAAGTTGTTACTGGATGGCTGGCTGGCTGGCTGGCTGGCTGGCTGATGGGCTTAGCGCTGGTCCCAAAAATGGCGTGCCACTATTTACATATGTGCCTGAACCACCTGCCAGCCAGTGTTGCCGAGCTGCTGGACGCGGCTACAGTGCGGTCTGAGAATGTTGTGCGCACATGCCGCGTATGAACAATAAAATTGAATGATCTGCGGGCTTGTATTCGATGAAAGTGCACGTTTTGAATAGAAGTCAAATAAAGAACATCAATTCATAATTATTATGAACATTAACCTGAGATTTCAAATAATACGCATACGCTCCGTTGGCAGCATTCACTGCTCAATATGCCGTGCATCGACTGTTGCTTAGAGCCGCGTTATTATTTATGGTCGCATGCCGTGAAAAACGACAGTTGGCGACAAGTGTTGTGCAAATGGCATGCACGGTTGCCACAAAAACAATAACAACATCAAGAGCAACAGCAACAGCAACAACAACAGCAACAACAAGAACAACAATCATGCACACAACAAAAGCAGTTGGCGCTCAATTTGATGTGAAACGTGCAGGAACTGCACACATACACACCCACACATCCACACACCCAATAGAAGACGAATGAACACACAAAGTCACACAAGAAGGAAGCTCAATACAAATAGCTGTGCTTGGCCTCCATTATTGCCGTTGAAAAGGGAAAGCAGCCTGCAAAGCAACAGCAAAATGGCGGCACAAATTGTAACAGGCGTTCAGTGACAGGCGGCAGCAGCAACAGCAACAGCGGCAGCAACAGCAGCAGCGGCAGCAACTAAACGAAGCAGTTGCCGAAGCCGATTCGTGGTCGGTTGCCTAACAACTTCGTCGTGGCGCACAACAAAAGGATAAGCCAAGTCAGCCTGGCCAGGCCAGGCCAGGCCAGACGAAGCAGCCTGCCAGCTAGTCAGCCAGTCAAGCCGGGACTCAGTTGCAACAGCGCAACGCATTTGCCAAGACGCACACAGAACGCGACGCGACACGGCGCGACGTGCCACACCGCACCGCGAGGCAAGGCGAGGCACCGCGAGGCGAGCTGACAAAAAGGTTACTAAATAATCAGCGAATTTAGAAATAGTAACACTTGTGCAAGTTGTTGGTAGCACAGGTAGGTTACCTTGGCCATCGATCGCACCTCTGTGGCCTGGTGGCTTGGTTCGCGTGCCAGCCAGGCTGACGTACTTTACGTGTACGAGGATAGCACTAAGTAGGCAGGGCCGATGTCCTTGGTTTAGTCTAGCGCTTGCAGCGTCGGGTAACGGTAATACCGACGTGCCGCGCACTGCGTGCCTCAATTAAAAGCCTGTACAGGTGTGTTCCTTGTGTTTAAGTGTTCGTGTTGGTGAATTTGTGTTATGGGCATTCTGGTAGGCCTCGGCTAATTGTTATGCAATCCTCTAGGCCTAAGACATAGGGGGAAATGTCTTGGAAACGTTATGCAATAATTGCGGCGGTCAATCAGATGCAGCACAAACAGCAGCAGCATCTGCACAATGCAACAGTCATGTCAACAGCAACAGCAACAGCAACAGCAACAGCAATAGCAACAGCGACAGAAACGACAACGACAGCAGTAACAACAGCAGCATCTACAATAGGCACAACATCTTTGTCCGTTAGCGAGGAGGAGCTGCTGCATTCCCAGGAGCTTGCCAGCAGCTCCTCCATAACCACCTACTACAATGGCGGCATGGGTCTCTACAACCAGCAGCGCGGCCTCGGAGGTGGAATATCGCTGCTCAATGGCGCCGCCGGCTCCGTCAGCAACGGCAACGGCAACGGAATTGCTGGTGGCGGCAGCTCCCAGACCTACGCCCATGTCGTCAATGGAAGCGTGAATCTTCTGCTTGGCGGGTGAGTGACTCAGAGAGTGAGTGTGAGAAGGGGAGAAGTGGAGAAGGGGAGAAGGGCTGACATGCTGGCATCATCCTTGCCAGCTCCTTGCAGTTGGCAAAGTTTCTGGTCTGGCAGGCATATAATTGTTAATTAATAAACTGCAGCCGCAGGTAGTCTTAGAGGCGGAACTGATCAATATTCCATTAAGTTAGCAAATGAATAAGTGAGCGCCAAATCAAATTTTCCATAAAAGAGAAGGTTATTCTAATTCTAAAAATAACACGATTATATATGCATTATGAAATGAATTTAAATTGCTTCTTGTAATATATCTAATTGTTCATTATCTTCCACATTTGCTGAGCATAATAGGAAGTACTTCATCATTGCCACAGCCACTGGTCCATAGATCATGCACAAAATGGTTATCCTTATGATTTATGACCCAGCTGCAAATTAATAACATTCAAAATTCATGCAACTCTCTGCAGTAGGAATTTAGAGAATGTTTTCCTCCCTACTTCAACACTGGGATGACGAAGTAACGATATTCATAATTGGTCCTCCTTTTTTTTTGTTGTTTCCTTGTCCGTGGACAAAAAAAAAAGCGTGACGTCCGCTTATTCAAATTAATTTTTGTCTGTAACACAAGCTCAGATCGGTTAAAACCCGAATTGAGTGGCCTAAAAAATGGGTTGGTAAAAATAAACGCTTAAAGTGACAACAAAATCTTTTCCATGCCCGCGCCGTAGCGTAACTTTATTTTAACTACATTTTTATCGATTGTTTGTGGCATGTCAATGAAATTTAACAAAAATAAAAGCTACACATGCCGCTGATAGTTTTAGCTACTCCTCCCCATCCCCCTCCTCCCTCTCCTCCCACACTATCGAACGCCTTTTTGGCCCTTAATGAACTGTTGACATGCGAGAAATTGCGTGAGGCGCAACGGAAAATGAAAATGAGCAGGAAAAGTGCCAAGCAGAAGGCAGTGAAAAACAAGGCAGAGGACAAAGAGCAAGTGCCGCATTATGTTGCATTTAAAGTGGATTAAGTGACATCATTGATTTGTGTTACAGATTTGAGGCACAGATTAACGAGGTTTCCGTGCTGCACAGCTCGTGCTATCTGGGTTGCAAGGAGAACTTCATCAAGTACCTTCTATTCACACGTCCATCACCTATTCCAGATATATCCATAACTATGCATACGCAAATGTCCCACTTATTGTTATTTCTTACTTGTGTTCAAATGTTTGTGTTGCTCAGCAGTGGATAATCATTTCTTGCCACTCTATTCAATTATTTGATCTGTTTGTAGGCCAATATTCCGAAAAGGTCACAAAATACGATTTGGTTATTTGTTCAATTAATGTTATTAATCGGAGCCATCAATGGCTGATCATAAATACACGAGTTCTATTCGTATTGTACTCCCGAGCACAAAACATTAGGGGAAATAAATAAACACACACATTCTTTTGCTTTCATTCAAGCCACTACAGGGTATCTTATATTTATCTCTGTTTCATTACTGTTATTCTCTTCTTTCGCAGCTCTATGCTCTGCCTGGTGACCACAATTTTATGTGTAGTGTGCTATTGTTGTCATCGCAACATTAAAAAACGCACTGAGGCCGCCTACAGACAGCAACAAAATCAATGGCTGGAAAACGATCCCAATATGGAAATATATAGTGTGGAACAGGTAATATAGCTCACATTATGAATGTAAGACTTGCATCTGTGATATGCCAACGAATGTAACTCGACTGCTCTGAAAATTCATAGAATTGACTTCGGGTTCCCAGAAGCTTAGAGATAAGGTTTTATGTAGTACTGAATGAGGTTTAGAGATAAGGCTTATAGTGTGGAGCACGTAGTTGTAAGCGATACAGATTGAGCAAAACATTCAACTAAATTGTGAATTAATTGGAGGGCCGTTCCACAAAATGGTTTCCAATAAGGCAAACAACTTAAGTTCGATTCTTAGTCTCGGGCCACACTTAAAATCAGAGTCGCTAATGAATATTAATGCAGAGTATTTAACGGGTAATACGAAAAAAGAAGAAAGTAAATAAATGAAAAGCAAAGAGCAAAGAACCCCCCGCAGAAGTGGACATTAGACTCCACTTTGCTGTGGGCCTTAATAAGTTGTTGCCGTTACTGTTGCTGTTGGGTCTGTTCATCCCACTTTCGTTTGCACGGGGCTCATTGTTGTTTGTTGGCCCTGTGGGAAAAGGCAGCAGCGTAAATCACCGTTAGCCTGCTCCATATCACCCAAAGTTGTCAACGGGAGTAAGCGGATGCGGATGCGGCTGCGGCTGCAGAAGTGGAGGCGAAGAGCTGCCGTATCGGAGTTCCGCAAATAAATAAATTAATAATGTGTGTGCAATTTAAACTTTTTTATTTGTGCACTGTTTGTTTAGCTTCTTAAAATAAGCTCGACTTTTATTGTTTATTCGTTTATTCGTTGTATTGCTCTTCCTCTTGTTGCAGTGCTACGAAACGTCGGGCCTCTTCTTAGGGGATTCAACGGATGGTTTGGCCACTCTGCCGACCTTGCACCATGAGCCGCCGCCTTCGTATGACGCAGTGGTGTTGCATGAGCAGCAGTTGCTGCAGCAGCAACAGCAACAGCTCGAGGAGCAGCAGCTGCAACTGCAGCAACAGCAGCTACTCCTGCAGCGCGTCTCGCCGCCGCCTGGCTACCGCTCCACACTGGACATAAGCAACATGCAACAAGTGATGGGGATGTCCAGTGTCGAGGGCAGCGCCGATCCAATGGGAGCGAGCAGCAGCTGCAGCAGCAGCGCCGCAGTAGGAGTCGGAGGACTTATGGCCAACAAGCAACTGCAGCGCACGTTCAATGCCCAATCCTGTTGCTCTCTGCAGCGGGCCGAGGTGGAGAACATGTGGAACGCAGCCGCGGCGGCTGTCGTGGCACGCAGCGGTCACTGCCAGGAGCTGGAAACCTACATGTCCTCGCCTTCGCCGCCTTTGCCGCTGGCTCTGCAGGCGCGCAAGCAGGCACAGGCGGCTATGCGGCTCAACAGCTTCGGGAGGCGCTACTTGCAGTACAGTCAGCACCATCTGCATCAGCATCAGCATCAGCAGCAGCTGCAGCAGCTGCAGCAGCCGCATCAGCAGCAGCACAGCCACTACAGACGGGGCTGTCCGCTGTGCGGCAAGTTTCGCTACGCGGCCGAGGACGGGGCGCTGACGGCGTCTGTGGAGAGTGTCCTGGAACAATGCGACGCCAACGAGAATCTGGCAGATGCTGAGCACCAGCAACAGCAACAACATCATCAGGAGCAGCAGCAGCAGCAGCAGCAGCAGCATCAGCAAGCAGCCTTAGCAAGTCCCAATCAAAGTGGCAGCCAGATTGATGCTGATGCAGCAAATGGAAATGTGTCGGACAGCGCAACTGAAGCTGCATCAGCAACTGTTGTTGACATTGACGAAAATGACAATGCAGCTGCGATGTCAATTGCAGCGGAGACAACACCAACAGCAACTGCATCAGCAGCAGAAACTTTAACTGCAAGTGCGACTGCGACTGCGAATGCGAATGCGAATGGGACTGATTTTGGTGGCAACAGCGACTGCGATGCCGACCTGGACATTAACAACATCAACGAGAATGGCATCATTAGTCTGGACATGAGCAAAATCATTGATAGATCGGGGCTGCCCACATATGAGGGTGCTCTCAAGCTCGAGTCCAGTGGCTATGTCTGAAGCGCGGGCCGGCCAAACTATGAATATGAATATGAATATGAATATCTAGTCAAAATTTACAACACGATAAACAGAAATATATCACATATGTGCTTTATTATATAAGAAGTTCAGGAGAAGCTGATCAAACAGTTCTTCTCATTATGTATCGCTGCTGATGCCAAGAGCAAGTCTTTAGCTAAATTTAGCAAATCGTTACGTACAAACTGTTCTATAACTCTTCAAAACCGAAACCTTGATCTCGGCTTGCGCCATTTTTGTATCTGCCCCAAGACCAAATGGTTCCTCAGTAGCTGACACACACACATACACACATACACACATACACACATGCATACATTGTATTTTTAATATTAGTGTTTAGCTATAAGCATGCATATCCCAGCAGAAATGATTGCTGCAGAAATATCAATAAAAATGTACTTGAAAAAAGTCTGCCTAGTGACCCGTTTTCCAGGCGAGCATTCAGAACCTTTTGCAGAACCTTAGCCGTAATACTTTTACCTTTACGCTCATCAAAGCTAATCTGATTGATTTCGCATTAAATATAACGAATGAGTAGGCCAAGAGTGACAGAACGGCTAACAAGCCAGGCATTACGGCTAACCGTGAAAAGAGGCCCCATTCGTGGAAATACGTATGCGAATCGTGGAGAACGGGGCACACACCCTCGCCCACGCACCACACCCAGACACATATTGTGTGTCTTGTGTCTGCCTCGTTTTGTTTGTCCCATGCGGGCAATAAAGAAAATACGGCAAACAGGCTTCAACCGTAGAGCTTAGAGCCAAATTATTTGGTAACAAGCGAATGGTTCATAGTTCCTATTTGTCACCTTTCAGATGTTTAGACGGTTCGAAAAGGGGTTCACGTGTCCGCCAAGTGGCAAACGATTATGTGCTCAGGTAAGGTATATGGCTCAAATCTAGTTATGCATGCATTGATAAGCCTCTTGCTCTGGAATTCCCTTTCAGAAGCCTCTAGCAAGAGGCACAATTACGTCACTTAAGGCTCTTTTGTTTTTTGCTCCTCTCATTTTGCTAACAAGCAGGATTTTTCTTGTTGGGTGTGACCGACTAGAGGATACCCCCAATCGCCCGCCGATTACAAATTAATAATATTCCATGTTAATCAGGGAGGTGTAACCTTTAACTTGGCAGATATATTTATTATTTTTGATTTGCAGATATATTGATTATTTTTAAGCAATGAAGTGAAATGAGATGCGGTTATCTCATTTATATCATAAGGACAAACGACCAGACAAAAGTAGTGTGAATAGAAATTCATGTACTTAATGGGGTATATCAATCCTTCTTCCGCGTGCATCAAACGTTTTCACAAAACCAATATACCCCTTTTAGGTAATTTCAATGGGTTCAGCATAAAGGGTATAAAAATAGTCTTAACCCAGACAGGCAGCGCCTCCAACAGCATATCTCCGCCTATTTGTGTGCCATGTTCAATTTTCAGTGCGGCTTATGATCTCACGACCCAATAGTTGACAATGCGGCCGCTTTCGTCGGATTATCCGTCGCTTACACGGCGTATGCGTGACCCAGTTATTCGGAAACAATGTTGTCTTTAGCCGCAAAGTAATAATAATTAAGAATTCATTGTTTAACACCTTCTACACTTCTACAGTCACACAGTTAAACAGTTCTACACATACCGTCGGGGCAGCAGCATTTTGATCAGTAAAATTGGACACATAAGAACTAGAGAAACATTTTCTTGCTTTCCATGGTGAAGACGTGCATAATACTTGTATCAAACGATTTTATTTATATTTATCACGCATATGAGTAATAAAAACTTTTTCGAAATTCACACAACAATCAGTTGGGAACTCGCGTGGCTTATAATTGCAACTGAAAATGATGCGTTGCGTTGGTGGCACAACAAGTGAGGCATCCAATAAGGCAGCCACCGCTGAGCAAATAGAGACTACATTAGAGAGAGAGACAGGAAAAGAGGGAGAGAGAACAGTGCTCAAACGTGAGCTAGACGAAATAGAGACGGGGCCTCTAAATAAAAAATGTCGAACTGAATGAGGACAAGAGACGAGCCGATGCCCTGTTAAAGACGGAGACACAGACACGTAGACCCAAAGAGACGGAGAGGCGGTGAAGCGGAGAAGAGGCACAACTAATTGCGCAGCGGCATCGACAACCATTTGACCCTTCGTCGTTGGGGTGACTCTTTGTTATTGTTCAGAGGTGGCGCTTCCATCTATTAACAAGAATTGGGTGATGCATCCGTCACATTCGAGCTCCAAGTCACAAACTGTTATTGTTTTTTTTTTTTTTTTTAAATCATAAAGGGTTAATGGGAGAGTGTGCCTGTGTGCCTGAGAGTCATCATACCCAGTCTGCATCAAAGAGATCTGAGGGTGACAAAGGCACGTGCTTAAAAATAGCCAGCGGGGTTTATGGGAGAAAAGCCAAGCGACAAATTAAGTGAGCAACTGGGTGAAAATAAGAGAGGAAATTAAATTAAAGTGCAATGAATTTTAAACACCCTTCCCTATCACAGGTGTTCGCAATATGTAAAAAGCTGATGAGCCCTTCAGGCCAGTTATATTTCTTCTTGGATCCATTTTTATTTGAGATGATCTAACTATAAAACTAGACAGGCAGTATTAGATGTATATATACATATATAGATATATAAATCATATCTATATATATACATTTTTCTTTATCAGCAGTGGCAAGTCCCACATACTTCTAAGACTCGGATGGAGCAGTGGCTGGAACAACGGTTATCAACAGCTACAAAAGTAAGAGTCACAAATTATTTAGTGAATGCGCACAGTATATATGTATGTATGTATACAGATGATAGACATATACATATGTACGATTAAAGCAAGTACAGCTTTGGTGACGCAAGTGCTGGTACAACGCCACACAAAATGAAAAAATACAAAAAAGGAAAGTAAAATTTCAAATAGCCGTAAAGAAATGACGCCAGAGTAGAGCAAAATACACAACCAATTAATAGAGAAGCATACAGTTAACTTAGTTGGTTAGATACTGACCCACACCACAATTTGAAATTGTCTTCTCATGTCCTAATGTGGGCCTCGGACTGCGTTGCCTTTGCTTTAGTTAAGCCGCAATCTCAAATCGCAAGTTTTGGTTTTGTGGCTGCGGGCGTTGGAGGCGGCGCGACAGGTGAGGAGACGGCGACGGCGACGGCGACTGCGACAGCGACGGCAACTGTGGATGGTTGAAAGTAACTAACTTCTCTTACAGAGGAAACGTTTTCTGGTTGGTCGTTTTGTGCGTTTGTGTGAGGCCCCCACTGCATTTCTTGTTAAACATTCACATTTTAATTGATTCTTATTGTTATTTACACAAGTTCCGCATTTGCCTGCGCGTAGCTCAATTTTACAAGCACTAACAGCTATACATTTAACTGTGGCCACCCAAAATTTTATAATTGCTCTATGTTAACATTCCTTCACAGTAGCTTCAGAGAGACCGTACAGAACGAAAATAAGAAGTATCGAATGCTACTTACCGATAAAATACGTCGTTATTAATCGATTAATGGTTTAATTTTGATGTGCGCACAGAATTCGAATAAAAATGTTACTTGCAATTTGCAATTTTGAAACAAGAATTATATTTTTCTCGTGTCTCTATTCAGTATGTATTTGACTGCTATTTGGGTGATCTAGTTTCGTTACGATCTGCAAGCAATTACAAAATTACAAAATTGCTTACACGCTTCAATGAGTTTAACAAGCGCAAGCAGACGCTTGAAATATAATCAAATACAACATTAATATGTACAATAAATCCTTGGTTTAGAGGTTAGTTATTTAGATAGTTGCCCATGTAGGAAAGATCTTCATCTTGACCAGTATCGCTCTGACGCACAGCCATAGCTGTTTCCACAAGATAATAAAGACATTTGTATTTATCGCGTTCCTCACGACTTAAAGCTGCAATTAATCAGAATATTAACTGAATCTCAATGTAACAGAGATATTAACGTACCTGGACGAGGAGGTGTTTGCGCCTGAACCTGTGCAGTATCATTCTCGGCAATTGTAGCACTTTCTTCCTGTTCTGGAACACATGCTATATCATCTGCGTTCGGGCTCGTCACAATCGTGGCCTCTGCACCCAGCATATGATCCAGCAGTTGCTGATTGCCTTAGATATTAGAGAGAGAGGTTATAGAACTACAAATTCGAGTAAATGAATTGATGAAATACATACCCTCATTCTTGGCAACTTGGGTGGGCACTGGATCGCAACTAGCAGCACTGGTAATGGCATTACTTTTCGAGGTGGTCACTTCCTCGGTGCTGAAAACGGTCCTGCATAGCATTAAGGAAGTGCATAGGTAGAAATCGAGTACGTAATGATATTTTGTTGGTACGCATGACGACAGCGAGAATGTTACAAAATCATAATTAATAACAGATCTTTATCTTATATTACGATACGGTTGTACATCTCCGACTCGTGACATGCTATTCCGTAAAGAGAAATACTTACTTGATGACACTCTGCCAGTCATCTGAGGTTTCGAAGCGGACTTCCTCCTCGCTGACCTGTTCGCAGGACTCGTAATCATGACCGCTCTCCTCGCCCTCTGATCTGTTAACGAGAAAATGTGTGTAAGATACGGCCAGTAACATTGGATTGCAATCAAACTTATAAGCTAAAACCAAAGCATGAGCTACCTAAGCGCAGCCACAAAACCAGCGCAATCATCCTGGCTAGAAAATACTTCTGCTTTAGACAGATACAGTTTCTGCTGGTCTCCTTGCGCACGGTCCTGCTTATTAACCTTATCTGGTATAGTGTCAGTCTTGTTCAGCTCGTTCTGGCGCTTGCGTCCGCGCTTCCTCGGCTTGTCCTCATCAAACTCGGGTGGCAATTGTCCATATGGACTATATGATAACGTGGAATTGTTGGCGCTATAACTGCTGCTGCTGCTACTGCTGGTGGTGCTACCATCGCTTATGGCCGCCTTGCGCAACTGATAGCTTTGTATCTTATCGATTATGGTAGCTTGCAAGGAGGTGTGCAGCCTCTGAAAGCCCAGCGGATTGTTTGCTATTGCTTGTTGCCAACTTGGGGTGCAGGGAGGTCAATTGTGGACTCATGCATTCAACTAGGCTACAGGACAATTATTAAAGCAAGCTGAGCTTTACCTGTATATTACGCTCTCATCGAACTCGGGTTCCATTTTGATCATTTGGCCATTGGGAGCACGGACATACTGATCAAAATTAGTGAGTACATTGGCAATTCCATCGTGCATTTCAGCGGCACTGTGCACCTCCTCCGTAGCTCCAACAACCTATGAGAATGAATAGGAAATATATTAGAAATGTATATTTTTGAAATACGTAAATATCTTACCACTTCCGAAGCAGGGCTGCCTGTAATGGGATTTGGAGCGCAATTTGCATTCAGTCCCATGGAGCCCGAAGAGTTTGGGCTTATTTTCTTACCACGACGCGATATGGTAAAATGCAAGGGATCATTGCCCTCACGACGGATCATCTCCGGCAGAATGCGGCGACGAGCATTTATAAACCAATTGCAGACTTGAAGCACAGTTAGGTTCGCCTCCTGAGAAAGGGCAAACTTCTCCGCATCACTGGGGTACGCATTGTAGCGATGCTCGTAAAGCCAACGCTTCAATATCTTCACAGAGTGCTTTGGCAGATTGCCTCGACGTTTTCGAAGCGAGCCATTGACATCGATGTGCGTTTCCACAAGCATGTCGTGAAAGTTTTGTATTTCCTGAACGGCTTGCTCCGAGTCCTGATCCTCTTCGACAATCTCATCTGCAGATAGGGTGCCCAGCACTGCCATTGTGTCCTGTTGCAGATGATCTTGGTCGATGCTAGACTCCGAGTTGTAACGCTCCCGCCCCGAGACACCTAAACTGAACTGTCAATATTTTCTCACACATATTGTGATGCTTATTCTGGGACTGACCTTCGCTTTCCAACATATTAGCTTGTACATCAGCCTCATGCATCATATCCTGAATGTTCCGGCGCACTTGGCGATCCAAAACCAAATCAACTTCATGCTGTTCCGGCGAGATCATGATAGCATACAGCAATCACCAACAAAAAAAGGAGGACAAGCACTGAATGACTTGCAGCTCCTTAAAAACTTTTTTCACAAAATAAATAGTAAATGTTAAAATATCTACTATATATTTTCTAGTTTCCGTATTTTTGTGTTCACAGCACCGGCTTTGAAATTAGACTAACTTTGACTAGACGACATTTTCCAGCTGCCACAAATTTAACGTAGCCTACTCTGCACATTCATATATTTTGAAATTTCTCGCTTTTAAATTGTTTGTTATCGAAACCAACTACAATATCGTTTATCGACAATGCCTAGTATAAGACTTACTCAACGACGTGACAGTATAACATGTCAAATTGACATTGCGAAGCAGGATTTTTGACAAATCGCTTAATACGCGCGCCTAATTCACACAACGTAAACACTATGCTTGCTAATCGTTTTATTAATTTACGTTGGCGTTTAAGTGGCTATTTTAGCAGGCTTCTAACCTCCCTATGGTTGCTGTGTTCGGGATGCTCTCTGCGCAGAATTTGATGTGTTTGTGTGTATTTTACTGCTGTTGATCTTAAACAGTGTACACTCGCGACTTAACGATTAACGATTCATCTTATTTACACATAGACGTACACCTCCATTATAGGGAAGCGAATAGTAATTTAGCAATGTTTTGTTTTGCTGCTGTTTTAATTATATAGTTTTTCACTCCAAATGTACACACTGTCTCAAGCGTCAATTTCCATACGCAACCAACTTCACGCGAGAGTAAAATGTGCGCACAGCTAACTTCACGTGAGTCAAAAACGTAAATAGAGAATGGTAAACAATGGATAACAGGAACGAAACGGCTTGTGTTCTAGAGGAACAGCTGTTATCAAACATAAAAAACAGTGACAGTAAGTCAGACAATGTTCAGGAAATGGAAACAGAGAATCTAGAAATCGAGCTTAAGAGTCCAATTGAAACTCACATTGAGAATCACGCTGATCCGCTTCAGGAAACTGCATCGATGACATCAAACTTTTCCTGGCTATTTAGTGATGATGACATTCTGATTGACGGTGAACAGTTGGCCGAGGTGGTTGTGACACCTGGCCGAGGTCGTGGTAAACGTGGTCGGCCTACAAACAGCAGCGTCAACTTTTATTCAAGTAATGGTCATGTCTGGAATTTAGAACGCGATGTGCCGACTCCTGCTCAGGAAGAGCTCTTGGTGCCTAGGCAGCAAGCGTGCGGTAAAGGCCCGGCAATAGCTGTTTCCAATGCGGTGGAGTCCTGGATGTTATTATTCGATGATGAAATGCTTCGTATGCTGTTACGGCTGGTTAACGAGCAGATACGCCACCGCCGCACTAGAAATGTTGCAGAGCGTTTCGTAGATCTGACAGAGTTGCGCTCCTGGCTGGGCTTGAGTTACCTGTGTGGGGTATTTCGTAATGCACAGTACAATGGACCATTGGGTAGCTAAGCATCTAACACATTTAATCTATCCGTCATTGTAATGTTTCGTCTTTAATAGAGGAGCTCTGGACACTGGAGCTTGGAAATGCCATTTTTCGTGCAACTATGTCGCTCTCACGTTTTGAATTTATTGGAAATTGTCTAAGCTACCAGAATGATAGCACCTGGAACGATACACTGCGTCTGTGGCAAAAGTTACTCATTAACTGCCGCTCCTATTACGGACCAAGTGGCTGGCTTTGTGTAGACGAGCAACCCTCGTTTGAGAATATGCTTTTGGGACTTTGCTGTGATGCCAAGACGCTCTTCATGACCAATGCAATACTGAATAAACGGGAAGCGAGCCCCCACAATGAGCTAATGCAGCTCATCTGTGATTTTAAAACGACAGGTCGAAATATTGCGTTAGGTGCTCGCTATGCCAGCGTAAGCCATTGCGAGCAACTGCTTCAGTGTAATTTAAGTAGCGTTTGTTCGCTTAGCTCCAGCTCACAGGATTATCCCAAGTCCTGGTCAGTGGGAACACTGTCAAGCGGTGCTATGAAACTGACTCAGCAATCTGGCGAAGCGTTGCTTACTTGTGCTTTGAACTCTCAATTAAACGTTTTGCAAACGCATCTGCACAGTTCTCAAGCTTGCGCACACTTTCATGAGCTTGCCAACAGATATAGCACCGGCTTGTCCCTTCCTGCCCGACTTGGGGGGTTTAAGAATACGTTCCTGCAGATGCTGCATTTGATGCTCAATGTGGCAGGCGTAAATGCTTGGATTTTACTCCGTCTGTCGCCAACGGGTGATGTGAACATAGATCAACGAGACTTTCAGCGTCAGCTTGGGCTCTTTTTAACCCAGCAGCGTTTACAACGCCGTCTCCAGCGGCGATCTACGTCTACATCGCTTGCCATGCGACTTCAAATCTGCGAAATTTTGGGCCAGTCTAACCAGCGGCTGCTGAGTGAAGCATCGAATGAAGCGAATCAGACGAATGGAGTTGGCGTCCTCACTTTGTCCCGCGCATTACTACCCGAAGGAGTCACCTTGGTCAGTCGCTACGGAGACAAGCATCGTCGTTGCAAACCCTGCGCTCGGAACAAGCGCGAAATCAAAGCGCGATCTCGTTGCCAACAGTGCCAGGCCCATCGATGTGGGAATCATCTTATCTCAAGGTGTTACGAGTGCATGGGCCTAACGAATTCGCAGCTGCCTGAGGGAAATATTAGAGATTCTTAAAATAAGATTTGGGATGCAAGCAATTAAAATATTAAATAAAATCATTAAGGAAATGCATCCCAGACAGCATGATTTAGATTCATACTGCTTTTTGTTTTTTTAAGAGATAAATAACATTTATTAAAGAGGTAAAGTTATGTGCATATTGCAGTAACGAACGCAACAACGGGACCTTTTTTCTGTTGCTTGTTTTTGTGCTCTACAATGACAATTAATTACGGATTCAACGAAGGAGCGCATCAATCGCCTTTAAAATTTGTACTGGTACGATTTTGTTTTGTACTTGTTGGCCGATGCACGATTTCCAGCTGCATTTTCAAATGGATCACTCTGATCAAGGAACAGACTAAGGAACTGTTCGTTTTGTGTCTCGTTCAATGGCATTTCCAGCTCGCTACATGACTTAACAATTTCAGCGCAAGCACGCAGGTCCTTCCGCAAATCTGCAAATTTTGAACATTAGTATACTTTGATTGGCATCATATATAAAGAAAATCCATACATTGATAGTTGAAGAGCAAACTTAAGCAATTGGCGCAAGCAGCGCGTTGATTGTGTTGCAGGAATACCTCAATTAGGCGATGTACAGCGTCTACATTATGTCGACTTAGGAATGAGGAACAAAGAGGGCTGGCTCTGAAAAACAAATATATTTAGAAAATGAAATAACTATGCAAAGACCGTCGTATTTGTATATTTACCTGCGATCCACCAGTTGCTGCAGCTCCTTATAGTGTTCAAATAGCTCACTCGCAGACTTTTGATCGCTAAACCAATCGCTGGCGAAACATTGTTTCCACACGCAAGCCACAACAAATATGTCCTTCTGCTCACGATGTATGGCACGTGCGACATCCATTAGAGAGACCAGTACTGCCTCGCTTTTCTGAGCAAGAGTCTCCTCAACAATGGTGCGAAATGCTACGCGAATCATGCGTCTACCCTCTTCTGTATTAAGGCTTCCGCCATAGCCACGGTGCAGAGTCATGAGTGCCACCTCCGAGTTGCCGTTGTGCCATAAAGCAATGGCCTTAAACGGAGCCAAATCTGAATAGATGCTTGAAAACGGATGATTCAACTGACGGCATATCTCTGCCAGGGAATCCAGCTGCTGCATGCGGCCCAACGAGCTTAAATACTTTAAGCAGGAGATGAAGACCTCGTTGCATGGCAACTGTTGCCAACGCACGCATTGGCGAATTAAATATAAAAAATCAAGCTTATTCTTGATCTCCAACGTGGCCAGCAACAAATTGTCAAGCTGTGGCTGCGACAGAGAACGAATGTCTAAGCCCAGCTGTGGTGAGCGTAGCGTTTTTAAGTCGCTCATCATGCCTTTGGACATTAGACCCACATTCTGTCCAAAGTTGCTTCCATAGCTGGCATCCTCGGCAGCGGGTTTCATCAGATTTTCACGCAATTCACCCCATTTCTGGGTCTTATGGTTGACCAGATCATTGGTGAAGCAATCAATAGCGTCGAGCTGCGTTGAAGACTTGCGCTGCTGCCGCTGTGACGCTCCCGGCCAGAGGAATGCGGTGAGGTAGTTTTGAAAGCGTTGCAATCCCTTTGGCGAACCAGGTGCCACTGTTGATGTGCCACTGCTGGTCAGGCGCGTTAGCATCGCCATCTCGGAAAGGACACCGCTGGCTCTACAGGAGAGCTAACAACACACCTCGGATTGTATAATTGTACTTTCTGTATTTGTTTTTTTTTTTCGTCCACTGTTGTACTTTAACAAAAATCGATACAATATTGGCTATCGATAGATCATTTTACACGACAAGCAACAGGACTAAGAAATTCTTAATTCAGCATTTTTTAACGAGGACAACAAATACTCAGTTTATTCAATAATTTATTTAAATGAGCATAAGGTGCAAAGTAAATTGTCATGCTTTTTTTTATTTTAAGAGGTAATTTGTTTATTAGTTAAAATTGGTTGTAGGCTTGAAAAAATATATATTCAGAACGCTTATTAATTCTGTAGAATGTTCTACAAGCCGCTCAGCATACTAATCGATATGATATATATCTGCCTGCTGTCTCAGACGATCGTATAATTTTCACAACTTGGCCACGCTTTAGGCCGAAGTAACGGGCCACCGGGTCACCAGCCTGGATCCGCATCAACATGTTCTCCTTTAGTTTGTAACGACTAAGTAGTTCTTGCTTATCCTCCGCTGTCATTACCACATGCTCGGGCACCAGTTCATGCTCCGTAATGTTGATAAGTAACTCGGACTCTAGAAACTGTTCCAGTATATACTTGGGTGCCATGTCTACCAGCGATTGCTTGGCCGACGGGGTCATGCCACCTTGCACCACAACAATGGCTCTGTGTATGTTCTCCTCTTGCATGCGAGTACAATACGTTTTGATGGTCTTAATGCCAATCTTCGGTTCCTCGGGGAAAAAGACAAACATCTGGTCCGTGGGATCGTCATTGTGGGCCACCAATACAATTAAGTCTGAGCGCGAGGGACGCTTGTCACTGGGCTTGTCGCCAAACATTTCCTTAAACTGCTCCAGGGTCTGGTCCAATTCATCCTGCGTGACAAGGTAACCACGATCGTGGCTCAGCTGCATTATGGTCTTGCGTATGCGCCACAGTTTGTAAGTTTCCGCCTCATCATCCATTATTTGACAACTTTTTATTCAATATTTAATAACTCTGCTAAGCACGCCGCAACAGCGTGAGGTTTGTCGATTTAATAGTGACTACACGCGATAACTATCGTGCGAACAGTAAGTGTTGCGCAACGCTTAAAGTAGAAACACATTAAGCAGCATTGCCAGGGAGGCTTTGCGCGCGTACTTATGAAATTTCAAACGTAGTTGAATGTTTGCTTGTAATTGGTTTTGCTATTTGGTTAACAAGTCGCGTCTATTCTGTCTTCGCTCACGTATTGACACCGCAGAATACACACGCTGTATTCCTTTCAATATTTTACGTGTGCTATTTAATTACCGTTCAGACGTATTTCAATGCCTCTTTGTTTGTTGGCATGAGAGCGTGTTCTCTTTGACTCTACTACATACAAAAGTCAAGATTATTTTTACATATATATTTATCTACAGAGGAATACGAATAGTATTTTATTTAATTTAGCTGTCTCTTTATTATGTGCAGGGTATCTATTGATAGTTACAGTGACATACTACTGAGGAGAGGCCCACAATAATTTTAAATATCATCGTATGACTTTCGTATTGCGGCTCCCTTTCTCACGTCCGCGTTAAGAGTGTCGCCTTTGTCAGCGCAAATGACTGACAGTTTACCTAATAGAAATTTTCTGCACGTTGCGTTTTGTAGACACATAGTTTTCCCATTAACAAATTGTGCGGAAAATATGAATAATAATAATAATAATATTCATGAATAGGTGTGCATATGATCTTGTCGCTAATATTGAATGCATTTAAGCCACTTTCACCATATGGTTGGCTACGCGCAGCAAACAATATATATTAAGGTTTGCAAGAAATGCAAATCTAATAAAAATCCACTTTGTGAAAGTATGAAAAATGACGATGAATTTCATTATAAATGCAAAATTATTGTGGGCAACGAGATAAAAGGGCTGCTAAACGCGCCCTGTGGCCGCGTCGTCATCATCGTCATCTTCTTTATCAGCATCAGCATCAGCATCAGCTTCGGCATCAGCATCAACGCTGGACAGCTTCAGTAAATCTGATCAAAATCATTGATGCGCAAAGCATGAGAAAGTAGCTGCAGCGAATCGTGGAGCTTGGAGCGTGGAACGTGAAACGTGGTGCATCCTTCAGTCGCACAAAGTTTCAGCTAAGCTGTTGATAACATTGATGATAACAGCAGGGAGTGAGGGGGGGTGGGGGGCAGAAGGAGGAGGGGGAGGAGGAGGAGCTAACCGGAGCGATAATGGGTGAAGCCACAGCCTGGTAAACCGTAGACAGTTGCCAAGGATAGGAAGGCACGCAGCTCAGGTGCGTGCGCTGCATTAAGAACATTTGCGTTCAGATGAAATTTGTTTTCGTACCCTGCACATTCCTAATGTGGGTAGACCGGACTAAGTGAATGAACAAAATATTTGTAGGTACGTGGCAACTTACTGTTATCCGTCGCATTGGATAACAGAATATGTGTCGATCTTCGGTGCAGGGCATTTTTGAGCCGATGCAACCCTAGAGTCGAGGAATGGTGCTTTTTGTTTTAGCTTTAGCAGGTGATGAGCGCAGAATTATTCTAAAAGAAGGAAGGAGCAAAACTGGCAAGGAATGCATAATTATTAGCAGGACGCGGTTGGCGTCTGTGTCCATTGACATTGAGCCAGGCAAATTATGGCAAATGTCGCAGAGTAGCGTCTCAGTTAAAAAAGCCAACATAATCTAAGCGCTGCCCCGCTGCCCCGCTGCTCCGGTGCTCCTCCATCTGTTTGGATTCGGAACTGGCACGCAATTATTTGTATAGGAATTTAAATTGAATGTCAGTCTGTTTGTCTCCATAGAAAAAACAGACAGACACACCCACACACACACACACACACAGTTGTTGGGAAGAGCTCTAGTCGAAGTCATCTGTGGGACTCCTTCATGCGCACATCTACTCGTATGTGAGTGTGTGTAAGTGTGCTCGAGTGTGTGTGTGTATAAGAGGTCCTCCTGTTCGCCTGCTGTAAAATTCCAAATTTGTTTTATTTGATTTCTGTGCTGCTGCTGCTGCTTCGCTCGTTTTCTTGCTCTGCTGCTGCTTGCTACTGCTGCATATTTCCCTTTTTATGCAAAATATATGCTATAAATGCCACGCCCACCCACCTACCTCTCTCCCTCTCCCTCTCTCCACTCTCCCTTTCGCACGCTGACTATGGGCCGCCTTTATTTGAATATCGTGTCACATGTCGCACGCAGTTAGTTGCCGCCTGTCCCGTCCGACCGTCCAACCGTCCGATGTTGCCGCTGCGACTGCCGCTTCGTTGTTATTGTAATTGTTGTAAATGTCGCCAGCGACAATATCACATTTGCATATTTTTGTGCAAACACACGGCGACCCCGACCCCGACCCCGACCCCTATCCCTATCCCTATTCCTATCCCTGCCCCAGCCCCTGCCTCCCCCATAACCCCTACATATCTGCGACAATCCACCCTTTCCTCCTTCCAGCATCCCCTTTGTGTGCATTTTTACTTAATTTTATTTGTATTGGATTTGCGCTGATGTCTCCTTGAAGCCCACTTCTACTGCCGCGCCAACTGCTCCTTTTGCTGCTGCTGCTGCTGCTGCTGCTGCTGTTGCTGCTACTGCGTTTTGGAATTTTGCAATTTTCACAATAAATTTTAATTCAATTTACTGTTAAGTTCACACAACTAAGCGGACGCGGAAGTGCACATTCTGGCATGACAATCGTCCTCCGGCAGCGCAAGCTCGACAGATGCATCCTGCAGCTGGAATTGAAATTTGAGCTGGAGCGCTCGTTATCTAGATACAAGATACAGTGTTAGTTGCCATTGTTGAACTCTTATTCGAAGTTCTAGTCTGACTGATGCAGATACAGGGTATCAAAAGTGCAGCTAGGCGGTCTCTCTGTTCTAAACTTTTGTGTAGTCCACAAAGTAGGAAACTTTATTAGCTTCCGCCATAGCTGGTAACTACTGTACTGGTAAGACTGCTGGCACTGTCTTTGCAACTGTGGCCCAAAGTACGCAATAATTTGTACATATTATGGTAATGGCCGGCGCGCATGTGCAGCGATTTAGATTCGGATTGTGCGGCCCTAAGCTAACTGATTAGTTTAAAGTGAATTGAATGTGAGTGTGAGTGTGAGTGTGTGACTGTGTGCGTGTGCGGGTACACACATAACTACTTCTGACTACACTCATTTGAATTTCCTATCAAAATTGTCATTCCCTATTGGTTTAGTTTTACTGCTTTTGTACGACAATAATTGGCTATGATGGCGAAATCAGCACAGGAGTCGCAGCACGGAATATCCCCGTCCGCTATTCTGTGAGTATAAGCGCAGAACGGAGTTTTTACGGATTAAACTTGTAGCGCCTTGCCCAACAGCCCGTCAAAGTCTTCGGTTTACGTTTATAATCCGTACGAGAAGCGAACTGTCGAGGTTCCCTTGAAGTAAGTAACCTCGACCCTGTGAAAGGTTCATCGATAGCTACTGACTTGTGATTCCCGATTCCCGACACCCAACTCCCAACTCACAACTCCGCCCGATTTCCGCTTCGACAGCAACTTTGATGCATTCATCTCGCTGTTGAAGTGTGTGATTGGCACCGGGATTCTGGCCATGCCGCTGGCCATCCGGTACTCGGGGATTGTGTCCGGCGTGCTGTTCTCTGTGATGCTAATGGTGCTGCTTACATACTGCATCCACCTGCTGGTGTGTATATGCAGCCCTTTATGCTGCCTGTGTACGCCCATTCGGAATTATTTGCATTTAGCTTTCCCGTACAGATCACTGGAATGACCGAGTGCTGTCGACGCATCCACGTGCCGCAGGTATCCATGCCGGAGGCCGTCCAGATTGCCTATAAATTGGGACCAGGCTATGTGCATTGCTTTGCCCGCGCCGCGGGAGTCTCCACCAGCTGTGTCCTGGTCTTTGGTCAGTTTGGCCTCTGTTGCGTCTACATTGTGTTCGTCTCCAAGAACTGTAAAGAAATCGGCGACTATTACTTCAAGGACTACAACGAACGTTTCTATGTGTTGGGTGTCTGTATCCTTCAGCTGCCGTTCTTTCTGATTCGCAAACTGAAGTATTTGGTGCCGCTGAATATCGTCTCCAATGTTTTACTTTATGCCGGTTTCTTGTCCATTATGTATTATCTGTTTCAGGGGCTGCCCAATCTTCAGGACCGCGAAATGTTCAAGCCAGCCTTGGATTACATGATGTTCTTCGGAATAGCCGCCTTCTCGCTGACAGCTGTTGGTTCGGTGGGTAAAAGAGAAGCTTTCTAGAGCGTAACCTTAGTTAAGGCCTTCGTGTATGAGCAGATGCTTGTCGTTGAAGCCAACATGGCCCATCCAGAGAGCTATCTCGGTTTTTTTGGTGTACTCAACCTAGCCGTGTTCTGCATCCTCTGCTCAAACATATTCTTCGGAATCATGGGCTATTGGCGCTACGGAGAGCAAGTGGAAGCCAGCATTACGCTAAACATTCCGCAAAATGAGGTGTAAGTCGGTCACACCTTGACCGTTCTTTTGTCCGAATAATTGCCTTCTTTCCAAAGTCTGTCCCAGTTCATCAAGATAGCCATTGCGGTCGGCATCTTTCTGAGCTACCCTTTAAACGGATTCGTTTTCATCACGGTTGTCTTTAGCGACTACGGAAGTGACGCGCCCCAACACAAGTGTCGTAATACCTTGGAAATCCTGGTACGCCTCTCCTTTCTGCTATGCACTGGTAGGTGGAGCAGCATGAATGAGTCCTTTCCATCCATGTTGCCCAATACTTCGTTTGTAGGTGTTGTCGCCGCGGCGGTTCCCAATTTGGCGGCTTTGACCGAGCTGGAAGGCGCATTTTCCCTCTGCAACCTAAATCTTCTCTGTCCGGCTCTGATAGACATGTTTGTGAACTACGATTCAGGCTACGGGCGACTGCGTTGGAAGCTAATACGCGACATTCTGCTAATAATAATCGGAATTAGCTTCGGCATCGTGGGCTGCACAGTGGCCATCCAGCAGCTGGTGGCTGACCTAACGGGGACGTCTCAACACACCAAAAGTTGAGGGTAACTTCCTAATGCTGCATTTAACAGTTAAATCCTTAGCTGTATTTAAGCTTGTTTTCCGTGGGCTTAACATTATTTTTTCCTTCTGATGCTGCCGTTGTTGTCTGTTAAGCTTTGTTGGGTTTTAATTAATTGCCGGGCAAGTGTTTGCCGGCTGTTGTTCATCCAGGCTAAGCCAGTGCCATTGCTTCCCAGAATTTGTATACATACTGGATCAAATTTACAGCCAAATGATACTCTGTTTTCCTTCGGGTCACTCTGTGTGTGGGTGAAGCTCAATAAAGATCTGTGAATGTTGTCAATATGTGAGCGATGCAGCAGGAAAGGTATTTGCGAGAAATCTCGTACAAATGAATGGGAGCCATAACTGCACATAGCATAAATCAAAGATATTGCTACAGGGTATCTGGCAGTCGACTCATTCAAATGACGACTATTGTAAGCGATAGATAGTAGAGAGCGGAGGACAAGCCTTAAGCCGAGTTGCTCAAGTGAGCACAGCAGCTGGCATGGCTACAGAGTAGCTGGCAGTCGAGCACGGGACTCCCACACATGGTATCGATTGTTGGTGGCATTAATTAGGCACTGCCTCGGCGCACGTAAGCTGATCAACTGCGCAAATCATTTTAAATGAAACGAGCTGTAATCAAATGCAGTCAGCCAGCCAGCCAGGCAGGCAGACAGACTGTCAGACGGACTGTCATACAGACAGACAGACAGACAGTGAGCCACAACAATTGCGCCGAGTCCTTTGCGATTCTAAAATTGAATTCCTTGCCTCAGCGGAGCCCAAACACAAAACTTGCTGGCAAAGTTGGTAGCTGTTGTGGCCCCAGCACAATAAACTAAAAGACAAATACAAATACAAATACAAATACGTATACAAATACGTATACAAATACGTATACAAATACGTATGCGAATGGGCCGAGACGTCCTGCCGTTCTATTCCTCGCAAGTACTGCAAATATGTATATAAATAGGCACAGAAAGGCAACTGCAACTGCAACGTCGACGACGACGCCGACGTCGCCGCCGACTGTTGACTGCGGCAGTGTAAATAGCACGGCGAGCGAAATACAATAAAAAAATAATAAAACAAAAAGAATACAAGTAGGAAAAGGCATGATGCGAAAATAGTAAAGCAGCTCCTCAAGGAACTGCACGAGGACGATTGCGACCACTGCAGCAAACAGACAAAACACAATTTCCATTCTTCAAATAGGAATACAAAAAGAATAAATAGAAGAAAAAAAAAGCAGAAATCTTGCAACTGCCTGCGACAGTGCCCGTGAAGGAGAGTGTGAGAGAGAGAGATAGAGAGAGAAGAGGAAGGGGGCTGGGGGCTGGGGGCTGAGGGTAAAGAGCAACAAAGGCCGAGGCTGTTGTCCTCGGGCATGATTTTTGCAGACATGTTGCTTAAAACTTAATTTACAATCGCTTGCTGTGGGCCTCAGCCTCAGCCTCATCCTCAGCCTCAGAAATCAGCTAAGCAAGCGCCAACCAAAATGAGATCCAGCCTAGACGGAACTCAGGAGCTGGGGACAGCGCCAGCTGCGACTAGTCCTAGGATAGGAAAATTTGCAGCCTGCGGCCCGCTACAAATAATTTTCGAATGCGAGTATAATTTTTGTTAGGCCTTGCCCAAAAAATGGCAAGTAGGGGATTTCCTTTGCTTGGTTGTCAGTACAGCATCATGTTAGTGTCATTATCAAACAATTGCGCGCTGCAAAGTCAGCTAAAGAGTCCCAGCCAGGCAGTCAGAGAGCCGCACAGCCACACAGCCACACAGCCACACAGCCAGACAGCCAGACATTCAGCTCCCAGCGTCTTCGTTTACGTCACCAGATCTCACATGGGCCGTCGGAAAGTTGTCGCGCTGTCGCACATGGCGGCCCGCAAACAATGCGTGCCACAACTTCATTCTGCGGAGTTTTCCACCTCCTCCCTTCTCCTCTCTCTCTCTCTATCTCTCTCTCCTGTATGTGACAGTCCTGCAGTTGGCTGCCAAAACGTTTCGCAAATTGAAAAATTCCAATTTTAATACAATTACTCGAGAACAGAATAACAAAATATCTACAAGAATTGCGCCTTAAGTAGAGTTCTTAGCATTCATTTATTTTCCACATATTATTTGTCGTATGACTTTCTGCCAATACACAGACAGATCACCAAACTTGGCGCTTAAAGCACACTTGTACCGTAATTGGTACATTTTTAACACATCCGTGGATAAGAACAAGAAACAAATATAAAGTAACTTATTAATCTTATTACGTACACACATACATACATACATATATCGAATTTGTAACGGAGTTGGTATTTAATGTTTTCTATTAATTCTTTTCTCGCAATTCAACAACAAAGGAAAACGAGAAAGAAAACAAGAGTCAATAAAGCTGCTAAATTCAATAAGCAAAGTCAAAAGTCACTCGCAACACTTCTCTCCACCTGTTTCATTACTACTAAATAAGTATTTGATATATGTATATATGTGTATACATATGTGTATATATGTATATACATATATATAAATATGTATATGTATGTGTGTACATGTGTGGTTACCTCATGCTTTGTCAACTGACTTTGGCACGTTTCATTTTTGCCATCCCACATTTATTTACTTGGCTTGCACTGCGACGTCGACGGTTCGTTGATGTGGAAGGTGGACGGTGGATGTTGGATGTTGGATGGTGGAAGGTGGAAGGTGGATGTCGTTTGCGTATTTGGTTTGGCCACACATTCCATATGGCAGCGAGGATTTGTCTTTGCTTTAGTTCATTCTTCATTTCAGTCCCTGACAAGTGAAAGCGCCTAAAAGCGGCTGAGGATGTGTTTTGCATGCTGAAGGCATTTTAAATTACACACAATGGTCAAACAGGGGTGTGGGGGAGGGGGAAATAAATTAAATTGAAAGCGCCGCAGAAAATTGTCACAGCACACAGAAGAAGAGCGAGAGCGAGAGCGAGAGAGAGAGAGAGAGAGGGAGAATCTTGGAGTTATCTCAAGTATTTACTTATTTATTTCTTATTCAATGAAATTTACTTGAGCATTTTCCAAGCAGCAGAAAGAAACTGCCCCAAGTCACATACGGGGTTCCTTTTTTGGAATGGGATAAGAGGAGGGGGAGGGTCCGGGTGCTGGACATGTGCAATTTGAATTGTGCAGGCTCTGGGCTACTGACATGGAGTAATGCTGGTATGCAAGCTGGAATCGCTGGATTTGCTTACAGTCATTCATCTTGACGAGTTTGTCCCTGGCATTTGCCTTTATTTTTTTTTTTCTATTTTGCGGCATGCGAATTGTAGATTTTTCAACCAAAATGCTTTGGCATTAGACTATCGGGAGATAATGCAAATACAAAGGGCGGGGCAGGAGGAGGAGCTGGAGACTTCACTCTGCATACCAAGCAACTGGTCAACAATGTGCCAGTGCATAAGTTGGCATTATGCAACAAATATGTGTAGCCTGTAATAGATACAAAGCAAGAGAAAGCGGCTGGACGAAGCAGCACGAGCACGAGCACGAGCACGAGAGGGGTAGGCAGGAGCGGACAAATGGTTGTGGCTAAAACATTAAAAATAGTTCGACAAGTTGAATTTCAGAGCTTAGAGAATCAATTTACCCAATTTCTGGTCCGGCTGCTCGGGTTGCTTGTTAACTTATTTGCATGGCTAACCGGATGTGCATCTTAAAGATATGTTGAAGCAAAAAGTGCACGCAATTAGCAACTGCAGTGGCAGACAAAGAGGAAATTAACTGGGCATGCAACTAATTAAGTGTGTGAATTCCAATCAACTCGAGGCGAGTTGTAGCTCCTGCTCCTGCTCCTTCTCCTTCCCCTCCACTCCATCTTCCTCCTCCTCTTCTTCTTCCTGGCTATCTCTCCTCGTGGGCTGTTTGTTGCCTCGTCTAATGAACAAACTAATTGCAACGGCAACTGCAAAAGTAATCAAAGTGGCAGTCAGTACCAAACCAAGTCTCGAGCTCTCGACTCTCCGCTCTCCGCTCTCCACTCTTCACTCTCTACTCTCCACTCTTGAATCTCGAGTCTTGCGTCTCGAGCAAAACGGCAATAATAACAAAACTTTGTTGAAGAATTTTGAGAATGTTGCACAAATATGCGCAAAATGCAAGAAAATATGCTTGGACGGGGGCCTCCCATATGCCAAAATACAAACGAGAGCGAGACGGCACTAAACAGAAAGAGAGAGAGAGAGAGAGAGAGAGAGAGAGAGCAACTGCGCTCAAGTGTTGTTGCTGCTGGCTTATATCAATAATTGCCAAAAGCAAATTGGAAAAGTTATGCGCCTGCAGTTAATGCGACCAGCGGAAATAGTCGAAGCCCATAACGGGAGCAGCAGACGCAGCGGAAGTACTTCAACACACACACACACACACACACACACACACACACACACACACACACACACACACACACACACACACACAAACATGTGTGTATAGATTTAAATTTAAACATACAGATGTAATCTTTGAGTTGATTGTAGAGCATACACTCGTGTGATAAAGTTCCTAACTAGTTGGATACTGTTTATATAGCTTAATAAAGGCAGAGTATTCGAAGTGCGTTTAGCAGCGAGCTCATTTTGTTGCAGTTCCTGTTTTGTTTTAATTTTTGTATGGCAACTTTTTTGGAAAAGTTTCGAAGCCGCTCTCGAAGTATCGACATTGGCATCAATTTAATTTTGGACTTCTTCGACTCTACTTTGCATTATTAAAACTGCGGGCCCAACTTTTCGAGCGGCAAACTTGGAAAATTTGTCGGCATTGGCAATGAAAGCAAATGTTCAGCTCAGCTAAGCGGTTTATGCGGCTCATTGAATTGATATTTGCAATTAGATCTAGATCTAATGACATGATTAAGCAAATGCCCAAATCTCCACTATATAAGCGAAACTCTGATTTTCTGGACTCAGTTGTAAAACAAACTTTACCATGAATACCTTTTACCTGCTGCTTCTAGTTTGTTTCTCTGCCGGAGCTGAGGTTCGAAAGGAGTTGCATTGATGTTACGTAATTATTGTGATTAACAGCATCGACTTCTTCCTTTGATAGTCGCGATATGCCAAGATCGAAGCTAATCTGGCCCTGACTGTGATCGAGGATGCACCGCGACAGTTCAGCGAAGAACAGGTGCGAATTTGTGCCCAGCAAACGGAACTCTCCCTCCAGGAGCTGGCCAAGTTCCATGCCCGGGACTTCAGCAATGTGACAGAGGCGACCCAGTGCTTCACCCATTGCCTGTACGAGCAAATGGGTCTGATGCACGACGGGGTCTTTGTGGAGCAGGACTTGGTTAGTCACCTGTCGGATCTGAGTAATCCCACCTGGTGGTCACAGCGCGCCTGTCATTCACTCCGCGGCGCAAACAGGTGCGAAACTGCCCACAAGATTCATCAGTGCAAGCAACAAATCCAGACTGAAAAGTTAAACTTGGAGCAGGATAAGGCCGAGGAAAGCTCCTCTGCGGCCGAGTTGTCAACGACTTCTCGTTACGGAAGTTAGGAAAACAATCTTTACTTTTGTATTTGGTTGTGGGCTTAATAGTTTAATAGTTAATGTAATTACCTATTAGATGGTGCTGGAATCCCTTCTACGCTTAAATCAAACACCTGCAAATATTATTCAATAAAATATTGAATGGAACTGTCTGTTACCTACTCAACTACTTAACCGTTAGCTCCATGTGACATCCTGTTGGTAGCTACTTGCACTTTGCCTTAGTCAAAATCCTGATTCGGAGTCAGCAGTTTCTGTCCTGCCTGGCCTCTATTAGGGGGGGGATTGGATGGTTCAAGGCAAAGTTCTAATGCTCTTAACGCTTATGTCTAACCACCCGCTTATAGATGTGATAAAATGTGTGTGTGTGTGTGTGTGTGTGTGTGTGTGTGTTTGTGTTGTGTGCAGGGATTTACTGTTACTTCCTGTCGGTCGTCGCCTCGTACTCGCATTCAGCCTTTTGCCTGGCACATCGACAGCCGTCGAACAAGTTTTGACATGTCTGCCTTGTAATGCGCTGAAAGTAGTTTTATGTCCAGATTTGGAAGAGGATGTTCTCTGGCAACTATCTCTGTACATTCTCTTTGGGTGGAAAACATAATTTTTAGTGGGAGCTGCTGTTAGAGATGCATTTTAAAGCAGCTCCTCAGTTAATATTCCATTTGGCCGCAAGCTTGGCCGGCAGTAAATCAAATGAATAATTTAAGTTGAGCCTCGTCGATCTGTCGGGCGCGTCAATGATTCATTTTTTGATTTATATCAGCAACAACTCGAACGGCAACAACAATAACAACCAACAACAATTATATAAAGAGAGCTTTGGGTAATTGCATTAAATGGCATGGAACCGAGCCCATCGTCGAACCCACCGATTGGACTGGACTGGAGTGGAGTGTATTAAAGGAGTGGGGAGGGGCGGGGGGAGCCCCACAATCAAAGAAAGGGCCGTGAAAAAAAGCATTTGGCGTTCAACATCAGCGCACAAAATTCCAATTTATTTTAATTGATTTATTAATGATTGAAATGTTGCATAAATGTAACGATAAATATTTTATTTTATTCATTCTCCCCCACTCTCTTCTCCCCACTGTCTCTCTCTCATTCTCCCTCTCTCCCTGGGGTAATTTTGGTGAGATATAAAAGAGGAGGCTCTCAGGGTTCCAATAATACGCTTTGTCAAACATAACTGAGCCACTTAGTTCGAAAGGAATTCGGAGAAGGGACCCGTAGCCGAGGCCGAGGCCGGAGCGGGAGCGGGAGCCGGAGTCGATTCTCGCTTTGCATTGCATATTTGGAAAGTGGCGCTGCAATGGGTCTCAAGATTAGGCATAATTATGCAATTTCCTCTTTAACGCTCAGCCAGACAGACACAAAAGAGTTAAATTCAATAAAATTTACATTTAACCACAAAAACAACTCAAGTTTTGCAGCCGCCAACAAAAAGTGGAGAAAAACGAGGCACAAAGTTGAGATAAAGTTGAACAAAGGAAGGAGATGAGACAGAGACAGAGACACCGAGAGAGTGAATGTGTGTGAGAGGGAGGGAGGGAGGTAGGGAGGTAGGGAGGAGCGAAGTCTGGTGCTGGGTGCAGATGCAGAGACTTATGTAAATTGAAATTCAAGCGCTCGAAAACAACAACAGCAACAACAAGAAGAAAAACAAGAGCACAAACAACTGAGAAAACAGCAGAAAAACTGACGGTAGTTATAAAGAATTTTCATTCATTTCGAATTACGCTGTATGAGTGTCAAAATGGCGGCGTTTGGCCGTAAGCCATAATTGAAGGCAAGGCTTATGAGGGAAAGCGCGATGGCCAAATAGGGGTTCGGAGTGTGGGCCTGGCCCAATTGGCTGGCTTCCTCGCCTCAGTCAACTGCTGCGGACCAAAATTCAATTTCATGCCGCGTGACACAAAGACAAAGGCAGGCAGTCGCAACAGCCGCAGCAGACAGACAGACGGACAGACAGTCGGACAGACAGTTCACAGTTCGCAGTTCGCAGTTCGCAGTTCCCAGGTCCCAGTTCTCAGTGCTCAGTTCACAGTTCCCGGCTACTAATTCCAGTTCCCCCGGTGGGCGCGCAGCTGGGCTAACGACGTCGTCAACTTGGCATTCACAAATGTGCGCACTTGGCTCAAAAGAATTTCAAATTAGCCACTTTTGCTTAACAATTGGCACAGGCGACAAATTAAAACCGTGAGGTGGGCTGAGGGGCTAAGGGGCTGATAAACGAGCCGAAGGGGGGGGGGGGGGTTCTGCTGGGAACTCAGGTGGGGACTGACACAGCCGGCGACAATTTAAAGTCAAGTGCGGGTATTGAGCAAAATAATTGCCGCGCGAAATGCACTCGAAATGCAGATAAGTGGACAGAGTGGACGACGTGGACAGAGTGGACGCTCTGCGGGCTGACTTCGATCGCCCATTAGCGCCATTTGCTCCAATCAACGTTCTATATCTTCGCCTCTATATACTCGTATAATCACATGTACGAGTACATATCTCGACTGGCAGCCAAAAGCAAAAGCAGCTGCTTACCAATGCTCGACGACCGGCTAAGTGGCTAAATTTCTATGGAAAAGCGAAATCGCAAAACCAATTGAGAACGCGGTCTAGCCAGCAACAACAATAACAAAAACAGTGGCAGCGAAAACAGCAACAATTGCAAAAACAGGCCGCAGTGTTAACCAAGCCAATGGTCAACTGTGTGGTCCAGGTGAAGCAGCTATCAGACACTAAGGATGAGCTTGCATCTCTTCGGCTTGATGTGGCAAAGGAACTGCCCATTTACTTTATGTACTTAACCTCAAGCTAAAACTATATAACTTTTGAAAATCGAACATAATTTGCCCGAGTTACAGTGCACCATCCTACAAAAATATGGAAGAAAATGGGATTTTTCTTGATCTTCAAAAACCAACCCACGTAATTTTCTCAAAAAATCTCAAAATTTAGATTTTCAAAATGTGAATATCAATCGATACTGCTGGTTCATACGAGCCAAAAAATATATACCTTTTGAAAATCGAACATCATTTGCCCGAGTTACAGTGCGTCAAACCACAAAAATAGGAAAGAAAATGGGATTTTTATCGATCTTCAAAAACCAACCCACGTAATTTTCTCAAAAAATCTCAAAATTTAGATTTTCAAAATGTGAATATCAATCGATACTGCTGGTTCATACGAGCCAAAAAATATATACCTTTTGAAAATCGAACATCATTTGCCCGAGTTACAGTGCGTCAAACCACGAAAATAGGAAAGAAAATGGGATTTTTATCGATCTTCAAAAACCAACCCACGTAATTTTCTCAAATCTCAAAATTTAGATTTTCAAAATGTGAATATCAATCGATACTGCTGGTTCATACGAGCCAAAAAATATATACCTTTTGAAAATCGAACATCATTTGCCCGAGTTACAGTGCGTCAAACCACGAAAATAGGAAAGAAAATGGGATTTTTCTTGATCTTCAAAAACCAACCCACGTAATTTTCTCAAAAAATCTCAAAATTTAGATTTTCAAAATGTGAATATCAATCGATACTGCTGGTTCATAAGGGTTCATACGAGCCAAAAAATATATACCTTTTGAAAATCGAACATCATTTGCCCGAGTTACAGTGTGTTAAACCACAAAAATAGGAAAGAAAATGGGATTTTTCTTGATCTTCAAAAACCAACCCACGTAATTTTCTCAAAAAATCTAAAAATTTAGATTTTCAAAATGTGAATATCAATCGATACTGCTGGTTCATACGAGCCAAAAAATATATACCTTTTGAAAATCGAACATCATTTGCCCGAGTTACAGTGCGTCAAACCACGAAAATAGGAAAGAAAATGGGATTTTTCTTGATCTTCAAAAACCAACCCACGTAATTTTCTCAAAAAATCTCAAAATTTAGATTTTCAAAATGTGAATATCAATCGATACTGCTGGTTCATACGAGAAAAAAAAATATATACCTATTGAAAATCGAACATCATTTGCCCGAGTTACAGTGTGTTAAACCACAAAAATAGGAAAGAAAATGGGATTTTTCTTGATCTTCAAAAACCAACCCACGTAATTTTCTCAAAAAATCTCAAAATTTAGATTTTCAAAATGTGAATATCAATCGATACTGCTGGTTCATACGAGCCAAAAAATATATACCTTTTGAAAATCGAACATCATTTGCCCGAGTTACAGTGTGTTAAACCACAAAAATAGGAAAGAAAATGGGATTTTTCTTGATCTTCAAAAACCAACCCACGTAATTTTCTCAAAAAATCTCAAAATTTAGATTTTCAAAATGTGAATATCAATCGATACTGCTGGTTCATACGAGCCAAAAAATATATACCTTTTGAAAATCGAACATCATTTGCCCGAGTTACAGTGCGTCAAACCACGAAAATAGGAAAGAAAATGGGATTTTTCTTGATCTTCAAAAACCAACCCACGTAATTTTCTCAAAAAATCTCAAAATTTAGATTTTCAAAATGTGAATATCAATCGATACTGCTGGTTCATACGAGCCAAAAAATATATACCTTTTGAAAATCGAACATCATTTGCCCGAGTTACAGTGTGTTAAACCACAAAAATAGGAAAGAAAATGGGATTTTTCTTGATCTTCAAAAACCAACCCACGTAATTTTCTCAAAAAATCTCAAAATTTAGATTTTCAAAATGTGAATATCAATCGATACTGCTGGTTCATACGAGCCAGAAAATATATACCTTTTGAAAATCGATCATCATTTGCCCGAGTTACAGTGCGTCAAACCACGAAAATAGGAAAGAAAATGGGATTTTTATCGATCTTCAAAAACCAACCCACGTAATTTTCTCAAAAAATCTCAAAATTTAGATTTTCAAAATGTGAATATCAATCGATACTGCTGGTTCATACGAGCCAAAAAATATATACCTTTTGAAAATCGAACATCATTTGCCCGAGTTACAGTGCGTCAAACCACGAAAATAGGAAAGAAAATGGGATTTTTCTTGATCTTCAAAAACCAACCCACGTAATTTTCTCAAAAAATCTCAAAATTTAGATTTTCAAAATGTGAATATCAATCGATACTGCTGGTTCATACGAGCCAAAAAATATATACCTTTTGAAAATCGAACATCATTTGCCCGAGTTACAGTGTGTTAAACCACAAAAATAGGAAAGAAAATGGGATTTTTTTTGATCTTCAAAAACCAACCCGCGTAATTTTCTCAAAAAATCTCAAAATTTAGATTTTCAAAATGTGAATATCAATCGATACTGCTGGTTCATACGAGCCCAAAAATATGTACCTTTTGAAAATCGAACATCATTTGCCCGAGTTTCAGTGCGTCAAACCACGAAAATAGGAAAGAAAATGGGATTTTTCTTGATCTTCAAAAACCAACCCACGTAATTTTCTCAAAAAATCTCAAAATTTAGATTTTCAAATTGTGAATGTCAATCGATTCTGCTGGTTCATACGAGGCAAAAAATATATAACTTTTGAAAATCGAACATTATTTGCCCGAGTTACAGTGCACCAAAAAAATATGAAAGAAAACGAGATTTTTGCTATTATTAACAAAATGAAAATGGACTAAATATATAATATAAGTGTATAGCTTTTGGATTATATATTACTGATTCACTAGAAAATAATTAAATATATTTATATTTGACTTAAAAATGATTCCCGTTAGTCAGATTTGCCTCTTTAAAGATACGATTTAAGCACAATTTAAGTGCTGTTAAAGTTCAGAGGAAATCTGCGCGCCAGACAAACATTTCTTATTTATAACACCGTTTCTTTTTGCTTGTTCTGTTTTTTTTGCTGGTTTTGTCGCCTGTTCAAGCAAACTTATGGGCCTGGCAGCTATTTGGCTTGTGGAAGGACTTCACCGTTACAGTTGTCGCCCTCGTGTTGCCTACTTTTGGGCGCAAAAAAATTAAACCGCATCGAATGCGCAGCAAGTAAGAGGACAGGCGGACAAGTGTACAGACGGACAACGGGACAAGGGGATACGGAAAGCCAAAACCAGAGATCGATAAGGAAAAGCTGAGAAAAATGTAAATAAAGGAGCTCTCGATTGGTTAGCAACCGCAAAATCTCATCACGTTGCGCAAATAGAGCCGCGTGCTAGGCCGGCGTTCAAGTGTAGATTAAAAAATGGCCGCAAATAACTTTAGGCGTCGCTAAAGTGCTGGAGGAGGAGGAGGGGGAGGGGGAGGTGAAGGTGGAGGTGGAGGTGAGGGGCGCCTCTAAAAGTAGGCTAGGCGTGGCAACATATTCGCACTTCAAAATCGATTATACTGCCACGCCCCCACGACCTCTACGCGTGTGCGTGCGTGTGTGAGTGTGTGTGCGTGTGTGTGCGTGCAACTTTTGCTAAATCACGTAGAGCCAATTGCGAAATGCGAATTGCTGATTGCCAATTGAGAATTCGGCGATTGAGCGCGTGTTTACACGCCTAAAAGTGTGCTAGCAAGCATTTAATTGCGTAGTTTTGGTTAAGCGAGTGGGACACACGCCCATCCCCTCCCCTCCCCTCCCCTCCCCTCACCTCACCTAATTAGCCACTAGCTGGCATTTTTGCCATATCATGACAGCCCAATGAACTGACAACTGGCGAAACTTCCCTCCATATGGAGCGTGAAATTTCAATCAGTAGTCATAAGAGGCGCGTGGAGCTCACCAGGCGACGTGCCAAGGGCGACAGCCGCCGAAGTCAGCAGACGACAGCGGAATTTCTTCATTTACGGGAGCATCCTCGACGCTCCTGTCGACTCCGCTGACTGCTGACAGGACACCAGCGAATGCCGCGTTGCGGTTGCGGTCCCGTTTCTGCGGATAGATTTCCCAGCTGTTCATGTTGTGCCCTGTCCTGTAAGTGTGTGTCTGTGTGTGTGTGTGTGTGCCGTGCATATAATTGCAGACATTTGCGGCATGGCCCTACGCCTGCTTATTGTTTTAATTAAGAAATTTTAGCACTGGGCTCCATTAAAATGTGCCAAAGCTAAAGCTAAAGCCAAAGCCAAATCCAGAGCCAAAGCTGAATCTCCTTTCGACCAGCTACAAGACATTAATTTGCATGCTGTCAGCTTTCCAGCTATGTTTGTCCCTCTCTTTGTCTCTCGCAAGTCCCGTTGCAGCTCCAACTGCAACTCCAACTCCAACTCCAACAGCAGTAAGTTGGGCGCGCCTCAATTCGTCTTGTGGCCTCTGCTGGTTAATGAGTTATGTCAAAGGAAAACAATGTTTGTTACTTCATTTATATGCCATTATTATTTCTGTTGTGGTTGTCGTATCCATTCTACCTCCCCCCCTCTCTTTCTCTTCCGCTCCCTCTCCCTCGTCCTGTCTCTTTCGCTTGTATCTTAGTTTTTCTTTCAGCAACAACTATTCTTCTATTATGTTGCTTGTTATTTGCTCTGCTGCATCTCTCCTGCTGCTGCTGCAGCTGCTGTTGCTGTTGCTGCTGCTGCTGCTGCTGCTGCGTGCTGCTCCTTGGCTTCTTCTTCTCCGCCTCATTGTTGATGGCGAAAGTTTTTGTGCGGTTGCATTGCACCATGATTATGATTGTATTTCGTCATGTCACTATTATTTGCTGTTTTTCGCTTCAGCTCCGGTCCCGCAGCTTTTCTTCCCCCCTTCTTCCCCACCTTCTACGCCCCGCGTGCTCCTCACTCTTCTTCTTGCACATTAAATTTAATTTGCGGCAAATCAATTTCAAATTTAATTCAATGACAGATTCCGTTGTCTCCGCTTTTATTACTGTTATTATTATGTTTGCCATTTTTGCTTTACGAGGCAATGTGCTCCATTAATATCGCCCTCCGAATCTCTAAATTGACAATTGAAATTTGGCCGTAATTAAAACTAATTAGCTGCACAAATATTTGTCTTGCTAATGACTTTTGATGGAGTGTAACTCCAACTGTAACTGTTAATTTTCGAAACAGTTCCGCTGCAGCTAATATTAACTAATTCCGAATTCCGTTTGCCGCAAACAACGACAACAAATCAAAATTTCTATTAAGCTCCCTAAATCGTGATTAAGCCTTCTCGCTCGCCGCACTCGCCTCGCTCGCCTCGCAGGTGGGTGACAGGTGTGTGACAGTCGGCGGGCGTGGCAGCTGCGACATGTTGTGCACAACAAATAAAAACGGGGGAGCAACAGAAGACAGCCGACAAGAACAGTTAATAGCGACAAGCGCAGTTTATCAAATTAACTGCGCTTGCAGGAACACCTTTTCCTCGCTTGTTGCGGAGTGCTCCGGAAGAAGAGGAGGGGGAGGGGAGGGTTGTTGGTAAGGGGTTCGATGTAACGAGTTGTAAATGTGCGTGCGTCTCCCCCTCTCAGTGTGTGCGCGTGTGTGTATGAGTGTGTGTGTGTGTGTGTGAGTGTGTGAGTGTGTGAGTGTGTGAGTGTGTGAGTGCTGTCATCTAATGATAAATTGCAATAAAACACTCGTGATCCACAGAAATAGAAATAAAAGAAGAGACCCACGAATATGATAAATGGTGTTTTGTATTGTGGACCCCGCTCCCTCTCCCGCTCCCTCTCCCACTCCCTTACCCCTTTCCCAACCATTCTCCTCTCAGCAGCTCCTTTGGTCCTCGTGCTGGTGTCGGCTTTTTGGCACTGGATTTCGCACTTGGCCGCCGCATAACCGCGAGCGTCTTTTGCTACCGGAGTAACAGTTACTCAGCTTCCTGCACGCTTTACTGTTCGCTTTCCTCTTTGGGGTCTCTTCGGGTCTTGGCCTGGCCAACAGCAGTAGATGCTCGCCTTTGTCTGCCTTCCTCTCGGGCTTGACTTTTCTTACAATGGAAACACGTACATTTCTCAAGCGTACGTGATGTCGAGTATTCATCAAGCATATTCGTTTGTTTGGCTGACACACACTCACACCCACTCACACCCACTCACACACTCACACTCGTAAAACGGGATCGTAATGAAAACATTGTCGTAGCAGCTCATAGACGAAGCCAAAGTCTGGCTGTCTGTTGAACAAGTATTTGTTGTTGATTATTATTTTCGGTTTGTGAGATGCTTCTTCAACTTTTTACGGAACTTGTGGCACGGTCTGACAGCCACTTTACACGCTGCTTGCGATTCGCCAATTAAAGTTCTTGCAGCAAAAGCAGAAAGAAATCGAATTATTCTTTGTTGCTTGTGTGTTTGATGTGTGCTCTTAATTAACATTAACTATGCAAATTTACCGCCCAAGACAAGCAAATAAATGACTGAATAACACATCCTAATTTAGGACGATAGTAAAATGTTCTTTTGATATCGAAGTAAAACCAAAATAAACCTCATTTACCAGAGCAAGTACTTAACATAAGTGCCTGCTGTAAGCTAACAGCGCCTTGTGTGCTACTGTAATTACAAGGTATTGCGATTGCTACTGTTATACGCGCAACAGTTTATGGCAAGATGTTGGAGAGCGAGCGAACGGTTTTCTCTTATACATACGCTACTCTCTTGCGGCTTGCTCTCTCTCCAGCTCTCTCGCGAAAAGGACAACTTCGAAAGCGTTTCGTCACTTGTGAATTTCGAAGGGCCCGACCGACCAGGTTCTTGTCGTTATGTGTCGTCATTAATCATGCTTAAATATACAGGCCATATCGAAAGCAATTGTGCAATTTGGGCTACAATATTATTTCAATTACACTTGGCGACCAGCAACAAATAGATAAGCGTTTCGATTCGTTTTGTTTCATTTCGTTTCGTTTCGCTCGCCCGACGCTTGCCAAAATGTTGTCTGCAACTGTAACGGGGCTTTGCATGAGGCACAGGCGCTCAGCAGCCAGCTGACAGTCTTCCTTATTGATGACGTCGCTTGGAGCCAAAAAACGTAACCCACTTATTATCAGAAGCCCAACTCGGACAATGTCACGCACTTAATGCGGGCAGTGGAAACAGTGTGAATCACGACGAGATAAGAGAGATGAAGAGAGGGAGAGAAGGAAGAGTGGGAGATTGTCCAGTTTTAAGTGCAAGTGCAAATATGCAGATTGAATTCTTTTGCAAACTAATGCAATTATCTGTGTATCTGTGTATGTGTGTGTGTGTGTGTGTGTGCTTTTGTATCTTTCCGTGTCATTAGCATGCATGCTTGCACTGCCTCCCCATGGGTGGCCACACACATAATTCCGGAGTGTTCCGGCTAATGTGTCCTTAATAGCGACATCATCGCCGCTCGCGTTCGCCATGTGAGCTCCAAATGGAATTAAGTGTGCTAAAAACGGAAGGCTGCAAAATAAAAAATTAGTGAAGCTCTGTGAAAAGTGCAAGGAAATTAACGCTGCCTGTGACGGCCATTTCCACGCCTTGCTCTCTCTCTCTCTCTCTCTTTCTGTCTCTCTCTCTCTCTCTCTGTCACCAGAGATCCCTTTGCAATCCTTTTATCCTTATTTTCTCTGTGTAATATGCAAATGCAGCCTGTTCAGGCCACTTCGGAGGCTTGGACAAAAAGAAAAGCGTTTTATTTGATATTCTTCCATTAGTTTTAACATTTTCTCGCCATATGCGAAGCTCTGACATTTTCATGCATTATGTGATTCTGTAAAAATATATTTTGTTTTCTTTACGCCGGACACGAACCCTAAAAGCAAGTGCTTTGTCCAGCCTTGCATCTTACGGCCAGCGGGTAAAGAGAAACAAGGAAAAATGACATAAATTTAATGATGAACTAAGTATATACCGTAGACACTCAGACAGACAGACGGACAGACACACAGACACTCTTTCTTCGCACTCTGACTTATTTAGTTTATGCGTGCCAATTCATTACACAAGTATATGTACATCTGCCAGATTTTATGGCACACACACTCACAGACTTGGCCACACACACACACACACACACACACACTCCCAGAGAGAAGCCACAGCTGACTTTAGTGAAATTTACAAGCTGTCAATAATTTATTCGCCGGCAAAACTCTACAGCAAAAGTGCCGTAAATTGGCAGTTTCTGTTTTAGTTGTTGTTGTAGTTGTTGCAGCTGCTACAACAGTGCTTTTCTCTATGTGTGTGTGCGCGCGTGTGCGTGGCTTTTTCTGTGTGTAGTTAGCGGTAACGGTAATTGTAGCGGCATCAATTTCGCACACATAAATATTCATATGCGGCGTCCTATCAGCCAGCACAAGCAGAAGCAGAAGCAGAAGCAGAAGCAGGAGTAGGAGGATGGGGAGGGGGAGGGGGAGGGGGAGGGGGAGGGGGACGTTGAGCGGCAGATGCCGAAGAAGTTGCCTAGTAAGTGGGCGTGGCCATGGCGGCGGAAACGTTTTTGTAGCATAGTGTAGGGCGCATTACACAGGACTTGCGTGTGTTAATTTGACGGCGCAGGATTTATTTAATTTTCGTTTTAGGCATCAGACAAAAGGAGGCGTCTCTGAAAATCTCGAGCCTAGGCAACGGCAGCTGCTTTTGTGAGTGTGTGAGTGTGTGTGTGTGTGTGTCTGTGGCCAATTTATTAAAATTAATTAGCTGCCGTTTCTCTGTTTGCATGTGGTTTTCCAGCCGCAAGTAAAATATGCACTTTTATTTTCCTTTTCATGGCAGAGGCTGAAGCGGAAATTGTTTTAACAACCAATTTATTTACATTTCTAGATACTTTTCAAGCCGTTGCGCATACTAATGACAACCTAATATGCATAAAGCGTAGGCAATCCGAATCTAAAAGGAAACAAGAAAAATGCGAAAATATCTTAAAGTAATGTGCCAATCAATTAGGCTTTGGAAATTGATCCACCTGTTACCAAAATGGAGTGCGGTATAAGTCGAAGAACTATGTAAAACTATTTCAGCAAACAATTCTTTGAGATGAGACTTTGCGGGTGGTATTCCAGGTACCCGTTGCCACACTCCCTTATAGACTGGACAGTGCGGAGTGTCCTCTAAAACTTGCTGCGGCATTTGTTTATGTAATTTGGCCAAAAATGTTGTACAAAATGCTCAACAGCAAACAGAAAACAGCAAACAGAAAATTCGGAAAGTGTCATGTTTGGGGGCAACAACATGATGAAAGGGACCTGGGAAGGGTGGGGGTTGGGACCCGGACAGAAGTTGGCAGCCATATTGTGTTTGCTGCACAAAATTCTTGAAAGCTGTGCGGCAACTACAACAAGGAGCAACAGTATCCATATCTGTGCTTCTGTCCACGTCCCAAAAGTAGTAAAGGTCATTTCTGCTTGGCCATTAGATGTCGTGGTGTGTGCGCGTGTGCGTGTGTGTGTGTTTGTCTGTGCGTCCCATGGCCATGTGGCCAAAACTTCATTGCCCTCATTGGCTGTTCAAAATAATTACAATAGTTTAGTTTTGCTGCAAATATAAAAAACAACGGTGTTCTGTTCCAAGTGCCACTTTTATGAGCTGTCTGAGAGCCTTTTCTCTCCCAAACAGCTTTCATAATTTCTCTAATGGAAGTGTGATGGTGAGGGGTGCGGGGGAGGGGGTGGGGAGGAGGGCTCTGTCATTCTCCTTGTTTGATTTTAATTTACTTTGAAGTAATGACAGAAAATTGTGTCCAGTTCAGGTGGCGCAGCTCCAGACGCATTGCTATAATTACAAAAGTTTTTTAATAAATAGACAAACACACACATACACACACAACAAGGAAGGAAAATCAACGCAAAACTTTTTGTCACCAGTCCAAACAATGACGAGCAAAAGCCATTTCTGTTGTTAGCCTGGTTTCTGCCAAGTACAGTTAAAGACGGTTTTAAGCGCTGACTTGACATTCGTCGAGGCTGCGAAGGCTCCTTTTGTCAATACGGGCGATCAACTTAAGTCCGGTTTCCCATTTGGCTGATGAGCTAAAAGTGCTGTTCCCCACCCCCTCCCCATTTGGGCCTGGTCGGGAGCTACTTATTTATGTTTGTCTGCTGTTAATAAAAAGTAATGTCTGTGGAATACTTCTGCTGCAGCTGCGTTTGCATGCCATAGAGAACTCTGCCTCGGTGTTCCATTTGTCAAACGTCACTCCTCATGAGCTGTTATTATTATTAGCTGCAGGACGATAAGGACGATGGCTGTGACGTCACTCTTCGGAATTGCAACGTGCTGGCCACTGTTTCCCAGTTCCCAGTTGCCAGTTGCCAGTTCCCAGTTGCCACTTGCCAGTTGCCAGTTGCCAGTTGCCAGTTGCAACCAGCATAATTGTGCGTTTTTTGAAAAATTGCACTCCATTTTTTATGCCGCACTTTGCATTTTCTATTACTTCATTAGATGCGGCAAGCGCAAACAAAATGCACTCGCAGTGCAGTCCTTTGGTCCTTTGGTCCTTTGGTCCTTCGGCCCTGTCCATGTGTGGGTGGGTGTGACAATCCCTTTTTTCCACATAAGGAAGCTCCATATTTACAGTTTTATTTTTCAGTTTTTGACAGGGCTGCAAAACATTTCCAATTCAGCTGAAATTTATCGCCAGTTATTACTTTTGAACAACTGCTTCGAGGAAAAGCTGTTATTCCGAATCGGATTCGAGTCCCAGCTGTACCTTATCTTTGATTTCGTTATCTCCATTCCTCCCAACTAGGAAAAATATATGGTACAGTCAGCATTCAAGCGAATAAGTTGTTATTCTTATCGAGAACTTCTTTGTGTAGATGTAAATGTGAATGATTTGCATCCCTGGTTCTAAACCAGCGGGGAGGGGGAGGGGGAGGGGGTGTTCCATAAGTATACAATGATTAATGTCAAGCGAGTAAACTGCGGGCACGTATGAATGTACGTGGGTCACGGCTGAGTGGGGTGCGGGGCTCGAGGCCGGAGGGAGGGAACGGGTAGACGAGTGCAGGAGAGTGTGTAAAAAGCCGTGTGCAGGTAATGTGTACCTTTTGCAATTGAAACTCGTCATTTGCCAGTTAATTTCAAGCGTAAACAATAAAAAAGGAAAAGCGAAAAACGAGAAGTAAGAAGAGAGGAGCGAGGAGCGAGAAGCGAGAAGCGAGAAGCAACTGGGACGTAGCTACAAAGTTTCATTGCGTTGATGCTGAAAACTTTTTTTGTTGTCGTCGCAGCGTTTTAAATTTTCATAATTCATGAGATTCCCCCTTCGCTGCTCCACCCTCTCCTCTCCACACCTCCTTCGCTCCTTCCCTCCTTCCCTCCATCTCTCCATCTCTCCGCCCCTGCGTGTGGTGTTGTTCCTGACGTTTGTTTGGCACACACGAAAAACCGCGCTCAACTTTTTTGAACCGTGCTGCTAAAAAATGTTGAATCTCTGTTTTGCTCTGCGTTTCTAATGCCGCAAAGAGTTTATAGTTTAGACTCTCCGCCCAGGCGGCGAGAATGGACACGTTTGTGTGTTGCTTTGTAGGCGTTACAGTTGCTTCAACGATGAAAGTTAAAGCAAAAACTTTTGTTTTATGGTCTTTTATATGAGCTGTCAAAACTCTAGCCAAGCTCGCCACTGGCCCATCCCCCTCCCCCAGCAGCAGATAAATAGTCGACATGAGCGTCCAAATAGTCGCCAATGTAAGGCTTATAGCGCCCTCTCGCCCTCTCGCTCGCTCGCTCCCTCGCTCCTCCAGTACAACCACCCGCAAGCATGAGCGAAAGTTTTGCCACCAAAGTTATGAGTTATGTGTGAAAGTGCCAACTTTACACGCTGTCACACAATTTGCGCAATTTCTTTTGCAATTTCGCGACGAGCCGGCGTAACAGCCAGACAGACCGGCAGACAGACAGTCAGACAGACAAAGAGAGATGAGAGAGAGAGAGAGAGAGAGAGAGAGAGATATGTGTTGTCCCTGCGGTAGCCGCTTAAAGCGTGTGTAAAATTTAGTTGAATTGCCCGTCCGAGCAGCAGCGCATAACTAAAAACAAATTGACAGGGAAAGCGGCCACAGTTCGCTTTCAATATTTAAGGCCCTGTCCATCGAGAGCAGCCCCGGCAACAACAACACGAACAACAGCACGAACAACAACTCGACAACAACAATAACAACAGGCGCTGACCAACAGGCGCTGACATCCCGTTAAGTACTTAACCCAGAGTGCAAACAGCAAAAACAGTAACGGTGCAGAAAGAGGAAGAGGAAGGAGGCAAGTGGGATGTGGGAGCAGGGCAGAGAGAAGTGCTGTTATGCAGAGGCAAACAGAAGCTAAAAATCAGAGGGAGGCAGGCCAAACACTGGCCACCAATACAGACACACACACACACACACAAACACAAACAGAAACAGAAACACAAACACACACACACTTTCACACACATTCAGACAAACGGTCGATTAAAGATAAAACAGAATTGGAAAGAACTAAAATTTTAGGAGTTTTCGAATTGCTGCTCGCGGTTTCCATTGGATTTCATTATTCCAAAAAGCTTCACTTAGAATATTTGTTTTTCTCAATACGTACGAGTATGAAATCCAAATGAAATGATTTCAACATAATTTTAATTGCACATTTAAAGAGAAAATATTGTCTAGCTGCATTGAACGATAAAGCCATCTGTTCTACTAACTGGGCTTACAATATATTGATTCCAAGTCTTCGAGCCAATGGGCTATTACCATCAATTCTGATGGTGGAACCCCCTAAAACTAAATTGCCACCTCTGACTGTCCGAGCTGTCTGTGTTGGTATCTGTGTGTGTGCGTGTGTGTGTGTGATTGTTGCCACGTTGTTGGCGTTTTTAATACCGCACGCTTTGTCGTGTTTGACATTTTAATCGCCTTAAATTTTATGTTGAGGTGCGCAGGTGGCTTGCGATCCGCAGTTCGCATACACAGACGCACACACACATAGACACACACACACACACACACACACATCTATTTCAGGCGCATGGACAACACCATCTCAGGGGTTCCGGCATTCCGGCGTTCCGGTATTTTGGGCAACTTTATGCTGTGCAGCGGTCCACAAGTAAAATTTCCGTTCGAATTACTTTCTAATTCTGTAATGAATTGTTTTTGTGGGCTAACGAGAGAAATTTACATCGAGGCGGCATCAAAAGTTGCGCATACGCCCTCTCTTCAGCCTCCCCAAATGAGTGGGGGAGGGGGTGAGAATGTATTCCAGCCTGTTTATCTGTCAGAGATAAGAGCATGCAAAGTTCTCTAAGCACTTTTCTTGTTATTGTTTTTGTTCATTTTTTCCATTTTTACATTTTGTTGTTGTCGTTGTCGTTGTTGTTGTAGATTTTTGCCCATTGTTGTTGGCATAATTCGGTATCTTTCAACGGTGGCTGTGCCACTTTTGTGGCACCGTAACCACTCAGGCACTTATTTATTATAGTAGCCGGCTGTTCGCATTGTATTTGTCGCATTTTGTGTTCTAGTTGGGTGCTCGCCTTCCCCTCCTCCTCTTCTCCCCTCTTTACCATTCCCTCTTCCCCTCTTCCAAGCCACGAAGTTTGTTTAAGCAGCTGTGGTCCAGCTGTCGAAATCCCCTGCATAAATTGCCGGATTAGTATTGTTAACCGAAAGTTTTGTTTTGCATTTTAAAAAGGTGGCCAATCTAAAAGCAGCAACAGCAACAGCAACAACAACAAAAAACAGCATATGGCTAATAAAGTTGCAAATTTACATAGTTGGGCTTAGAGAGAGAGAGAGAGAGAGAGAGAGGGAGAGGGAGAGGGAGAGAGGGAGGTATTAGGTTATGATGAGGTTAAACTATCGATGAGAGTCGTCCTTTGATATTATAAAATATATATTCGTATATATGTACGATGTATGGATATTAATGAGAAATATGTTATGTGGAAGCTTTCCCCACTTTATTGTAAATGCTGTCAGACCCGCGAGCTGTTAGCTGGATGTGAAAGCTGAAAGCTGCAGAGTAGGTGCAATTTGTTGACTGCGCCGCGGGCATTTGTAGCATTCGATATGGTAAACAAAATATCTCTGTTTTTATAACTTTTTGATTGCCGTTGCTGTTCTGACAGGTGAAAAAGAAAAAACCGCCCGCAGCGATTACACAGCAAATGCGAGAACTATTTGCTGGCTGTGGGGTATCAACATCCACCTATTTCTCCTCCTCCTCCTCCTCCTCCTCAAGGCCTTCTCAATAACTCGGTAATGGAGCAGTGGCGTCGCCCAACAATGAGCACTGGAGCAGCAGGAAGTACTTAAGAGCAACGCAGAGCACTTCCTGTTTTTGTTTTGCCAATACAAGGAACGGCGTCAACGACGACAAAATTGTCGAGTAGAATTTGCAAGGCTGCAGCTGCAGCTGCTGCTGCAACTGCAACTGCAACTGCGGCTTTGCTTTTTGCTGCTCTCCAGTGAAGCCGTGTATATATACCGTTATTTTGAAAGCATCTTGTTACCTGTTTGCATTTTGTTATTCTTGGCTTCACTTTCGAGGAGCTGCTCTCGGTATCAATTCGCATCTTGAGAACTTAATATGCATTCCTTGAAGAGTGAGAGCGAGAGAGAGAGAATGGGTGGGAGAGAGAGAGACAGAGAGAGAGAGGCGAGTGAGAGAGGGGGAGAGTCGGCGAGCTCCTGCTGTTGGGTGGACTGCCAACACACAAAGCATTTTAATTTCTTTTATCCTTCATTACAGCTGCTTCCCTTTGGCTATTTCGTAGTGTTTTTCCTTCGTCCTGCTCGACGGCGCATCGCGGGCTTTCTGCTGTGTCAGATTACATACACTCCATTAACATTTTATGCGCTTGTATTATCGCAATTAAATTTTTAATGTTTTCATTTGAAGCACATTGCATTTTCATGTAGTCAGCCCAGAGCCCAGACCCCAAACCCCAAACCCCAAACTCCAGACCCTCCGCCTTTGGCATTGGCTGCCAAGCAATCAGCACACGCGGCACCGCAGACAAACACCGGCAACGTGTAGGTGGTGTAGGTGGTGCTGGTGGTGCTGGTGTAAACCACCTACAGCAGAACCACGAGCAACAACAGCCTCAACTGGATTCATTTTGTTGCCTCTGGCTAGTAGAAAGCAACAGCGGCTGCAACTGCAACAACATGGTGCATGTAAATGGATGTGCGTGCAACTCGGCTTTCGGTGCGACGAGTGGAAACAATTGCAACAGCAAAAAGCATTTTCTGCAATAATAATTTTAATGAAAGTGTTTGCCGTAATCACACAGAGTTTTGCAGCAGCTTCTTCCCACGTTACACTGAGAAAAGGAAAACTTAATTGTGTGGGCTTTCCCCTAGATTGAGATCCTTAACTTAACTTGGGGCAAACCCCATGCCAACTGTTTTTAGTGCTGTCTGCTTGGCGGACACACGTGTCGAGCAGGTGACGAGTCGCTTGATTCATTTAAATTGCATAATTTATGCACTTTAAGCGGCGCCAAAGAGTCAACGCAGCAGAAGCTCCAGACAATGGACGCTCATCAGGACCGCTCCCGATGACTGGGAGCCTGGCCTCCTTTTCTACGGTCAATGCTCGGTTACATGCATCGCTGCACAGGAAATGAAGCTTTAACGACTTTGACCCCTCCCAATCCTCCACATTTGCAGACGGGAGCTCCGAACCGGAGACAAGCGTAATCAGCAGCTGACGAGTGCCAAAAGAAAAGAGGAAGAGCCACAAATTCATTGCAAATGATTAAAATGTGCCATGGTGTGAACGATGGTGGTCACACAATTAGAATATCTCCAATTTGTGAAGGTCCTCTGTCCTCTTCTTTCTTTCTCTTTATCTCTGTCTGTGAGTGTGTTTGTGTGTGTGTGTGTGTGTGTGTGTGTGGTTGAGCAGCTCTTACAATCAATTCCAATGATGATAAATTTAATTTTTGCTGTGCACGCGACTCATGCGATGCTAAATTGAAACGTTCCACACGTACGGCTAAAACTATCACTGGCCGAGTGTGACTATGACTATGGATTAGCAGGCGGCAGGAAGTGGCGTCTACTCTTTCTTCTCTTTCGCTTTATGCTGTTCGCTTCTCTCTGCCGCTTGCCTCCCTCCCTTTCTCTCTGTTGCTCTTCGCTTTGTGAGCTGCTAAACACAATTCTCGTTGCGGTGTCGAAGGCAAAACTTTTGCTTTTTCCGTTACAAAAGTTTTCCTTTAGAAAATTGTGCGCTTTTGTATTGGAAAACTGGCAACAGCAGCTCAGCAGCTCAGAAGCTCAGCAGTGGGAGCACCAGCACCAGCAGCAACAGCAACAGCAGCAGTGGGAGCAGCGGAAGCAGTGGGAGCACGTGTGGTCCGTCTCCTCCTAGATTCTCAGTCGGAGCCATCAACACTTGCTCATGAGCCCTGAAACGTGTTTCCCATTTGCGAACAGTTTTTTCGTCCTTCAGCCTTCCTTTGGCTAAACTAACCTCAATTATTTGTCATTCAATACGATTATGGACAGGCTCTAGCTGGTTACCGCTATTTGACAATTGCGTTGGCCATTATGCGCATTGCATACTGAACCAAAATCCGAACTAGCCCGAAGCCCATCCAAAGACCTTTCTTTCCTTCCTTCTTTCTTTCTTTCTTTCTTTCTTTCCATGCCACACAATGCCATCGAAGACTAAGAAAACAAACTTCGGGCGCTGCGCTTTATGCCGGAGTCCCCCATCGGGGGCTGCAAACATGCTTTATTATTCCATTAAAGTAATATACATACTAGTTAGCTCTGCTACCTGTTCTATTCGATTTTCCACTTTTCCACTTTCCCACTTTTCCACCTATCCACCTTTCCACCGCCTTATTCAGTTTTATTCAGCCTTATTCAGCCTTATTCATTCTCGTCTTCAATTTTTTGGTGCTTGCAGCTGAAGTTCGCAGTGCAACTCACTAAAGTTCAATTAAAAGTTAGTCAGCATCGTTGACGTCGCCTTTCGACTGGCTTTTCTGCTTTAAGCTCTGCGTATAAGTAATTAAGGAACATTTTCAACATTTCCATTAAGTCGGAGCTCTAAAACTATGCAAACATTAACAATACTGATGGCTGTTTTTCTTATCATTTTATAAATTCAAAACGAAATCAAAAGTTTGAATACCGTTAAATAGAAGTTTAAGAGCTCTTCTTCGGTATCTGATAGTTTAGTTAGATCCCTTGGACACTCTTCAATGATGACCAAGTGCTTGTCTTATTGTTGGCTACAGAGTGCATTGACCATTATGTGAATTTCGACGTGGCCTTTATTGGCTTTCATGCCCCACCTTGGAAGATAAGTTTTCAGTATCATCTCCTCTTTCAGCACTTGCACTTGCACTTGTATTTGCCCTGTGCTCAACTTCAATTTCCCTCCGTCATGTAAGTCAATGTCTGTCCACAAACTTTTTGCAGCAACTACGCGCGAATGTCTTCATTATGCGTGGCTTTCCTTCCCTCTTACCCAGCTTTTCCAGCTTTGCCAGCTTTGCCAGCTTTGCCAGCTTTTCCTCTTTTCGGGCTTTGCTGGCAAACTTTAAGCACAACTTAATCAAAGTCGAGGAGCGCAAACGCGCGTGATAAAATTATGATTACTATGCAAGTATTTTGCAAATATGTGTGAAATTATCGCTTCCATGTACAGATGCCAAAAGTTTACGTGCACAAATCAACATAACAGGTACGCGGTTCGTCGCCACTAATGGGGAAGTTTGCCCTCATGACCACCGACAACGAAGGCAACACTTACGACAACGACAACGACAACGACAACGACAACGACAACGACAACGACAACGAGAACACTCGAGAAAACTTGGCTATGAGCAATGTCTGAATTACTAAATGTACGGCAAGGAAGAGGCACGTCAAAAACGTGATGTTTTCCTCGCCCTGATGCTAAAAATTAATGCAATAAAAAATGCAGCAGCAAAGCAGCAGCGAAGAAATATGAACCCCCTACATAGAATTTTGCATCTTATGTTGCGAGGCGCTTCATATGTAAGCAAGGGATCCGGGATCCGGAATCCGGAATCCGGATTCGAGTCTGTGTCTAAGTGCAGCCAAGGCAACGAATTTGACAGCCATTAATGTGAAGCCATCATTAAAACTGCACGAGAGAGTTGCGAGAGATTTGGATGAAGTGGAGGAGTCGGAGCTGCTGGATTTGAGATGCCGGCCAAGGGAGAGAAGGAGGCGAAGGAGAAGGAGAAGGAGAAGGAGAATGAGCTGCTGCCGAATTTGATGGCTTTTGATTCATTAGAAAATCACTTCATGGCATTTAATATGCAAATTATAAGCACTAAAGTCTGCTTTAACACACACACACACACATATAGATTCCAACACACACACACTCACACGCCCACACACACACGCATGCATGGAGAGGAAGCGGCATCTCTAATGCCGAAGTGGCTGCAGCTTTTGAAGTTGCGCGCATAATTTTCTAATTAAGTTTCGTTAGCTTTTCTTCTTCTTGTTGCTCCTCTTCTTCTGCTTGCACTTTGTGCCTTTTTTGTTGTTATTGCATTGACTTTTAAGTAGCTTGCCAAGATTAACTGACTTGGCTGGCAAAGTCATGAGCAGCGTCTCGCAAATGTCGTGCGTACGATTTCTTCATTTCTCTTCTTTTCTCCTTTTCATGCACTTTTAACAAGATTTTAATTTGAGCTCATTATGTTAAGCTGCTCAAAGGCGCAAACCTAAGAACCTAACAACCTAAGAACCTAAGACAAAAGAACATGGAATATGCATCAGAGGTGGACAGCCCCAAGAAGAAGGAAGCAGTACCCAACTTTTTCCAAAATCTGGGCCCTATGTTCTAAAGACTATTTGTGGCAATCTAATCGAATAAAGTTAAAGTTCAGCTAAGAACATCAATTACAGTTATTTCCAACTAGGTAAGTCGGATTCAGAACTAGAGACCGCAACGAGACAGATTTATGAATAAACTCTCACTTCGGTTCACACCGACTCGTCGTCACGTTTGGCTCGATAATTATGATGTGCAGATGTCGGCTGCAGTCGAGCGTGGCTTTAATTATGTAGTCCGGCAACCATGTCCGATTGTACCTACAGTTTAAGCTCGTTTTTTTTCCACACTTTCTGCAGTTTCCACACTTTTCACAGCCCTATATATATGCAGGTTTTTATTGCATAGCGGCAGGCACTCATTAATTGCGAACCGTTTGCAATGTTCGCAGCTCGTTGAACGTTGGACGTTGAACGTTGCACGCTGCATGTTGCACGCTGCTTTTTTTGCGGCCTCTAACGAATTCATTTCATTTCCGCTGCATTCATTTGCACGTCACCAACACAGACACAGACACAGACACAGACGCAGACACACACACGCAGACAAAGACTCGCACATAGAGAGACATTGCGGTCGCAATTTCATTGGACTGTGGCCACAAGCTCTGGCAACGACCAGCATTTGGTTGCACCATTTCGTTGCACACAGACTCGAACTTCAACGCGTTGATGATGACATTCCCAAAACGCAAAGTCCACATAGCGATCGTCCAAGTAGCACTGTGAATCTGAATCTGTAACGGAGCTCAGAGCAGAGAGAGCGGAGAGCGGAGAGCGGAGTCCGGTCCGGAGTCCAGCCAGAGCAGACCCGCTCTGGCATTTCCGTGTGCCGTTCCGTTTCGCTGTGCGTTGTTAGCAAGCAACTTCCGAGGGTAATTAATTCGAGTACTCCTCGTTGTCGTCCTCCTCGTCGCCGTTGCCGTTGCCGTTGTCGCTGTCGCTGTCGTTGTCGTTGTCGTTGTCTGTTTTAAACGACTTACAACTCGGATTACAATTAGACAAGCTGTTCGGTTTGCGATGCTGTTTTGGGCAAATAGTTGCCGCTGCTTTTTATTTTTTTCGCTCGCTCGCTAGCTCGCAAAATGAAAATTTGCATGTTGGCAGAACAAGCGCCGGGCCCACAAAACTCTGCAATTATTTACGCTGCGGTTTCATAGTTGCAACGTCAACGTCCAAATGACACTAGCTGAAAATCTGAAAATTGTATTTATGCAAATGAGGAGAGGAAAAACCACTGTGCTAACGATCATTGTTCGAGAGCTCTTAAAAAGAAATTAGGTGTGTTTTTTACCCAATGAAACAGACCTTCTTTTTCTTTTTTTCTGAAATTTGTGTGATATACGGGATTAATATTTATACGAGTACCAATTCAGTAACATTTCTCTTCTGACTCATCGCTGATTGCCTTCGACAAAGAAGGAAGAAAAGTAAAAAGTACATAAGAAGCATCAATCAAAAGCAAATCACAACACATAAAACTTCTCGCATTACCTCAAAATGAGGGCAAATAAAAAGAAACGCACAAAGTTACGACAAAAATTGCGTAGCCAAATCTCATTAAGAGAGGCAGGAAATCACGAAATCACAAAAAAATATATTGCCCACTTTAAAGGAATGCCGGCACTTCATCACACTCCGTGTCTTCCCTCTCGACAATAAGGACGAAATGTAACTAAACACCGAAAACACAGCCAGACATGTCCGAGGACCAACAAAATGGCCAAAACTTTAAATCATTCGTCACAAGACACCAGCCCAGCTGTGTGTATCAAGCAAGCCTCCCCTTTGAAGAGGATAGTGCAGGGTGTTATGCTGTCATAAAAAATTGTCTTGAGTATTAGTTTTGGTCTGTGACAAGGTGCCAGCCGGTGCTGACATTTATTCAGTGTCCACTCGCTTCTGCTTCTGTCCCTGCTTCTGCTGCTGCTGCTGTTGCTGCTGCTGCATTTATGCTGAGGGCTTCTTATCTGTGCGTCCAGGTTGAGCTCCTGGTTCCGTGCTCCCTCAGCTCGTCTGTCAGCGCGCAACAAAATATTATTGTTATAACTGCTGCTGCTGCTCCCTTTGCTCCTGCTCCTGCTCCTACTCCTGCTCTTGCTGCTGATTCTTCTTCACTCTAATGACAAACAAAAATCAACAGCATACAAAAGGTGGACGCTGGGAATCTAATATGCAAATCCGTTTTTTATTTTATACAATTATTCTTTTCCATTGTTTCAGTTAAGAGAACACTCCCGACTACGAATCAGCAGCAAAATATTTACGTCAAATATGAAAAAAGAAGCGCTGCGCGGCGCTTCTGCAAGAATTAGTTAATCAACGTGTTGCCACATATATATATATATATATACTTGATTCTAAGATGCATTCGTTTTAAAGTCTCGCAGTACTAATTAAGGCGCAAGCAAAAACTGAGTCCGCCTTTTGAGAAGAGTTACAGTTGCATGCAGAGGAAGAGGAAGATAAGATGGGAGCATCCATCATGCGACGGTGACATTTGCAACTGTCAAAAGTTTTGTTGCTTGTCGCTAAATTTGCAAATTTGCAGTGATTGACAATGCGAAATGTTGGCGCATATGTTACTCGAGTCCGGGAGATGGAGCCGGAAATGTTATGCTAATGAGTTATTGTTATTGTTACGTATGCAGCTGAGTGTGTGTGCAACACTGCATTTGTCTTTCGAACTGCCGACCTTTGCTTTTGCCTGCACAATAAAGAATCAGTTTGAGAGATTTGCGAAAAGCAAACAATAACGACATCGACATCAGTTGTCATAACAAACCCGGACACGAACACGGATACGGACACGGACACGGACACGGATACCGACAAGGACATCCCAGTGTGCATTTTACGTAAGTATTTTGTATATATGTATTTTTAGGACATTTTTGCAGTTGCTGTCCTTTTCAATTACGGCCCGTATATTTTTACGGCAGGTAATTGCTTTTGAGTGCAACGGACAGTAATTTGAATTGTTGCCATTGCAAATATTTTTATTCGGTAAGGCTTTAAGGTTAATGCCCAAAAGTATCCCTACACATATATCGCTCCCTCTCCTTTTCTCTCCTTCTCCCTCTTTACTCGGAGAGGCCGTCGATTACTACAAAACACATATTTAAGTAAGCATTCCGGCTTGGGATCTCAAGCTGTGTGTCATTATTAATCAATGGCCGTTGGGCCATGGCTTGATTAAATAGCTGCGTTAAAGCATGTCCCATACAAACACACTCACACCTATTTCTGTGTGCATGTGTGTGTTGGGTGTGTAGTTTGCAGCCGACTCTAATCAGTGAATGAAAATGTATTTGATTTATGATTCCCATCGATTTGCTGCCTTCTCTCAAAGGCCGCCCGCTGCTTAATGAATTATGTATTGGGTGTGAAAAAATAGGTTTCTATATGCGATTTCCCATTGATTAAACTATTTGATGTATAAAACAATTCATTTTGTCGATGGTTTGAATGTATGTTTATTTACCTTTCAAATATTGTTATTGTTATTGTTATTGTTGTTGTTGTTGTTATTATAAGTCTGGCAACTATTTTGTTTGCCTACATTCATAAACCAGCCCGGTACTCAAGAATACAAGTGTATAATAATAACCCACCAGATAAACAAAAACAATGTCTTATTTGTGAAAAGTTTCCCTGCTGCCACTTTTCGTTATTTATTTTGTGGGGATAATCGTTGATGTGTGCGAAAAGGGATCAGAGCCATCTTTTTGGGATTGGATAATATTGGGTATCAGTTATAAGCTGCTGGCAAAATGCTCTCTGTATACAGTTATAAATGCCACAATGATAATGCCTACATTAAAGCGTTTGATATGATCTCTCTCTATGATGGGGAGTTTCTTGAGCTGGAACGGGATCTGAAGGTGGAGAAGGAAGGTGGCGCTGAGCTGTGGCCATGTCTTGGGCTGCTGTCATAGCAACTGCTTATTTGTCTGCATTTCGGTGACATTTTTGCCATTAGCCAAATGTCAATGCTCAGCGCCAAGTGGTAAGAAGCACTTATAATAGATGGGATTTACAATTGTCGTCAACAACAGCAAGAACAACAAAGTGAAATCAGACAGAAGCGACGAGGCAGCAGGACCAAGCAGCAGGATGAAGCAGCCTGTCGACTGTCAGCTACCGGTTGCTGATTCTTGAGGAGGGGTTCGCTTAGGCAACTTCTTGTTTGGCTTGTGGGGAAGGAGGAGGAGAAGGAAGAGGAGGAGAAGGTTGCGCGATAAAAGAATGGCACTAAAGCAGTTTGATTGCTGCCTTGGGGGTAACTGCTAACTGGCAACTGGTAACTGCTGGCAGCTGCAACCGTCTGGTCGTGGCCCATTCTTGTTGTCCTTATTGCCTGACGCGGCACCTGACAGTAAAATCTTGCTCAAGATAATTTGAATAATTCCACTGACCCAAGCCAATCACCCAAACTCCATTCCACAGCCATCATTCGCATTCCCATTCCCATTCCCACTCCCATTCCCATTCCCATGCAGTCTGCTTGCTGCCTCCTGCTGACAAATGGTTTTTAAATCACCTGTCCAACTCGTTGCACTTTTTGCAGTTTTTTGTTGCCGATTTTTGCATTAGGGCATCTGCTCTAACATTTGAAATTAACTACGGCCAACTTTTCCAAGCACTCCTTGCACTGGTTGGTGCAACGCGGCGTATGCGTTACCACAATGAAACCTATCCTGTCGGTGGGCAGCATGACGGCTTATTATCAAGCAGAGGCAGCACTTTGCACGGTCTGCGCAACACGCGTGCCACACACTGGAATGGGATAAAGAGGCCATGGTTGCTGCACTTGTCGTGTGATGGATTAAACGGCTCTTAAGCTGCAGCCAAACGATAAGCGGCGGCCCTCCAACGAGCCATTTTTGAGCTGCCACAGCCAACTCACTCTACTTGTTCTTCCCTACTCACCTGCCCGCCACACCTCAACCGAGCGAAAGCAGGCAATTAAAGTCGTTTTAAAATTGAAATGTAATTTTGCGAGGGTTAATATGCCCAACAGCCAGGCATCAGTCAAGTGCTTGCAAATTTGTATTTCTAGGCACCACAAAAAATAAAATAAATATGAATAATTTCCGAGTGGCAAAATTTTGTGGAAATGCGTTGCAGGTATGCTGAAGAATGAGAACAACTGAAGGAAAGCGAATTTCCACATTCCAAATAGGAAACTATCAATGAAAAAGTTTATTTAATTCGTTATGTTTACAAAGTAAATGGGATTCAATAATTAAACATCTTTTAATGCAGAATACTTCCACAATATACGAAAATGGAAAGTGAGAGTCGAATACGAAAATCTGTGTTGCAAGTCAGGCTTATATTACCTTAATGGGTCTTAACTGCTTTCAGCATTGGCATTTGAAATACCAACTGCACACATTCAACTGTAACACAATGGGCACACACACTTATACCTATTATTAACACACACACACACACAAACACACACACACGCACACAGACATACACATACACATATCGGCCTGCTAATAATGCCTCTGACCACTTAAGAAATGAAGACTTGCAAAAGGAATTTAGACAGAGTTCCAGCAGGACTGCCACTTAGTTTGTGCCACACTGGCATCTCAACAATAATATGTATATTATATATATACAGATATATATACGAGTATAACTATTCTGTTGATGCAAACCCGTAGCAACTCATAAAAGCAAATCGGATTTGCTGGTCAAGTGCTTGCGTCAGTGTGTGTGCGAGTGTGGGTGGGTGGCGATTATGCAATTCTCATGCTTCGTTTTTATAGCTGGTTTGTTTATGCAATTTGTGAAACAATTGCCTGTATATAGCAATATATACATGTCCACATCTGCATAATAGCCCCGATAACCTCCACAGGCTTGTTGTTTGGCATCCGATCAAATGAAGATGCTTAATACATGCATTCTCTGACCGCCGGCATTTGGCAATCGCTGTTGCATGTGGATGCGTTTGATTGGTTTTAAATTACATTTTGGAGCAGCAGTTCTTGATTTATTGAGTTGAGCTATTGAAAATGATGTGACGGCTAAATTGTTCATATGCATAATGCCCAAATTTTGTGTGTAAGCATCGTCAATTTGTGGCAGAATCTGGTAAATGCCTCAATCCAGAACCTAAACTAAACTAAACTAAAACAATTGTACTGTAAAATATTCGAAATGTTTATTGGACTGATTAATTTGCATTCCGACTAAATATTTAAATATTGAGCTTAGCGTTTTACATACAACACAATGAGGGCAGCGAATATTATTTTCGAAATGCAGTAGAATGGGAAATGTGTTACATGTATATGTATTTAAAATCAAATTTAATTTAAAGTTTTCAGTAATTTATTTTCATCACTTTAATATATGTATCGTATTCCTATTAAAATGATTGTGTAGAGTATGATTGCCTTGTGAAAATCTAAAAAAGAGAAAAAATTAAAAGGAAGAAACCGAAATATGTCGGCAGTTCCATGTTATGAAAGGGTATCTAAATGGCGAGCAATTACCTCTTGCTTAATTTATTTTCTTTGTATTTTCATTTGTATTTGTTTTCTTTAATTTTTACTATTCTTGACTATTCTTGAATTTTCTTCTTCTTTATTCGAGGGTATCCCCTAGTCGAGCAGTTAAGTCTTGCTCTGTTTATCAGTATCTGCTATCCTTAATTTAAACTTTCATTCCATTTTTCATTTGGCCCGTACTATTTTGTAGCAACAATTTCGGTAATTTCATTACTGTGACATTACATTAGCATTTCCAAATTACACAACTGTCCGGGCCGGAGCACAATTTGGAGTCCCTCCGTTGCGTCGCTCCGGCGGAACAAAGTTTGTGCAGCTGCACTTCCGTTTTGATGACGCTGCCATCGGCCTAGAGGCATAAGTAAAATCAAGAAAGATGCAAACCAAACCAAACCAAACCAAACCGAACCAAACCGAACCGAACCGAACCGAAAGATAAACATTTGCCACAATACCCGGACAGTGGCCATCAATAGCAGACGCTCTGAATGGGCCAATGCCAATGGCATACGGTAGTCTACGACAATCATCGATGAATTGGACGACAAAGTTTGCAACCGGACGCGAACGCGAACGCGAACTCAAACTGAAACGCGGACTCTAACGCGGACTCTGGTTGAACTCCGGTTTGAGCTAGGAGAAGAACTCGCTCTGCTCCCCTCTCCTCGTAGTCTCTGCTTGTCTCAGGTTCTTCTGGTGTTTGGGGTGCTGCGTATATACTATAGTTCACTACAGTTGGGAAATTACTTATTTTTCAATTGTTGGCCCCTCCGAACGGCATTTGGCATTGTTGTAGCCACCGTTGCCACCATGCAATCTTGATTACTGTCAGTGGCAGCAGTTGTATTTAAAATTGGCTAACAAGTTGTACAGCATTGGCCAAAAGAAAAGAGGCATGGGCAATGGAAATGGCAATGGCAATGGCAATGGCAATGGCAATAGCAATGCCTGCGACGCTCCTTTTGCTGCTTTTAACTTTTCATTTAGTTTTGCAGCCTCCATGGCGTATGCCACCCGCCCTCCATTGTTCAGTTGTTCAGGGGCAGAGGCAGAGGCAGAGCCAGAAGCACAGTGTGGCAAGTCGGACTCTTTTCATATCAGCGAAATTCTCAATGATCTGTCGAACTCCACTACATTCGCCTCTCCGTGTCTCACTTCATTGAATTCTCTTGCCATTTTGTTATTTGTTTTCTTGCTTTAGTTGCCCGCCAGCTGTGATTTTTTGCATACCCTACACCCAGCAGAGGCTGGGAGGGGTTAAGTGAAGTACTTAATACTTTGAATGCGGAATTGAATTGGCAAATATGATGCATGAAATTATTTATTGCATTGAATATCAAAAGAACTTAATGTGTGACTCATTCATATAAGTGTATGCCTTCACTCTGTGGCTGATCATACCCGGCTGTACCCTGCGAACGCTTGTACAGCAACATGATTTTGTGTTTGATTCTGGCATTGTGTTTGTCGCTGTTGCGTGTATCTGTACGCTGTTGTGTATTGTGTACATTTGTGCAGCAATAATTTGATGTTCATGGGATATTGTCATTTGTTGCAGTTACCCAGACTGCCAGCCTGCCAGCCTGCCAGATGGTCAGACCGTCAGACGGCCAGACTGCTAGACGGCTGGCGATGCTGCCATTGATATCCCGACACGGGATTTGTACAAAAAATTTGCAATTGCTTTCATGGACTTTTCATGGATTTATTTGTAAATTACGCGATGTGCTCCGGCTAATCAGGGCTTCACAAAATGGCCCACAAAATAAACTATTTTATTGTTTCGAATGGCAAACACGAATGGATGATCAGCCGCAAAGACCTTGCGCTCCGGATTGTTGGGGACAACAGATGTTTCAGTGTCTAAAACTGAAATGCGTTATCAATTTAATCCTTTAAAAAACCAAAAGTCATAACTTTCTTACTTGTTTCAGGATCTATTTCACACCCAGTCTCGTTTACCTTCAAGTAAAGTTTTTGCCTAGCCTCAGAGATCAGCTGTGGCGTCTTCTTCTTAAAGAGTCCACTCAAGTCGGCGACTCCGTGCCTAAAGATACGGCTCACTCCCAACTGGTACGTAAAACACACTCATGTTAAGCTGTACAGATCGATATTTGTAACTGACTCACTTTCTGAAGCGGCAACTTCAGATCCACATCACATTCGACCTTGAACTTGGGCACAGTTACATCAACCTCTTGCATCACCGACTTGAGAGCTACTTCGTTCAAGTCGACCTTCTGCAGCTTTGATTCCAGCTCGGCTAGTCCCATTGGCTCTAGAGGTACAATTAGTAGCATGTTTACGTCCGATCCTTCAAATGGCAGCTGCAGAATCCGCGATCTCAGTTTCCTGGACTCGCCAAATCGGAACTGACCAACCTGACCAAATACAACAATTAGTTCTATTCAATAGAGATACAAATTATAGAGAAAATCCAGAGAGTGATGAAGAACCTACCTGTCGCATCATTGGGAGCTGCATTTTTTGCTCTTCGTTGACAGTAAAGTCTCCCAAGGAAGTCTGATCTACGGAAAACCTCTTCGCCCACTTGCAGCGGAAGTACACGGAGTTGACCAAAATAACGCTTGAGTCCAGCTTAAAGGAAGCCGGAGTAAACAAATCCCGGACAGTATCAAAGGTTTGTCGCTCAAGCCAAGCATTGACCTGCTTCATAGCGCCTTCAGCATCCAGAAAGTTAAGAGGATCCACCTGAGCATTGAAAAACTCCATTGCCTGCGAATTGAAGTCCGGGCATATATCCTGTTCGTTGCTGACGTACAGTTTGGTGGCCAGGCGTACCGAGGCCCCTTTCTCGTTGCACACGCAGTGCTTACTTATGAATTCGGCATGTTTTTTGGCAATTTCTAGTTTCTTGGCAGTTCCCAGTATCAATCCGGAGCGCAACTCGTCGGCGCTCTTCCCGCCGGCTCCCATGAAGACGACGGTCATGGCACTGCGAGCCCCGGCGGGGGATAAGATCAAATTCTTGACCCTCACCTCCTCGTTCTCATTGAGAGCTCGAAAAAGGTTGCGCGCAAAGAAAATGTCGTTGAGATTCGGTGGCGGAATGGTAGTGCCTCCGGCTGCCATGTCGATAAGAAGTTGAAGTTTATTAAAAGACAAGTGTTTACTTAAAATATGTTAAATTATTCGGTAAATGAAAACGAGCTGCTTACCTTGTTTATTAAACATATTTCATTTCGTCAACTGTTAAATACCATTTCAAAAAACAGTTTTCCGATTGTCAAAATAGAACAACATCTGTGTGTGTGTGTGTGTGTTTATGTGGGTGCTTTGCAAGCATTGTTTTTGCTATTCAGCTCACAACTCTGCCAGTTTTTTGGCTCGACAGGTAAATATTTGGATAGCTGCTGCTGGAGCTGCTTTATTATTTGCATGTCACTACAGAAAGTCAATAACAAAGGGTCCTCGGTCCTTAGTCTGGCTAAATTTCTTAGCATATGCTCAATTGCTGCCTGTGCGCCATTTTGTTTTCTCTCTCGATGCCAAATGAAATCGGGGCCTGAGTGGCCGTTGTTGGCTCGACTGCTGTGTACGTGTGCCCACCTGTCGCCCTTAACAGATGTCTACACATTTCAATTGACAGGGCCGAAAACCCCTCACATTCCCTTTACATTGCAGGGTTACGCGTCGCATCGCTTCGTTTCGCGCATAATTTGCACCTGATTGCGCCGCTTATGCGCCCAATGGATTTGAATTTATATTTCAATTTCATTTGGCACACCTTTTAATGTCACACACACACCCACCTATACAATGGCAGTCACACAAAGGCCGATGCACTCAATCATGCATTTGATCGTGCACTTGGTTGGTGCAAATGAACAAATTTTACGTTTGATTGAGCCGTTTAACTGTAATTCGTTTATGGTTCAATTTAATTGATTTATAAAAACAGAGAGCCTCTGAATGAATGAATAATGAACGGGCTTCCATCTCGATTGTCTAATGCTGAGCGCAAAAACTCTTGCTTCGAATATAAAATGAATATTGAATTGTCAAAATGCCGTCGGGCGGATGCAGAAAGTTTGAAGCCCTCCGTATCAGTATTTCAATATCAATAGCAGAATTTTGGTATTCGGTATCAATATTCAAATCGGCACTAATTGCGTTTTAATGGAGTGCCTTGAGGTATGCCAAACGAATGTGCGCGACACACACAGGAGCAGACGACCGGATATCCGTAAAATTTGGGAGTATATTGTGCTTATGCAGCTTAGACGCGAACAAAATGAAGCAATTTTAAATTGACGGTGGAAGTGAGTGGTGGCTGCCGTAGCTGCTGAAGCTGCATCTGCAGCTGGAGCTCGAATTGCAGCTCACTGACAAATTTCTTGGGCGCCCAAAGCTATCATTTTCGATTGTGAAAGTTTCTGTGTGCTGCGGTTGTCCCGCATACCCAATCCCACACCCAAGCCAAAGCCGAAGCCATATGTCGAACCACTCCGCACCAACGTGCCACCACTTCTGCCAGTATATGCAGCGGGCTCTGCTGATTTGGAGGAAACAAGTTTGCGGTTGCCCTCACTTCAAATATTAAATGGCCCACAAGGTTTCGAATTTCAGTTTGAGTTCGGGCTGAACCGCAATAAATATGAAATTTAGTTCAAATTTTCTGAACGTGATACAATGGCAGGCAAATTGCATAGAATTTGGTTTAGCTGGCTCTTTCAGTAAGCATCAATGCCAAACGCGATGATAATTTCATTTCCAAGTTATTACATAGCAAGACGGAACTAATCAGTTTTGCCAAATTAGTTTACAGCTAGTTCCTTATCTTTAAATTTCACTGACTTATCCTGTCTATACATTTAAGTTAGTACTAATGCCTAACAACTCCCAACTTTATGTAAGAGTGCTGGCCGACTTTGTCGATTGAATTTGCGGTCCGTTTGGAACTAGTGATCAAATAGCAAAGGGACAAAAGCCGAAGGATAATTGCCACTAAGTATCTTAAAGACGTTGTCACGCATACGCAATGTTGGCCGCAGTCGCAAGTTGAAACTGTAGTTTCAAAGGAAGACAATCGGGGAGTCAATAATTAATTGTTTGTCACACTTGTGTAATGTATTTTGCATCTGCAATTACTCGATTGCTGCTACACGCACGAACGCACTTATTTATTTATTAATTAAATCATTCATTGTTCAATCAGACCGGTGAGAATCGTTGCAGCTTGCTCCGATGTTTTCCTGGTTGCATGCACACAACATCAGGTCTGTGGCATGGTTACTAACTAATCAATCGAAACAAGTCCCAGAGCTTCTGTCAGGCGCATTCATCATTTAATTAGTTGCCGTTTCCACAGCACGAGAACTCTCTGATTTGCGGTAAATGTTTTCAATGAATTACTGCAATTCGACGAAATCTTCGCAAGCACTTCGAAGTAGTAGAAGGTAATGCAGATATGGAGACATCTCTACTCTTCTCCAAAGTCATTAAACTGAATCAATTGATTATTTTCCGGAATCTTGCCACTTCCACTGCCGCTTGTTTTGCCATATATATATTTTTGAAGTCTTTTTTTATCGAGACAAAGTTGTTTGTATTTGTTTAGGCTTATGGCCAAGAAGATAAAACTGTCTCAAGTGCCAAGAATAAACCAAAAACAAATTTATGCATTTAATACACTGAATTTGATATACTCTCTCTCTCTTCGTACATCGTGTTTCAGCTTTTGCACTTGTCATTTACCAACAAATAATGATAATATAAATGAGGAATTCGTGGCTCAGAATTCAATATGAGTTACGAAATACGTCCTAAAGTGAATCCCATTCAATGGCCAGTAAGTGTATCCAAACAATGCAGGAAGAAACAATAAAAATGCGATTTTATGTCTATGACAGGGCTGAGTAGGTAAACACACACACATACACACTCACACATAAAGCAAAGAGAGATAAATAGTCAGGAGTGGAGAGCTCTCTAGAAACGCTAGACATTGGCTAAATTTAAACAGCACATGCACACAGACAGCAGAACACACCAATACAGATGCACACACACAAACACTTACACTCACACTAGTGGACTGAAATACGAAGAGCTGAATTTCCGGTGCCTTTCTTCGATTTGATTTTTCATTTCCGCTGCAAATGGTGACAAAGTTAGAGGAGTGCGAGACTTGGAATAGTATGAGCCTTGGTATTTGTGTTTTGTGTTTTGTGTTTTGTGTGTTGATTTCTTGTGAAACATCAATACACCAAGGAGCAAGGCAAACATACATACACACGTGTACGAGTACACAGAATTGATGCGACAATTTACCTCAAAGTCCACTTGAGTGCTCAAGTTGGGCCTTAGCTGCTTGTCCTTGGGTCTTGGGTCTGCAATCACTTGTTTGCAGTAAATTTAAACAAAGTCCGAAAACGAATTTGTTGGCCAGATGAAACCAGGCCGACGACAGCTAAGTTCAACCGCAACTGCGTGGTCAACAGTGTCAATGACAATCATTAACACAAATCAATAGGATTAACAATATTCTCCGCCTCACTCATCCCATAGCCAGGATTCGCTGTTAATGTCATTGTTCAACTTTACGTCGAAAGCAAAGTATATGCAACCGCAGAAACACACACACACGCACACACACATGCATACACACACGCAGACACATGCATAAAGGGTAAATACAAATCAACATGACAGACACAGACTTAATCCGAAAGTAGTGCAAAGTAAATTGAATGCATAACCGAAAAACGGGTGCAGGCGCCCGGACTCGTAGCCGTATCCGTACCCGAGCCCGGCTAGCACCATGTCCAGAAATGGTTAGCACTTAATTTCCTATTTGTGCTTTTCGGATCTGAAGCCTCTGCCCCGGACATGTAACCATGTTTTGCATCTGCTTGTTGCCTGCAAAGAGATTTTTGGTAGCTCCTTTCGGCAGAGACACTGAAGTGTGCGCTACTATGCATTTAAAAACAGTAATTCAATTTCAATTATTGGCAGCTGGTATTGAACGGCAAAAGAGATAAACAATGACCCGAAATCCTCTAAGTCGAGTGCACTGACTAATTTTACAGCGCAATTTGGTGGAGCATAAGTTGAACCAGTTATAAGTTTTAATTGAGCCTTCGAGCTACACATATTATTTTTTGTAAGCCAACTTTAACTTGCTCCAAATCTGTTTCAGACCCGATTTAACTTATGGTAATAAGTCAGGACTCGTTGGCAGCATGGTTTATAACTTTATCAAAGTGTGAAATGTTAGTTAAAACCTACAATGCCAACAACACACAAAGGTAAAAGTTCTAGCCAGAAGACTTTTCCATTTACAAATGCTGCTGAACACGCAGTCTCTAACCTTTACCGGACACGTATTCTCTACGGCGCTCTCAAACATTTTTTTTTTAAAAAAGTAATTTTTTTTTTTAATTTATCTTATTTCGTGCATAATGTACGAAGGATCTTTAAAATTTTTTTTTTTTTTATTTTTTTAATTTTTTTTATTTTATTTATTTTTATAATTTAATTTGCATAAGAAAGTGTTGGTTATTATAGAAAATAATTTGTTTTCCCACCACAGGATTAAATTTTCTTGTCTTAAAAATGTGTTGTTTTAGTTAATAATGTAGCTATTGCAGGGCGGCTCTTAACTTTTTCTGAAAATACAGTATATAGTAAAAGCCAGGAGCTGCGCAGCATAATTCTGTCGAAATGTGAAAACATGTACGAAACTTTTGAACCAAAATTCGTTAACTGTCAAAATGTTGTGTCGGGTGTAAAGCAAATCAGGTAAAATGCCACAACATTTTACAGTTCAGAGTCAGTGAGGCGATTGGGTGTGGACAGGTGTTGGCATGCTTTTAACTTTTCAACCGAGTACTGTAAATTGTAAATTGTTTCTTTTTTTTTTTCGTTAAATGTAGACAAAGTTCTGGTATGCATGCGAGATATACTCATTGGGCATTAAATAAGTTTTGCTTGTCATGGAAACTGGGATGTCAGCATCGAGGCATAATTAAGAGAGCCAAGCAGTGGACACCTCAAATGAGACACCACTGTGCTTGTGCTCCTTATGTTCTTTACACCACATAATTGATTGGGCCAAAGCGTAGCCATTCGTTTCGTTCTCCCATTATAGTTATGATAATGATAATAAAGTTGATGATAATTATGAGGTTCACTCATTTGCGCTCAGTTCCAGTTCCAGTTCCAGTTCTCGTTCTAGTTCTTTATTAGTGGCCCTTGAACGCGAATTCAGCTTACAGGTTGGAGTCTATTCCATTATGATGACTGTGACTGTGACTGTGACTGTGACTGTGCATTGGAAATGTTGTCCTTGTTGATTTATTCATTAATGTTGCCAGTTGACCAAAGTTGATTCTGGTCCCATCATGCGGCCAGGTATTTGATGCTCCTGTTGACTCGTGTGTACCAACAAAAAAGCGTCTATTCTGTAATTGGACAAAGGCGACTCGGCAACGATAGTTAGAGCCAAGTCAAATGTTTGGCTTAAACATTTAAAAAGCTTTGGCATTTATTTTTGCTGCCCGCCTAAACGAAGTGTAAACACTTGCATGCTAAAATTGTGAAGCAAAAAACTTTGGCAAGCTTGTGGGCGAGGTGGTTATTTGACTTGGAGGAGGCTCAAGGAGGAAATTGGTATGTTGTGTGTAGGCATTGCAGCATCGACGGATGCACAAGTCTGCAAGTCCGGAAGTGTGGCTCACTGAATATGTTGACAGTGACAAAATGTACACCTAGCAGGAAAAGCTGTATTTAGATCAAGCAGTCCGGCTCCCGTTTCTCTACGCGCTAAGCTGGGCGGAAGTGTCGGTTGACTTCATGGTAGCTAGCTGTTAGCTAAACGCTACCTTTGCTGCTACTACTACACACAGTGGATGGCATCATCAGCCGTTGTCAGGTGGAAAAGGGAAAAGGAGGCGCGGCCACCGCAGCTTTCGCCTCTTCTGGCCACAAGTTGACTGTCGACTGTCGACTGTTGACTGCTGTTGTTCCTTTTGTTGCCATTGTTGCTGTTATTGTTGTTCTTGTTGCGAACCAGCTAATGGGTCATTGTGGTTTGTTTTAGGCTCTGAACTTATGGGACTACTTCGCACCTTTTGCAGTTTCGGACAAGCGAGGCGCCGCGACGCAACGCGCCACTGGCGGGCAACGTGTCGTATGATTAACGCTGACGTGGCCAAAACAGTCAGTTAGTACCCGCAGTAAGTGAGCCGTTAAATGTGCTTCTTTTAACCGTTGTTGATTAGGCAAGAAGGGTTTTTCGCTGCGACTGAGCATGTTTTGCGGTCAAAAATGGCTGTTCGTATATAATAAATAGTTTTGAACAAATTACTAAAATGAGGGATAATTATAGCTAATATTAGACTAATATGTATGGCTACTTAATTTATTAGCTTAGTTGTAGAGTTGGCAACTTTGTCCCTAATTTGTTGCTCTGATGCTCCACTGTGCATTGACGATAAAGGGTAACTTTAATGGCATCTTGGCCTTGCTAATTAACCATTTAAGACTAAAAATACCCGGACAGCAAGTGGAAGGCCACTGCTGTAAAAAATAGCAAAGCAGCTCACAAAAAGAGGTTATGACAAAGTTAAACTTTGTTGTAACTTGTTCGTTTGTCAACTTTTAAGCGGCTTGGCGCGAAGTTATTTCTATTTATTTTGCATCATTTTCAGCTTCGTGGAGAGCGACCCAGGCAGCGTGTCAATGTAAAGTGACTCCATAATTAGGCAAGCAATAAAACTGACGATTACAAAAATGGAAATGGAAATGAAAATGGAAAAAGATCGAAAGAAAGTTATATTGGGCGTGACGAAGATTAAATGTTCTTAAATACTGGCTATTAACTTATTTGATTTCAAGTCCGGCGAAAAACTCTTCCAGATGAAAAGCAATCAAATCTCTTTTTCCCTCTTTAAAGATATGATTAAAGGGGAAACAACCAGGTAAAATATAAAGGTAAATTGAATAAGCCTAATATCTTGGGCATACATAAATCTCTTTAACGACGACTAGTCGTGTACTTCATGAATTTTTAGCATACTCCTTGCAAGAGTATAGAAATGCTGAGAAAAGTTATGAATGTCATGAAACTTTTTGCCAGGCCAGGAAATAAGCGACATCACAGTTGGAGACAAAGTTTGTTGACTGGCGTGCAAAATATTACCGCTAATGACCGCCCGGCTTTGCATTTACTTATTAGAATTTATACAATTATATACGTATTGTATATGGATATATACATCAGAAGCCATGTATATATAGATAATTTTATTATTTATTCGGATTCCTCAAACATTTATTGAGTAAATTTCAAAAAAATTTCTTTTCAGCAACTATTGGATCTATTTCATGCTCTTTACACCTGCAATAAGTATTTTGTGAAATGTGAAAGCTCTCAACATGCGGTCAATTGGCAATTGGGTAAAGCCTGATAATTAAGCAGCTTCTTCTCCCAGTTGGCCAACAATTCTAAACTTCCACTGCTGCTGCTGCTGCTGCTGCAGCTGCAGCTACAGCTGCCACGCCCACATCTGCTGATGCAGCAGCAATAGTGTCCTAAAGGCTACTCTGTTCACTGATTGCAATTGACTGCGAGTGACTTTCAATCACATAGTATTTAATTTCCCAAAGCGAATTTGTGTCGGCATTTGAGGCACACATACCTAACTACGTCGATATGTATTTATATGCTCTATAGCATGTGCTCAACCACTGGGACAAACTTCGGATATCTGCTCGGAGTTGTCGAAACCCGAACCCCAAGCAAGTTTTTGCCTTGCCTTGTGCCATAAAATTTAAAAATTGATGATTATTTCTGCTGTGGGTTTTGGATGGAACTTTGGCGAAACAGTTTTTGTTGATTTTTATGTTGTTTTTTTTGTTTGTCTTCGACCTTTTTTAGAGATTTGTGTTTTGGTTTTGCGCATTTTACATATTCTCCGACGTTATGGATTAGTGCTAATTATCCGTTGATATCGGAATCAAAACTTGTCTGGCTTAAGTTGGCATCACATTTCTCAAACGGATTAACGGAAACCACTAACAAGACTAATCGCCCCTCTCGCATCCATGAGTAAAAAATAAATGCTAAAATATTGCAACGATTGTAGCAAGCGATAAAATTACATTCTATGTAGGAGTGTGTGAAGGGTGAGGAACAGCGGACGAGAGGAAAGCTAGGCAAAAGGATAAAATGTGAAAAGTAGGCAGAATGGAGTGGCTCGGCTTTAAAAGCTCAAGCTGAAGCTGTCATCGTCATCCCCAGCTTGTGCGTTGCTATGGCCATTGTTACTGTTCCTGCTGCTTCTCAGCTACTGTGTGCGTAGCGTTTGAAATTGCACCCAAAAGGACAATTAAGCATGAAGTATTTATGTGCCGACGCGCTTCTTAGCCGGAGAAGCAGCAACAGTCGCAACAGTCGCAACATCAGCAGCAGCAGCAGCAGCAGCAGCAGCAACAGTAACAGTAACAGCAATAGCAGCAGCAAAGCTGGCAGCGATGCGTCGCAGGGCCAGAGAAATAATTTCATTATGCTTGCAACTTAATGCCAACTTACTGTTTTACAGCCTGGCAGCGGTAGCATGAGATGCTCCTCCTCCTTCGCTTTTCGACTTCTCTCCTTCGCTTCTCAGCACTCAGATCTCGGCACGCTTTTCATTACTGCCGGCCGCATGACTTTGCTTTTAGTTTTTTAGCCCTTTGCTTATGGGCAGCTGGAATGGCGTCAACTCGGAGTCAGAGTCTCAGACTGCTCCTGCCAGGGCCTTCCTCCTGTCATGGCTGACTTTATTATGCGCGCTCAGCACTAAATTTTATTGTCAGTTCATGTCATGCTGAATTATGTAGCGCGGCAGCAGCAGCAACAGCAACAGCGAGAACAGCAACAAGAGCAGCAACAACATGTTCATTGTAATGCATTTTGCCTTTGCCATTCTTGGACTTGGTCCCTTATTAAATGCATCAAAGCCGTGCGGGCTATGAAGGGTATGAGGGTAATGTCATAATTAACATTTGTCACACTGCGAATAACGCCGATTTTATAGCAGCAGTAGCTCCGAGGGATTCGTCTCAAATTGTATTGTGCATTGACCTGAATCGAACCAAGACCAAAACCCCTCGCAGCATAATGAGTAACAGCTTCACAGCCTTTCGACCGCACAAATTCTAGCATATTTAGTAAACAATTTTAATTAAAAGCCAGCGTCAATGCCAACAACAGCAGCAGCAACAACAACAACAACAACAGCAGCAACAACTATGCACATTAATTTGCGGCATTTGTTGGACGCGCGCCGTCAACTTTTTAATTCAATCTCAAGAAGAAAAGTTCCGGCCTGACTTTGGGATGTCTGGCCCAAAATAACAGCAGCGCAGCGAGGACCTCTGTACATGCAATTTAATTTGACAAATTTTGGTACAAATAGTTTTCGAGGCTGCACAAAAGTTATCCGAAAAGGGACAACAGGAAGTGGAAAACAAATCCCTGATATTGTCGGACTGCCAGCTCATTAAATTATTTTTTTCTTCGCTTACTGCAGCGAATAGCAATTTCACTGTGAATCCATATTCCCAGTGGAGGAGCAAAAAGCCAAAAGTAATCAAAAGTCAATGGGAACACTTAAAATGTCGATTTTGTTGCTATATTTTCGATGCTGATTTATTTATTGCATGCTAGCAGAAAAGCTTGCTGGACATTAATCTTTAAGGGCTTAATAGGTATTAAGGAGAAAAGTCGATTTTCCGTATGCCCTGCTTTCATTAAATTGCTACAGAAAAAAAAAACATAATGTGCCTTTGAACGGGATAAAATATGAGAGCGGATAATAAGAAAGAAAGAGCATCAAGGTCTGATGTTTGTATCATTTGTTAACTTAAAACCAAATTCAAGGAAAGGGCATTGCACTATTCACATTCTCGATATTTGTAGATTGCTGGCTATTCGACATAGTGTTGAAATTATCGTTAAAAGAGAAAAATAACTATTTGTATACATACATGTGTCTAAAAGCTCTGAGCCCCGAGTAAGGCCTTAACTTTTTATTTTTTGGTTACATTTCTGGCCAAAACGATTTCAGCTTGCTGGTCACGATTCCATAGAATTTTTATATTAGGCTTTCGTTTATGGGAAAATTATGTGCAACGTCGCCAGGTTCGCCTTCCATTCTGTGATATTGACACACACACATAGGACGCTTGCAGCTGTGAAATTGTAGCCGAAAGTGGCAAAGTGACAAACCTGGGCGACTGACTGACTGCAGCTCTCCACATCCTTCGGCGGTTGGCTGTGGCTTCTCTGCTAGTTGGCCACGTACGCCAGCGCTCAATAATAGCGGCTGAGAAGGCTGAGAGGGCTGAGAAGGCTGAGAAGGCGGCAACACGGGCGCACAGAAATCCAAGCACGTAATTTTAAATGGCTTTTACTGGCAGTGAACTTAAACTTTACGCTGGCGCACATTAGCTGTCTCTGACAGTCTCCGAAGGAAACATTGGTCGAGTGTTAAATGCAGCTGCCAACTGCCAGCAAACGCAACAACATGATAGCCGAGACCACGCCCCCAAATTTCAATGGCCCGTAGGCACTGCGACAACGTAAAATGGCCGCTAACCGCAATGTTAACTGGCGTATTAATGCCACTTCCCTCACCCCCCTTTCATGTGTGCGCATGTGTGTGTACATGTGCTGCTGACGGGCTGACAAAATGACTTATTCCAACAGTTGCGGCTGCTTGGCTTTGATTGCATGCATCAGAGATGGGAGAGCAGTGGCACCCAGCTGGTTGCATGATTTGCCATGCGGCACGTTTTGCTGCGGCCATAATTAAACTGTTTTTAAGCTCTTAGTTTTTAACGATGCATATGAGCATTATAAATGCCCGGCTAAGGGCCACGGAGAGATAGCTTAGACTCAGATATTTTTATTCTAAAACAATCAAATGGATATGTACGAGTGCAAAGAATAATAATTAGAAAAAGGTTTATCTAGAGATACGAGCTTCAATAAAGAGTCCTTGCTTATCCGATTGACTTTAAGGTTCACAATTACTACACAGAACCTATTTGCTAGTCTCTTTTCAATCGCAACTCGCACCCAAATACCCGGGATCTGCAACATGTCGAGTGCATCATTTGTTATGGCACAAACGTGGCCAGACAAGACAATGCCACGGGTCAGGGACTGCAACTTCAACTGGGCTAAAACTACGTGTTGTGCGGCATGCAAAGTAGGCAAGTCATGAATTATGAAACGCGGGTTAAAAGCGCTTGCCAAAAAAATATGCAAAGCGAGATCGAAGTGCGCTACAATGTTGGCAATGGGTGTTGCCAGCTGTTGCCCACCAATAGAAAGCGGCTATAATTTTGAGGCAATGATATCGGGGCGTCTTTCGTATTCGGCTGTCTCCTTGGCAGACTCCTTGGGCCACGAATGGTTCGTTGTCTGGGCAACATATGCTCATCAAAAATAAGTTAATTTCTGCACTCTCTGTGTGTATGTTTGTGTGTGTGTTGGTGTGGGTGTGGGTGTGGGTGTGGGTGTGGGTGTGTTTGTGTTTGTCTTGTGTCGACTGACATTAAGCTGCTTGTTTGCACAACATCTCAAAGGACAATGACAAGGCGAGCCATACAGCCAGTCAGAGCAGTCAGCCAGAGCAGTCAGCCAGTCAACTTGTGTCCGTGCGACATCTCGTTCGTACATGTGTGTAATCCCAGTGCAACTTGAAGCCAAAGACGGAGACGATGGCCGGAGGAGGAGACGATGGAAATGGATGCGACAAAAGTAGCCAGTGGAGGGACAGTCAGCAGAAGTTGGCTTTTTTGTGTTATTCGTGTTGGCAGTGCACTGCTTTTATTATATGTTGCATGTATCCTTAAGGGAAGTTAATTAAATTTACTGACCATGCTATTAAGCAAACAGTGGCTGCTGCAGCATCTCACCCACAGTGTCTGCTTGCCACTGCCACTGCCACTGCCACTGCCACTGCCACTGGCTGTGACTGTGACTGTGTGCAACAAGGATAATACTCAATTAAGCATAAAGCAGCTTGGGTCGCATGTGTTTAAGTGTCACTAGCAAATACAGTATCCAGTGGCGAGTGCTCAGTACCCAATCCAGTCCAGAAAGCCAGCCATAAAACCCCATGTATGCACCAGGCCCGATATCCAGGTTAAAGTTAATCGAAAGAGCCAACATCTCTAGACATTGAACGTGAATTTAATTATGATTGGCGGCAACATCGTTTAATTTCATTTGGTGCCTCGATACTCCTGCATAAAAACACAATCTTGTGACAACAATCTGGAATATGTGAAATTTAAACTGCACCTCGATTTTGTGGCCTATGAAAGAAGGGTGCGCAAAACGATGTTGGCTAATTTTATAAATTTCATTATTGGCCATGCTTTTTAACTCTAAGGAAATTCAACTCTTATATTTAGACAATTCTATTTAACACAGTAACGACAGGCAGCTGAGTTCAGGTCGTTCTGTTTGGCTCCAACTTAAATGCAATCAGGAGAAACTTTTTATTTTCATTTTTTCTTGGCACTTTAAACTTTGGCTATGCAGCAACATACATATTTATTTGTATGTTTTGTTTATTTTATCTATGCTTCGTTACACACCAGCACACAATCACACACACGCACACATACACACACACACACACACACACACACATACACATGCACAAACGAAGACTCACACACATGGAGCACTCCCTCAAATTCACATGTTTGTAGTTGCAGTTGTAGTGCTTTAGATAGTTTTCCCCCTAGTTATCCTTTTGGCAGTGGCACTGCCAACTGCCAAAAACCTAAACCGAAACCCGTTCAACGAAACGAACAAAATTCTACTTACGAGTAGAATTGGCCATTTGTGCAATTGCTTTGCCTGAGTGAACTTGCCTATTTTGGCATGACGATGGCAACGTAGGACACACAAAAGCCCCCGCCAAAAGGGTTCTTCAATGCTGTTATCATATGGCCAACAGTGCTACGGCTGCCCCAACTTTAACTCCGGAGCCGGCTCCAGTTCCAGCTACGAGGAGTTGGCAGAAAGTTAACTGAACGGGCGCCACAGGGAAATGAGAATGCGAACTGACGCTGAATGCTGTTTATTTAAATGTGCTTACACACACACTCACACATCTGCACACCTGTGCTCCGTGTGTTTGTATTGAGTATTTGTCTGGCACGCCCACCAGCTTGCGCGCCCTTCTTTACGTTGCTACCATGAATTATTTAGTTTGCACTGCGCTCGAGTGAAAGTTACTTGAAAATTTAATTTCAAAAATTTTTTACTTGCCTTCTTGTAAGTACGCCCTTTGCTCTTGCTCCGTGAAGCAATAGTAACGGGTTAGTAGTGTACAACAAAAAACTACCAAAAAAGCAAATGCATTTTTTGTAAATAAATAACAACGCCAAATGAGATAAAAATAAGGGAAAGAAAGAAGTCTGCTTCTGCTGTTGCCGCTTCCAAAGTTGGCAAATTTATTTAGGAAATCAATGAACGCAGCATAAAGTTCTTGACGTTGAGTGCATAGACAGGTAAATGGATTTACATTTGCAGATAATTTGGTCTCTGCATCGAAAGCCAATGACAGCTGTATAATAATTCCATCGCCCCGAAATTTCTGCCAAGTGAGTGAAGGAAACTGAACGAGAAAACTAAAATGCAAGACATATTTTTCCAGGCTTAGATACCTCATAAAAGGCAGTTTTGTAAAGAGCCAATGGTTAACATTTTAAACTACTATGTTTGTAATGCATAAAACCATTTTGTGAATTCCATTCGAAGTATTATTAAGTTTTGAGCAACGAAGATGTTTGCTTTTGAGCTGACCAAACATGCACATAGACCAAAAAGTAAATAAGGAAATAGGCAAACAATTCGAAGCTGAAGCTATAACAAAGTTAACTTATGAAGGTGGCTTAAAGGCTCTTGCCGTTAAGTGAATGAAACATTAGGTAATTATAGTCTAGACCATAAAAAGTGAGTCAGAAAACGGTGGTGGGTAATTGTGCTTTTACACATTGGTATACAAACGAGTAATTGTGGACCTGCTTAAAGGCAGCTTTTCATCTTGGTCCAAAGTCGATTGGGGATCCGTGTTCCATGAATACATCCGGATAGTCAAAAATATGGGCAGCCTGCACACAACTACCAACTGGAATACGGGATGTTAAGTATTCGAATGTAGCGATGGCGCATTTCAAGCATACGTACATGCTTAACTCTGCCTTTGGAATTGAAATTCAATTAAAAGTCCATAACAGGCGCTTTTGAACAGAGCTTAACGGAGAGTTGTCGTTGAGCTGAAACTGGATTTGTGAGTTGTGGCCTAGTACTGTACCGTATTACCCAGGGCACATCTATGGGTAACATCAAAGGGATAGGTAAACAGATTTAAGAAAAGCAGCTAACGGAATCCCGGCTGCGGTTGCATGCCACTAATTTGTGTGCCTTGTCACTGTGAACGGCTTAATAATGTGCCCGTAGCATTTAGTTGGCTGTTCATATTTCACAAAGCTGTTGCAACGACTTTTCACATCAAAGCCTCCTCATGTTTGAGATTTTAAATAATGGTGATACTGTGTTGAAAATGGGTTTCGCATTACTCAACACTTCCGTCATCGACACACACACACCACCACACACACCCACACACATACACACACACACATATATATATACACAAGCAACATACTGCGCCGCTGATTCCCAGTTGCTTCATGACTCATGCCACATCGACAGCTGGCAGTCGCCTCTTTTACCCCAATCATGCAGGCTAAAATACCTTCAGCAGGGTCTTCAAAGTGAATGTTGCCAAAATATGAGAAAATATGTGTGCTAAATTATTAAAAATGTTTTTGGCAGCACATCCTGTTAGTGAACGCAGCTATTTCTCATGCCAGGGCTGGATTCAGTGTCTCTGCATCGTTGACAGGCACAAATATTTTCAAATAAATTTTTTAAATCCTTTGCAGACAACACACACACTGGCAACCATCTTCACAAAGGCGTCTTCGTCCTCAGTGCGGTCAACAGCTTCTGGCCATTGGCATTCCAGGTGAAGGTCAAATGGAATTCCTTCAGTGACTATAACGGCATCTGCCGCTTACACAACTTGCAACATTTTTATGCCGCTCAAATGCTAAGCGAGCACTTATCGCTATTTTACTAATTTTTCTACATGCTGTGCGGCGTCCCAGCAGCTGCTGCCTCGAGATCCCTTGCTGGAAAAGGAAAAGCTTTTAAAGAAGGTACCTGGAATAGGTAAATAGCCAAAGCAGCTCATAGTAATGAAGCGATAGTAGATAACAAGGTAACAAGGGCAGAGCTATACCCAAGTCGCGGACTATTGGGAAGCGAGATAATTGTCGCTTAGTTAGACAACTTGTCTATTTCATTTCTGTTCTCATAGTTGTGTTAAACTATTGAATACTTCACGCTGCCATCACTAGCTAACCTTACAGAGTGTTGGGGAGGAAACTTAAAGTAACAAGTTGACCTTAAAGTTTTTGCATAAGCAATGGAGAGCACCTGCGCGATGCACCTACACCTGCCCACATTTCTGTAGGAATATTTTACTAACGCGTAACATAAACTGTTGAATGTCTGGCGGTTGAGGAGAAGCTATCTCCGCAATGTCGGGTCAGTTGGGTAGTTTTTAATTAGAGGCTCACCCCTTAAAAGTACATGTGTCGTGTTTAGCAACCGCAAGTATAATGTAACTGCTTGTTAGGGGTTTCGGCTGATTCAACTGCTCAACTGCGAAGTCCGGGGGGAACGAAGAAGGCAACTTGGCAAGGCATCAAATTGTTAATTGTGTGTAACAAAGTTATGGGCTCATAGTTGGCCAACCTTTTGCCTGGTTCTTTGGCTTTTCGACTGAACATAGCAGTGAGTGGTCCTTCCTGAGCCGTGTCAAGCCTGTGCCAAGAAATTTTAAACCAGTTCAAACAAGGTTCAAAACAAGCAATAAACAAAAAACAGTGGAAGCAACCAAACATGAAAGAAGAGACATAAACAAGCGTAAAGCAGTTGGACCTGAAAAAGAACAAAGCATCGACTTTAAAAAGGGCAACCTAGGTGTATACTTAAATGGCTAAAGAAATGCGACCGGAAATTTATATAGCATGACAACGCAGAGGGACTAGCTGAGAAAGTCCTGCGGACCAACTTTCGCAGCGCAAGTTAAGTGCAGAGTATAGACAAATTAAAAAACACAACTCAAGAGCTTTAAAAATACATGAATAAAGCATATAATAGCACCATACTGGGAAAAGCAATTCTTCTGCAATTCAATTAAGTCTGAAGATTATAGATATTCATAATATTTACTCATTTGTATTTCGAAAAATTTAACGTCTTACCATAAAGGAGAGGTAAAGGAACGATGCTACTACAGTAGAGATATTTGTATTAATAATTTAAAATGTATATGTTACTAGACCACTTATGCCATTAACGCTTGGAAGTTTTAAAAGAATGCACGCCCAAATAATATGAAACTGGGATAAATTACAACTCGGGGAGTGCATAGCGAAGCGATACTGCAATGCAGCAATATGCAGCGCACACCCACAACACCCAAAAATAGTTTATTTCCCCAAGACCCCCTTCCCCCATTCTCCACCAGTCGGAGCTCTCCTTTCAACGTGTAGTCTGTTTATATTTATGCCGCTTTTAGTGCAAATGAGTGTGTGTGTGTGCAGACATTGTTGTTGTGTCTGCTTACCTGTCGTTTGTCGCCTGTTTTTTATTTGTTTTTGCCATCGTGCGACGCCTGTTGTTGATTTTAAATCTGTGCCTTCGTAATGGTAATAATAGACCATTTGGGTCACGGAAGGGGAGCTGGTCCTGGCCGTTTTTTTGGAGTCTGCTCAACCTTTGGAGGCACTTTAGCAAATTGACTGTACCAATTGAGTGCATTACCAATTACGATTCCGACGCACCCCCCACATTTATGTCAAACAAGAATTATAGGCTTAATGCACTCGTTCTGTATCTGTATCTGTGTTGATGCTTACAAAATGCGAGGGCGTACTCATATATGACTCTCCACAGAGAATAGCTAATGCATAGGGAAAAGTAGTCATGAATTATGTGTGACAAATAAGTAAATTATGTTGCATTCGTTCACTTAAATGTTAAAACAAATATAACGCATATGAGCTCTGCACGAATTGAATTATAAATTGCATTGAACATTAAAAAACAAAAATGTTGCTGCATTTAAAGTTAAGTGATTTTTTATTCGATCTAATTTTGCTGTGGCTAATAATGTTATTGTCAGCAGAAAAAAGCCGCTCCTTAGATCCAGAGTAACTCAAGATAATTCAATGTAATTTCTGATTATTTAAGCCCAAGTATCCACTCGCAATCCAACTTTAACACTTCAACGCAACCACGAAGTCGTAAAAAGGGTTTTATGTTCTTTTTATGGTGATGACAATTGCGTTTGCGTTTGTTTGCTTTTCCTGTTATTGTTGCTTACTCAACATGCATTTATGCACACATCCTCCCAACAACACCCCCATCCATATATGTATGTGTGTGCGCACTCCACTCCCACACATGTCCCGTTATGGCGCCTCTTCTTGTCAGTGTTACCTGCCAAGGTTCTGCAACTTTATTCAAGTATACGTCGACTAAGCTCCCGCCACGTAACCTGCTTCTTGATTTGGCACTCCGTTGTCTCTGCTCTCTGCTAAGGACAAGCAGGATCACGAGCAAAGCCAAACGAGCAGGACGAGTCGGACCCGAGCACTGCAAATGCAAGTGTCAAATTATTGGCTGTAGCGAAATCCATACAAATTCGATACACTTCAAGTGCACTTGCTGCCAGTTGCCAGCTGCCAGTTGGCAGTTTGCAGTTGGCAAATTGCAAGTCAGGTCGCGCCTGCTACACGTGCAGCAGGTGCAACACCTGTGTGGTCGTCGGTTAGACTTGATGCCACTTAATTTGATTTGCCCGTTTTGCTTTCGTTTTTCATTACAAAATCGGGAAACAATGTGGAAGCAATATTTAATATGTCAATAATATTTAAATTGACATATTTATTACATTATATTTTGAATACAATCAAGATTGCATAGAATATCTATAAAATATTTAAATCATCCAAATAGGGGTACATTCCATTCCATTTCTGTTAAATGTTAAATCTGTTTTAAGATGTTCGAATTAGTGGTTACTGAGCAACCCGCGTTATAACGATTTTTTTTTTTTTTTGGTCTTCAAAAATATGGCCGCATGTTGTATGGTCTAATGCGCATGTATGTGCACTCTAACAATGCCCAGACAGTCCTGTCTCTTGAATACGTACCCAGTTTCCAGTTTGAGCTCTGTAGCCATTTCATTATGTACCATTTTCTATGGGCTTGTCTGCAGTTGATGTCATTGTCATTGACAGTTGCTGGCTCAGTGTTATCTTGTGTGTGTGTGTGCCTTTGTATATGTGTGCTGCTAGTTTGTGCCAGTTCTTGTTCTGGCAGTTGCCATAAGCAACACCCACTCACAAGCCCCTTTGCACGACGTGTCTTTACAGCACTTTATTATTATCCATTTGGCCCTGAGTTTGACTTTGACTCAGACTTAAGCGCTCCATAAACGTTATGTTGCAAATATTATGGTACGGTCTTGTAATTACGATAGTTATCTATTCAGGCCCCACCAAGCACTGCTCAATTTGCTACATTTTTGTTATTCATTCCTTATAGATTTTTTTTACCAGTTTGTACAGAAATTGCATTCCAAAATAATCCGAGAAGCAAAAATCGCTTCGAGCATTTACTTTGTGTCCGTTTAAGAAGCTTCCCCAAATAGACGACTGTTTATAATTTAAACAAAGGAAAGTCTGAACGTGTTTCATAATGAACTCGCCTGAGCATACAGTTATACACACACAGTTGCTTCTTGCCTGTTTACTGTTACTCCTTTTTTGGTGTGTCTTTGGAAAATGGCATGGCATGGCATGGCATGGCATGGAAAATAAGTTAACATGTGAGGCGTTGAGCTACTTTGACAAGCTACAAATGTAAAGAAGACCGGGATACACATCAGCCACAACACAACACAACACAACATGCTTGGTGTATGCACCATCATGTGTATCTGTGTGTGTGTGTGCAAGTATGTGTGCTGAAGAAAACCGAAAACTTTTTAAAAGTCATATTCCCCTCGCACCACTCACAAAGTGGTTTGAACTTTAGAAACAATTTTGATAAAGATGCAGTGGGAAACCTGAAGATGCGGCCTGATCTACACTGAAATTCTACAGCACTATGCTAGAAAATTATAAAAGTAGAACATAGTAGGAAATATAATATATATAGTATATATAGTATATATAGTATACATGTCGGAAATAATCACAAAATAATTAAACGTTAAACCGATTATCCACATGCCGTACGTTAAGTCTATGTCCCGAGTCACTCAAACTTCTCTCAGTGTATTCGCCCAGAGACAAACACATGTAGAGGGGTGTCACTGTGTCTGCTAGTCATGTACGCAATTAGAAGTTTTGCTGCTAGCACAGAGTTAAGATGCAGCCGAGTAGCACAACAAAATTAAGAATATGAAAACTTTTCTCGTTCTTTTACCCATACAACAAAAAGTCGTCTCGAAACGGGTAAAAATAAAGGACTTACGTCTGCTAGCACTGACTGCTCAGGGGTCAGGGTTAGAAGGAGAATCGATCGCTGTAGAACTTAGCCGGACTTTGTCCACGTCCTGCTGCTGGGACGGCTAAATTCATATGCGGGAAATGGGCAATGGAAAACAATCCCGATTGCTTTATCAGAAGGGAGAATGATATAAAGATAATTTTCCATTTGTTTTATATGCATCCTAGCAACATGCACCTTGTTATAAGATGACTAGCGGAAATCAAATTGATTTCAATTTTATTCTTGTATTTTGGAAACAACAAAAGTATTTATTAACATACTCATTTATTTGTATAACACAAATAATATTTGCCATTCATTACGTTGGTGTGGCCTTCCAATTTCATATCTCAAATTGGTTAAATTTGCTGTGTAATTGGCACACACGCCGACAAAGTTACTGTGAATAATTTCTCTGATTGGATATAAATTCATAAGGCAACAAACAACAGCTGGAAGTTTTTAATTATAAAAGCAGAGTAAATGTAAATTTGCATGCGCGTTATAAAGTATAATTTAAATATATGCACGTCCATATGAATGCGTCGTTGAAATGCAATGTTATCGTTATCGTTATCGTTATCCTTATTATTATTATTATTATTGTTGTTGTTATTGTAAGCCATTCCTTCTGGGCTAATGATGTGAACTGTTTGTCCAGTGCCGCCTGCAATCACTAAAGTCAAATATACGTATGTGCACATCTGTACATACAAGTAAAACGTTCGTATGTACTTACCTCTGTCCCTATTTCTCATTACCCAGACAAAGTCAACATTATTAAAATGCATCAACAATTTATTTGTTTTACTTGTTGTTTATGTTAGCATCGACATGTGTCAGTGCAGACACTTTATCCGACTCAAACCCTCCCACAAATAAATGTCAGTTTTTTTCCATTTTATATTTTTCTATATTTTTCACAGAAATTCTCATCAAAATATCAAGTTACGTACAATATAATTGTCATACGTTGGAAATGCCTTCAGTTTATACTTATATAAGATTAAAATAACGTTTTTAATTTGCTGTTGGTTTCTTCATCTTCTTATGATTTGTTGATGTTTTCCTTAATTGTTTTTGTTTGCTGCTGTTTGTTATTAAATAATAAACAAATACTTAATGTAAGGATCTGATTTTTTTCTATTGGCCTTTTACCGAATAAATGTTCCATGTTTATATTTGTATGCAATTCGCCTTAATTACGATCAATTTTATTTTCTAAATGTTTCTTACAATTTTTCATATAAAATTATTATATGGAGATTGACAAAAAAGCCGCAACAAACAAGCCATTTAATAATAATATTAATGATCATGATCAATATTTTTCATAGAATATACAATACGGTGGCAAAAATATGCTAATTGAATTAAATTCTATAAAATTGTAGTTAAAGTATTTAAACACTTAGTTGTTCACTCCAATTTTAATTACACAATAAATAAATTAAAGCAATTACGACTGTTACCAACTGTTTATGAAACTGTTTACTGTTTAACTTAACTCACGTAGCATAAGCACTGATGGCAAAAAAGAAATTTGCGTTAAGAATAAGCGTAAAAATACGCAAACATCGAATGCACATCAATAATAATAATAGTAATAATAATAAACACTGACAATTAGATTTTTGCTATTTGCTATTAGCTAAGGATTCGACTTTTAACGTGTTTTTTTTTTTTTTGTTTTTTCTTTAATTTATTTATTTTTTTTTTATTTTTGTTATTGCTATATTTTATTTTGGTTGCACAAGCGGTCATTTAGTCATTGTTTGGAATTCGATAGCATTTTATATATTTACATACATATTTATTTAAAATGTATTTGTAGTTTACCTGTGCTGAAACTTGTGAATTTTGATATCAATTACGCGTCTTAGGTGTACAATTTAATTTAATTTAATTTAATTTAATGCCTGCCTGTGTGTACGCAGAAGTTTACTCACATTTCACAAAAAAGCTAAATTAAGATCTTTATAAAAATCTATATAAATCACCTTTTGCTGCCGACTCACACCGAAACACACTCGCACATACCTTTATGATGCGTTATAGTCGTGACTGTTGACCTCTCCGATTCTCCGATATATTCTATCCAGCCTATTTGTATCTATTAATTTAATCGCTTAATACAAAATGCCTTCTCTTAATGTAGATGCTTCGCATGCCCCAACCATTACTTCAGTTTTCAATTCTTATTTCCTATACATACACAACTTTGAATTATGTTCTTTGCCACACACTGTTTGTTTTACATATACAATACATTTATTGTGTGTTTTAATAGTTCATTTTTTGATTTTTCACTGGAGTTTATGTAACATTAAACTATTTCATTTCACTAAACTATACACAGAATGTTTAAGTTGATGCGCTTATATTGCTATATAAAACGTTTATATATTAACTATATATGGTTTGCAATATATCAATACGTTCATCTTTTGACATGCGCCTTACAAATCGCCTTTTAGTTATACATATGCCTTAAATAATTATTTATGTTGAGTTTTCTTTCCCAAAATAATAGTCTAATAAATTGCCAAGCACTATGCAAACGAAAATGTTAAAAACAAATTTATGGTTGTGTCTTTCATTAAATTTTTACCAAATATACTACCCAATATTATTGCTAAGCTGTAAATCTATAGAAAATGTGTAGAGAACTAGGCTCAGATCTTCATTCCTCGTGCTCTTTCAAATGTTTAACTGTTAAATTTAGACAATAATATTTGTATACATAATCAGTAAGATTATTATTATTTGTTGTTGTTGTTGTTGTTGTTGTTAGTACTACTCACATTCAGCGTTTCTTAAAATTCGTACATTATTAACATTACGGTTAGCTTACGTATGGTTATTAGTAGACAATATATTACTATATATATTTAATATCCCTCTTGCCAATTGGCTAAGCGGAGTGTTCTTGCAGTCAAAAATAATGTTTTGTTTTTTAAATTGAACAAATGGATCAAATGGATCGCAATCTCAACCAGCTCAAATTTCCGCTTACACTGGGTTTAGCAATACGCCAAGGATTTTTTTTAATAAATGTTTATATATGGATTTGTATTGAGTTTAATTCCCTTTTTCTTAATATTTTTTAATTTTTTACTTTTGTTGCAATTGTTGCATAAACGCGGAACACCTCGTTGACCAGTCTTTTTTGTGTTTTAATGCTTACAGAATTATATATTATAATTTTGTTTGCTTCCTTTTTAAAATACAAGTTTCGTTAACGATTTGAATTTTGGATTGTAAAATACATACATAATTACTTAATGTTATTTATATTTAGGCCCCCATGCATTATAATCTAAATGGATTATGTTTTCATCTTTAAGGATTTTCTATACAAAATATTCCATTTGGGCTTGGTATTTCTTTTTAATGTTTCTCAAAAGTTCCACTAAATTGATTGAATTTTTTGACACATCGTACACATTTGTGTTTTGTTTTCTTTGTTTTGTTAAGTTTTTTTTTTTTCCTAAATATTTATAGTTGTGTTCTCCACATCATAACCTTGTTCTTCAGTGCATTTCCTTGGGTTTGTTCGCATGGAAGCCGAAAAAGATACTGGAAAGTCAAAGCCAGTATAATTGTACGTTTTTATTGATAATATGATCTCAAAGGGAACTTTTAGTTTGTAACTTCTTATTCATATACGAGACTATATATGTATATTATTTTTCAACATTGAGATGACACATAGCACAAGCCACACACAAACCTTCAAAATCTAATCAATCCAAAACTTCACAATCACTGATAATTATTTTTGAAATCGAGAGACAACTGAAAGGGAAATATTTATGAGTATGATTTGTGTGTATACCTTATGATTGTATGCCATTTCAGTTTCTTCAAACTCCAATCTTAATTTATCTGAACAACGGCAACGTAATTATTTTTTAGTGACTTTCGACATTCGTGTGTATATATAATGTATATATGGGCGTATGTATGTGTGTATGTAGGTGTTTATGTAGGTGTGTTGTATTTGTTGCCACAGCTATTTCTTGTTCTCTGGATCACAGAATATCTCATCACACAAATCAAAATGCTCGAATTATTTTCGATCATGTTGTTGTTTTTAGTCTAAACATAATTAATAAATAAATAAAATTTTTTTTATTACAAAAATGTAAAAGTAATCAAATAATAAACATATTTCTTTTCTTTCATAATATTTATTTTGTAAAAAATATTTAAAAATAATCAAATAATAAACAAATTGAAATGGTTCATTACAATATAGGCAGCATATAACTAGAAAAATAATTAGCACGCAATATGGAAAGTAAAAACATTTATAAACGTTTCTCTATAAAAATATTCGGTGCGATTCTAGGAGATTTGTTTTGGAAATTTCATGAATATTTGAAGCCTTGTTAATTGTGACCTACTGAAAATTTGAAATACATCAAAATATGTAAAAATCAGTTTTAAAATTATTCGTATCAATATTTTAAATTAATGAGGCACATTAAGAAGAATTTGTAAAAATTTGTCAGAATATAATAGTTATCTCAAATGAAAAACAAAAATAAGAGCGTTTAGATCTTTTCCAAATAAGAAACTCATCGTAATACTTTTCATCACAAAACAGAAGTGCGCGTTATAAATACAATTAGATTAACAGGACTTAAATTGAAAATATCTATTTGTAGCGCCAAAAATTGTATTCATTAAGCATTTCGATTTGCTTGACATACATACTACATACATATAATCAACTTTTACAACAATTATTTTACAAATTTAAAATATATTTAAATTAAAATATGAAAATATAAGCATTTTATTTATTGTTTAAAACATATTTTGCACTTGTGTTTGTTGTATTTTGTTGTTGTATCTACGCGAGTACGATGCATTCTCTTAATTAAATTTAAATCTTTGTATATGTATGTATATTAACATTTCGTAGTTATTTTATAATTATTTCATATTTTCGCATTTTTGTTTTGGCAGTGTTTACAATATTTTGTTGTTTTCGCTACAAACAAAACAAAAATATATAATTTAATATTTCATTTTTTTTCTGCTGCTTTGTTCAGTATTTTCTTGTTGATTTGCTACAAAAATTATATTGCTTTGGTAAATATTTGATGTCAACAATTTAAATGCATATGGAAGTTAAATTGGTTTATGCTTAAGCGTTTAATAAAAAATCAAACAAATAAATTGTTCGAAACGATAATGAAACGGGATTAAAAAAATAAGTATAATTAATATAGACAACGAAAACACAAATTTTTATCGAATTTCAACATCTCGCTTGCTTATGCTTTTCTGTGATGTGTGATTTTGATTAATTAGCGATTTCTTTTTCTATCTATCATTCTGATGGCACACCGTTGCTGTTATGCTCCACACTAAGTTAGATTTCACCTCACATATGGCGCTTCATGTGGAGGGCCAGGTGATCAGAGCGCGAGAAGCAGCGATCGCAATTACGGCACTTAAAGGGCTTCGCACCTGTGTGTTTGCGATAGTGACGGGTTAGCTCATCGCTCCTAGCGAAACGCCACTCGCACCCGTCCCAGGAGCATTTGTAGGGCTTCTCACCTGCAATGACAGAAGTTCATAAAGTGGAATTAATGAAAATGCATAAAATCGCTGGTCTCTACTTATTAAATAAGTTGCTCTGAAAATTGCATCAAACGTTGTACGCAGGAAAAGTTGTTGCAATTGCTGCTTCTTCAGACAACAAAATGTAAAAATATAGAGCACATAAATATGCGTACTCAGGGACGAAACGAAAGGGATGGAGGGCAAAAGGTACGGAGGATAGGGCGCACATTATTTTTTTATTTAATGGTAGCGAAATGAAAAAAGTTTTATCAAAGCTCAGCTGGGCATGTTCTCACTGTTGCATAGTGGCTCAAATGTAAGATATACTACTTAAAATTATTTAAGTTTTTCAATTTATAGCTTATTATTGTAAATAACAGCATTTTACTCAATATATACACTTTCTAAACCACTGTACACTTAACACCGTTGGATGAAGTGAAACATAGCAATGAAAAATTGCAAACGAATAAGTAAACGAAATGAAGACAATTAAAAATGAATATATAAAATAAATAAAAATTTAATAAAAACAAAAAACAAAATGTCGGACATCGAAATTTACGTTGAGATCGAATAGTTAGTTGAAACGGTTTGCCAAATCGCGAATCCCTTTGCCAACAGTTTGCATGCGTGCCAAAAGTCTCAAAGGATGCGGCAAAAACAGTGGCCAATGCGCCGCAAGCCATCCAAAAAGCCAGTTACAGACCCCCATGGCAAGCAGGCGGGCTGGAATGCAGGCAGAAAGGAAAAGGAAATGCAGAAGTTGTAATTTCACACAAAAGTATAAAACCTAAAAATGCACAAAGAGTGGAACACAGAACTCAGTACACAGTTGTGCCAGAAAAAATGGCAAAATTATTTGAGTTTAAAAGACAAACAGCAGCCAAGGCAGGAAATTGCCGGCGTTGCCTTCGTCGTTGCCACTGTGGAGAAAAGCGGTGGAAAATGGAACCAGATAACCGGCAAAAGTAGACGACAGCCAAGAAAAATACATAAAGCTGAGTGGAAAACTTTGTAACGCACACCATACCAGCTTATATATGTATATATATATATATATAAATATGTATAATATAATATATATATGTGTGTATATACACACAGCTTAAAACTTAATGCATGCGGAAATGTGTGATATTTCCGTGCTCAATTTCACATTATGCACTTGCGGGCAGGCCAACTTGAGCGCCTGACGAAACAAACGAGCCACCCAACCAACCCGCCACCGATCCACCCAACCGACCCACCGAGTAGCAAACTGAGCTCTCTCTTAATTTCCATTTGTTTACTCTCTCTACCCATTGCTGAAGACCGGTCCAGCGGTGCAACATGGGACATTTCAGTCGCCGTGTGCGGGTGTCCTGCCACTTGCACTTTGGCATGTTGTCAGAACTGTGAGCCAGACATCGAAGCAACGGCTATAAATAAATAGGGTGCCCGAAAAACACTTTTACCCCCACTCAAGTATTGTGTGTGTGTGCGTAGTTGAAAAAATGCTTTGGCATTGACTTTTGGCATTTTTTTGGACCCTTTTTTGCTTTAGCCAGCGTAAATCAGCGTCAAGTGCACAAAGCACTGGGTGAACAGACTCAAGCACAGATGCGGCCCGAGGACCCGTATTGAAGTACTTCTAAGCGGCACACACACAAACCTATAGACATAAAGAGATATATACCAGTTTGCAGATATCGTGTTGTATTGCAACCCAAGGATAGTCCGATTTTGCTCCTGATATATTTAATAATTAAATTCATCTTTTATAATTTGCTAAGCTAATTAACGTGTCCTGGTGTCTGCGGGGATCTTATTCTGAATCAATTTTATAATCTTAAAAGCCTTAGAATCACTGCTTTATAATTTTTTTTCTTTTCCTTTTTAAAGCTAGCTTCATCTTTTTAGTTCTATCGCCTCATTGTTAATTTATTGTTGCGAACGTAGTTAAAACTTAACCTCAGCTATTTTTCCCTATACACAAACCTCCATTCTTCCGCTTCTTCCCATGTTGTTAGCCGCAGTTTCGATTGTGCCAGGAAAGAGACGCTGCAGTTGCAGCTGCCGCTAAACGCAAAGCCCTGAGCCAGTTAATATTTTATAAATTTTGCTGGCGTTGGGTTTTAATGTCAGCAGCCAATAGAAAGAATCCCCCGGCGAGACATGCAACTGGAAGGCAAGCTAAAAGAAGGCTATAAGGAGGCATTTGGCATTCCTTTCACTGCACTGCACTGCACTGCACGCAATTCTTTAGCTTTTCTTTTATGCGCCTTCTCGGCTTTTGCACTCAACACAATTTTTATGGTCTGCTTGCGTCTATCCGCTTGATTGCACTGGTAATCTTTTCTTAACGGCACCACCTTTTACACCCACTGGCACACCCACTTCCACTTCCATTCCCAGTAGCTATTTGAAACCTCGGGCTATTCGCAAGTCTGTTGTTTTTATAGCCAGAGCGCTTAACTAATTGAAATCTTTTGCGCAGTGTGCACATTTATTGCCGACTTTTATGCGCTGCATTTTAATTGATTATCAATTGTAAAATATTCGCACGATTTATATATGTTACTAATTATTTTAACTTGAGTTACGACCGAGTTTTAGGTCGAAACCCAAATAAAATTAATGTGTGCCCAGACGACTTCTGACCCAAATGCTGCATGTGAACAACTAAATAATAGCTGAGCATCAATAACGTTTCTCCAAAATAAAGCAGAAGACTCCAATTTGGGGATAAGCGTAATTCATGAAGGTGATTCTTTAATTTCCTTTAAGTCATAGTCTCTATGGTGACATTAAAATAATTACTTTCTTTGGGTCCTTTGAAAACATTGAGATGAAAAAATTTACATTTCGTAAAAACCTTGGACGTCACTGTTGGACAACCAAATCTGTTAATCTCTTATCGTCTGAAGCCAACACCTTAACTTTGAATTTTTTAGCTTTGTACGTGTGTCTTGCATAATGTGTAATTAATTACACCATTTTAAACATAGCCTTGATATAGATGACTTAGAATAGCTTAATTTAGCACATATTAATTTAACCACTTACTGAACAAACTTTTGCGTACAATTAACACCCAATGCAACGACGCGGATTCCCGAGCTGAGGGCAACACCGATAAAAGCATCTACAATATTAACAATAACTATAACTTGCTGTGAAAAACAGAACGCTTTCAGGCAAACCTTCTTTTCTGCAAGGCTTTTGTTATTGTAAAGGAAAAAGTTTATACATTTCAGTTTATAAGTTTCAAAGATAAACTGTAAAATATGAGCCTATATGAGCCTGACAACTGTTTAATATACTAGCTCAAAAAGTCCAACGTTATACACCCTGGTTCGCCTCTTTTGTACCGTAACATCCAATCATTCTGAATTATAATCTTGCACCCTTAATATTAATATTAACAATATATGGCGTATTCATTGTACATGTACATGTACATATTTGTATATGTTAATTTAAAATAAATTTGGTTGTTCTATTTTATGAGCTAAGTGCATGCCGCCAAAACTCTTGTAAAACGCATTATCATACATAGTCACACTCACACCCATACAGATGGAGGGGAAAACATGTGCATATGTGTGTACATGGCAGAAATCAATAGATGGGTTCTACATGTTTCCCCTTGCTCTGACTCTTAAATCACTGATTCTGAATGTGGCAGCAATAAAATTACATTTCATCGTTGGGTTTAATCTGTTTGGCAAAGCATGAACATGAGTGGGTATGTGTGTGTGCGTTTAACCAATAATTCATTTTTGAATTATGCGATTTTTATTGAAATTTCAAGCCTCGTCTACTGTCATCCAAGGATGTTTTTGGTTGCCCGCCCTCTGAACTTAACTTTGTATGTTTTTGCGGCAACGTTCGCGGCTGTTGGAATATGGGAACAATGGGACAACCAACAATGCAACCTGTCATTTGTATCCTGTCCCGTGTTCTGTCCTGTTCAGATCATCGACGTGATGCTCTGCTCCTGTTGTGTTATCCCAGGATTTTGATTTATTAATAGAGAGTAGCAACCCAAAACTGAGTCAAGCTTCTCTTTTTGTTCAGGAAATATTTGGCTTGGTATTAAACCTGCAGGTCGTGTATTGTGCAATGTATAGCAACTAAATTTAATGCCCTCTTCTCGTCAAAATATTTAATGTATATCTTACCTGTATGGGTTCTTTGGTGCGCCTTCAAATGTGAGCTTTTTGTGTACACCTTTTTGCAGCCCAGAAATTGGCACTTGTGTATCCGACGTTTGGCGTCTGGACTGTGATCGATGTGATGCTGGCGCGGGTGATGATTTTTGATAGGAGCTGTGGAATTAATTGGGTTAAACAATGTGGTCTAAATTGTGGCGATCAATACGCACCAGTTGTTGTTTTTTCAGGCAGCGACGTAACCACTGCAACTATTTGTGGCGTCTGCTGTTGCTGTGAAGTTGATTGATGTTGTATTGCTTTTGTATTGCTACTGCTGCTGCTGCTGCTGTTGTTGCTGTGGTTGTTATTGTTATTATTAGTGTTGTTAGCTGCGGCGCTGAGCACGGCAGCAACATTAGCATTGCCAGTGTTTTGCATCTGTATGACACGTGCTAGGCTGATGCCCGCGGCTCCAGGTGTTCCATTCGCTGTGGTGAGCCGCACGATTGTACTGCGCGGAATGTTGTTGTGGTTGCTCGACGATTGATCAACACTATTGTTGCTGTTGCTGTTACTGTTGCTATTGCTGCTGCTGCTGCTGTTATTGTTGTTGCTGCTGCTTGATGAACTGCTAGTGCTTGTTTTGTTCAGAACCTGCGGCGATATGCTTAAGTGTTGCACTGCCAACTGTTGTTGCTGCTGTTGCAGCTGCAACGTAGTGGCCTGCGTCAATGAGGAAATCTTGCCACCGGGCGTTTGGCTGTTAAAGTGTAGAATGGCGGACGCGGGTGTGGAATTTGCAATTGCTGGAGTCTGCTGTTGTTGCTGTCGCTGCTGCTGCTGCTTAAGGATCGCGGCCAGCTCAGTGGCATCGATTTGTTGCGGTCGCTGCTGCTGCTGCAAATGCGGCGACTGTGCATAATTGTGGTTCCGAAGATTTGACTCGGGTGAGGAGGGCGGTGTTAACGGGGGAAGCACAAAGTCATGCACGTGGCCCTGACCCAAATGATAATGCCGCTGCGTCTTGGCCGGCACCACCCGCACCTTGATAGCCGGCGCTGAACTGTTACTGGAGCTCAAGGTGATAGTGTTGCATCCACTGTGGCTGTTGCTAATGCTAACGGTGCTACTACTGCTACTGCTAGTGCAGTTGCTATTGCTGGTCGGCGTCATGTTGCCGGCACTGCAGATGCTAGGATTAGGAGATATTGCTGAAGGCGGCGCCAGCAGCACGTCCAGCTTCCCATTACAAGACAATCCATGTGCCGCCTCCTCGTCGTCCTCGTCGATACGTTCCTGCTTCACCAACACTGCACAACTGAGCGCCTGTGAACCATTGCTGTCCCATGATATCCCGGAGCAGTTAGAAGACACAGATGAGGTTGTCGATATCGTGTCCAAGCTCTCCTTTATTTTAAGCTCCTCCAGCAAACGTGCCGGTGTGGAGAATATGTCCCAAGCTGTATCGAGATCTGTATGCATCTTCTTATAGTTCTGCAGTTTGGGCTCGTCACGCAAGTATCGCTCCAGTTCATAGCAGGTCTGAAAATACAACAAAAGAAGGGAAATATAATAAGTACTATGCCAATCTCTATATACAAAACTACTTGCTCCAGAGTAACCTAAATATGAAAACTCAACAGGCATTTACTGCGTTGTCAATTGGGCCAAGAGAGTATAAAAGTAGGGTATTCAAGTAAAATTCACTATATTTTGCCTTTTATAATTACATTAAAGAATTTTCAATGACGCTCAAGAAATTTCGAGAACATTAAGTTGATAATTTAGTGACCTTTCCTTTTATTGTTTCTGGCTTCCTTTCCACTGGCTGTTGCCGTCAATGAGAGTAAAACCATTAATTGTAAATTATGTTTTATGCCCTGACGCAATTACATGTTGAAATTTTAACAGCAAATTTATAACTATTGCATACTTTTAGGTACATGACCGTCTGAAATAAGGCTCTCATAAACGCCCATTGAAAAACGACGTGCAATTTAATGGTGTAAACACTAACAACCAAACAGCGTAAACAAAAGTACTTAGCTTCCATTTGTTTATGTTGTTGTCTCGAATACAACACTAATAAAGATTTTAGAGCCAACACGTTAATGGAATGGCAGTCACATGTATCGAACTGTTACTCGACTCTGCGCATTAATTTCAATAAGCCAACACTTCATTTACAGAAATTAATGTTTTGCCATTCTTCTGCTAAATCAGTTTGAAGCTAAAAAGGTGTATCAAGTGGCAGTTAAGGCTATCACAAATCGTAAACATGACCAATATGCGGGTTGATTTTCTGGCCAGGATAGTCAACCTTTTCGTTTACAACAAATCTTATTAAGTGCAATACAAAAGCGTTAAATCAATGACCTGGAATAAATAGCATTGCCACAGGATCAGTTTTGAGCTCGCATTCCACATTTGCTTAGCTTAGCTATTCTATTTTGTTTTTCATTCCATTCCATATTCCATTTTTTCCCAACCAAACATACTCGGTAAATCACTTTAAGTGCTATTTCAAGAAAATAATTGCAACACATAAATTTCTTAACCCTTTCAAGTCGCCAAACAAGTTGCGTGTGCGATTTACGAACTGAGCAAAAACAACTAAAACAGAAACAACAACAGAAAACTATAAATGGTTTATGAATCAGCACTGCGGCGTTGGCGTCTCAACACGTTTCCAGGGTATGACAACGAGGCGGGGATGCATTCCATGATTAATGTGAGGCTGCTGCACTTAGTTTCCATTTCCTGACCAGCAACTCTTCAGTCAGACAATGCAGTCCTATCTGTGTGCAAAAATCTAAATAAAATGTAACATGCATGCCCGCTGTTTCACAGTTTGATATATTGTTTAAACACTCCAGACAAAACATACACAAAACACGCAAGACACACTCAAAACAAATGCAAATGCAAATGCAAATCCCAGCTTAGCTGAGTCTGACTTTGAGTCCGAGTCTGAGTCTGGGGATGAGCGTGAACTGTTGCCTTCCTGGCTAGGATGCTATCAGAAATGGTATTTTGAGTTATGCGCTCTGCCGCCAACGGCGTTGCAAACAAATCACCTGGCCAACGGATAGCAGGCAGGAGATTAGTACGCGACTTTCACGTTGCTCGGGTTGGCGAGCCAGGGAGAAACAGAAGCGAGCACATATGAGTAACTAATATGAAGATCCTTGGGCCAATGATTGATGTTTAGTGGATGAGTAGTTCGAACATTACCAATAGAAAGCTAAGGCGTATGGAAGCACTTCAGTTGAATGAACGACATTTAAAATCAAGCTTGTCTCTATAGTTGTGTTATTACATAGTTTTTGAAATATATTGTAGTGTATGCTAAGATAGCACTTAATCCCTATTTTCGATTCGATTCAAATCTTTTACTCATGAATGAATAGGTATCTTGGACGACTCATCTGTCAAACATAGTTGCAATGTATTAAAAATAAGCTCTTAAACAATCAATTTTAAGGAATGCAAAAAAGTGGCATCAAAGTTATGCCAGCCAAAAATGAGTGTAACATGAAAGTAACAAACACAATTAATGCTGGATAAATTGTGAATATGGCAGAATGATGGACACACACACATACTCAGTTTAGAAACCTATTTTCAATCCTGAAAAAAACTTTTGCCCGAGCATAAAAACTTTTTTCTATGCTCATTTGTATTTAATAGAAATTTATTTGCTGCGCTCATGTGTTATATTTTGTTGTTGTTGTTTTTTTTCTCGCTACTTGTGTGTGCGAGGAAAATACTTTTGCACACTTTTTGCGGCCAATTTATGTGCCAAATACACAACAAGAGTGCATCCAAACGAAGGATATGTCAGAGCCAAATGGCTTAATATATCGCACAAGTTGGCCGCATAAAAAAAACTTAATTTCCTTTGCGTCCATTTTAACTTTGGTTTTTTTTTTGTCACCACATTTTTTCTCCCTCTGTATGTCATTTCTCGTTCTTAAGACGCGTTTTTCAGTTCCCCCGAGCTTTGTTTTAAAGACGATGATGGTTTGGTGCACTGTAACTTGTTGATGGAATTGTGAATGTGAACGATAATGCTGGTTCATACGAGTCAAAAATTATATAACTTTTGAAAACCGCCAAACCACGAAAATAGGAAATTAAATTGGATGTTTATTGATCTTCAAATTTTCTCAAAAAATCTCAAAATTTAGATTTTCAAATTGTGAATGTCAATCGATACTGCTGGTTCATACGAGCCAAAAAATATATAACTTTTGAAAATCGAACATCATTTGGCTGCGTTGCCGACCGCCAAAAGACGAAAATTGGAAATTAAATGGGATGTTTATCGATCTTCAAAAACCAGCCCAGTAATTTTCTCAAAAAATCTCTAAATTTTCATTTTCAATTTGTGAATGTCAATCGATACTGCTGGTTCATACGAGCCAAAAAATATACAACTTTTGAAAATCGAACATCATTTGCCCGAGTTACAGTGCGTCAAACCACGAAAATAGGAAAGAAAATGAAATTTTTCTTGATCTTCAAAAACCAATCCACGTAATTTTCTCAAAAAATCTCAAAATTTAGATTTTCAACTTGTGAATGTCAATCGATACTGCTGGTTCATACTAGCCAAAAAATATACAACTTTTGAAAATCGAACATCATTTGCCCGAGTTACAGAGCGTCAAACCACGAAAATAGGAAATTAAATGGGATGTTTATTGATCTTCAAAAACCAACCCATGTAATTTTCTCAAAAAATCTCAAAAAATCTCAAAATTTAGATTTTCAAATTGTGAATGTCAATCGATACTGCTGGTTCATACGAGCCAAAAAATATATAACTTTTGAAAATCGAACATCATTTGGCTGCGTTGCCGAGCGCCAAAAGACGAAAATTGGAAATTAAATGGGATGTTTATCGATCTTCAAAAACCAGCCCAGTAATTTTTTCAAAAAATCTCAAAATTTAGATTTTCAACTTGTGAATGTCAATCGATACTGCTGGTTCATACCAGCCAAAAAATATACAACTTTTGAAAATCGAACATCATTTGCCCGAGTTACAGAGCGTCAAACCACGAAAATAGGAAATTAAATGGGATGTTTATTGATCTTCAAAAACCAACCCATGTAATTTTCTCAAAAAATCTCAAAAAATCTCAAAATTTAGATTTTCAAATTGTGAATGTCAATCGATACTGCTGGTTCATACTAGCCAAAAAAATATACAACTTTTGAAAATCGAACGTCATTTGCCCGATTTACAATGCGTCAAACCACAAAAATAGGAAAGAAAATAGGATTTTTATTCATCTTCAAAAACCAACCCATGTAATTTTCTCAAAAAATCTCAAAAAATCTCAAAATTTAGATTTTCAAATTGTGAATGTCAATCGATACTGCTGGTTCATACGAGCCAAAAAATATATAACTTTTGAAAATCGAACATCATTTGGCTGCGCTGCCGAGCGCCAAAAGACGAAAATTGGAAATTAAATGGGATGTTTATCGATCTTCAAAAACCAGCCCAGTAATTTTCTCAAAAAATCTCTAAATTTTCATTTTCAATTTGTGAATGTCAATCGATACTGCTGGTTCATACGAGCCAAAAAATATATAACTTTTGAAAATCGAACATCATTTGGCTGCGTTGCCGAGCGCCAAAAGTCGAAAATTGGAAATTAAATGGGATGTTTATCGATCTTCAAAAACCAGCCCAGTAATTTTCTCAAAAAATCTCTAAATTTTCATTTTCAATTTGTGAATGTCAACCGATACTGCTGGTTCATACGAGCCAAAAAATATACAACTTTTGAAAATCGAACATCATTTGCCCGAGTTACAGAGCGTCAAACCACGAAAATAGGAAATTAAATGGGATGTTTATTGATCTTCAAAAACCAACCCATGTAATTTTCTCAAAAAATCTCAAAAAATCTCAAAATTTAGATTTTCAAATTGTGAATGTCAATCGATACTGCTGGTTCATACTAGCCAAAAAATATACAACTTTTGAAAATCGAACGTCATTTGCCCGATTAACGGTGCGTCAAACCACGAAAAAAGGAAAGAAAATGGGATTTTTATCGATCTTCAAAAGCCAACCCATGTAATTTTCTCAAAAAATCTCAAAATTTAGATTTTCAAATTGTGAATGTCAATCGATACTGCTGGTTCATACGAGCCAAAAAATATATAACTTTTGAAAATCAAACATCATTTGCCCGAGTTACAGAGCGTCAAACCACGAAAATAGGAAAGAAAATTGGATTTTTATTGATCTTCAAAAGCCAACCCATGTAATTTTTTCAAAAAATCTCAAAATTTAGATTTTCAACTTGTGAATGTCAAACGATACTGCTGGTTCATACGAGCCAAAAATACACAACTTTTGAAAATCGAAAATCATTTGCCCGATTTACAGTGCGTCAAACCACGAAAAAAAGAAAAGAAAATGGGATTTTTATTGTATATATCGTCAGTTTTCTGTTCATTTAAAATTTACCAAAATTTTTAATTCAATAATTGAGAATAAAAATCTGCTTTTCTTTTCTAGTTTTACCATTTTATAACATAGATTTAACAGAACAAAAATGCAACTATGCAACTATGGGATAAAACTCTGAAGTATTGGATTTTTTACAACTAAGTGATACTAAGTAATTAAACGGAAGTTAACGAAGTAGACAAAATGTTTGCAGGAATTGAAACCCCTCAAAAAGCAAGCAGCCAGTCCTTTCTTTGGACTTAAGACACTTGGGATGAAATTAAATTGAATTTGGCCCACAGCAAACACAGTTTTCAATTTAAAAACAGAGTTTGAAAGGAATTGGAACGGAGACGAACATGTGTACCCAAATGTTTTAAATGCTAATGTTAAATAAAAGCCTGCGATTAAATTTAATTATCAGCATGTTTATTAAAATCTACAAAATGTGATATGAGCTAGGACTGAGTCTATTGCACAATTGGGAGAGATTTCAAGTATTCAGTGGCGCACAAGCTCACACACACATACAGTACAGTAGATAATGTTTACCTAGGCTGTCACACGCCCCCCGGGAATCCACGCCCACACATAGTGATTGAGATATAGATACAGACGAAACATATTTAATTATGTGTGTAATTGAAAAAGACGCAGCGGCAGTTAAGAGGCACGTCGAAGACGAAGGCAACGACTACGCCAAAAAATCTTGTTAAGGCTATTATGCGGCACATGTCTTGGCGCCCTGCTGTCTTTGCTTGAGCTCTGGGATTGAGTGCTCTGTGTATATTCTGTGCGTGTTTGTGTATTAGAAAGATATTAGCAGACGCCAGCTAGAGGCGGCAACGCCTGCGGTTCTTATTTGCTACCCAGAGAAACAGCTGCTAACTTGCTGGCAAGTGCGCTATGCACATTCACAATCACACACCAAATTTTATTTCGTATGTATTCACAAATGTGTGTGAGTGTGTGTGTGCATTATGTCATTTAATGAGCCATAATTCCAGTGAGTTTTGCCTCATAAGCCCCCCTGGGATGTGCTCAACATTTCTTTATAATTTTGTGCGCCACTTTTGGGGCCATTTTGAAAGTTTTAATGAACGAAACGTAATGAAATTATACCCACAATTAATATCCTGGTGACCAGGCACTTTAAGCTTGACAATTTAAGAACCTTTTAGGCTTTAGAGTGATGAAATTAATAAAAAATGCAAACAGGCAGAGAAACAGTTAAGAGATATTTGTTAAGTTGGTGACCATAGAGTGGCTTATATGAAGCCTTTAATAAATACTTAACAAATTATGTTGCAGACTTAAAAAGAGTAAAGAATTAAAAGAGTAAAGAATTTCTACATGCAGAAACTGCGGCTCCCTTTAAGTTTTTATTAAAATCAAGAATTGTTTCCATTGACATCTCACTGCGTGCTTTCTGCTTGTTATCTTGCTGTAACTAAGTGCTCACTGCGAGTGCAGCACCAGGACCAAAAACAATATCAGCAAGTCAGTTGGTTTGGCAATAACAATAAGCCAAAGAGAAACGACAGGCTACTAACAGCTAGAAGAGAAACTACACAGATAATTGAATTATTGGCATTATCAGTACTTTGCACAAAAGCGCATGCACACACAATTGCCACCCTCTTACCCCTCACTGGAAGCCACATTACAAAGTGTAATGCGTTGATTTACTTTTGGTTCGCTAGTCTGGACCCATACGACGCACTGGTCTTTTGGCCCCCTGCTGATGTCGCGCTGTTATTGTTGTTGTTTCTTTTGCTGCAACTGTTGTTTGTTTTTGGGGCGAAAAGTGCACTTAAAGTGCCACAACATCAGCGTCAGCAGCAGTCGAGACAGCAACAATAGCAACCACAACTGAAAACAAACTTAAGTGTCTGACACAAAAGGCGTTGCATAATTTCAGGCATTATGCTAATTTAAAAAGTTGCCGACTGCTCAAGCAGCTATAGCGGCAACAGTAACCTTTCACATAAGTAGTTCGCAACAAGGAAACAGCTGCGAGCAAGTGGAAAATGAGAAACGACGTTGATCACTTTCGCCCAGAAAATGGAATTCGCTCTTAGCCAATCGAGAAGCACTTCAATGCGACAAAAGTGTCGCCGAAAAGTATGCTACACATAACAAAAGCAACACCAGCCTCTCGAGGGTCGCTGCTGCTGGGAGACTTCTTAAAGGTTGGCTGCTGTGGAGGTTTGGCGTTGTGGAGCTTGACGCAACTAATGCGTCGTACGCGCCGTTGAATTTAAATGAGGAATTAATGCGTACATTATTTCTGGTCGCCTTTCGGCTGGCAGTGTCACCCCTCATAACAGCAACCCCAATAGCGCGGAGCTCCTTCGACCATTCTATGCTTTTACTTTTGTTAGCTATACAAACAGTTTCGCCACTTCCCGTTTTCCACATCCCGGTTGCCAGCTTCCACTTGCCACTTGCCACTTACCATATGCATTCTGTATTCTGTATTCATTTTTCGGTTCTGTTCGATTCAACGACGGAGGCTTTCGAGACTTGGTATCCACGATTTCTGGGATCCGCCGCAACGCCCTATCCATTAGCTTTGAACTTGATGGTATTTGTATGCCTCCGCAAATTGCGACGTCCTTGTTGCCCCCTTTTTTTACGCTTGGTTTTGTCATTTTGTGGCATGTTGCCGCCTTGTTTCCTCTGCCATTGTCACTGTTACTGTTTCTTCCATCTAAATGACATTTTGCCAAAATTATGATGCTGACAATGATAATAAATGAATTTAACGCTGTTTAAGAGTGCAACTTGTATGAGAGGGAAGTAAGGATTTTGTATACTGTAACTAAGATTGTGACCTTTTTTAAGAACCAATTATCTGCAAAACCGTTGTGTTAACTCTACTATTCTTAATCACACTAAAGTACAACCTTAGCTTTGGAGGCTCTTTGTATTATTTATTTATTAAAAGATAAAAATACAGAAATAACCATGTTCAATAAAAACTATAAAAACAAAAAAAACTATACCATACTAAAACAGAGACCGAATAAATTCAGTTGACAGAAATTTGAAACTACCTGTATCCCTGTGTGACAAGAAAATCTTAGTTTTTAGGCAAGCATAAAATAGATAAGACGAAAATGACAAAATATGACAGCATTCTAAAAGCTATTTAAACTATGTATGTATACGCATGTAGATATATAACTAAAATAGGTGAAGAAAAATTGTCGAGACAGGATAATGCAATTGTTGTGGTTTTCACATTTTATGGCCAGCCCGAAAAACCCGCACAAGGTGGAACATATTCAAAGTCCCTCTCCTCCCCTTCCCATGTCAACAGAACTGCTTGTCTAACATTTTTGTTGGTTACAAATATCATGGCTTATGATATTGACCCAAAGCATGTTTAACAACGCATTTTGTCGGAAGGAAAATGGTTCATTTTGATATGCCATTTACCCATTGAAATTGTTTACAAAAAGGGTCTAACAAATTTGTGTATGTAATTGAGTATTAATGTAAGAGGCAGAGTAAATTTTCTGGATTGGGACAGGCTCAATCGAAATAGTTTTGGCTGCCTGCCTATATAGCAGAGTTAGATACAGGGTAACTCTTAGTTCGATACACTCTACTAGTGCTTGCTCTTTTTGAATTTTGTGTACGATGCGGAGATGTTTATCACCTCCCTTTATATTGATTGTCGGAAGCGGTAAATAGCAGAATTGTACACAAAGCAGGTTTTATTTTTCCTCACTTCCTGGAAAAAACCCGAAGGTCGGCTTAGATGCAATTTTAAATCCTATCCGTCGGTCATATTGCCATCGATAAGCCCATGTACAGCAAATCATGGGTGAGTTCAAAAGGTTTATTGCATCTAAGTATGTAAGTGAGTTGCTGATGCTGTTTATGAAGACAAAATTAAAATGTGCTAAAAGTCGTTTGCTTACAGGCGTTAATGGTAAGGACAGGTCCAGTTCCAGCTAGAAAAACATTGGTACATACGCAGTAAAAAATAATGGCGACGAGCAGGATAACATTGCGCAGACTAAGCGGCCAAAATAAAATAACAAAAACTACCAGCATAAAGATACCAATAGGCATAAAAGATTACACAATAACAAAATTGCCTTTGTGTGCAGGTTCCAAATCGCTCAGTGAACACGCAAGTCGAACATGGGCATAAACACGTTGACACATTGGCCATTGTTTGTGGCCCTAATGATGCTCCCTCTATCTACCATTCAAAATTTGCAATTGTTTTGTGTTGTTCATCTAAAACAGAAGCAGCAGAAGTTAGAGGCAGATTATCTGATTTATTGTTCGTTAACTCATTTATGATTTTATTTACCATAGACTTCTGAAAAATAAATATCCAATGCTGTTGCCATTTCATACGCGTACACATATATGAATGTTTTATAAAATTTTCAAGCAGACAACAGGCTCTCGGATCAATTCCATTTCATCCCAGTTGGTAAATTCGAATTCATAGACTTTATATATACAAGCTAAAGACAAATTTATTCGACATCCCCCTTATTTGTCATAGTAAGAAAGTGTTCACTGGCTAGTTACCTGTCTACTAAACTAACTAATTGGCAACTTATTGGCCAGTACACAGACCAAAATGCAAGTATTTCAAAAGACCGGCATTTGCATGATAATTTGCAATTCTATTACGCCTCTCCCTGACTCTGTTTCTTAACGTCGAATACCATTAGCCGCACTCCATTACACCAGTACACTGTACATAGTGTCAGCAGCAAGGATCTCTTTACCAGGGTGTGCTTGCATTTTAATCCATTCTGTTAGCAACATAAAGGATTTAACGAATCGTAAAGCTGAGTAATTGTTGAAAAAGTGCCGACAGGCTATAACGGCAACACTTGGTTACTGCCATGGCACACAGTGCTATGCTACGTGTGCGACAACTGAGTGAGATTTACCTACTCAGAAGAGGCAGTCAGTAGCATCGTGAGAGTATTGTGTTTGTTGTGTCTGATATCTGAAAGTAGAAGTACTTCCCCAGTATCAGCTTGCACTTTTTCAGATTTATTTGCGGCTCTGCCTTCTGCGTTAGCTAGGAATTAAATTGCAAAGACAACCAATGGGAAGCCGTAGAACAGCGTGTGAGCCGATTGTTGCACAACTCAACGCCCAACTAGTAAAGCAAACGCAACTGGTGATAATATAGGAGTGCAAGGTACTTGACGGTCAATGCCCTTGCAGTAGTAATAGTTGCCTTAACTCAACAACTGGGACTAACAGGCACAACGTTGTACTTCAATATCATCATAGACAATTGTTTTGACATCTAACATGGAAAATGGGTGTAGCCGAATCCTACAATAAAATTGCAGTCGATCCACCTTTTAACTGGGGAGGTGAAAAAATTTTCATATGTAAGTGCAACCGCAACTTTCCAAATCGTCTTTTTCATATCTGTGGAAAAATTTTAAATTTACAATACAGGTAGATAAGTGATGAACTGTCTTCTTCCGTTCAGAACTAGCCAAGCTACATTCATTTCGTATTTATTTAGTATTCATTTTGGCAACAGCAGCTACTCCACAAAAACAACTCGACTAAGCCTCTTAGTAGCACAAACTGGCAAAGGTAGTCAAATAGGCTTGAACATTGTTGTTGCTATTGTGTGGTCATTAAATTGCAATTGCGAATTCAAGATTGAGCCTACTTGCTGGCACTTAAGCGTATACAATGCCAATTTGATTGGAAGTTGCGGATGGCTCCTGCAGTAACCTCCATGAGGTGTTGTTAGTCAAAGACGTTCATGAATAAAATCCGAATGCATCTAATCAACCACAGGATATTGGTGTTCTGTTTCCCTACAGCTAGGTGACTCGGAGATATACCATATTCATTTAAATGTGTGGTCTAATGGACTAGTTGAAAATTTCAATCAAACTCAGGATAAGAACACAATATGATAAATGTGTAAGAACTAATGTGGTTATGGATAATTTAAAATAATAGCTGTCGACATATATTTAAAATCGATTGTATTGAAAAATGCATTAAAATTTGATCAAATAAATAAAATATAAAATTCCATCCTTTATCAATTTTTGGTAATTTTTACAACACGGCTCAATAATATTTTGTGCATTTTTGCAGAACAAAACACAGCCGCTGTTTATTCCTTCTCAATACTTTGCACTCTGCTACGGCCATTTGCTCCATTACTGTTGCTCAAAAAACCAAGCAAAAGCAAAGAACGAACAAAAAATCTGAATCGAGGCAAAAACGGACGAAAAATGGCTGCAGCCGACGAGCGTTGTTCTCGTTGTTGTTGTTGTATCTCTTGCCATGTTGAATTGACTCCAATCAAACGTGTAGCTGTTGCTGTTGTGGTTGTGTTGCCATTGCTATTAGCCATCGTCACCGATTCGTGTTTCACAGTTTCATTGCATACGTTACGGCGGATAGGACATGCCAATGCCCGGGGCCAGAGGTATTCGATACGCTCTGTGTATCTTTATTGATACCGGAGCATGCCAGCACGACACAGGGCAGACCACGACACCAATGTTTTCTATTGTTGCTGCTTTGGTTGTTGCATTCGACATTGCATTTGCTTATTTACAAAGAATGCCTTGAAATTATGTATTTGTGTTCGTTTACACTAATTGAAAAATCAACTTTAAGCTGCAGCTTAAAAAAAGGAGCGAAAGGGAAAAAAAACAAAACAAAATATAAATTATTCTGACTGTGCCAGAGTTTTGGGTCAATATCGCAATATTTGGTATGCACAGTCAGAGCCCGAAGGCGCAGGGAAAAAATATAAAAAAAGTAAATAAACATACATAAACGAAAGGGCAGTTGAAAATGCTAAGCCAAAGCGCGTAAAGGAACCCCAAAGCGTGAGCCCCGAATCCCAACAACACAGCTCCAAGCCCCAAGCCGAAAGCCAGCTCACAAAACAGTCCACAAACCTAACAGTCCGCACCATAATGCTGAAAAGGAAGTTGCTTAATTAAAAGCGGATATTAGCAATTGCTAGCCGCAGAACAGCACAGATACAGAGTCCGAATCCGAGTACGGGTCTCCAGTTTCCGACCAATAAAACGGAAGTTTACGGCATGGCTTTGAATGGCAGCTCTTGGCTCGAAATTGAAAAGGAAGCAGCGATAAACTGTGGGGAAATTAAAACAACGTATGCATTGGATACACAACCTAACGGAATGAGATGTAGATATGAATGTGGATGGGGATGAGAATGTGAATGTGGATGTCGAAGGCCAATGAAAATTTTGAGACCATTTTTTGCCGCAATGTATTGCTCAATCCTTGACAAGATATTTTTATTTTCAGTCTTTTTGGATTGTTGTGGATAATTATGGCCCTATCGGAAGCAATAACTAAGGAAAAGTTATTATTTCCATTGTTTGACATTTTGCTCTTGTAATAGCAGTTACAGAATTATTACATATTATTATTTTTACTTTTCGGCTAAAGGAA